>CAIGQV010016645.1:5400092-5473079 GCA_903798115.1 Danio jaintianensis
AAAGAAAGAAAGAAAGAAAGAAAGAAAGAAAGAAAGAAAGAAAGAAACACAAACAAACAAATTATTTTGAGCAGTACGAGTTTGAACTGGGGGAAAATGTTCATATTTTCTTTTCTCAGGATGTTGAGCAGGGTGTCCGTCTCCGTTCCTATTCCTACACCTCCCCCAAAATCAGCCTTCTGCCTCCACGGTTCAGCCGAGACGCCCATCCTCCACCCGCCGACCTCAGCCAGGGTCAGATCCTTGAACTTTTCACCTTCCACCTCTCACTTCACCTGCATTAGTTCCCAAATGACAGGAGGGCAAGTCAGATATGATAAGAATAAACAGGACGGTCGGGGTGATTGTCATTGTTTTAACCTACAGGTTATAATAATACTAGATAATCTCTTAGCATAAACAAATGATCTGGTTATTCTGAGATATTCCTTTCACATATGAAGTGTCTGAAAGCTTTGCCTGTTTCTTCTCAGTGCTGAGGATGATTGAGCTTAGACGTCATAACATCTTTTGTATTTCCTGTCTAGTCTGTTTTAAGCATGATGAGCTTTTATGGGATGATAGGATTTGTAACTCATTTAAAATACTATTTATTTTTTTATTTTTTAGCATGATAAGAACATTTTACTAATTTTTATGTTGGTGCCCGTAAATTAAAGTATGAGGCAGTAAATCAAAATCTAGATTATTTGAACAGTTCAGGGATTTAGTTCTGTACTGTGTTGAATGATTATTATTTGTATTTAAATGGTAAGTTATCCTACATGATGATCAAGTTTTGTTATTTTTTTTATACCATTGCAAATGCCAGTTTGCTCAATGTAGAGACCATAGAAATGATTGAGAAGTATTATACACTGTATCCTGTTGCAGAATCATCTGTAAAATCTCTGATAAAATATGATTTATTTCGGTTGTACAATCTAAAAGTAGATCAATCCAAAAACCATCTTATCAGGTTTAAGATTAGCCAGCACACAGTTGATTCCTAAAATGATAAGCCGTTTTCCCACAAAGCAGTTTAATCTGAATGGTGAAGCCTTCATTGACATAAACTGGCCTCTTGTCTGCATAATCATATGCTAAAAAGTGGAGTGTTAGCTTTAGCCACTATGCTTTTTTTTGGCTAAGGTTTATAAGCTTGCCCTCCATAGGCTTTGGTATTGCTAATTAAACTCACTTGAACCAACAGTCTAAGGCTGTATCAAAAACCATCCCCTATACCCTTAATTAGTGCACTATTTGAGGGAGCAGCCATTTGTAGTAGTGTCCGAACCCGAAGCCATAGCAGATGTTCTGAAGTACACTCAGTCAATCGCACAATAACAAGTGTACAGGTTTCTAAATGATTATTAAGTTATTAAATTGACATGTTTGTTTGCTTCATTACTTATAAACAGCTCGCTAAGTGTTAAATATTTATCACAATATCTGACCAAGAAGGTGAAAATCGAATCTGTCTGAGGGATTGATCTATCAGCAAAGGAAAAACAAAATGGCATCCCTTCTTGAATTCATTCATTTTCATTCATTCCTTTCAGTGGACTTTATTAGGGGCTAATGTTACGCTGCAAAAATGCTGTAAAAGCACAACGCAGTGTTGTTCATCATGCATCTGCTTCACTTATGCACTGTTTACATATGGGATGTGTGAAACAGGCCTATTTTTATATTGGGTATAATGGGGTAAACAATATTTAGCTTGCAATAAATTTGGATCAGTTGTTTTATGTTTAAAATGTTGCAAGTACAGAATCTAGCTTGTGTTAAATGCCCTCAGATGATCTGGATTTATTATCATCCACTGAATCAGAGAATTTTACAGTAATGACCAGTTTCTGTGGCAGTTAATGTCTCTAAATGTCATTTGGCAGCATCGTCAAGCCACTTTTATTCTATTAATCCAAGACAATTAGTAGATTATTAATGTTCATTGGAAAGTTTCTGAAAGCAATCATTCCTTTCTGGTTCTAAATGATGTAAAATAAGTTTTTGATGCCAATTTAATTGCTAGAAGCATGTTTAGTATTCACTAACAGAAATGTAGTGATGGAAATACAATACTAACAAATATATTCAAAAGCAAGTGATCTGATCAACAGCATTTTGAGGCGTCTTACCTACCATTGGAAAAATAAGGATTGTAACAGTCTAACTGTTTAGATGCACTCTTAAAAATACAGATTATCTATTTGAGTTGATGATTCCATGAAGAGCATTTACCGTTCATTGAAAAAATTCCATTTCTAAATCCAATTTCCAAAACGTTTCATTGCTCGAAAGGTTCTTTTTATGCACAAATATATATTTTTAGAATGTTAAAATGTTCTTCAAATTAGGAAAATAAAGGTTATTTTAAGAACTGTTCACTGAAACGTTCTTCAGGGAACCCAAAATGGTTCTTCAATGGCATCACTACACAATGGAATCTTGACTTTTAAGAGCGTACAGGATCAGATCACATGTTTTTGTCTCTTAACAACAATAACACTTCATATTTTCTGCAAGTTGTTAGACTGCAAAGCATCTCAGTGTGGATGTATAGATTAGTGCTGGCTGTAGTGAGTGTGATGTCCGCTGTGTCCTGTAGATGGTGTTCTCTCCAGCAGCAGTGGCAGCAGGTCTCTTCTACACGCCCTGTCTCTGTCTAAATCTCTGTCTCTGCTCAACCCTGTTAGTAAGTACAGTCACGCCTGTTTGCCCGTTCGCCCGCCTGTTACGCCGCACGCTACTAACAGCATACATCAGCACATCACTTCTGCTGCTTAAAGCTGTCTGTGTGTTTATGTGGGTGAAAGTGAATGACTGGAAAAAAAGAACGGGTTTGTGTGTTGGTACAATGGGCCTGGTTCAGTGTTATTTTGTTAACCGCTATTATTCATATTTAGAATTAGCTTTTTTTGCTTTTTTGTCCACTTTTAATTGTAGTACTACTAATGTACTTTTTAATGTTTATATATTTCTGTCCAGCTTTCATTTTGTTTTAGTAATTTTTGTACTTTAACATAACTTTTTAAAACTTATTTCAGTAATTTATTTTTGAGTAGGCCCTATTGAAAATGCTCTGTTTATTATCATTTTATTTTTGTATTTTATTTTATTTTACTTTATTTCAGTTACCAAATTGTTTTATAGTTTTAGTAAACAAATAATTTTTGTTACATAATGTACCTTAATGGTACAGTATGCGTGAGGTTGCTGATCTCCATGGTTTGGCTTTGCTTGCTGGTTGTGGAAGCCTAATTGCAGTGCATCTGCATTCACCCTCAGTGGGGTTTCATCATTATTTGATAAGATGTTGCTGGAAAGGAAGGATGGTGTCATCAGTAGATGAATGTGTTTCTAGAGTCAATGAGGAACCATTTTTCTAAATTACTTTTCTTTCTAAATTGCTTTTTTCTTTCTTTTTTTAAGCCATCAATATGTGGGCCTGTCAGAAGCAGTAAAAAATAAAACTGCATATAAATTCCATATATTAACATCCATAATCTCTTTTCCACAGAGCATCGTTCTTCCAGCACATCAGAGCAGCCTCAAGAGAAAAGGTAAGCAGACCTTTAACAATCTGTCATCTGCTTTGATCCCTCATTAAACTTTATTTTACACATTGAAACGTTGTTGAGCTCTCCAGTGTCTCTCAGAATAAGGTTGCCTACTGCCAGATTATATTCGTTTGTTTGAAGAATGCGGCACCTATTTTTTTCTAGGTGTCTGATGAATTGGATATTAATTAAGGTAAAACATTAATGAAAATTGACATCAATAAATGTGGGTCATAGACAATGAGTTGTCAAGCACCACCCATGCCCTATTTTACAAATTCTGCCTTTTTTCTTTTTTTTCCTTTTCTTCAAGAAAGACAATTACTACAATGCCTTTTTACCATGATTTTTGAAAAAACACCCACCAAAGTGCCATTCATGATAACAATAGCTTATATATCAAAAATTGTGTCAGCTTTATTTAGAATGATTTTATAACATATTAAACACAGTAACTTAATTTAAATAATAATTGTCCATGTTAATGTTTATACTTTACTACTGTCATTCAAACCTGGTTTGATGCAATACATTTGTAATATTCATACATTGTAATGTAATATTCAGAACAGGCAAACTCCACACAGAAATGCCAACTGACCCAGCCGAGGCTCGAATCAGCAACCTTCTTGCTGTGAGGCGATAGTGCTACCCACTGTGCCACCGTGACGCCCACATTTGTAATAATTTAACAAAAAATATTTAATTAGAAAATACAAATAAATTAAAAGAAAATTTTGAATGGACATTTTATATAACTTACAGATAATGTATCAGAAAATGTAAAAAGTAAATGTATGTGGCTTCATTTATTCTGAATATCACCCATATTTTGACATTTTTGTTCGCAAAATACTTAGGAAACATTGAAGTAGACTTGCATGTAATATTTTTTTCTATTTATATAAAATCACATTTCTACATTTATTTTGAAGCAGATAAAATATGATTTGTCATCTTTAACCCATATACATCCTATTTATCATAATCTTCAACAGTAATCTTATTTCAACTGTTATTAAAAAAAATCCCAGATATTGTTCTCACTGTTCAATTCACAGCACAACACAGCTCAATAGCGCCCCCACCAGGGACAGTGTGTGCATTAAATGAAAATGCATGTGTCTGCCATATGAAGAGTGTTGTGCTGTCCCTCTGTAGGGAGTTAAGGTTTCGCAGGCGAGCTCAGTCGGCTGATGATGAGAGCAGTGCAGAGCTGGCCGACTCGCTCCAACACCTCACGCTCTCCGAGTTCCTCAAAGAGTATGTCAATGCAGAGACCCCTAGACCCCAAAACCACCCCACTGCACCCTTGGCATGATTCTCTTAATAACCTAACCAGTCACCCCTCTAGCATGAAATCACATCTAATGCTTCATAAAGTTTGCACAATGATGCTGTGACTGTTGTAGGGATGGGCGATATTAACTTAAAAGTTTGTGTGGTGTTTACTGTAATAATGTTAGAATCAGTGATGGTCATTTATGTCAATCCAGGGTTCCCACTGGTCATAGAATTTCTAAAATACTATTGAATTTTAAGAGGTGTGTTGCAGAAATTTAAAGTCAGGGAATTAAATTTTTAAAAGCAAGCAATATTGGCGATATTTGTTTGTTGCCTATTTATTAATTTATATTTATATTTATTTGTTCCATTTAAGTTTCACTCAATTTGCTTATTGTTATGGTTAGGCTATTTATTTCAATGCCATTTTATTATTTTCTTTATATGTCAACTGGCAGTCAGTTAAGTCAAATGCAGCCACCAAGCTGTACCTGTTATCTAAGAAAAACATGCAAGAAAATGTAAATTTCAAGAGCTTTGTCTACAAAAAGACAATTTCAAAGACTGGGTGAACGCTCTTGTTTCAATGAATTTCTTCAAAACCTAGGTAAATTATCCAATGTTGCTCTCATAATGGCTATTAAATTAATGTAGAATTAAATGTTAAACTCATAACTGTTCATATCATAAAGCACAGAAGTGCATCATGGGAGTTCAGCTTTTTAGTCAGTGAAGGTCAAGAAATGTGACATTTGGCTAAGAGTGGGAGCCTTGTATATCCACTGAGAGACAACAATAAAAAAACAAACTCCTTTATCTTTAAGGATAAATACTATCTTTTTAAATAAACAGTGTTTTAAGCCCACATACATAATGTAATATCTGCTTGGTTCATATGGAAAGCTCCACATATGCATCACAGAAATAACGACATCCAGTAATCACTGTAGCTGAGTGAAAAGATAATAGAAAAAATTTAACTGATCAAACACGGACACAAAAACACATGGTTTTGAGAATATATAGTTTATCTGTGCTCTTCCAGTCATCCTGGGTACTTTTTTATAAGAATAAAGTATATTCATAATGCATTGCTAATCAATGTAGCTTTTATCACTATAGAATACTATCAAATAGTAGTTTTTTCATTTTGTGATATGAAACCATGAGTGATGGTATGTACAGTATTTATTTTTTATTATTATTATCACAGGAAGAATGTTTACTGGTATTTTACAAACTGCAAGGTATCGCCTATCCCTAGTTGTCGACACTAAAATTTGTAATAACCTTTCTGTTTGTCACAACTCACAACTCACCCCCCACCAAGCAGAAATGTCCAATCAGGAATGTGTGAAATGCAGAAAATGCCCGCACAGATCAGGTGGAATGTCCTAGTTGTGGCACAGAGGGTGATGACTAATTATTAATTTTCCTGTAGCCTGGAAAAGAATGCATGACTTTGCTTGAAACAAATGCATTAATGAAACTACCCAGGCGCTTCATCGTGGTCTGAGTGAAAGCTGTGTTTTCATTAACACTCACTGGACAGGCATGTGTTTGCGGTGATGATGTGCACAGTGTGATTTATTGGATGTGGGCTTGTGTGTTCCAGGATTGAGGAAGAGGAATGGGATAAATATATCATTCCTTCCAAAACAGAGTCAGAGAAGTACAAAGTCAGCCGCACGTTCAGCTTCATAAAGAGCCGAATGTATAGCACTCGCAACAAGAACAAGGTAAATATTGCATACAGTACATGACATACAAGCAAGACTTGATAATATTATAACAAGAAGACGTAATGATGTTATAGTAATGTTTTAATGTAATTTTTTTTAAACCTATTAAACATTGAACTGTTTTCATCATTGATAATTAACGTTTTGTCAAGTAAAAGTTCCACATTTTAATCATTAGTCACTAACAATAAAAATGCAACATTGGTGAATGTAATGTTTTAATAACATTGTGATCCCAATTATTTGAAGGGTAGTATGTGCTGCATACTGTATATATAAACAAAATAAAACAAATCACTGATCAGTCATTTTAAATCAACATTTTTCACACCTTACATATTTATTAATTTCTTTATATTTACAATTTACAATATGCACAGTTTAAAATGTTTAAAGACAATGTTATAAGTAAATGTATGGAATAATAATAATAATTATTATTATTGCCAAATATAACAATATAACAAATATTATTGCCTTGAAAGACATATTAGTCATCAATAAATGAAGCTTTTCATCTACTTTCCTCTTAATTTTATTTATCTTTCAAATATTAAAAAGTTTAAAGAGAATTTTTTTTCAACACATGGTTAAAGATAATATTTTTTAATAACTTATTTCTAATAACAATAAGAATTTCTTTTCCAATTTATTTAGTCTTTGCCATGATGACAGTACGTGACATTTTATTATTATTTTGCAAGATACTAATATTAAGCTTAAAGTGCAATTTAAAGGCTTAATTAGGTTGATTGTGATACCCAGGCAATAAGATTAATTAGGCAAAAAAAATCTTGATGGGTTAACAATATTTACCTTAAAATTATATATGTTTTATTTCACTGCTTTAATTCCAGCCAACCTAAAAGAAATAAGCCTTTCTCCACAAAAAAAAATGTCCTTGCTTCGTTAAATATAATTTGGGAAATATTTTAAAAACAATGAAAATTTCACAGGAGAGCCAGTTTTTTTTTTTTTAACAATTTAGATGTTTTTGCACACAATATTTCCTTTAATTAGGAAGGATGAAAAAGAAAAACTGTAAAGACTAATTGTTAGACCCCAAAACAGCCAGAGGAGTCTATTAATCATTAAACCTTCTTTTGGATGTAAATCTTTTACTAATGGAAAGCTCTCCCGTGGCTTTTTTTTTGCTACACACGCATGCCGACTGTAGACTAACTTCACAAGCAGAAATCATTGATGAAAATGTGGGGTTTAGCATGGACTCGTGGCAGATGGTGATGTGGACTGTCAGTGATCTGATGGCTTTCCCCTGGTTTCTCAAGGGGAAAGGGAAAGAGAGAGAGACCAAAGACAAGCAGGTCAACGGACACCAGTTCACAGCGGGATCTGTCCTGGGGTCGACACTCTGTGAGATCTGTGGCAAGCCAGCTTCAGGGAAAGAGGTTCTCCATTGCACGTGTAAGTTACCAACAAATATCTGAAATAATAAACTGCAATTTTACAAATTTTAAAAGATGTAATGGGTTTATGGCAGCTTTGCGGGCTAATTTTTAATTTTTTAAAAACTTTGACAGTTTTTGGAAATGGTAGATTATTATTAATATTATTTGTAATTTTATATTCATATTGTTTCTTTAAATTGATTTATTTTTTCTTTACTCCCAGACTGTGCGGTCAGTGTCCATAAGGGCTGTAAGGACTCATCTTTGCCATGCCTGAAGGTAGACTTTTTTTTCCCCCCTCTGAAACAACATTTAAGCCTGATAGATTGCCTGGGTTTAATATTTAAACCCAGATAAACACACGTTTTCCCGTGTTTGGTCAGACACAAGTTGCAAAGTGTCTGAAATGAGCCTCGTTTTTACAATATGTAATACTGGCAATCGGTCTGTTAAACTATTAACTGTATATTAATAACATTTTCCTTTGCAGAAACCTCAAGATAAATATTCTGTGATGACAGTAAAAAGCAAGACAGCCTCGCTCCCTCAAAGTGAGTATTACTAGCTGTATAAAAAAAAAATGTGCATGGGAATCAATGTCTTTTACCTCCCAATGTTGTTTACATGTAAACTTCTCTCTTTATTTGGGTCTTTTTCTGCTGTCTTTAGATTTTATAGTGCGTGAGAGTTCCTCATCGTCCACTCCG
This sequence comes from Danio jaintianensis, assembly GCA_903798115.1. Classification (NCBI taxonomy): domain Eukaryota; kingdom Metazoa; phylum Chordata; class Actinopteri; order Cypriniformes; family Danionidae; genus Danio; species Danio jaintianensis. The sequence goes on from CAIGQV010016645.1 coordinate 5,408,777, forward strand.
ATCTCTACCTCTGCTTCACTTCCTGTGATGACATCACGAGACTCGGCTCCTCTTCCTTGTCCTCTGTCCAGAAGTGTGCCCATAGCCACTGAAAGGTCCAAAATGCTTACCTCATAGTAATTCATTCATTCATTTTCTTTTCAGCTTAGTCCCTTTATTAATCTGGGGTCGCCACAGCGGAATGAACCGCCAACTTATCCAGCATATGTTTTACGCAGCGGATGCCCTTCACTGGGAGCTGCTACCCATCACTGGGAAACATCCATACACACTTATTCACACACATACACTACGGACAATTTAGCTTACCCAATTCACCTATACCGCATGTCTTTGGACTGTGGGGGAAACTGGAGCACCTGGAGGAAACCCACGCGAACACGGGGAGAACATGCAAACTTCACACAGAAATGCCAACTGACCAAGCCAAGGCTCGAACCAGCGACATTCTTGCTGTGAGGCGATCGTGCTTCCCACTGCGCCACCGTGACGCCCCCCGCATAGTAATATTCAACCAAAATAGAGATAAATGAATCATGCATGTTAATCATCCATATGCTGTGATGTCCTCAGTCTCAAAAATACTAGAAACCAATTCTGCATATTAGGGCTTGTTTACACCCAGTGTTCAGATGTGTTTTTGTTGATTGGATCACATGTGTACAATACTAAATGCAGGTGTAAATGGGCTGAAATGGTTTGAACTTGTACGCTTTTGACCATTTGCAGCTATGGTCCACCACCTGAGCCCAATTTTCAACATTACATTCTTAAACATTGTAAAATGTTAAAATGAGCCAGCCAGATGGGATTTTAAACTTGCTGTTTGAACTTGTGACTTTGATTTTTAAGTCAACAAACTATGAAAAAACACAATTTTCTCTTATCAGTTTTACTGCTCTTATTGTTTTTTGTTGTTCACTTTTACGTTCATATCACAAAGCTTATTTTGCAATATTTAAACATTACAAAACACATACAAACAACTTGATATCTTATGGAAAGTGGACAAAAGAGGTGGATTAAAAGAGCAGGTGTAAATGTAAATGTGTGTCACTTGTCTGCCTGTGATCTCATTGAGAAAAGACATATAAAGGTACCTTCATTTGTTAACAATTTTTCCTGATATTTCTCTATTAGGCTCAGCGAAAGCCCAGAAGCTGATAGTGATTCTCCTCCCTGGAGGAACCACATCCAGTCAGAGGAGCTCCTCCAAACCATGGAGTCCTCAACATCCACAGACTCGTCCATAGTTGAAGGTAAAACAGCTGGATATTTGATGTAATAACTGGTGAAAGCTTATCAGAACATATAAAGGGTTTCTGAAGGTCTTATAAAAAAACTTCAACAATGTTTTTTTGTTTTGTTTTCCAGTACAAATATTTACACATTCTTGCATAATACATTTACCTGAGATACAGGTGTCTGTTTATGGTATGCAGATGTGTTTTCCAATGTTTTCCAGTCTTGGCACATATTTCTGTTTGTTTTAACCATACATTTACATTTAAATGATTTCTCTCAAAACAAAATTCTCATCTTTTTGTTTCCAATTTACATTTAATTTGCATGCATGGCAATTGCAACATTTACTGTATCGCAGACTCAATTTCATTTCACTTAATCTTGCAGCCCTACTGTGAGGAAAAATCCATTTTATTATTACAGCCAAAAGACAGGGCTGTGATGAATCAAAGGTTAAAGTTCATTCTCACAACAATACCACAGTATAGCCCCAACCTTGGGCCTTGTTCCCATCAGGGCTGGTTGTTATTGAAGGAAGGTTAATCAGCAACCGTGGATACTTCCTATTCTGACTTTATAAGGTAAAATTGAAGGAAGCCATGGTGAAATCTACATAACTTGATCAGCCATAATCCAGTAATGGTGATGGGTGTTCAGTTTCTGGCATGCGCTGTATGCAGTGAGTATGCAACCCCAACAAAAAGAGGGGTTTGGTCAATGTTTTATTCAGCGACTCGTTGAGCTTATAAGGTAAAAAAAATATATATATTATAATTTTTTTCCCAAAATACTTTTATTGGTTTTTGTTTGAACTTCAGAACAAAATATAGAGGGAAAAATACAAACTAACACTAAAATTTTGAAACATCAGGAATCAAGCAAATGGTTAAAAATGTGAAAATAAATACATAAATAAATTACATAAATTCAAATTATAACATTACATAATTAAAAATAAATAAATAATAAAAATTTTCAGGTGGCGCAGTGGGTAGCACTGTCGCCTCTTTGCAAGAAGGTCGCTGGTTCGAGCCTCGACTGACCAAAGACATGCGCTGTAGGTGAATTGGGTAAAGCTAAATTGTCCGTGGTGTGTGTGTGAGTGTATAGGTGTTTCCCAGTGGTGGGTTGCGGCTGGAAGGGCATCCGCTGCGAAAACATGTGGTGGATAAGTTGGCGGTTCAATCCGCTGTGGCGACCCCAGATTGATGAAGGGACTAAGCCGAAAAGAAAATGAATGAATGAATGAATAACAATTTTCAATACACATTTTTGTACATTGCGTTTCACAGCTTTCCAGTGTGTTGTTTTGTCTTTTGCTGGTTTAAGTTTGTTAATTGTTCTGCTGGAATATAAAACATCTGAACAATACAAAAGACACCAACAAGGGTTTGAAAGCTCAAACATCCAAAAATGTTGCGTGGTCTACCTGGTTAGCTCCATATTTTATAAAAATCTTGTAATTTTCCTTTAACAATGTATGTCAGCATCTCCAGAGCAATATTGCTAGTCATTTCTTTAATCCACTGGCTGCAGGATGGCAACATATTATAATTGTTTGACACGTATGTCAACCAAAACCAAAATATGAACATTTCATAATCAATAATAAAATAAAAAAAAGATGTGTTTGAGGTTTATATATTATTTTATTCTAATTTTATTTTATTGCTTTATATGTCCTGTAATTAGTTTGGTTTTGTTCATTTGGATTAATAACATTTCAGAATTAGTTTCAAATAGTCTGTACAGTTGTATACATAAGGAATATATAAGAAAAAAAATACATATACATTTAGCCTCAATAGCTGAAAGTAAACATTTTTATTTACTTTTGTCTGTGTCCGTTCTCCACAGACTCGGTGGATTCCCCCTTACAGATTGAGCTGCTGATGAATGCTGTGGATTTGGAGGCAGAGTCATGGAGTTTAGCTGTGGAGCCCCAGTTCTGTAAGATGCAAGAAAAACGCATTATCAAAAGACAAGATGTGATTTACGGTCAGCTGAAACAGTCTTCCTCATTAAAAACCATTCTGTGCAGTTAATTGTTACCTGGTCTTCATCATTTTCTGACAGTGCTTTTGTGCTCCTGCAGAGTTCATGCAGACCGAGCTCCATCACGTGCAGACACTCATGGTGATGGCAGAGGTCTTCAGAAGAGGAATGCGGGATGAAGTCGGTCTGGATGCAGAGACCATTGGCCGGATTTTTCCTTGCTTAGATGAGCTGCTCCTCCTCCATCGTGATTTCCTGTCAACGATGAGGGAACGACGGCAAAGCTGCGTCCAGAACAACAGCAGCAAAAACTTCCTTATCCACCGTGTGGGTGATACTTTTCTGCAGCAGGTACTTCAATTATAGTAATTGTAAACATTTCTGTGTGAGTACGCAATTCAGATTCAATCATATCAAGATCTCATTAGTTAACACACAATAATAAATATTATTATTATTATTATTATCCCACAAGTCCAAAGACATGCGCTATAGGTGAATTTGGTAAGCTAAATTATCCATAGTGTATGTGTGTATGAGTGTGTATGGATGTTTCCCAGTATTGGGTTGCAGCTGGAAGGGCATCCGCTGCGTAAAACATATACTGGATAAGTTGGCGGTTCATTCCACTGTGGCAACCCCAGATTAATAAAGGGACTAAGCCGAAAAGAAAATGAATGAATGAATTATTATTATTATTATCAGTGTATTAACATTTTTGATTTAATACAATTTTAGTTTTTTAATAATATTAATTTTAGATAAGAATGAATAATTATTATAAACCATTATTAGCATAAGAATGTGTATTTTCAAATGCACATTAATTGTGGCTCACAGCACTTGCGTGTTTGTGCATTGGCAATGGTGGTGAACTGAGCCTCTCTGATCCAATAAAATGTTATCATGACCCTATTATCATGACCTGCTCATGTGAAAAGGTCACAGTGAAACATGCACATCAGATTACAAATTTGCAATTTTACAATGCCATTACTGTACCTTTTGATCATCGCGATAAACCATATTGTGTTCAGACGCACTGTTAGAATAAAACAAGATACCTGCCAGCTGGTAACACTATAGCTTTTATTGTGTGTACTCGTCATTGGCATGCTCTACATTTCGCATTCACTTTGGACCCTTATGGCCCATATGGTGCTTAAATTGTTTTTTTGACAAAGTACAAAACAAAAGATTATATGTATTTATACTGTGTGCAGTGACAGATCTGCACGTTAGCTTGCTTGTCCATGCTAACAAATCACCAATGTGATATAAAACATATAAAAACATCACCAATATTTGTTTGTGTTAATCTCAGTTCTCCCAAGAGAATGCAGAGAAGATGAAGCAAGTGTATGGAGAGTTTTGCAGTCACCACACAGAAGCAGTCAGTTACTTCAAAGAGCTTCAGCAGCAGAACAAGAGATTTCAGCTCTTCATCAAAGTGAGAGACCGATCAACCATTACTGTATCAGTCCAATATTAGTGTATAATAGATGCTTTTGACAGCACCGAATTCCATCTATCCAATCATATCTTTTTGGCTCTACAGCAACAGAGTAGCAACTCACTGGTGAAGAGGCGAGAGATCCCAGAATGCATTTTGTTAGTGACTCAGCGAATTACAAAGTACCCCGTCCTCCTGGAGAGAATACTTCAGTACACCGAGGGTAATTTTTCCTTACTATACAATGCATACACATAAAATCATGACAATACTGTACATACAAATACACTTAAACCACACACATTGATTTAGACTCATTGATTGGTTAGAGTTTCTTTTTTTCAGAGGGCACAGAAGAGCACTCGGACCTCTCTCGAGCTCTAGTCCTGATTCGAGAGCTGATCTCCTCTGTGGACCAGTACGTGAGTCAGTATGAGCAGAACCAGAAACTGAGTGAAGTCTTGGGCCGCATGGAGAACAAGTGCTCCACCAAACTGAAGACCGGCTGCACTTTCCGCAAGCAGGACATCACCAGCGGCAGGGCTCTGCTGCACCAGGGTCCGCTGCTCTGGAAGACAGCCACCGGAAGACTGAAAGGTCAGACAGTTCATTGACTGATGAAATATGCACAACATTTAATACTATATTCAACATGAAAGATATTGTGGATACATTGCAATTTAAAGATCTACTGTAGCAACCAGATGGATCTGACCGCATTATATGATTTCTGACCTTCCACAGATGTTCTGGCGTTTTTGCTGTCTGATTCACTGGTGTTCCTTCAGGAGAAAGATCAGAAATACATTTTTGCTACTGTGGTTGGTTTCTGGATTTTCTGTGTTTTCATCTTTAAAATCATACATAAGAGTTCAAATGCTTGGGTCTGTAAGATATATATATATTTTTAAATTAAGGCTTCTTAGGCAAACCAAGACTACATAAATTTGCTTTACAGCAATATTTTGAAATATTTGAATTGAAATATGAATTAATTTCTATTTTAACTACAGTGCTCAGCATAATTGAGTACACCCCATTTTGAAAATTAATATTTTTATCAATTTCTTAGTGAATATAGGCAATGTATTTTGGTGCATTTAAACAAAACAGATTTATTAAACAGATATATTTATTAAAATAATATTTTAGTCACCAAACATATTTAGAAATTGAAAGATAATACAATTAAATTCAAGCAAAATATTGCAAAAAAAAAAAAAAAAAAAAAAAAAAAATATATATATATATATATATATATATATATATATATATATATATATATTATATTTAATTTATTATATTATATTAATTTATTATATTAATTTTATTATAACAAATTCTATTTTTTTGCTTCTCTTGATTTTTCCTCTTTTTAAAATTTGTATTTAATATTTTTCTATAACATATGAATTTGGGAGTAGTAGTTTTTGGACCGTTATCGTAAGTTATTTTTGGTAGATAAGCTCCAGATTTGGCTTCAGTACTGACTAATCTAATGTATATGCACAAATATAATATTGTATAGGTGTTGTTTGGCCTAAACAGTACAAAAAACAAAACATTTTTTGTACATTTTAGAATATTTTTACTTCATCAGAGTGATACAAAACTTTTTGACACTTGCATTGGGAGCATAATAAAAATCATGGACGTGATTTGAAAAGACTAAATGGTCCTAAATGGTGTTGTTTGCAGTCATAAATGATTGCAATGCAAATGGGAAACTAGCTTAATTTTGTGTATTTGGTGCTGCACATAATTTTCTTTTTTTTAAAGCTTTAGTTTTATCAACCTCAAAAAAAAAATAAAAAAATTGTTTTATCGATTTGATTTTCCTCACAGTTTTGGGGTCGGTTTTTTTGTCCTTTTTTATATAAAATAAACATATTTCTAGAACTTGTTTTAATTTGACAATTTCTTGTTTGTTTATTTATTTAATAAAGTTTCTAAAACCACTTTCGACTTCAGCAATCATCTGCCAAATGTAAACTTGATGAAAATTCCAAACATTATAAGTTGGAACTTTCATTTTCAGGTCTATGAAAATGTGCTTAACAAGTAATACATGGATTATAAATACTTTATAAATATTATAAATTATATTATAAATATTTTGTATAAAAGAATATTTCAAAATATTGCTTTGTTGTACTATATTTCTTAAAATACATTTTTGAGGAGTTAAATAATTTAATTTTAATTTATTAAATAACCACATATTTATTAACACAAAATGCTTCAAGAGGCTTTTTTTTCTAACAAGACCACATTATATCATGTTAATGAACCACAATCCACATAACTGCATGCATAGCATTTATCTGTATATTAATGTTCTATCTCTCTCTTTTAGAGATAGAATTTCTTTTAATGCTCATTTTACTTATTAGCTAACTGTTTCCATCATAGTTTATGTACATTTTCCTTTGCTTTTCTATTTATTAAATAAATTATTATACGTTTTACCAGTAATAAATTATTTTTGGAGACATTTAATAGCATGAAGTGAACATAAATGTATGAACCAACACTACAGAGCAGTAAAGTCTAGGGAGGACTGTGTACTTTCTTTATTAGCCAATCAGCATTTGTCAGAACTTAATTTTCCTACAAATCCAAAGTATTGGCCTGCACCAGCCAAATAATTTGAAACATAGCTAATGAGTTACATCACTTTTCTTTGACAGAGACACTGTGTGGCCATGATCATCTCATCTGTGCCAATCTGGAGGAGAAGCTGCACATCTATGCTGAGCTGTCAGTGATGGCAGGCCAGCGTGAGGCAGGACCAGAGCCCAGGCTGCTAGTACGACCCAGCACTGAAGACATTCCCCAGGCCGGAGTACTGCTCAGCGCTGCTCTCAGAGAGGGTGAGTCTGCTCATTCTTCATCAGGGGTACATTAATGGATCAAACACTACAAAAGGTTACAGTTTTAATTATCTGGTGTTGTTTGGCCTAAACAGTACAAAAAACAAAACATTTTTTGTACATTTTAGAATATTTTTACTTCATCAGAGTGATACAAAACTTTTTGACACTTGCATTGGGAGCATAATAAAAATCATGGACGTGATTTGAAAAGACTAAATGGTCCTAAATGGTGTTGTTTGCAGTCATAAATGATTGCAATGCAAATGGGAAACTAGCTTAATTTTGTGTATTTGGTGCTGCACATAATTTTTTTTTTTTTAAAGCTTTAGTTTTATCAACCTCAAAAAAATAAAAAAAATAAAATAAAAATTGTTTTATCGATTTGATTTTCCTCACAGTTTTGGGGTCGTTTTTTTGTCCTTTTTTATATAAAATAAACATATTTCTAGAACTTGTTTTAATTTGACAATTTCTTGTTTGTTTATTTATTTAATAAAGTTTCTAAAACCACTTTCGACTTCAGCAATCATCTGCCAAATGTAAACTTGATGAAAATTCCAAACATTATAAGTTGGAACTTTCATTTTCAGGTCTATGAAAATGTGCTTAACAAGTAATACATGGATTATAAATACTTTATAAATATAATTTTGTATAAAAGAATATTTCAAAATATTGCTTTGTGCTTTGTTGTACTATATTTCTTAAAATACATTTTTGAGGAGCATTAAATAACCACATATTTATTAACACAAAATGCTTCAAGAGGCTTTTTTTTCTAACAAGACCACATTATATCATGTTAATGAACCACAATCCACATAACTGCATGCATAGCATTTATCTGTATATTAATGTTCTATCTCTCTCTTTTAGCGGAGAGCCTAAGAGCAGCTCTCTCCTCTCATTGTGCTTCCACTGCTGCCATCCCGGCTGGTCCAAAAGATCCGAACAAACCTGAACCCTGCACTCCTCCATCCCCTCTGTCTCCTGAAAGTCCACTGACAGACCCCATCCAGAGTGAGGAGGAGGAGTGGAGAACCGAGGAAAGCTCGGAAACACAAACCTTTAATCACAACTCCGACTCTGACCTCAACCTACAGCTGAAGGTAAATGTTCTATAAATCCTGGCCATAAACAGCACTTAAATAGCCATTATTTGACTACTAGAAGATGAATTGTGGTAGTATAATGTCACACAATGATTACTAATAGAAATATACTATTATGGTTGAGCAATATTTAATATCTTCCAGTATTAGTGATTTAAACGTCAGTCTTACCCAAAAGGCCGTGTTCAGCACGAGAGGTACAGTCTCCTCACATTAATAATTTACATTCTTCTTTCTCTATCACATCTCATTCTTTATGGTACTATATATTAATGAGCTTGAAATAAGAGGAGTCCATTTCACTGCCTCAAGGGCCCCGTTTCATTAAAAATAAAAGCGAAGAATTAGGCTTTCATTTTCTTGGATCTCTTTTCTGCTGCCGTTGCCGTCTTGCGGTGCACTGCACAGTATGTCACGCTGATAAGGCTTTTGTGCTGCTGACATGGGCACAGGCTCATAAAAGGAGATTCTAAATATTTAAAAGGTATTATATTGTTAAAAAACATTGTTTTTACTAGATTTTTTTATATGTTATTAGTTTATTTATTTATTTTTATTTTACGTTTATTTCAATTCAATTTTAAGCATTAACATACAATTTATGTTCAGTTTATTTATAGATTTTGGCAAAATTTGTTATGGTGCATAAAATCAATTCATAGAAAGACAGCAATTACAAAAATACTGGTGCGTCCACCAGGTGGTGCTATAAACCTGTTATTGATATGTATAGGTGGCATAAATCCTAGGGCAGACTTGTTTTGTGTTTATTTCAAAACAAAAGAGGAGACTTGTAGCACCACTCCTCCCTTTCATATTTCAACAGTAAAGTCAACTGACACCTTGAAATGAAATTAAATAAAATGAAATGGTTCTCTTTGTATTTGTATATGGTGTATAAGTTGCCTGAGTATATTTTTCGCAATAGCTAAAAAAACAACAACAAAAAAACCCCTCTTTAATCGGTCAAAATGATTTTTCTTTAATGCCAAAAGAATATTAAGTAAAGGTCATGTTCCATGAATACATTAAAATGTAAATTTCCTACTGTAAATATATCAAAACTTAATTTTGATTAGTAATTGTTATCTCTTCATTTAGACAGCTTTAAAGGCAATTTTCTATTTTTTTGCATCAGATTCCAGATTTTCATTACTAATACCTCGGCAAAATATTGTATTCTAACAAAGCATACATCAATGGTAAGCTTATTTATTCTAGCTTTCAGATGATGTGTAAATCTCATTTCAAAAACCTATGACCTTATGTATGTATGTATGTATGTATGTATATATATATATATGTGTATGTATATGTGTGTGTATATATATATGTATATGTGTATATATATATATATATATATATATATATATATATATGTGTGTATAAGTACATCAAGTTAACCTAGAAAACTACCTCACTTCAGATAAGGTGAATGCACTAGAAAAAAAAAAAAACGTTATCAGACATTTTTGGGAGATAATCAATACCAATCCCCCTGCATTACTCATGCATCCTTCAGTGAAGGCTTTGCCTTGTTCTTTTATAAACCTACTTGGCAGAGAGGCTGTTTTCTTGAACCCAGGTCACCACCGTCTGTTTCCTGTGCCGTCTGTTGACTCTGTAGATAAAGAACCAAATGGTGTTTCAATCAACAGATGCTGAAGTTTTTGAATCATCCGCAGGAACCTGCTGAAGTAAACACAACCTTTCATAAAATGTGCTACATGAAGCAGATGTCTACCAAAAATATATAAATGAAATACACTGTACTGTTGTTTGCAATATAATGAAACATATTGCTGTACAGCACACAGCTACAAACACTTTATTTTGAGGATCACCTTTTGACATTTTGTTGACTATAAGTAACTTTGCAATGACATGTTAACCAACTACCATTAGAGCATTAATAGACTGTTATTTTAGGGTTTGGAAAACAAGCTGACGTGCTTGTAAAGGTTCTTGTTGAGGGACCATTTAAGATCATTAATCAGACAGTCTACTAATACTCTGCTGATGATAGGTAACTCTGTAACTAGCGGCCATTAGTCACAGTAGTTAAGTTAACCATCAAATGTTACCAGATGACTCTTTAGTTACCAGAGTAGATTCTTTTTTAATCTGACAAAACAAAAACAAGGCTTTTGTTTAGTCTTGGTATAGTGTTTCATTACTTTCTGTCACTCAGTGTTTTTGTTTGTTTGTTAATGCAGGTGAGTCAGAGTGTGCAGAGCTTGACTCAGCTGCTGTACAGTCTACAGGTGAGCCACTGTCACACAACCACATACCAACTGAAGAAATAATTATAGTGGACAGGCCTTGCACCAGGCACACATAAACACGCAACATGACTCACTTGTAATAGCTCTGTCTGAGTCTTATATTTCAGTGCCTAAACGTGTTTCTGTGACTTTGTCTCTTCTATAACACACTGTGGTTTGAATGTATAATAGAAGGTGTTGTAATGCAGTTGATGCGAAGACTAGATATTCACACACCTGTGAATAACTTAGAAGAGATTACTTTTTACTACTTCACAACTTTATGAATCATTCTATTAAAAATATATGGGTATTTCCAAGATATTTTTGATATTTGCAGATACATTTTTTTCTTTAAATAAAATATAACTATTCAGCCATGATGTCAATATGTGTGCCAACCTGGAAGGCTACACTTTAACCTTTCACATCCATGGAAGGTTTTAGAATTAGAATTCAATAAAAATGGTTCTGGGTGACATGGTTGCTCAGTGGTTAGCACTGTCGCCTCACAGCAAGAAGGTCACTGGTTCGAGCCCCGGCTGGGTCAGTTGGCATTTCTGTGTGGAGTTTGCATGTTCTCCCCAATTTCTCCGCTATAGGTGAATTGAATAAGCTTAATTGGCCGTAGTGTATGTGTGTGAATGCAAGAGTATGGGTGTTTCCCAGTGCTGGGTTGCGGCTGGAAGGACATCCGCTGCGTAAAACATATGCTGTATAAATTGGTGGTTCATTCTGCTGTGGCGACCCCTTAATAATAAAGGGACTAAGCCGAAAGAAAAATGAATGAATGAATGAATGAAAAATGGTTCTTTAGATTGTGAAAATGTTCACTGCAGTACACATTATAAAAAAAAATGTTCTTTAAAGTAGTTTTCACTAATTTTTTTTTCAGTCTACAGATATTACAAAAATGTACATTACTGGCGGGTCAGATTTTTGTATTAATACATTTATTAAATGAGGTATGTAATGTTTTCAGTATTAATAATAATGAATGTTTATTGAACTTAAATCTTTGCCACAGTGATAAGTTACTTATGTAAATAGTTTAAAAGGTACAATTTAAAACATCTTTATTATTTCACAATGTTACTGAATTTTTTTCATATAAATACTGCCCTGATGAGAATGAGAAACTTCTTTTAAAAACGTTGAATTGTACAGTAGTATACAATATGTTTATACATGTTTGACATATCAGCCAAATGTCCATCTTTACAAATGAATAGCATGGATCTGAGCCAGTTGATTTGGGTCTTTAAGTAGTGCATTATTAGCGACATGCGCTTGAGTTATGACAGTAATTTGTGCTGTACAAGAAAGTGTGAAAGGAATTTTTCAATGTCTACAAGTAACATTAACCAGAGACTTTATTTTACTCAGGAATTGAACACTGCTGAGCTAAAAACCCAGAAAATATACCAGAGGGAGCATGTGTTTCAAAATGCTAATTTTTTTCTCATGTTTTAAAGACTAAAAACATCTCTGTTTAACAAGTCACTAGAGACAGCACTAGAGAAGCACTCAAAAACGTAAATCTCAGATGCAGTTTTTGTATATAGTTTGTGTGTGTTGAGAAATCATTCATAGGTACAAAATTGTTAAGATGTATATTTTTCAAAAGAAAGCTCACCAAGTCTGTATTTATTTAAGAATACAATAACAGTGATATTAAGAAATATTATGACATTAAATATTTTTTTTCTATGACAAAACAGAATTTTCAAAGAGTCATACAGTTACTCCACTGTTCAGTATCACATGATCCTTCAGAAATCATTCTAATTTGATGATTGAGATTTGTTGTTATCAATTTGGAAAGCCGTTGTGCTGCTTATTATTTTTTATTGAAGTTGTGATACGTTTTTCAGTATTTTTTGACTACTAGTTGAAATAGAAAGTTTATTTGAGTTCAGTTGATCAATTTAATCCATTTATGCTCAATAAATGTATGAGTTGACTAATGCTGAATAATAATAAATCAAATCGTACTGACCCCCAAACTTTTAAGCATGTACTTGCTGCTTAAAGGGATAGTTCACCCAGAAAATCTTCCATCATTTGCTCACACTCAACTTGTTCCAAAGCTGTGTGAGTTCATTTCTTCTGATATTATGAAGAATAATAGAAACCTGTTGGCGTACACTCCTTTTTTTCACTCTTTTTTCAAACTAAGGATGTCAATGCCTTCTGGTTTCCAGCCTTCTTCAGAATAATTTATTTTGTGCTCAACAGAAAAAGAAACTCATAAAGATTTAGAAACACTTGAGGGTGGTTAAATTGAATATAGGGCTGTGCAATATCACAAACAAAAGTTGCAATCTTGAAAATGTTTCCATTTTATTTAGCTATATTTTTTATTTTTATGTTGGACCTGTAATCATTAGTTTATGGGAAATTATATTTTATTAACATTTATCTTATATTTCTAAATTTTGAATCGAACATTTGCCCTGAAGTTCTAAATAAAATGAGAAATATAATCACATACTGTATGAATGAGTACATTTCTGATCATTTTTTGACTTTTATTGTGATATCAGATTTTTGCCATATTGCTTAGCCCTAATTGAGTTAATTGTCCTTTTCCTTTTTTGCTTAAAGGAAACAATAAGGAAGACCTATAAGATGTTGATGAGACACTAGCATTAGCTAATTTTAGAGAATAAGAACCACTAAACCAATCTCACCTTTCGATGACTTACTTAAAACATCCTTGCTTTTTGTGACTAGGCCGCAGTTACTATCCAAGACAGTTGCTTTGAAGTGCAGAGGCTCCTCCTCCTGCTGTTGTCAAGCCCCGCCCCTCATCCACAGTCCCGCCCACTGTCCATCACCCGCAGCGGGCAGGCTCTGCAGGAGCAGGAGCGCCAGCGGGAGGCTGAGCGCCGTCGGGAGGAGCTGGCGGATGTGGCCCGTCTGCGGGGAGCCCTGGTACGAGAGCGCCAGCAGTGGGAGCGGGAGTGCCAGGCGCGGCAGCTTCAGCACTCAGAACTGGAGACCACACTGGAGCAGAGGGAGCTCTTGTGCCACCTAGAAGAGCGGAGGCTGCAGAGCGAGCGGCACGAGCTCCAGGAGCAGCTGCAGGAGTACCAGCAGAGTCTGGAGAGGCTCAGAGAAGGCCAGAGGACCGTGGAGAAGGAGAAGGAGAAACTGGAGACGCAGAAGATGCTGCTGGAGGGCTTGAAGCACGGGTGCCAGCAGAACCTGACAGCTATGGTCATACCACTGGATGGACAGCAGACACAGGTGTGTGATGAGTGCGACTCAATCTGGTCTGATGTGCATGTTAAACTTACCATGAAATCAAAACCAAAAATTAAGACTTTTTAATGAAAAAAATCTGGGTTTATTATCAGTGATTAATCTATGCTCATTATTATTTAAAGTTGATAGTTTAAAGATTGTCCTTTTTTCCACTATCATGGCCTTGCTCACAAAAATGAAGGAAGATTGACAAATGCATGAATTCAGAGCAGGAACTAGACACCCACTGGTATGCCTGCCCTAAGGCAATTCCATGTGACCAGGAAGTGGAGAAAAGTCGTTTCAAGGGGGGAGGGAAGGTTATAGTATTTGATTAAAGTTAATGAGGGCTACTATATACATACAAAATTAAGAAGAGTAATTTTGACTTCATGGCGACTTTAAAGCAGCTGTACATAGCTTTATTTAGATATTATTACATAAACAGTCAGTGTTCAAAAAAAAGGCAAGCTTGTAATTATGCTCAATTCTTTGTATTTATTTAAGTGTTACTGTTAGTTTTTTTTTAATACAAGCTTGCAGCCATTCGTCTTTGCACCATTGGGTCACATCTATATACGTAAAAATCAATATTTCTCACAGAAGCTGGAGTAATTAAATGTATTAGTGTTTTTGTTTTTACATGAAATTTACATGAAAAAATTATATTTTCAGAAATTAAAATCTACATGTAACACTAATACTCACAATACACAACCTCACACAATGGTGATGTTGCTAACATTAAGAATTTGAAAACAATATCACGGTTTGATGTGATATGAGCCGAGCAATCATTAGATTTAATCACCATTGGTAGCGCAATTGTAATGTAATTCTTTTTTTTTTTTTTTTTTTGATTGTCAGAACAAAAATGTTAAAAAATGTAAATGCAATTGCAAGTTTCAGACAGAGATGACAAAAAAGCCAAAACTTACAGACTGCAAGTTTTAAAAAAGTAAAAGTTCCCTCATAATCTTGTTCATGCCCTGTGCAATATGATATCTTTTTTGATGATATGTAAACATAGATTTCACTCAAGTGATTCTTGCAGAGACCTGGAGATCAAAACAGTACTGCAGTACAGAGCTTTCAGCAAAGTTTCCATTTGTTTCAAGCAAGGAATATTTAGATCACCTTTTTCAGAAACGAAAAACCTGTATATGTTGAAAAATGGCAATAATGATGCAGCGGGACATTTTAAAATATTTAACCCTTAGTATTACATCAATGATATTAAAATAAATAATTCAATATATCTTATTTTTGATGCATTCTTTTGTAAGCAGATGAGCTCACAGTGACATTTAATGCATTAAGCCGTTTGTAGAATTTCCTTTATATTGGTCTTTAAAGCTCCTGTATGTATGTTTTTGACTCTTCTAAAGCATAAAAATACCATAATATGTTTGCAGATATTTAGGAAACATGCCAAGTGAACATTGTTTATCTGAAAAACAAAGCTAAAATGCCAGTTTAGCCAATTATATTTCAGCACCCCAGGTTGCCTTTAAGGAAAATCGCATATTTCATTCATTTATTCAGAAAGGCTCTCAAAGCATGCGTCCGTGACCGAAATACGACCTCCGGTGGACAGTAGCAGACTCCGAAATGAGAAGCAGATTCAGAGTTCCACATGAGGTTATTCATTAGCAAATAATATAAATATTATGAATGTAAGCATTAGGTGAGCAGGTTACATTGTAACCCTGTGTCCTAACAACACACTACGTGATGAGATTTGCAGTGATAAGCAATTTGGCTGTTTGCACCAGACGAAACACGACAGAAATGTAAATACAGCCATTCAGAAGCACAGAATATGCACTCACTCACAAAATGGTAAGGTTTATACTCTAATTAATACATATTAAACATTTTAACATGTAACATTATTAAATGTAGATGCTGAATCACTGATACAGTATGTGTTGGTTTGTGTTATTTCACAGTTCTAAACTTTAATTTCAAACGGTTTATTTTATTTTCAAGATCTGAGGTGAACTATCTGCTGCTGCTTTCAGTAGTATGGCAAACTCACATTGTTAGCATTTAACACTGAATAAAGCACATGACGTGTACCTGAGGTGATCATTGACAGTTTTCTGTTGTTCACCTGTGAAAAATTGAAGTGATATATTGTTTCTAATATATCAATTCGAGGAGTTGGTTAGAACAAAAACTCCTTTTAATATGGAAAATATTCCTTCTATCGTGTGCCGTTGCTTTTATTTTGAACAACCTTGTTGGTCCTCAATCTGGCAACCTGCGCTTGCATTTGTTTTGATCCAGGAATGCAATACATAGTTCAACCACTGGGTGTCAAACTTACATACTGCACCTTTAATGGAAAAAGCTTGAAATGCAGTTTAGCATGTTTCGATTATATTCTTGATGAATTTGTTTGCCTCTATGTAGTTCACACCATCAGTTATGTATATACTGAATTTGGTCTTTTGATATCACTGGCTTTGTGATATTAGGGCTTGTCACACACTTCACAATCAAAATGAATGATGTTCAATGAAGGAAAGTTTTTTTTTTTCTTTTTTTTTTTCTGCCCTCCAGGTACAGTAGGCACTGCTGAAAGGGCATGACATCATGAAATTTATGATAAGTTTTAGTCATTTCTTTTTAGCTAACTGTCACTCATATGTAACAATCACAGCAAAAAGCAAACAACAAAAATACAGCCTTGAATTTGACTCAAAACCACTCACCTTCCATGGGGACAATGAAAGTACTACTTTTTTTTCATTAATAAATCTTCCCTTCCGTAGATGGTCAGCCTGCGGTTAAAATCTAAAATGGCATGTTCTAAATGTTCATGCCGAAGAACATTTTTACATCAGCTCTGCTTTGAAACAGCTTCTGAACAAATTAATCTTACTGTTTGACGTTTACCTGTAAAAATGCTAGGTGGATTGACAGAAACTTGAGATTTCCCATTATCTGAAACCAACAGCTCTGAATATCAGTCATTTCTTTGTATGCTGTAGTCACTCAGGGTAGGGCATCATGTTTTTGAACAGCTTTTTCAATCTGCTGGCTGAATAAAAGTATTTTATTCATTTCTAACGTACAGAAATGTCCTTTTATAGTGTCATTGTAACAATGATCATAGTCAAAATAAAGTAAATGGAACAGATTATGCAAAGCCATTAGCAAGTTTAGGAAAGTGTATTCAATAATTTATTGTTATTGTTCATTTATTTTTTAAACTCTTTTAAATTCTGATGTTTCTTTTGTCTTCTCAGCCACAAGAAATATGTAGTCATTGCATATTTATATTCTAATTTTCCGAAATAACTTCAGAAGATTTTTGGCTGTCACCTTTCTCTGCTTTTCATACAATGATTTGAGTTGTGCATGTTAGTTAGAGGCTGATTAAAAGTAGTTTTGGTTTGTTTATTTTGAGTAACTTACCACCAAGGGTGCTTTTGTTTAGCTCTGGGGTCTTTGTATTTTCTGTCTGTTCATATGCATGTATATGCATGCTCTCCATATCTGTTTGTGTATGTTTGAAATATTCCCAAAAGCTGTAGCTGTGAGCTGTGTATATGTCATAAAAGGCTTGGTGCACAGCATGAGTCTGGAAACACAGCTGTCTTCTGAACGCTGAAATTTTTCTTTGCTCCTCTGCTCCGTCCTCATCCCTCCTTTACTCTGTTGCCAAAACACCCAGGTAGTGATGTCAGAGGAAAGCTCTCCCAAATCTGCTCTCATCTGACTTTGAAGATGGAACAAAACTGTCAGTTACGAATTCAAAGCAGAGAAGCTATATATTTTATGTTTTTCTTGATCCCATTTGCTTTAATTTTTGTCTTGTAAATCCCTTCGGTTTCATTCTCCTCTCTTTATTTCTGTTTCATGTTTTTCAGATGTTTTGCATTCTTCCCTCATTATAATTTTACAGTTCTGAACGTCTTACTGGGGATTTGCCGAGTAAATCTTAAAGTGCCAAGATTCTGTGTTAAAGAAAGAAATATTACAATTATTATTGTTATAAACAGTTGTGCAGGCTGCTTAATGTTTTTTTATGGAAACTGATATATTATATACAGTTAATATTTTCTTTTCTTTTTCAAATATTTCCCAAACGATAATTAACAGAGTAAGGAATTTCTCACAGTATTTCCTATTATATTTTTTCTTCTGGAGAAAGTCTTATTTGTTTTATTTTGGCTACAATTGAAGTAGTTTTTAATTTTTTTTAAAACCATTTTAAAGTCAATATTATTAGCCCCCTTAAGCATTTTTTGATTGGCTACAGAACAAACCACTATTACAATAACTTGCCTAATTACCCTAACTTGCCTACTTAACCTAATTAAGCCTTTAAATTGCACTTTAAGCTGAATACTAGTATCTTGAAACCTATCTAGTAAAATGTTATGTATTGTCAAAGATTAAAGAAATCAGTTATTAGAAATTAGTTATGTTTAGAAATGTGTTGAAAAAAATCTTCTTTCCGTTAAACAAAAATTGGGGGAAAAAATATACAGGGGTGTTAATAATTCAGGAGGGATAATAATTCTGACTTTAACTGTATCTTCTACACACACATAAAATTTTGTCCAGGCCTGTTTCATTAGTTTGCCTTTTGTCCATGCCTGCGTTTTTGTAGCATTAGAAATATCTTTAAATTAAACAAAAGTAACAGCAATACATGTTTGATGAATAAAAATTAACTTAAATTTTAAACTTAAATTTTCAAATTAACTTACATTTTAATGGTAATTTTAATGTAACCTAGGTTTCAATATTGGTATTAATATTAGTAATATTAATATCCATGGTGCCTGGTTTTGAATAAAAATAAAAATAGATGGCAATGCCCATTCCTATTTCTTACAGAATGCTCTTATTGTCTCTATGTTGTCTTTTTTCTCTCCCCCCTTTTTCTTCATCTCTTCTTGTTTTTGAAGTGAACTGTAGTTTGCATGATTGGATTAAAGCCAGTGACCAGTTCTCCCAAACACGCCTTGACAAATAAATGACTACAGCAGAAACCCAAACACATGCAGAGGAATGCACAAAGTCTAAAGCAAATGTTGCTTTTTGAAACAGAGTCAAATCAGGTGTGTCAGGCCACTGAGGAGGAAAATCTCTCTCTCTCTCTCTCTCCTCTCCTCTCCTCTCCTCTCCTCTCCTCTCCTCTCCTCTCCCTCTCGACCTCTTGCACACAGGGAGGATGCAGTCCCGGTTAAGCGTCTGTTTTCCTCACACAGCTCAGCCACTGATTTATTACCTGGGATAATGAGAGCAATTCATGGCTCATCAGTCTTAGGTCGTGTGAGGCGGTGTCCGCTTCAGCCGCGTCTCTGTGCTAATAAACAAGCTAATGATTAATGATAATTGAAAATCCACAACCAAGCAAAAATAATTAAAACCAACTCTGTGTACTTAATTCTGCAGGTCAGAGAAGCGATGTTTCATTTGGGCTTGTGGTTTAAAAATGACCGGGAAGTGCAAGGGTGAGAGAAGGGCAAAGGTGGTCAATGGCTAACAGCTCTGTAGCATCTTCACCACTTGACTACATTGTTCATTAGTGTAACAGGACTTCAGATATTTTCAAAGCACTGTAGTTTTTAACTGTTTTGTCAAGACCTGCAGCGGTGTCACACAAAAAAGTGTTTTTATAGTCATGTCTTATTTATGTAATATTTACTCATCATGGTCATTAACCTATGGTCACTAAACCTTAACCTATGCAGTTACCTTAAATAGCCTAGTAATTCCTTTGGTATGTAAGTACAAATACTGTAAAACATAAGCTTTGCCTTCATAGGAATAAATTATATAAAAAAGATAGGAAATTGGTGTTTAAATTGAAATAATGGTTTACCATACACTCAAAAAAAGATGTGTGCTTACTTATTTGATTTACTTATTTAAAATGAACTGAATTAACACAATTCTTGAGTTTTTGGGGGATAACATTACTGTTTTATGTTCAATCTACTTAAATTTGTAAAAACCAATAAGTTAATTTGATTCCTTCATGTTGTCCCAACACAAATCGATTGTGTGGAACCCAGCATTTTTTACAGTGTATTACAAGTTTACTGTATCTTTGCTCTAATAAATGCTGGTTTGGTGAGCAGAAAAGATAAAACAAAATCCCAAACTTTTATGGCGTGTGAGAAACCAGTAGCTTTGTTATACTTTAATTTGTAGTTAAACTTCATGTTATCAGATAACATTGCTGTTTGGAGTCAGGTTGTAAAAAATATCTGTGCTTCTATAGATATCACATAAACACAGGCACAATCTGAGAGGTAAAATCCTTTCTCAAATCCTCTTATTGTTATAACTATTGTCTGGATTTCCCTCAGAATGGCATTCATGAAATCTTTACTTGCTTTAAATAGCTTGTGCGTGTGTATCCACCATGTAAGCTTTGACCTTTTTGTAGAATATGTTTTTCAGTCTGCCTTTAAGACTCTCCCACACACATGAACCACACTCAATGCATCTGCTTCAGGCCTCGGGACAGCTTTATCTGTGGCATTTTTTTGTTGTGGGGGCTGATTAGCACACAACAATGATTTTTAACTTGTGGGTGGCTGATTCAGTCTGGCCTTTAATGCACACATGTAACCAGCTGAATGAGTGAGGAGAAGCTCAGCGGTGGGGATGATGTCTGATGGCAAAACACCAGTATACTCTGCTGTTCATTTGTGCTAGGGCTGTTGATTTAATTAGTTATGGAAAAAAATTAATGCTAAAACTTAAATCGTCTTCTATTTCATACAGTTGATGGGTGACAAACATGATGCAGATAAGAGTCTGTGCGATGAAGCCTATGTAAAGTTGAAGTCAGAATTATTATCCCTCCTGAATTATTAGCTCCCCTGTATATTTTTTTTCCCTAATTTCTTTTTAACGGAAAGAAGATTTTTTTCAACACATTTCTAAACATAATAGTTTTAATAACTAATTTCTAGTAACTTTATCCTAGCCAAAATAAAACAAATAAGACTTTCTCAAGAAGAAAAAATTATTTTAGGAAATACTGTGAAAAAAATCCTTACTCTTTTAAAGGTGCTGTATGTAAGTTTCTGACTCTTCTAAAGCATAAAATACCATAATATGTTTGCAGATATTTAAGAAACATGCTAAGTAAGCATTGTAGTTTATCTGAAAAACAATGCTAAAGTCAGTTAATCTGCTTTGAAAATGTACTTTCCATGCCGGAACATCTGTCTGTTTTGGTTCTTTTAACCCGCCCACTACCAGCTTATTTCATTCATTCAGTCAGGAAAGCTCTCAAAGTATGTGTCCGTGACCGAAATATGACCTCCGGTGGACAGTAGCAGCCCCCGAAATGATACGCGGATTGAGAGTTCCACATGAGGTGGTTTTTAATTAGCAAGTAATATAAATATTACGAACGTAAACATTGGGTGAGCACAGCAGGTTACAACAACAGGCAGGCACGTGCACAGGTAGCAATCAACCTGTGCAGAGCACATGCCCTTTTTGTAATTACACTTGCAAGTGCCCTTTTTTTGATGGAGTTTTTTTTTTATTTTTATAAATCAATGCTATTGGTAACCCTTTACGCAGGCAGAGGGTGGGGCTTTGGGTGCTTGAGCACATGCTCTTTTTTCTCTTGAAAAAAAAAAATGCCCCGCAAAAATGAATGAAAGTGCCCCCAACTCTTCAGTTCGCGATCTAACCCCTCCTTATTAATTAAATATTATAATATTTTATATTATATATTAATATTGGGGCAATATAAAAAAGAAAATTCACATATTTGTATCATATGATGGATTTTAGCAGTATCACATAATCAGTGAGTCTAGTATCACAGTGCTATTTGGGACAAAAACATTCTCAAACTGCAAATTTTCCCATTTGAATCGATTGTCATTTGAAAATAGCTGCTGGAAAAAGGCCTTTGAATGACCAGATGATGTCATGTCGACGTAATTAAAAATAACACGGTTAATTCTAACAGAGTCACTGAAATATCACAATAACAGTCTTTACAAATAGTTAATCTATTATTGGTGTATCCTAAACATTTTGTACAAATTAATGATAGAAAAATAGAAGCCATTCCTCTGTACATTCGAGAGTTTCCCACAAAAGGATCACTTAGAACAAGTCACATGCTATTTCTATCAGTGCTTTAAAAGATTGTTATGCCCTTTTGTAAATGATGTAGCAACGTATACCAGAATATATGGACAGACACAAAATTTATTTTTTCTTACAGAAATTACAAATAATAGAGGAAATATTTCATGGAAATGTTTATTTATCTAAGTAGAATACACACAGAAAAAGATGAAAGTTAGACTTAATTATTTTATGATCATTCAAGCCAAATGTAAAATTCAGGTGGATTCAGGTTTTTTTTTTAGAGATAAGTTGATGTAATTAGTTATTATTTAAATGTTTTTTTTTTTTAAATAATAGGTTTATTTTGGAGATGCAAAATATTTCTGTAATTCTAGAATCACCCTTGTACTGTATGTATGCATGTATGTATGTATTTTTGTTGCATGCATTGTTTATAGATTAGTTACGTTGTGTAGATCGTTTAATGATATGGGAATGTTGCATATCTCTGCATTGCAGGACAACATGGGCATTCAGGACGAGCATGGCTCTATTTTTGTGAATGAGGCAGCGTTCATATCTTCATCTGTAAATAACAGGCACCTCCACCTTCAGCATCATCCACAGCATTATCATCAGACTGTACATGTGCACTCAGGATCTATAGGATACTCAGATTCTCCCAGCGCTCAGAACAGTCTTAATTCACTACTAGCCCAATCCAACCACAGATCCAGCTCTGCTGGAGCATCCGACCACAGCTGGACATCTCCGAGGAGTCTGACGGAGAGCCCAAACAACAGTGAGTAATCACTGCAGGAAAATGTGATGAGTCTTAATGTCAAACTGTGTGAAATTGTAGGCTCTATTTCTGATTAACATTCTTCAATCTATTTATGAAATATACACTAAAACCAGTACTATTTAAATTGTTTTCATATTGCATTATTATTATTTAAACACGCAGCATGATGACTGCTGAAAATTCTGAAATAATTTACAGTTTAATTTATAAATAATTTAATTCTGATTTTTCAGCAGTCATCACTCCAGATTTCAGTGTCACATGATCCTTCTAAAATTAGAAATGTGCTTATTTGGTGCACATGCTTTTGTCAGTATTTGTGTTGTTATATCATTCTGATTTATTTGTCAAATACTTAATATACTTTAAATGTTAAATAGTTTAAAATGAAGTGTAAATACTATTATTATTAATAAAAAAAAGTCATACATATTACTGTGAAAAATTATACTAAACTGTAAAGTATTTAAATATATTTTATTTGCATATATAATGGTAATAAACTGCATGTCCACAAAAAAGTCACACATTGTAATTTTCAAATTTTTTTGGACCACTGTTAGCTTTGATTAGATCATTTGCTGTGGCATTGTTTCAGCGTGCTTCTGCATTGTCGCAATATTCATTCCCGTCTAGAGTTGCATACATTTTTTGCCAAGATCTTGTTTTGATGATGGGAGAGTCGAAACATTATGAAAGGCTCTCAACAGAGTTAAGTTCTGGACTCTGTGGTGTCCAATCCATGTGTAAAAATTATGTCTTGTGCTCCTTGAACCACTCTTTTACAATTTGAGGCCATTGAATAACCTGGCCATTCAGTATATTCAGACAGTCAGCTGAC
The DNA here is from genome assembly GCA_903798115.1 of Danio jaintianensis. Lineage (NCBI taxonomy): Eukaryota > Metazoa > Chordata > Actinopteri > Cypriniformes > Danionidae > Danio > Danio jaintianensis. The sequence continues at coordinate 5,432,693 of CAIGQV010016645.1, forward strand.
TGCAGTCTATGTATGGTATGGTAGGCACTAGGCATGATGGGTGCATCACTTCATCCACCTCTCTTCTTACCCTGATGAGACATCACTCCGGAAAAGAACAAATCTGACCACGTGACCTTGCTCAAGAGTCCAATCTTTATGCTCCCTAGCAAATTTAAGCATTTTTTTTTTCAATTAGCCTCAGAGATAAGTGGTTTTCTTAAGGTTACAGAGGTGTGTAGTCCCTTGAGTTCATTGTGCATGTGAAGCGAACTCAAGGGATTTGGACTAAACACTTGTGAAGCCTTTAGAAAACCACTTATCACTGAGGCTAATTGAAAAAAAAAAAGCTTTTTGCCATTTGATTTCACCAGGCGTTTAATAAATGATCTCCTTCTTTAATTTTTTTCAACCACATTTCATCTGCAAAAAATATCATTCCCCCACACTATCATTTAAGTTTTTAATAATTTGTTCGGACAGTTCTTAACCCAATTTTAATAGTTTCAGTACACATGTTTTATTTGCTTGATACATGCCAATAATTTGACCATTCTAAAACAGAGAAACTTTTTAGGACCATAGGATTTATATTCTGACATGCTTCTTTAAGAAATGAAAAGCTACTCTCTGCATCATTCATTCATTCATTTTCTTTTCGGCATAGTCCCTTTATTAATCTGGGGTCGCCACAGCGGAATGAACCGCCAACTTATCCAGCATGTGTTTTACGCAGTGGATGCCCTTCCAGCTTCAACCCATCACTGGGAAACACCCATACACTCCCATTCACACACATACAGTCGTGGCCAAAAGTTTTGAGAATGACACAAAGATTAGTTTTCACAAAGTTTGCTGCTAAACTGCTTTTAATTCTTTGTTTCAGTTGTTTTTGTGATGTACTGAAATATAATTACAAGCACTTCATACGTTTCAAAGGCTTTTATCGACAATTAGAAAGAGTCTAGAGTCAAAAGAGACAAAAGAGTCAGTATTTGCAGTGTTGGCCCTTCTTTTTCAGGACCTCTGCAATTCGACTGGGCATGCTCTCAATCAACTTCTGGGCCAAATACTGACTGATAGCAACCCATTCTTTCATAATCACTTCTTGGAGTTTGTTAAAATTAGTGGGTTTTTGTTTGTTCACCCGCCTCTTGAGGATTGACCACAAGTTCTCAATGGTATTAAGATCTGGGGAGTTTCCAGGCCATGGACCCAAAATTTCAACGTTTTGGTCCCCGAGACACTTAGATATCACTTTTGCCTTATGGCACGGTGCTCCATCGTGCTGGAAAATGCATTGTTCTTCACCAAACTGTTGTTGGATTGTTGGAAGAAGTTGCTGTTGGAGGGTGTTTTGGTACCATTCTTTATTCATGGCTGTGTTTTTGGGCAAAATTGTGAGTGAGCCCACTCCCTTGGATGAGAAGCAACCCCACACATGAATGGTCTCAGCATGCTTTACTGTTGGCATGACACAGGACTGATGGTAGCGCTCACCTTTTTTTCTCCGGACAAGCCTTTTTCCAGATGCCCCAAACAATTGGAAAGGGGCTTCATCGGAGAATATGACTTTGCCCCAGTCCTCAGCAGTCCATTCGCCATACTTTTTGCAGAAGATCAATCTGCCCCTGATGTTTTTTTTTTGGAGAGAAGTGGCTTCTTTGCTGCCCTTCTTGACTCCAGGCTATCTTCCAAAAGTCTTCGCCTCACTGTGGCGTGCAGATGCGCTCACACCTGCCTGCTGCCATTCCTGAGCAAGCTCTGCACTGATGGCACTCCGATCCCGCAGCTGAATCCTCTTTTGGAGATGATCCTGGCGCTTGCTGGACTTTCTTGGACGCCCTGAAGCCTTCTTAACAATAATTGAACCTCTTTCCTTGAAGTTCTTGATGATCCTATAAAATGTTGATTTAGGTGCAATCTTAGTAGCCACAATATCCTTGCCTGTGAAGCCATTTTTATGCAATGCAATGATGGCTGCTATTTCTTTGCAGGTCACCATGGTTAACAATGGAAGAACAATGATTTCAAGCATCACCCTCCTTTTAACATGTCAAGTCTGCCATTCAAACCCAATCAGCCTGACATAATGATCTCCAGCCTTGTGCTCGTCAACGTTCTCACCTGAGTTAACAAGACGATTACTGAAATGATCTCAGCAGGTCCTTTAATGACAGCAATGAAATGCAGTGGAAAGTTTTTTTCAGGATTAAGTTCATTTTCATGGCAAAGAAGGACTATGCAATTCATCTGATCACTCTTCATAACATTCTGGAGTATATGCAAATTGCTATTATAAAAACTTAAGAAGCAACTTTTCCAATTTCCAATATTTATGTAATTCTCAACTTTTGGCCACGACTGTACACTACGGACAATTTAGCCTACCCAATTCACCTGTACCACATGTCTTTGGACTTGTGGGGGAAACCGGAGCACCCAGAGGAAACCCACGCGAACACGAGGAGAACATGCAAACTCCACACAGAAATGCCAACCGACCCAGCTGAGGCTCGAACCAGCGACCTTCTTGCTGTGAGGCGATCGTGCTACCCACTGCGACACCATGACGCCCTCTCTCTGCATTAGTTAGGGTTAAATAACTTGTCACCTGCTGAAATAGAATTGTCTTTAGTAATTATTATCTGATGGGAGTAAATATCTTACCTATTTGCTTAATTAAATCCAGGTGGTGACTTTATTGCACAGGCAGTGTATTAATAATGGTGATTATTATTTTATCTAACAGCAATACAACTAATTTAGGGTTTGTTGTTTTTCGCTAGTTGTTAGTTAGTAATGGCTTAGCTTTAATTTTGGTGGAAAACAACAGGGAAAAATTCTAAAGTTTGAAATGCCTTTATTAACAGCAGATTGTAGGCCATTTACAGTACAAACTTTGGAAGATGTTTGGGATGCTGCAGTTTCAAATGTATTTCACTGAAGTACAGCGCAACAGATTCAATATTTAAAAAATAATAATAATTTGATCATTTAAAAATGTTTATCCAATTAGGTATAACACTGCACGTTATTCACATTGAATCTCCATCAACAACTTAGATGTGCATTAATTGTCTAATAATTCATCAGCCAATTATTCTTATGTCGTCAATTATTAATCAATTCAACTGTCATTCTATTACAATGAAAAATACCTGTTGCAGAATTACTTAGCAATCACAAACAAACTAGCAACGTCATCCCTACACCAGACGCATGATGTGATACGTCAAAATGAAAACAGTCATTATAATCAAGCAAGCTCTTTCCACGAGAAACATGTTTGCCCTTTTTAACTAAACAAAGCAAAAGAAAAGAAAGCACCATAGAAGCAAAAGAAAGATTTGATTTGATGATCACACCCACACCAACTTGCGAAATGTGATTAAAGCTTGTATGGCCGCAGTGAAGGTCGATCCGCTCTCTTTGTGTTGTTAATCTGTGTTTAATAAGAGATTGGTCCTCACTCTATCACACACAGATACACATCTGTCCTACCGATCAATGGCACCTCTGTCTATTGACTGCAGGCTGACAGCGGCATGTGAATCAAGGGCCGCCATGCAGCTTCGCCAGACTGATTGAGCATTGATCTCAAAAATCTTTAGCCAACTCATTACAGAGTGACCCGTCATCTTACAAGAGAGAGGGGCGAGCGGGACAGAAACGTACTCATCTGACTTTTACACATGAGCTGTCTCAGTTGTCTGTGTAACATTATGAATCGTCTCTATTTCACGCACACACACACACACACACACACACACACACACACACACACACACGCACACACACTTCATCTCTAGAAAGTCCAGAGGTACTTGTTGAATGCTAAGATGAAATGCACGTTTTTAAAGGTGGATTCTGCAGTAAATGGCACATTATTTACTTGTTTTTAAAGGTTGCGGCCTGTGTGTACAGTATATTGATGGCCTCATTAACCTTCTCTCATTATTGATGGGGTGTGCACAATGGTGTATTTTTAGCTACACTTCTTACCAAATATCAAAAAATTCTTAAATCAAGAAGCATTTTCTTGACAAGCAAAACATATTGTCTTGTTTTTTAAAAAATAATGTCAAAATTAAGTGAGCTTTTACCCTAAAACAGGCAAAATTATCTGTCAATGGGGTAAGAAAAATAATGTAAAAAAAAAAAGAAAAACAATTTAAAATTTTATTTTGAACTAGAAAGAAAAGCACTTTTTGCAGTGTAGATTAGAAATTTACTTCCTAGCCTTATCATAGGCTCTTATTTGACATGATGTTAATACTCAAAGTCCAACAGGAAAATACTTTACTTGACGCCATATGTTGAATGTTGTACTTAAGGTTATGCTGGTTAGCATGGTTCAGTTATCCTGTTTTTCCCCGTTTATGGACATTAATTTATTAGACAAAATGCTGATTTTTTTTTTTTTAATTTATATATACTAGCAACATGCACAACTGTGTAATGTATTCATCCTTTAAGCTCACATAAAATTGATTAAAAGTGACTGCAATGTCATGAAATATATTTAATACAAATACATTCTAAAGTTTTAAACTTTCTATTCATTTAAGAAATCTAAAATATACTATAAAATATCAATAAGCCATGGCAACGTCTGTTTTTTATGTTAATTTACCTAAGGGTCATGTGACGCTGAAGAGTTGAATAAACAAAACTGAACTTATTTTTTAAATAAAAGGTTGTATTTTATTTAAAGATTGGTAATTAAATATTAAAACATTTCCTGTTTAAATACTAAATATGCTGGTTACATAAACGAGTACATACATTCTTTGTTTAACTATTTATTGAGAGGTCAAGATCAGGGACTTACAATCATGACAGTTTGACCCTCACTGTTTAAACAGTGCTCAGCTAACAACATTGCCTCACATATACAAACATATCCCTTCAGTCTGAATGAAGGTAATGAAACTGGGTCATGTTGAGAAGCAGGTAATTAAATGTGAGAGGCATTCATCAGATGCATTCACTACATCACGTCAATGTAGACATTGCAGTTCATCTGTACCACTTTTTTTCTTCTGTTTATAATTTTTTGCCAATCGTTTTGTTTTGGTTGAGTGATTTGGAGCATGTATCAAACAGAGTAACAAGATTTCAGTTTGAAATCGAAATATTTAGCCACTAGGGGGGCAGTGATCTCTATGAAATTACCAGTGTTTATATGGTTTTTACCAGACCTTAGTTTTATACATTTTGGCACATTTGTGTAACTAAAATGAAACAAACAAATTAAGCACCAGAAGTAAAAAAAATAACACAGATTATACTTTATATCTAATGGTAGTTGATGATTTTTTTTTTTGTTAAAGGGATAGTTTACCCTAAACTAGTTGTCATTTACTCACCCATTTCTTGTTTCAAACCTGTTTGAGTTTCTTTCTTATGTTGAACACAAAGAAAGATATTTTGAAGAAAGCTGGAAACCTGTAACTACTGACTACCATGTTGTTTGTTTTTCCTACTATGGATATTTTCAGCTTTTTAAAAAAATATCTTGTTTTGTGTTAAAAAAGAAACTTATGAAGGTTTGTAATCACTTGAGGGTGAATAAATAAAGAGTACATTTTTGGGGTTAACTATTCCTATATTTATATTTGTTTTTATGCATGTTTGGGCTTAATTTTGATCAACAAGCATTTTGAAATGTTAACTATTTGAAATCATAACAATTTGTTCATTTGATTATTTTTCTTTCTTCTTTTGGCCAATTACAAATATTGCAATACTTTTTCTGCTTTGTGAAAAGGCATAAACGGCCTAGAACTAACGTTGTTACACTTGTCGATAAAATAATTTGATAATTGTGTTAAACCATATCACATTCTCAAGCATTACAATTAAAGAAAAAAATGTCAATTAGCAAATAATACATTTTCCTTACATTTGCCACTTGCCGAGTGTTAAATTCAGGCCCTGATTATAAATTCTACCATCCAAAATCTAGTTTCATGCTACCATTCTGTATCAGATCTCCAAAAATACCATTAGCCTGGAGCAGCATAAACAAAAAGATGACTATTGATGACCCTATAAATACTAACATACTGTCTTGTCCTGACAGATGTGGGTCAGATCAGCCATGTTGAAGAGTCTTGGTCAGCAGGGGTAACGGGAGCAGGACTCCATCAAACCGACGTCCTGCTCGTCAGCCAGCCCTTTCTAAGCATGGAGACAGAGAACAGAGATACTGATGGAGAGGAGACCATCGTGTATCTCTGAAATCAACAAACAAGCTTCACTCGCTTTTCAAAAAACATTTGCAGTTTGAGAATCTGACGCCACTTTTTTTTCATTGGATTTTTTTTTTCTTCAATCTGAGCGTACTTTTGGCCTTCTGTGACATTCTCCAGACTTCATCATAGCACTTTCTTTGGTCCGTGTTTGAGATGGGGCTTGAGTTTTGTTTTATAGCCCGGAGCCTCCAGTGACAGAATCAGTTCACGCAGTTTCAGCACACGTTTAGTCACATACACACAAAATAAAAATCTCCCACCCACATTGCCGCAGAGTGCATTTTCCTTCAACTGTCCATGTCATTTTACATCAGGACACAAAAATACTGACCCTTTCCTACAGGAGCTAAATGACAGCTTGGTTTGAAGAAGCATTCGCCGCCTACTGTCTGAGTCAGGGTTATGTACTGTATGTATGTATATTTTCACCTTTTTCAAATTCAGTTTCTTACATTTAAAAATGGCTTTCAAATGTCCGTATGGAAATGAATGTGGAAAATGTGTTCTGCCTGTTTTTTCGAGAGCGTTCTGGTTCTTTGGTGCTCGTGAGCTTTTTGTCTATAATGTCAGATGAAGTGGCAGTGAAGGCTTGAAAAGTCATATTAAAGTTCACCAAAAACTGAAAACTCTTTTACTTTTTCCAAACCTGTTTGACTTTTGTTTTTCTATTTAACCCAAAAGAATGTATTTTAAAGAATCTGGAAACCTGAAACCATTGACTTCCATAGTATTATTTTTTTTCCTACTATGGAAGTCAATGGTTACAGGTTTTCAGCTGTCTTCAAATTATCTTCTTGTGTGTTCAGCAGAATAAAGAAACATTTAAAGGTTTGGATTCACTTGAGGTAGAGTAAATAGTGAGTAAATCTTCATTTTTTGGTGAACTATCCCTTTAAATTCACCATTCAAATTCATGTTGATACTTCAGGTCAGTATGTTGCCATATCAGCTTGAAGTCTTTGTTTATGCATTATGCATTGTTTGTTAAATGTGGACTAACATCATCATCACTTTTTGCTCACATACGGTTGAAAAAAAAAAAGCATAAATTAAGGCCTGCTGTCATTTCAGTCCCACATTTAAAAAATTCGAGCCATGATTGTTATAAAAAAAAGACTAAGAAACAGTACGAGGAGTTAATATGTTACTTGAGTTAAACTGACAAGAATTGAATGCATATTTCCTTTCTTCTTTATTTGTAATGGCTTATCATATTGTGTTTTGTTTCTTCTGATGCATAGACCTTATTTATTGTTGATATTTTTAAGAAATAATTTGTATGTACATAGAGCATGTTTTGTATAATTGTATGTAGACATGTATCAGATGTTATAAATGTAGTAAATGTTCATACATCAACTTTTGCATCAAAAACTTTTTTCCTGGTTGGAAGCAAATCTAATTATGCAAATTTTGATTTCATGTTGACAATTAAAGTAATCTAACAGGAGCTTATCTTTATAGTCACGTTTCCTCTTTTACAGGAACAACTTATGTCATATAAATTAAATAAACCCAGATGGAATATATCAGACTGTAATTGCAATTGTAAAAATTTACATACATTTACATAATGGTTGAACCAACTGATTAATAATCCAGAGTACAGTCTTTTAGTAGCCTGTAAAACATTTATTACGAAGACACGCATACTGTTTGGCAGAAAAAAATGTCATGTAAATGTGCTTTTATATTATTTTAATATGCAATTGACTCTCCTAAATGGGGAAAAGGCTTTGCTGTAGATACCGTATACTTATACTCTGACTAAGGTTGATTTATTTAGATTTTGACTTGAGCAAAACATCAATTTTTTTTTCTCCACTCTTTTTCCCTGCCTATTATTTAGGGACCTCTAAAGGTTATTTGCACACACAGCTAACAACTAACAAAGTCAATCTACAGCAGGGCTGAGTAATGTGTCTGTGGGTGGGAACAGTAGCCAACGTTACAAAACACCTCCCCATGGCACAGTAATGACTTTAGGAGGACTTCCACTGTAAACCTGTCACCCAAGCAAATAAATAACAGCCATTAACCAGCGTCCCACCAATGGCACTTTTACAGAAGAACCCCTTTCCTGTGCATATTCTACATATTACTCTGACAGGTCTGTTAATCTTGAGACACAGGAGGATAAAGAGGTAATGAACAACAAAAAAATGGCTACATGGAGAATTTGGAGGCCTAGATATAGAACCAGAAACCAACGTAACAAGGCTTTAGGGCTATTTTATTAATTTATTTAAAACTTTTCTTTTTTGCATTCTCCTGCACATTTGAATGGCATCTATGCTCATGTTTGTCTGTATCTCCCTATTCAGAGGTTCACATAACTGTCAATCCAGCCCGTATACAGAGCAGATGGTAGTCTTGGTTTCGGGTAGACGGGTTTTTGCCCGGTGACCAACTTGAACCTGCACATTCTCCATGATGCACACTCATCGTTCTCAAGGCTCCAACATCCTGACTGCAGCTCTGCACAAGATGTTTTACCAGAGGAGAACTGGGGTCCCAGCTAAGCCTGGTTTCCACCAAGGTTTGTTAACAATTTCTGTCAATTGGTGGAGTTTTGGTACTTTGTCATTGTTGCCTCTGTGGAGCGGCTCTTTAGTGGATCATCCTTTAATAGTGACATCTGTATTAAATTGAACTAAACTTCAACAATTACATTTATACAACCAAACTGAATCAGTTTTAATTTACCTAGAATAACACCATCATTCTACCTCTATTTTCCTGCCTACCTGAATTGCTGACTGTTCCACAATTTGACATTTATTCTCTTTTCTTCATCTATGTTAAGCTGCTTTGACCCAATCTACACTGTAAAAGTGCTACAGTATAGAAATAAAGATGAATTTAATGGAATAAAATTATCCCCCCAAATTTTTTTTTATGTACCATCAGAATGTGCAGAGGGTCAGCTTTTTAAAATTTCAATTACAGAGTCACCCATATGGTTAGAGATATGTAGTGTAAACATTAAAATGCATTAGATTACAAATCATGCACTATGATAAAAGTGTTTTGAGGTGAAACCATAGCATTGTTCAAATTATCTTTGTGGAAGTAATTATAAAAAAAAAACTTGACAATCATCCATTTAATTGTGATTTAAAGTTTTGTAAAAAAAAAAAAAAAAAAAAGTTGCAAGAGATATGCATGAAATTGTATAGTAGATGTTCATTTTTGTATGTATTAAGTTCCAAAATGTTTTTTTTTTTTTTTTAAATAGATATACAGACTATATTTTTGGTCATGCAACTTTTGGGTACCCTGTGTGGGCAACAGTGAATCACACTTTGACACATCTACTACCTGTACACTCACCGTTGCCTTCAGCTACAAAGGAAAGCCGCGCTCATGTTTACCAAACACAGTAATTACATACACACATTACCTTGCTTTGATGCCAGCAGAGAGCCGCAGTCATCAAGCACAATCAAGTGTTCAGTGCTCTCACACTCTTTTATTTCTCACTAATCCCTCCATTTCTCCATCCACTCTTCCTCGGGGAGCACCGGTGCTGTCTTTCATCACCTGACAGAATAAGACGAGCACTTCCCAATTTGTCCTTCTTTAAGCCCTCATGAATGCGCACACGATAATTAGAGGATTCAGGTTTGACTGAAGGCCGTATCTTTAGTCTGTGTGTGGCTGACAGAGCAACATTTTGAAGTCTTTTGTCCCACCTGAACCATAAAGAGCCTCTGCAATTCTGTTGCTGATGTCAAAGCCGTCATTAGGTCTTGTGTTATGAACAGTAATAAAGGCTCTCAGGGGGTGGGTTTTAACATGGGTCAGCGGAGCACTTCTACACGCACGCAGGTATGCTGAAGTGGGTATACTGAAGAGTGTCAGTTGCGTTAAATCCTCCAATCCCTAAAGCCTCTGAGTCAACAAGACACTTATTCACTGTATCAATTTGAAAACCTGTATCCGTCAAAAGTGTAACAGTGACAGTCTGCAAATACACATCGCCTTCGGTCAAAGAGAAGCCTCTATTCTGAAGCTGTCAGCACACGCACACACACACGTTGAGGTGTGACAGCTTTTCTTCAAAAGCATTCCTTGTATTAATATAATTCTGAGGGGATGTCAGTCATAGAAAAACCAGGGAATGTCAGAAGATTAGAGAGAGAAATGGGGCTGTGTAGCTGTCAGATAAAAACTTTTAAATGAGTCTTTAGTGTTGAAGGGTGTGTGCAGCACTTTGAAGTGTCTCTGAATTACAGTCTTTCTCTGCCAGCTTAACAAAGGGATTCTCCAAAAAATGCTGCTTTAATAGATCTACACAACCTTTACCACACAAATGAAGAACAATAAATATCCTTTAAAACCCTGACTTACACAACGAGAGTTTGTGTGATTCATTCAGTAGGAAGTGACTATAGTTTAGCATGTGTGTATGAAATGAATATATGTACTGTTTAAAACTTGATCATAATTACAGTAAAAACTAAAAATCTCATGTATTCCTGTCATGGCAATGATTAATTGTAAGCATCATTACCCCAGTCTTCACATACATTCAGGCTGATTTGCTGCTCAAAAATTGTTCTGAATCATTTTTAAAGAAACTGTAATACATTTTTTCCTGTGATTTCTTTGATAAATAGAAAGTTCAAAAGCGTTTATTAAAAATATAACACTTTGTAAAATTAAACAGACAGACAGACCCATAGATGGACGGAGCGATAGAAATATATAGATCACAGACATACGGCAGCTGTTGTTTAATTCTGCCCTGCACTAAACCCGCTGCACACAGTGTCTGTAATTGATAGCATTTGGCCTTTGCGGCTTGTGTGGGTGAATCCACTCACACATATTCAACCTTTCAACATGTCACCACCGCGGACAATAACAAACACACACATAGACACACACCTGTCGTCAATGAGTGTGTGTTTGTTATAATGATGCTTTTTCAATGACCCACTACAGCTCGAGCTGTTCCCCAGGGAGATAAAAAGCACAGAGGAGTGTTATTGGCTGTGTGTGTGTTAATGTACAGAAGCAGTGTGACCTCGGTAAATTTGTGCACATTGAGAGTGTGTCTGTGTGGGCAGGGGTCCTTTCCAGAATGTGTTTATGTGTGTGCGGTAGAAACAGCCTTGTTGAAAAGATGTTTTAATAACGTGTGTGTGTGTGTGGAGCAGCAGGGCAACATTATGAAGTCTGCATGATAGAAGATGAAGCTTCATTCTGCAGTTCAGCTGACTACAGTTATTACCATCCCAGTCGACCCACCTGCTCTCTCAGCGGTGAGCTTCTGGAGGTGGCTTTGTTCCCTCAAATTACCCCGATGCGTATGTTTGTATGTGTCTGTGTGTTGACACCCATCCTATATCACGCCTATTGTGAATGAGTGTGTTGTAAGGACGTGCATGTGACTTGGGCTTTGTCTCATAATGAAAGGTTCTAATTTTGTTCAGGCAGTCACAAGGGCAGCAGCTAATAGCTACTCTGATTGGCCTGTCATCAGGACCCATCCCAGATTATTAGAAAGTGCAAACCTCCATCTGTCTTCATTAGGACCAGCAGCCCTCTCGGCCCCATGTCCTCATAAAGAGATCCTCATACATCCAGAGAAGTAATGATGCTTTACCACTGTGTCCTTGCTCTGCACTGTTTGCACTATAGTGTTCTCGTACATGCACTAGATTAATGTGACACTGTCAGTGCTGGAAAGAGGACTGAAAATAATACTCAAATAAAAATACCATTACTTGACAAAAAATGTACTGCATGTAGAGCAAGGGTCTCAAACTCAATTTGGCGGGGGACCGACAACTGCAGTGACTGACAACTCATAAGAGGGCCATTTTAACATTCAAGCACAAGAAGAAAGTGCACACCTGATGTAATTAATTGATCTTAGGACAATAGACATTAGGTTTATATTTCAAGTATTACCTGTAATCATTGGTAATGCAAATAACACAGCTTCTGAAATGTATGTGTGTATGGCTGAGCATTACTCAGTCATTCTTCCACAGAGTATATGCAGTGAAATCTTTTTGTTTCTTGTTGTACGTATTGAAGGGGTAGTTTAAATTGCTATGAAAGTACTACACATAACAGGCATAATCCTAAATATTATTCTGCTCTAACCAATTGTTGCTTAAGCAGAAGTTGAGCAGATAGCGTACACCAGATAAGAACAGCAGAAAGCAGTTTGGGAATCTTTACTGACAATTGTTCTTCTCAATATCTCTTTTTTTTTGTAAAACTACAACAAAGAGGGGAAAAAAGTATGCATATATTCACATTTACTTACATGTTTAATTCAACCAGCTTGACATTAACATTTTACTAATGTAGTTTTTTTATTCAAATCTTAATACACATAAGGAAAATCTAATAAATGAGACAATTTGCATCGAATATTAGCAAAATTATCATATTTGTTACACCACCAGCAAAATTTTACCAATGTACATAGTTTTTATACAAATCTTAATACACATATGAGGTAATTGGGCCGTAAATGGCACGCGGGCTGCCAGTTTGAGACCCCTGATGTAGAGTAAAAATGATCTGTTGTAATTACTACTCCAATTATGAGTAAAGAGTAGGCTTTCTAAATGTACTTAAGAGTAATCAGTATCACACAATGAAAATATTTACACTTTATACCTTGCAAATAAAAAATGAAATGCAAATAGCACAGACAACAACAGAAATGTGTCGAGGGACACCAAAAAACTTAGCTGCTTCCTTTTTTAAAATGGTTTATTTAACATTAATTAAAAACATACAAACAACAAATAACTGTAAGACAAGGAAATTAAAATAAACAAAAAATGTACATGTCAGATCTCTAATAACAACGCTAACTCTAAATAAGAAGCAGAGTTTTTGTGGGTCCCCTGACATATTTCTGTTGTGATCTGTGCTATTTCCAACACATTTCTGTATTTGCTCGTGTTATGAGAATTTGTGTGTTGTCGAATTGATGAAGATGTTTTCTTAATTTGTATTTGCATGTATTTTCTTAAAGGGAACCCTTGGTATCAACACTTAAATACTTTTAATATAAAGGAAATTATGCCTCTTTGAGAAATATGTAGAAAAAACAAAATTTTTACATTATAAAAAAAAAAAAAAAACACTTTTAATTTAGACCATGGCTGGCGCCATTATTTTTTGATTGCGCAATCTGGTTGTTCCCCCTACTGGTGCTCTCTGTTCCTATTGTAAACACAGCACAGCTAAAGATACAAAATGCTCATTCTATGCCACATTGTGCAGCTTTTGGTTGTACATATTTTACAAAGAGGGATCATTTACATTATATTAACGCATACAAGTCTTGATACCTGGGGTTCCCTTTAAGGCTAGGGTTCCTTGGGTTGTAAATGGGCTTGTAAAATCGTTTCTAAAGATTGTTTTCTCTTACCTATTCCACATACCTTCTATGTAGATATCAGAGAACAGTGTAAACAATGTATCAATGCATTCACCTTTAAACCTTTAGAGTTTTGCTAAACCAACTCATCACGTTGCTTTAGAATGCACACATTTTATTATTATTATCATAAATCACAGGGACTACAGTAGCAGCTTTTAAACTAAGCATCAGTCATTAACACCCCGCTGTGTGTGACCTCCAAGCAAATGCTTAATATCTCATGAACCCAGCGATCCACAAAGATTGCAGCTGTAATAAAACATTACAGCTCCTCAGCGAACCCGCACACCACATCACAGCAGTGTGTTATCCAGGAACTGCAGATGGATGCTAATAAATTCACTAGATGATGAGAATGCTTAATGGTGACACTGTAATTGTTCCTGACACTGGCATTTGAAATGTTTCATCCATTTTATATACTGTACTAATACTGACTAAAACAGTAGTCAGTATAGTGGTGCATGGATGGATTATAGTTGGGATTGTCTGGAAAAGTTGCTAACTCAAAGTCTGAGTGAAATGATTACATTTTTACAGCAAATCTAGACCAATTCTAGACATGTGCATGTAGACGCTACATATGAGACATACATGTATGACAATTATAGAATCTTAAGCTACAAAAAAGATCATGCTAAATGAACTTGGGGTTTTATGTGGAGAAGAATATGGACCTGGTCATGGCTTGTGAGAAGTGAAGGTTGTGTTGATCAGTACATCACATAATGTTGCATTTTTATTAGCTAGTTGGTAGATATAGGTTGTACAGCCAAACACTGTGAGAAAAATCTTCTAAATTTATGACACTGTTACTGTTTCCAGGCTATTTTTGGTCACAAGAGTGTGAAAATCTCTTACAGTACAACATACTGTAGTGCACATACTCTAGTTTATGAGCTGATTTTTTTTTAAGTGCCACAGAACGCATTTATGTATGTTTAAATTGTTCTCTGATATCTACATCGAAGGCACGTTACATAGGTACAATACGTGCCAAAAAGTAAGTGCAGAAATGGTTTTACAAACCCATTTAAAACCTGGAAATTGGTTTTAGAATGAAAAGCTGTTTTTACCTTATTTGGAAGGGTCATGAATAATGTGTTCTGCAGTCATGCTGCCCTCCGCTCACACAGCATAATGTACTCTGCAATACACATGTGAATCATACTTAATTTGCCAAAAAATGTATGAACAAACAGAATAGACCCTTTGTCAATTGACAATTGTTTCAGCTAAGGAGAAAAAGTTCACGTTAGGAGAAATCTGTAGCCAACTAAGTCCGCTCCATCATTACTCCTAAGATATGCATTCTGAATAAAATATAGGCAAAATTATAATTACACTCAACAAAAGGGGCTAAGAAAGATATATTTAGAATCGGTGGTTTTTAATGTATTTGAAAGTACAGGCTGGAATTAATATCAACATTAACAGATGAGTTTTATGAAGTTTATAGCTGTCCTTTCGCTCCAGAAAAATTACATTTAAAGCTGAGTGATATGACAGGATGCATATGTCAAGACAGAATTGCGGGACAACAAAAGGAGTAAACAATGTTATTTATATTTCAAAAGTCAAAATCAGGTAGTCTGCCATTCATATGGATGAAGCAGAAGATCTGGGCTGGACATCTATGCAACACAAACAGACTTTGCTTGGCCCACATAGAAAGGGAGGGCTCGTAACTGGAGTATTAAACTACAGCAGCAAACGAGACTGGTCGTTGAGATCCGTGGAGAGCCCCCGAGTTATGAGAGCAGGCAGTCTGGCAGAGCATACGTGAGACACTTCATAAATAAAACATCTAACTCCTCACAGTACATACAGGACAAGACAGGACAGGACCAAAAAAGAGTCGAAGCAGAGCAATACGTCTTAGCATCAACGAACATACAACAATAAACTGACAAGAAAGAATGGGAAAAGCAAGGGAGATAAAGGGATGCCAGTAAGTGTAAAACTAGAACCTGGTGTCCTACAATCAGCACGAGCGCTGATCGCAAGGACTAACAGCTGAGAGTAGGACACCGAAGGAAAATCAAAACAGAGATCAAACCTGGAGAGATCAAACCACGACAGCCTAAATACGCATTAAACAGTTATATGCAGCAGTGTACATGTTTATTGCTTCATTATGAACATACATGTGTCTGTTGCCTCATTACAAAAGTACACAGAAAATAAAAAAAATAAAAAAAGATTCATTTAAACAGACCTTACGCCTCTTCCGGGTGGCACTGTTTAAACACATAATAGGTCTTTCCTGACTTTTATGTTCTTATAAGCTGTAAAGAGCCTTATTTATGCTTTCTACTGTTCCTTAAAGCGTGTCCAATTTTCCAACAAATAGTCTTACATTCATAGCAAATAAAATAAGCTGTTTTAAACTTAGAAAATAAGGGGAACCAATATAATTGTTGTAATCTCACTATCAAACATTGTGGCCAATCAAACACTGGCTGGGGCATGTATATTAATGATGGAATTTACATGAGAGAGAGGAAACAGTGGTGTTTGAGGCTTATGGTATGTCATTTCCATGTACTGAACTCTCATTTTTCAGCTATGCCTAGGTATATCCATATTTTCATTATATGACACTTTTAATGCTGGTAGTCTTTCGTCTGGGACAGCCTAAAGTCTTTCAATATATACCAGTCATTAGAGTGTGGTTATATTCAGCAATGCAAATAACTTTTTTCTTTTTTACTTTTATTCTTCAGAAAACATGACTTTGACTTCTTATATATTGAAATATTCCATTCATGCAATAATTCAACAAATGTTACATCAAATATATATATATCTTATATTTGGAACAACATCACTCTGGCTTTGAGTGATATTGATGGGGTAGTTCACACAAAAAATTAAAAGTACCTAACATTTACTCAACCATTTACAAAGACAACGGTTATCTCTTTAAATATTTATATATACATTTTTGGACTTTCACATGCAAACAGTGGACTAATAAATATTATAAACATTTAATAATATTTAACAAAACTTATGATACATGATACATTTCTTCAGCATCTGAAAAATGAAAGGGTGTGAGGTTTCAGAGATGCCTTTTTTCATTTTCCTTTTATGCATATTTTTGTTCCAAAGCTTTACGAACAGTCCTTCACTCTGCAAAATATATGCAGAAAACAAATACAGACCCTTTGTTAATCCTTTGGTGGCTGTGAGGGCATAAAAGAATCTGTTCAAATAGGACAATTTCTGGTCTTGCTCATGCCAACAAAACATTTTTCACCACAAGGGAAGTGTACTTTAGATAAGTAACTCAACATGATCAGATATGCAGGCCAGGCTTGATTCAACATCATGCTGAGCACAGCAGGTCTGGAGGCTTCTTAATGGAAAGCGGTAAATTAAGCCTCCTTGCAAGACACAGAACACATACAAAAGCACTGTGGTCTAAGATTACATGCATACAAAATGATTTTGCATCTATCTGAATGTTTTGCGGCCAGTAACAGCCTTCACATATAAATTTCAACTGTAAAATGTCCCTCACAAATGAGCACATAGATGCTCGCACATTCGCACTCACAAACAGTGTGCATGATCTGTATTCGGAGGCTAATAGATTAATACCAAATCGATGCATGAAGGGCATGCAACATAATTCACATTAATTCACATCAGGCCTTGACTAATGAACAACCCATGAGGTACCATTAATCAGCTATGCAGATCAATATGTTATAATACATTCATTTCTCTTTCTCTTATTTTCACGTTCAGCATGATTTATTGGCATGGCAAGGGATGGTACATTTGTATTCCTACAGTTACTGTACTGAATACTGAACTGTGTCTTTTTCTCTTCTACCTGTTTCTTCCACACACAGGTAGGTGCAAGCAAGAGATGAGTCCAGTAACATAGAAGGTAAAAATTTGTATTTCCCCCCCAAGTGCTTTTGTAAACACTGCTGTTTTTGTCTTTTTATAATAACAATGAATAGAAAATGCCATTGGCTGCTTATTAACTTGCACAATATATACCAAGGTCCACAAGCCTGAGAGCAGAGATGGATAGATTATACAAAAACTGTAATTGAATTGTAATTAAAAGTACATACAAGCATATTGAGTAAGATAAAAAAAAAAAACACTTTAATTTAAGATGTCCTTCTTACTTTCTAAATGGTTAGGTGCATGTAGAATAATTATGCCTAATTAATTGTAACTACTTTAGTACGCGTATGAAACATTGTCATTTTGATTAAGTTTTTATGTTACTTATTATGTAATTTATTTATTTACTTATTAACTTAAAAATTATTAAGGTTTCAACTTAATTCATTAAATTGTAAATTGAAAATGACTTGTAAAATATAAGGCAGAATAATTTTTTACAGTGTAAGTACATGGGATGTGTGTGTGTTACCAAAAATAAAATCTCAAGTAGCAATATAAATATGGTATTTAATTACATTATTAGATACCAAAATATCTACAGTACCTATCAAAAACATAAGACACAAATATAATTTATGCCATTGAATTCTGATTATTACAAAACATAACAGTGAACCTGCATTTCAGTTTTGCATTCAAATGAATGTAAAAAGAAAAACAACCCTGACATAAAACAAACTAAACTCAGTGACCTCAAAGGACATCTGCAACCTTCACATCTAAAAAACAATG
Organism: Danio jaintianensis; assembly: GCA_903798115.1. NCBI lineage: Eukaryota > Metazoa > Chordata > Actinopteri > Cypriniformes > Danionidae > Danio > Danio jaintianensis. The sequence goes on from CAIGQV010016645.1 coordinate 5,451,020, forward strand.
TTCCTCAGAAGCTGTTTTCAAACCACTGGAGACTGATGGTTCAATGAAGAACCTTTAACATCCAAAGAATCTTTTGCATTCAATGGATGATTGCTCATGCCTCAGAAAAAAACAAAACAGCACACTTGGAATAAATGCAGTTTATAACATACGTTGCATTAAAATGAGAGAAATGTCACTCAGGAATGTTACTCATTACTTGCCAGCTCTTTCTGAAAGCACCAATGAATGTAGTTTATATATTAAAGGACCCCATTGTGCTTTTTTTAAAGAATATTTTTTCAAAGGTCTCCAACAATATCTTTACACCCATTCAAGGTCAAAAAACACTTAATTTCCTTATAACATGCAGTGAAGCATCACTCCTTTTCTTCCAGCGTCTATTCAAGGATCTGGTCTCTCTCTAAATGCTCCAAGAGCCTGTGTCAAAAATTAAATGTTCATAACCATATCTGAATTTCAGCTCCAGAAGCTTAGTGTAGATTTTACACCACCAATTTCAGCTTGAACCCTCATCTTTAGGAAATGTACACAACGTACATATCCATTTCACCGTGAAGAAAACACTTCTTCTTGATATGTCAACAACATTAACCAAACTTTTCAGGCCTCAACTACAACTACATGCTAATTTGTTAGAAACCTAGGTTTTAGGGGTGGAGGAAGTAAGGAATTTTTTTGGCCGTTAAAAATTATGTTAGGCATGCACTCAGTCTGCATTGTAAAAAAATATCTGTAAATTAACCATTTCCATATTTTGTTTTTCACAAGTGTTTTCTGTTTATTTACTGTTGTGAATTGCATTATGGGATGTTGATCTCTGCTCTGTTGACTTTTGATGCTGAAAATTCAACTCCACGGTCTAACGAAGTGACTTTTATTGACATTTTAGTACTTTGAAATTATATAATGTATAAGAAATGATATATAGAGAAATAAGTCTGTAAAATAACAGAAGATGTACTGGCAGCTTATTACAAGGTTTTTGTACCGTAATATACTACACCAACCCAGACAATATATCACTTTAAACTATTAAAAATGGTAATGAAAGTCACTTTCTTAGGTTAAAAGTTGTGGGGGGAAAAAATCAAGGTCCCATAATGCAATTCAAAAGCATAAATAAGCGGAAACAAATAAAATAAAAACATGGTCACAAAATATGGAAAACAGCTAATTTACGAATATTTTTTTACAGTGTGGTCTATGTAAAAAAAAAGTGATTTAGAAATGTTGAAGCATCTCAATTGTTTCTTACTCGTTTTATGTCTTAAGGTTTTGTTTTAGTTTAACTGGACTTTTGACCTCAGTGTGTTGTTTTAAGTTTACATTTATAGAACATAAAAAGAGTGCAAGAAATCGAGAAATGCTTTGAATGTTTAACATGGTTTTTGCCGTCTTTCCTCCCGCATTATGCTACAGTGCGAGAACATCGAGGAGACTAGCCTCAGGCCTCCCCGGTAGCATTCTGAAGTTGAACATTTGGGTAAACTGCTGAGATAAGTGAGTAACTTCTGAAAGATCCCTGAGGAGTCACACAGAGTGATCACAAACAGCCAGAGAGCACAACACCCAAGGAATGATAGACGGAACTAGTGCAGCACCAACAGAAAATAAACACGACCCAAATACAGCATCTGGTCAATGTTAGAAGTGCAAATTTGAAATAAACAAAGGTCTGTCCTTGAATGTATAAATATAGTACTTTAATGTCTACTGACAAAAACACAATCTACTAGTAGTGCCAAAAAAATTAAATTAGCCTTAGTAATCAATTTGTTGGCATAACATATTTTTCTAAGAATACAGCTAAATGAGCACTAGTTCAGAAAATTCTCTTCCTAACAGCAACTATCACAGAATGTTGAGTGCAAAATAGGTCAGACATACTTTTTTGGGATTAAATTCATTCATTCATTCATTTTCTTTTCGGCTTAGTCCCTTTATTAATCTGGGGTCGCCACAGCGGAATGAACCGTCAACTTATCCAGCATGTTTTACGCAGCGGATGCCCTTCCAGCTGCAACCCATCACTGGGAAACATCCATACACTACGGACAATTTAACTTACCCAATTCACCTATCCCACATGTCTTTGGACTTGTGGGGGAAACCGGAGTACCCGGAGGAAACCCACGCGAACACGGGGAGAACATGCAAACTCCCACAGAAACGACAACTGACCCAGCCGAGGCTCGAACCAGCGACCTTCTTGCTGTGAGGCGATCGTGCTACAAATAATGTACAAATAAATCAGGATGCATCATTCATTTAAAATACTCTTCTACCATAAATTTAGCTTCTAAAAGAAATATTCAGAAAGGTCAGCCACAAAAAATAGCTTATTGTCTTCAGTAAATCCTGAGTAAAATAAGTAGCTTTTTATGCCATAAAGGGCATTAATCTTGCCCATAACATGTTTTTATTTTGATGGTGCATACATTATAAGCAACACATCACTTTTTCTAAACCACATACTAAATTGCAAACTTATGCACTATTCTATGCCTTTTTTGGTATAAATATTATAAGGAGTGCATTCACACGGCAAATTCTAAGCAGAATAAGGGCACTTTAAATGTTCGGATGATGCACCTATTCAACTGTTAAAAATAAGTGTGGAATGTTGAACACTTCATCCACTCAACGCTCACAGTTTTGCTTACATAACGAAAGGGGAGGAGCTATCAGGCACTGAGGTTGGAATTTTTTTTTTATTTTGGATTGTGAAAACAAAATTCTCCCAACTAAGTGATTATGCCACCTCTCAATGGTCAATATGGCTGTACTCATGATAGGTACTATTTGGTAGTTTGGAAATTTATTTCTCTACTTTAGCAAATGTTAAAGGTTGTTTGGGAAATTGATTGAATTTCCGTTTAGTAAACCGTTAATGTTCCATTTGGGATGACACTGAACTCATATACTACACAGTTGAGTGTATAAGTAGCGTATGTTTAGGACGTAACAATAGTCTGCCACGTTGATACAAAAACAATGTCTGGTCAATGTTAGTAGTGCCAATTTCAAATAACCAAATGTCTGTCTATAATGTAAAACATTATTGCCTACTTTAATACCAGCATGTTCATTAATAAAGAATTAAATCGTTTCAATGCTTGCAGCTACCTATATGCAATCACGTAGCAGTGTCAGAACAAAACTTTATATTACAGTACACAAGTTTTAGTAACAGAGATCCAAATACAGCATCTGGTAAATGTCAGCAGTGCAAACTTTAAATAAACAAGACCTGTCCCCGAATGTATAAATATCATTAGTGATCATTTTAAGTGTTTCATTTGAAGTTACGTAATAAGCCTTATAACACTCATGAAAATATGCAGTCATGTAAAAGTGTCAAATGAAAGCTTTATATAGTCTCAACCAAGCCAAATGTTTATTTGTCTCTGACTTGGCATGCAGTGCAGTTATTACATTCACAGATGTTATTTTTAATTAGAAATATATATGTGGGCTTTTTGATGGTGGGCTCTAGGGAGCACAGGACGGGACTTCTCACACATGTCAGCTAATTCTGAGGCACGCCTACACACCATTTTGTAATATAGAAATATCATAGCCACTTAAAACAAAATGAGAGAGGACAGAAAATGAATTTCATCTGTAGAAAACAATTATTATCAACCTCCTTCAGAGGACAAAGAAAAGAAATGTCAGCGTGAACTTTGTTAGCTCTTGCCCCCTTCTCTTCTTGTCTGAACCAGTGATGCTGAGTGTCAAATTCTGAAGCCTAATGCCAACACTCAGAGTCTAATGCAAGTATTAATTAAAGCAAGTGGCCACAAAACAGGAGTCTTTGTCAAGTGCCTGCCATCTGTCATGTATGTGTGTGTGTGTTTTACTGTGGAAAGAGCTCAGAGGTGTTGGAAGCTCAATAACATTTCTTTATTGCGTGAGTCATTGCTTGTTAAGCAAAAAAAAAAAACACTTTAAGAGGGTAACTTTGGAAAACACTGACTCTACACACTTTTATCTGCTGTGTACACACTTTTTATCCTTGTTTCTTGAGGGTTTCCTACACACTTGGCTAGCAGGGAGTTTTCCACCAGCGTGGTGCCGAATCGTTTGGCAATACGTCTGGTGTTACAGATCATTAAAATTCTAGTAGGAAATGCTGACAATGAACGCTGAGTTGTTTTTACATCACGATAAGCCATGTGTAGCATTCAGCTTGGAGATTTAAATGGTGTGCTTATTGAGAGTCTGTTTGCAATTCAGATTCAAATGCTAATGAGGAATGCTGCTATGATCAATAATTTGTTTTTGGCTTGTTGGTCAGCAAGGTTGGTTTTTCAAACACTGATTAATATTCCATGACTTCATGAGTGTGTAGATCAAAATAATAAATGTCTATTTGCACTTTAATTGGTAGTGCCTCACCTTAACATAGATTTTTGTTTAATGGTGCGGTAGATTATGCATCTGGACTTACCTAAGTGTAGCTGAATAATAAGAGATCAATACATTCAAGTGATATACTGTGAGCCTCAAACCTCAAACTTTTTTTCCTCATTCTCATGTAAACCAAGTGGGTGTAAAATCATGGAAAAACATGGTAAATCGGAACAAAACACAGACTTTGACAATCCTCACAAGATCATTTATATGCATACCCCAGTATTTAATTGGCCACAGTGTTTCTAGTGAGATTTCAACAATGCACTTTTCTCTCTTTTTTTAAGTTCATCTAAGATTGTATTATGCTAACTATGTATGTAGGACTCTATATTTTAAAAAGGACAGGCTTTAAAAAAGAGCAAGCAGTTCTGAGAAGCAGGCAGCTATGTATAACCATGCATTCTCATCTGTTTATAGATCATCAGAATGCAAAATGCAGGATATGCAGATTGTACATTTATTCGATGCCAACTCGAATAGGCATATTTAAATGTTAGTTTAAGGTGTAGCTATAGTGACAATTGCAGTGTATGCTTGTAATGAGGCAACAAACATGTAATCTGCTGCATATAAGTTTAATTAACATTTATGCATGGTGTCATATCACTCAGCTCTTACTGTCATTTTTCTGGAGGGAAAGAACAGCAATACACTTTATTAAAAACATCTGTTTATGCAGAGGTTGATATTAATAATTCATTAATTATGGATGATCTGATCGATTGGCCAATCACATTCTATGACTCAATCAGTAGTCACTAAATTTGATAAAGGAAAACATGAGAACTTGTATTTAGAAATGAGCAGGGTTTGAGGCAAAGATGCCACCACACTGAATAAAAATTACCCATAAATTCTAAATAAGGGGGACTAACATTTTTTTTTTACATTTAAACTAAGCAACAGTATTACTGCTTCTATTACTGAAACCCAATAGAAAAGAATGAATGTGAAATTGTAAAAAGTGCCAGTCTGTGGCATTACATTTAGATCAGAGCATGCTGCTTTAAATTCAATTCAATGCATTTCTGTGCAGCACTGAGCATTATAACCAATCACATATGTTTCTGTTAAGCTTATCAATGCAGTAACCAATCAAGTTTGTTAAATTAATCAAAATGCTAGCTTTGAGTGTGTCAAAAAGACTGAATTCTGCATGCTCAGAATTTTTTAATAACAGTTTTCAGTATACTATTTTCATGAACCAACTAATTTTTCATTTCTAAATACAAAAACAAATTCATGAAAAAAAAATGTTTGATCACATTGGACAATGTGTAATTACACTTTATTGGTTGCAGATATACGTCATTAGACATTATCTTGTAGACTCTTTAATAAGGAAAGTGTCCTAATATGAATAGGGTTTAGAGAGGCCTATTAAATTGTTAATTGTACAATTAATATGTATTTATCTTATTTATTTAATGCTCAATTAAAATTAAAATCATGTAAATAATACAACCAAAGCAGCAACTGTTGTATTACTTCATCTAAACTCCTCTTATTGTGAGTCTATTAGTTTATTCATAAAGACGTTACAATTTATGCATACAGTGACATTTTTATAATAAGCATGTTTTACATTTTTTTATTAAAAAGAAACTCGGGATACATAAAATTAAAAGAAATTGAAACGGTGATGCAGCTATTTTAATTAGATAAATTATGCAGCTAAATAATGAAATGTTCATTATTTTGCTCTTTTGGCCTTTATCTGAATAGTAAAGTGTTGACAGGATGCACAATGGAAGAGAGAGAAACAAGATCAGAAAGGACCAATATTATTGAACAGAATGTTTATAAAATATTAATTCGTTATATAATTTATAAGATAAGATACAATTTATCTTGAACATTTTATTTAAAGGAAGCAATCAGCTTTTGAACTAGCTATGTTACCCTCACAATATTATGCACATCTGTTTAATGCACATCTGTGTTTAATGCAATACAGTATTCTAAAATGAACAAAATGTGCATGGAAACAGCTATTTACCCTTCAAACACCAAAGATATAATTCCATGAATGAGCGATCATAAAAACAATTTGACTAACCGTTCTCAGACGAAACCCAGTGTAGCATTAAAATCACTATACTGTCTTTTTTTACATCCTTTGTTTTGAAGTTTCTTCATCATGAGTCACGGGTGAAGAGAGCATGACGGGTTTGCGTGTGTGATCACCTCTCCTGCTATAACAATGTTCCTTCATCCATCAATCACCGCATGCACCATCACACCTGTCTATCTATTTCAGACCTTTGCTTTCAGGAAGAAAAGACACCATGAGAGAGAGGGAGAGAGAAGGAGAAAGTGTCCTCAGCAATTAGAGTGGCCTTACGGTCAGCTACACCAGTACACAAACACACACAACAACCTTATTGAAGCCGTGCTCATCTGTATTGTTTTCCGAGGGCATTTTGAGTTCACTCCTGATGTGTCACACAAACTCGAATACTAACTATAAATTTTAAGCCCAGACTTGTTACTTTTGAAGATTTCCTTGACTTCCTTTCTAGAAGTTCTCGTCATTGGCATAGCCCATTTCTCTCTGCGTCTCCTCCGTCTCTCTCCTCAGGTATTTTGTGGGGGGGCAGAGGGTCCTTTTATGACTCTATAAATCACTGGGCGCTGTGGGCCAGGCAGCCCAGAGCAGTAGATCACCGGCAGCCTGTCACACACACGCGCTTAATGAGCGAATCTCAGCCCGCAGGAGCACACGGTGGCACGGGGCCATTTTGTCAGAGGACTGTCAATCACACACACACACACACACACACACACACACACACACACACACACACACACACACACACGCGGACACACACGCGCACGCACACACACACACACACACACACACACACACACACACTGCACACAAATGGGGCGGGGACAATTACGAGGCCCTGCACAAAGTGAGGACTCTGAAGGTTGGATTTAGGTGGACACACTGCCTGTGAGTGGTAATGAATGGTGTGTAAAGATTATAATAATAATCCACACCTGAGATCAGTATGCAGTATTCACAGTGTGTATAGCAGGATTCGACACTGCTTGAATTCAATAGCAGTGACAACTGCTGTATAGAACTACTGTAGGCATCAATTACCACTGTTGTGGAATATTTCTGGATGAATTAATTGATAGTTTTGTGGAGGGAAGGTTGATAAACTGGAGAATAAAACATTGAAAATAAAAAATTTAACACAATTTGTGAACAATCTTGACCAATATTAATTGAAATGCTTCTATTTGAAAGAAAGAACTTAAACCATGCAGGCGCTATACCATGGATGCCTTCCACCTTTTTAAGTCACAAGAGTAAGATATCATGGTCGATGGTAATAAATGAATCGCTCAACTCCAACAAAACTGCTGAGGACCCTGAGACGACTGCATGCTGTCAATAAATCGTTTAAAATCCTCATCAGACTGACCCAGTACTGTGGTAATCTGTGGAAACCTGACTGAAAAAATGACAGAAATTCAATTTCGAAGCCGAAAGATCTGTATTTGATTCAAAGCCACCATCTCTAAGCCAATAATGTGATACAACAGCAGTGTAAATGTGTTGGGTTTTTTTCCCCAAAAGAGGACAGCAAGTATATTTAAAATAAAATATTAAAATATTACAAGACTACTGTTGATAAGAGATTATTATTTATTACAATATTTATTACAATACTGGGGCCAAGAACATCAAAAGGAGTTTTACCTAGTACAAACAAAGTTTACTGTATATTTACTGTAGGCCTACACAGTTTATAGAGTATACAGTGAACACAGATATATACAGTGAATAAAATATGTATATTTTATCTGTTGTCCTGTCAATTAAAGACTGAGACAATTAAAAAAAAAAAAAAAAAAAAAACAGTTTTCAAAGTTTCAGCAGGATTTTATGAATCAGTAATTAAATTCAAAGTGGTCGTAAAACTGCAATGAACTTTCACTGCAGGATATAATGTTCATTTTACTTCAAAATTTAGGGCAGCAATTAACATAAAGTTTTCAATTTCAGCGGGTTTAAATTTTTTATAGCACAAGGAGGTTAGGCTATAAAAAATATGACATGCTGGCTCGGAAACAACCAGAAATAAAGGATTTCAATTTTATTAGCTTTATACACACTGGATGATGGCACGACAAGAACAGTCCCAAAACCTTCACTACTAACTATCTATGAGGACTATGAGGTTTAAGTGCATTTTATTATCTGGTAGTATACAGTAGCAACATAAAGACAGCAAAAAAATGTGATTCTGAACAGAAATCAACTGAAAATCTTTTTGTTGTCATACAACTTTGAGCTCTCTCAACCAATCACTTATTCTTGTCCTTTTTTGATTTATATGTCCAAAAAAAAGACATCTGCAAAAGTATATCTTGACAGAAATATCTGTTCATGACCCTGTGAACACACAACACACACATAGTTTGAGATGTCTCCATTACTACAATCTGTCTCATTCCTGCTCAAGCAAACCATGACCTTCTCTTTTTTTAAACCTCTGTCCATCTCCCCCTTCTTTCATGTTTTTTCATGACAATCTCCAATTCATGAGTTCGTTCTCACGTTGTGTTTTGTTGTGGCAGGATAATTCTATCAGTCTTCTACAATATGCGCTCTGCCTTTACCTTCATGCTCCAGTGAGCGTTCCATTACTCAAGCAGGGCGTTTTCTCTCTCTTCCTCTGAGGTTTCCTCACCTCCTTTTGTATTTGAATTCAAATACAATTTCAAACAGTATATGTGAAGTTTTGCCTGCAGTCATAAAGAACACAAAGAATATAGAAAGTGAGACTGGCCAGCAAACCTGTCTATATATATATATATATTTTTTTTTTCCCTTCTTTCCTGGGGTTCATGATTCGATTCCAAATGATTCTTAACATAATATTCCACTTTTTTTCTGCAGTCCATTACATATTTACAACTTTACATCTTAGCCAGAATTAGAGTTTCTATGCTTTTGTTCAATAATTGGAATCGGAATATATGACAGTACTGTCATCTTAAAGGAACACTCATTTTACAAGTCTTCTAGAGTAAAACACTTGACTTGAATCAATTTTGAATCCATTCAGCCGATTTCTTGTTCTGTCGGGGTCACCTTTATTTTAGCTTAGCATAATGAATTGAATCGGATTTGACTATGAGCATTTTGTTCAAAACAATCCAAAAAAAGTTTTGATGTTTTTTCTATTTAAAGCTTGAGTCTTCTGTGGTTACATTGTGTATTAAAACTTATAATATAATATTTAGTTTTTTAGGTCAATATTACTAAGAGCGTCCTGGTTACGTCCGTAACCCACGTTCCCCGAAAAAGGGAACGGAGACGTGCGTCTGTTGAACAGACTATGGGAGTGCGTCAGACGACCAATCACTCTGAAGAGTAAGAAAACGGGCCAATGAAATGCCAAATTGCATTGGCAGAGCTCTGCTCCACAGCTGGCAGCAATGAGCTATCAGCGCTATATAAGCTGCACGCTGTGGAGTGAGCCTCAGAATTTGCCTGCTGAAGAGCTGATCACTCAGCTAATCAGCTGGAGACTCAGCTGCTGTGGCAGTGGAGACGCACGTCTCCGTTCCCTTATTCGGGGAACGTGGGTTACGGAGGTAACCAGGACGTTCTCCTTCATACGGGAACTTCAACGTGCGTCTGTTGAACAGACTATGGGAGACTGTATGGAAAACGCCACTGCAGCTAAGCCCGTCACACTCCTGATGTGAAGTTTGCCAAGCATAGCGTGAACGCACAAGCATCACCAGGAGCGCAACCTTCCAACGTCCCTTAGGCCCTTGATTACCATTACATGGGAATAATATAATTTAGATCGGGGGTCGTAAATGTGCTTTTACCTAGCTAATATAGACTAGGGATTTTAGAATTACGACAGTCCGTTGGGAAAGCGTGCCAGTCCCCGAAGGGGGAGGACGCTGCGGAGCCACCTGCTACCCAAGAGGGGAGACTTGATGGTAATAGAGCATATGGACTAGCCCTGATGAGGGGGAGTACTACATATGATAAGCTGGTTAGCGGGTAGGGAAGACACGGGTCCGCCTGGTCAGGGGGAACACTCCGTGGCTGAAATAAGCATATGGGGTCACCCCAGGGGGGGACCGCGCCAAGCTGGCACCGAACCTCAGCATGTGGGTAGACCAATTGGGCATACAGACATCACACTGAGCCAAGCGCCCGACTCCTCCGCTGAGTCGGGTCCTGGGGGCCTTGGAGGAATTTTCTAGGGTTCGCCAAGTGGGAAACTTACTAGTAGAATAAAAAATGCGCACGTATCTCCGGGTTAGGGAGCATGGCGCGGCAAGCGTTTGTTAACACCGAGTTTAGTTTCCCTCCGATTGACTGGGGTTACCCAGTAATCGGGTGGAAACCGGCTCCACTCGAAGATTATAGAATCTCGCGAATGTGTTAGGTGTCGCCCAGCCCACAGCTCTACAGATATCTGTGAGAGAGGCGCTGCGTGCTAACGCCCAGGAGGAGACGACACTTCTAGTAGAGTGTGCTCTCACGTTTGCGGAACGCAGGTAGCCCTGGCATTGGTAAGCAAGGGCGATGGCATCAACTATCCAGTGGGCCAACCTCTGTTTTGATACGGCACTTCCCTTCTGCCGACCACCATAACAGATAAAGAGCTGTTCACAAGATCTTAAGTTTTGCGTTCGTTCCACATAAAGGCGCAAAGCTCGAACGGGACAAAGCAGTGAGTGGGCTGGGTCTGCCTCCTCTGAAGGCAGCGCTTGTAGGTTCACCACCTGATCTCTAAATGGGGTGGTAGGAACCTTGGGCACATAGCCGGGCCGGGGTCTCAGGATAACGTGAGAGTAAGCCGGTCCGAATTCTAGGCACGATTCGCTGACCGAAAATGCCTCCAAATCCCCGACTCTCTTGAACGATGCCAACGCGATCAGCAGAGCTGTCTTCATTGACAGAAGTTTTAACGATACCGAATCGAGTGGCTCGAATGGATCTCTCTGCAGACCCGCCAGGACTACAGAGAGATCCCAAGAGGGCATGAGAGGGGGGCGGGATGGATTTAATCCACATAAACCTTCAGTGTGGAGGGTGACAGCCTAATCTCCAGCTTATCCTGAAGGAAGGATAACACAATGCTAATCCGGCAAGTCCGGGGGTCTTCTCGGTGAGAAGCGCACCACTCAGTGAATAGACTCCACTTCAGGGCGTAGGCATGCCTCGTAGAGGGTGCTCTAGCCTGAGTGATGGTGTTAACCACCGCCGCCGGTAAGTCACCTAAGTCTTCCGCGCTCCGTCTATGGACCACACGTGGAGGTTTCAGAGATTTGGGCGCGGGTGCCAATGGGTGCCCCGTCCCTGGGAGAGGAGGTCCTCTCTCAGGGGAATGCGCCAGGGAGGGGCCGTCGCGAGGAGTGTGAGTTCGGGAACCCAGGTCCGGTTGGGCCAGAGAGGCGCAACAAACAAGACCTGCTCCTCGTCCTCCCTGACTTTGCACAGAGTCTGTGCGATTAGGCTCACTGGGGGTAACGCATATTTGCGCATACCCGGTGGCCAGCTGTGAGCCAGCGCATCCGTGCCGAGGGGGGCCTCGGTCAGGGAATAAAACAACTGGCAATGGGTGTTTTCGAGAGAAGCAAACAGGTCGACCTGAGCTTTCCCGAATCGCTCCCATATCAGCTGGACCGTACCGGGGTGGAGTCTCCATTCTCCTCGGAGCGTTTGCTGCCGTGAGAGCACATTGGTTGCACGGTTGAGCTCGCCTGGGATATGAATGGTACGCAGCGAACTCAGCCGCGTATGACTCCAGAGGAGCAGACGGCGAGCGAGCTGAGACATGCGACGAGAACGTATACCTCCCATACCGTTGATATAAGCTACTGTTGCCATGCTGTCCGTCCTGACCAGCACATGCTTCTGCTTTAACACCGCAGCTGCGTGCTCGTTGCACACGGCCCCCCAGCCCATGCTGGAGGCATCTGTCGATACGACAACATGCCTGGATGCTTGCCCTAGGGGCACCCCGGCCCGTAGAAAAGCAAGATCCGTCCAGGGACTGAAGGTGCGGCGACACAGTGGAGTGATAAGCACCCGGAGCGCGCCCGCGCGCCATGCCCGTCTGGGAACTTGATCGTGAAGCCAGCGCTGAAGTGGTCTCATATGAAGCAAACCGAGCGGCGTAACAGCGGCTGCGGATGCCATATGCCCCAGGAGCCTCTGAAAATATTTCAGTGGAACCACTATGTTCCTGTCGAGCGTGCTCAGACAGGAAAACACTAGCCTGTCGGGCTCCTCCGAGAGGCGCGCTACCATAGCGATCGAGTCCAGCTCCAGCCCGAGAAAAGAGATCCTCTGCACTGGGCAAAGTTTGCTCTTCTCTCGGTTGACCCGAAGCCCCAACTGGTCGAGGTGCCGAAGCACCCTGTCCCTGTGCATAATCAATTGATCACGAGACGAGGCTAGAATCAGCCAGTCGTCGAGATAATTGAGAATGCGGATGCCCGCAAGCCGAAGCGGCGCTATGGCACCCTCCGCGAGCTTGGTGAAAACCCGTGGAGACAGAGAGAGCCCGAAGGGGAGGACTTTGTACTGCCATGCTCGTCCTTCGAATGCAAACCGGAGAAATGGACGGTGGCGTGGAAGAATGGAGACATGAAAATACGCGTCCTTTAGGTCTATAGCTGCAAACCAATCCCGAGGACGGATGCACTGGAGTATGCGCTTCTGCGTGAGCATCCTGAACGGCATTTTGTGTAAATGACAGTTCAGTCTGCGCAGATCTAGGATTGGTCTTAACCCTCCGCTCTTTTTCGGCACGATGAAGTGCGGGCTATAAAACCCACATTTAATCTCGGCTGGAGGGACCTGCTCGAATTGCATCCTTCACCAGGAGGACAGCAATCTCCTCTCGTAAGACAGGGGCGCTCTCGTGGGAAACCCTCGTAGTATGAACACCCGTGAACCTGGGAGGGCGGATAGCGAATTGAATCGCATAGCCGAGTCTGATCGTCCGCATGAGCCACCGCGACGGACTGGGCAGCGCTAACCAGGCTGGCAGAGCCCGCGCTAATGGCACCATCGGACTGATCAATGACATGCTAACGGAGGGGCAGCTCGGGAGGGGAGTGCTCACCCCGGGAAGCAGAGCGGCCCGAGGAAGAGCTGAAAATAAGAGAGAGTCTCTTACCTTCCTCCCAGGATCCCGCGATGAGGCTGGAGTGAGAGAAAGGAGCCCGTCCTCTTGCACTCCATGAGCCTGTGGCGAAGGGGCCCGGCGCTGCGAGCTGGAAGGCGAAGCGTCCCAGACTGGCAGGGCTCGGGTTTGCACATCCGGAGAGAGGGAAATTTGCTCTTTTTTTGACAATTTGGGTACCGCTGGCCCAGAGGCCAGCAGTGGTGTTTTTAAAGTCTTTGCTGACTGTAGGTGTCCTCGGCCCTCCACCGAGGAAAGAGCAGGTTCCCTCTTCTCCGGATGGCCCGTCTCAGGGACGCTTCGCGGTCCGTTTACCGGACTTAACAGTGCCCTGGGGCGGTGGCGTCACGATCCCGCGGGAGGCTCGGCGTTGCCGCTTAGCCGGTGTAGCGGGCAGCGGGAGCGGAGCAGGTTTTGGAGCCGCGGGTGGAGGGCCGAGGACACCTACAGTCAGCAAAGACTTTAAAAACACCACTGCTGGCCTCTGGGCCAGCGGTACCCAAATTGTCCAAAAAAAGAGCAAATTTCCGCAGAGCGGATGCAGCCTGTCCCACAGCAGTGTAGGCTCTGGCCGTGAGAGACTCAGATAACCTACACGCTTTGGAAGGGAGTCTGGGTGGACCTCTCCAGGTGGAGGCGCCCCGCGGGCAAAGATTGACCGCGATAGCGCGCTCCACCTGGGGAATCGCCTCATAACCCCTGGCTGCTCCACTATCAAGGGTGGTGAGAGCAGGAGCGCACGAGGACCGGGCAGAGAAAGGTGCCCTCCATGCCTGCGTGAGCTCACTGTGTACTTCCGGGAAGAAAGGGACGGGGGGTTTGGAGGGTCTTGCCCTTCTAGCCCCCATGTAACACCCATCTAAGCGGTCCGGCCTTGGTGCTGGGGGACAAGCCATCTCCAGACCCACGGCCGAAGCAGCCCGGAATAACACGGCTAACATGTCCGATTCCAGATCCGAGGCCACACTGACCACCCCGGAGGGTGGCAGAGGGTCCGGATCTTCATCGGAGCATGTTAGCCCGCCCTCCGATGCAGCGATGGACATCACGTCCCCGGTGTCATCTAATGAGAGCGCGGCCATCCCGGGGGATGGACCAGCGCACTCACTCGAAGCTTGGACAGAGCCAGCTGAGGAGTGAGGGGTCCGCGGGCCCGAAGGCGACGGATAAGCCCCCACTGTAACCCTCAGGCCTGCCCGTGTGCTAACCGCATGGCGGGGAGCAGCAGGGGTGACGCACCCTAATGCAAGGGTGCGCCGCGACCTTAGCTGTGCAACAGTTAAGCCCTCGCAGTGAGGGCAGCAACTGTCCGCGAGCACCGCATCAACATGCCGGACCCCCAGACATGTGACGCAATGCTCGTGCCTGTCATCCGGGGAGAGGAAACCACCGCATCCAGAAATGCACGGTCGGAACGACATCTTTAAAAAGACGCGTTGTTCGACCGTGTGCTCTCTTAGGGAATTCTGCTCTTTTAGTGTGAAACTGCTCTTTTAGTACACCAGTGAAACGCCCAGGGGACGTAAAACCCAGATCAAACGCCGCTGTTGCGTCTTCTCCCGCACTGGTGATAAACACTGAAACTTCGTTAGTCAGGTTGGCAACAGTCTCGTGAGAGGGTCTGAAGCAAATAAATTCTGAGGCTCACTCCACAGCGTGCAGCTTATATAGCGCTGATAGCTCATTGCTGCCAGCTGTGGAGCAGAGCTCTGCCAATGCAATTTGGCATTTCATTGGCCCGTTTTCTTACTCTTCAGAGTGATTGGTCGTCCGACGCACTCCCATAGTCTGTTCAACAGAGGCACGTTGAAGTTCCCGTATGAAGGGGAACTATACTCCCATGGCGTAATAGCCTAGAAACTCTGCTGCTGTACCATGGCTGCAGCAGGCGGAATGATATAATGGGCTATTTTGAAAGGGACACACATATATATTTATATGATTATCAGCAACCATCAAACATGCAACATCATATACATTAGACAAACTATAATATAAATAGGTTCTCCAGATATCATCTGAATCTAGCCAAGCCACTGTGAGCTCACCCCTTTAGCCTTGTCTGGCCAGATAGATAGAATCATAAATTCACTCTTTATGAGATCACATTTCCACAGCTGCTCTCCATCTCACACTTTATCACTGTCCTGTTGTGTACATATCAGCAGAGCTGGGTATAGATTACTTATGAATTGTAATCAGGTATTGATTACAAATTACATGATAATATATGTAGTCAGTAATATAATGTCAGGTTAAACATTTAGGGTAATGTAATTGACTACTTTTGGATTACGTTTAGATTACTTTTGTTCTAACTCTTATTTGATGTTATTGAAGTAGGATAACCTTGTATATGTTAACAGACACAAGAAGAAAAAGAAATATATATATATATATAGTTAATACTTCAGAATACTAACAGCAATATACCTTACTGTTAGTGTTTGCTGAGAGTAATGCTGAATAAAACAAATCACATCTTATAATTTAATTAAAATTAAGTAAATTTAGAAAATAGCAAAATTACAATAACAAGTATTTGAAGTATTTGCTGTTACTGCAGTGTTGGAAAGTACTTCCAGTTGAAAATACTTTCAGTACTTCAATAATGTCTAAAAATATATATAATTAAATTGGGGTACTTGTACTTGAGTTATTTAAAACTAAAGTACTCAACTTTTTCAACAGAATACTTATTTATTCTTACTTGAGTCATGTTATTTTTCAGTACTTGTACTCAAGTGAATTCTTCCTTAAATTTACAGAGATTTTCAGTACTCTTTCCACCACTGCTACCTCGCTCTGCATTTAAAACCCTTTATATGAGAGCATAATCACTTTTACCTGTCTGCATTGGAGGACATTTAGTATTCTTCAAGAGTGTGTGCGAGAGAGATAGAGAGAGGACTTGAGCAATGTGATGCATCTGATTTCAAGATAAATCTGTTTTATTTGCTGGACCCACTTCAGATTTTTATTTCAACTTTATCGCACCTCTCCAGTTGCTTGCATTTGCACACATTTCAGAGGAAGCATATCAAAAGACGAGACACATCAATTTAAAATCAGATAGCATTCTGCTTTTCTGTCCTTAGTCAACCTTGACATCCAGCAGCTACATGTGTTTGTGTTTCTTATTGTGAAGCTTATCGCCACTTCTGTTTTTTGTTCTACTTTAAGATCTTGCTATCTTGTTAAGTGAGTCCTTGTGCCACTTTTGTGCCACTGTTATTGCTGTCTATTGCTATTGTTGTCTTAAATTATTTCCATCATTATATATATGTGTGTGGATGTGTGTGTGTGAGTATAAAAAAGAGCTCCATTTGCAAAGATGAGTAATATCAGTATACTGTATTTTCTAGAAAATAAATCACACCAGGACAAAATTGCATTGCATTGTTTAAAAACGTTACACTGGTGTACAGTATAAGCCACATTTTATAATTTTAATCAGAAAACGTGTAATAAGTTATTTGGAAATGAGCAATATCACACGAGTAGCAGTGGTGGGAGGCGTGTGTGAAAAATGTTCAACAAACCACAAAATGGTGCTTAGTGTCCCACCAGTGACGATATACAGCCATGGCACTGCTACGAGTGTGATATTGCGTTTATACAACAGTTTGATGGCATAATGTGTATAAAAAAGAAAATCAAACACGGAGAGTCTCAAAACGCTTTTGTAAGAGGAACTTTCTTCCGCCATTCCTTCACATATTTAGCTGACGTCAGAACAGCAGAAACCATTGCTCATTCACTAACGTCACTTTAGAGCTAGTATTTGAATGATTCTCTAGCGTAATGTCTAAAGTGATGACAAAACAGGTGATTTTGCTCACATTTTAAGATTATAAGGCTGAACGGCATGAAATGCTATCAGTCTACAGAGATATCTCCCAGTATTTCTGTTGCAATCGGGAGATCACAATATTACTATGGTATAAATACAGCACTACAACATACAAAAGAGAGAGATCGACTTAGAAAGTCATTTACCTGTTTAATAATGATTTGATCAGCTGTAGTTTGAAATTACACTGTTTTCTCTTAGGGCTTATTATGCGGTCTCTGTCGCCATCTTGTGGATGAACATCGTCAACCGTCTTTGGTCAAAGACAGGCTAATGGTCTCTCAAAAATTATAAATATTTAAGAATAGGCACTATCCTTATAAATAAACTGCATAGTTGCAATCTAAACAACTACATTCTCAACCAAAAAAGCCTCAAAAGTACATTATGTTGTCCAACAGCAGCAATATTTGTCAAACTGTAGAGTGTCCTCTACTTGTCGCTGTATGTGGGCGGAGTAATATACAAGGGTGAAGGGTTAAGAGGCTGGACCAGTGCTGTTATTTGCAGAATATCAGCCACTCAGATTCAAAAACCAGACAGAACTGTTGTATAACTCTAAATAAAACATGTACATAATTCAAAAACATGTATGTTAATTCCATTTTAAATATCACCACAAAAAACAAACATGAGCATAAACAAATTATTGTGTCAACACTGAATTTGCATGGTTTTGCTTGGTCTATGTTAATTACATTCTAATTTGGATTGTAAATCACACCATGATTCATGTTATATTCTGTAAAATCCAGCATATATCCCTGTGGTTTTACTCTGTTCTTCATTAATCACCTGTTATCACTGCAGTGTATTATAGTCTCCAGTGAAAGGTCACACAGAAGCAAAATGTAGTCTTTCCGTAATAAACACCTTGTGATTGATCAGCGAGGAGCAAATCAGATAAGTAAAGCCT
Source organism: Danio jaintianensis (assembly GCA_903798115.1). Taxonomy (NCBI): domain Eukaryota; kingdom Metazoa; phylum Chordata; class Actinopteri; order Cypriniformes; family Danionidae; genus Danio; species Danio jaintianensis. The sequence goes on from CAIGQV010016645.1 coordinate 5,469,399, forward strand.
ATTTTCCCTTCCAGGAAAACAAAGAAGCTTCATGTTTACAGGACAGAAACCACTACTCTCTTACTTTCAACAATAAACTGTATATAATCAAACGATTGAATCAAAAACAGTGTCTACAGTCAATAACATTACTTTGATTACATTGTGACCACAACTACCCAAATAAATAAAAGTGTTTTAAATAAATGAAAACATTTTCTATTTCCAATCACTTTAAACATCCAAATATTCTATTACTCAACGTCAATCACTGCCCTGGCCTTTATGAAAACACCTGCAAATGCACTGGTTACTGCAGAGACCGTCCTGTCAGCACATTTTCTATTAATAATAATGACTGACAGGCCCAACACTACCATACACATATCTGTCATTGCTGATATTATTATAGCAGTAATAGCCTCAAATTAAAATGTCAAGTCACCTCTCTAATTATGTAGTCTTTGTGTGTTAACGCCACATTACTTTTTGTTACACTTTTGCTTTTTTGTATCAAATAATGTTTTAAATAACTGCTTAACGTTATTAAATGTGCTATTTATTAATAAACTGGAATAATCTTACCTTATTAGCTACATTATAAAAATATTGGGTAGCTGTAACCCAGATTTGGGTCAAATAATTACAAACCAAATTGTTTGCATTTTAAAGACGAGTATGTTTAGGATTTAAAAGCTAGGTTAACTAGGTTAAAATAATTGTATTTATCTTTAATGCACTGCATATTTGGGTAAAGTATGGACAAGCATAAAGGCTTTAACCCAAATTTATGTTAAAACAACCAGTTTATTTTTACAGAGTGCAATTATGTATTGTGTTTAGGGCTGGGCGATATGGCAAAAAAAAATTATGATAATTTCACGATAATTTTTTTCATATCAGTCAATATCGATAATTATCACGATAAATGTCAAATCTTTACATCTATCGATTTTAAAGGATTTTCAGCATGCCAATCCCTTTGTGCAGCTGATTTAACACATTTTGTGAAATGTTTTAGTGGTCTGACAATATAAATAAAAAAAATAAATAAACAAAAGAACAATCTTAATTCAGCATTTACTGTTCAAGTTTTCAACAACCAAAGACATTACCCTACAAGTTATTGTATATTATTGTTCCACATCAGAAAAAAAGTAAAATAGGTTTGGAACAAGAAAAGGTGAGTTAATGGTGACAGGATTTTCAGTTTTGGATGAACTATCCTTTTAATGGTGAGTATGGTGAATTTAGGGTGAAATATCCTTTAATGTATTTTATTTAGGAATGCTAACGATTACTTGATCGATCGATTGTTAATAACCCTTTAATCGACAGACCTTATCGATGACTGATTAAGCATGACCATTTAAAGGTTAAGTTATGCTTTGCGCAGTGAGATGCGTCCACGCATTACATAATCAAGAGTGTGCAGTTTACCTTACCTTATGGAGTCACTCTCTTGACATTGCATATTGCGGGACGCATAAAACCCTATGCGCAGATCTTGGTTACATCCACGGGTGTTTTAACCAATTTTATCTGACAGACTGGCACAAATAGGCCTATGCAGACTCTCATTTTAAAAATCGCGCATCACAGCCGACATGCGGGAAGCATCCCCATTCACAAAACGAGTTTCTGAGTTCTCTCATCCTTCCGACCGAGTTCGTTCTTCCGAGGTAATCTAAGAATACTTTCAGTGCTGCGAATAGTTTGTAAAGACTGTCCTGGCTCTAACGAACCGCTTGATTAAACAAATTAAATTGAAACTGTGAAAAAGTTTAATGGATTGTTTTGGCGCTAAAGCACAGCCTATAGCAGACTTTGTTTTGAAGCGCTTCACCTCAGATGTTATTCGTTCTTCTTATTTATGTTCTATAAATATATATATCAGGCCCGTAGCCAGCCTGGTAAAAAGGGTGGTTCTTTTTTCACAAAAAGTGGACCTTTTTGCAGTTATTCACCCATTTTAGTGACATTTTAAGCACTATTTTTAGCTGAATTAGTTTGTCGGATGGTCATCATAACCACACTTTTTGATATAAATATGATATAAATATATTTCCTAAAGATTTATAATAAAGAAATTTAAAGAAATACTTATTTTTAAAATACATATTTATTACATCATATATCATATAGAAAAAAATAGAAATCTGTTAAAGTTTTAAATTAAAAACTGTAGTCTATTGTCATTTATTAGGCAAATAACAAACTGGCCAGCACATTCGACTTTACTCAGTTTGACCATTTGAAAAAAAATTTTTAAAACATAATAATAGCAGTAATAATAATAATGTAGATAATTAATGTAGAGCTTCACAGTTTTTTTAGCCTCTCTTGTAAAAAATGTACATTTGAAAATTCATGGCTAACAACAATAGCCAAATTGGTATTCAAATCAATTTCAATATGGGCCGCTTTTGGTCCTTCACACCTTTTTATTGCTCATTTTTTGTTTTAAGCATAAGGTTTAAGATTTAGAATAAAAGTTACTTGTAAAATGTTTTTTCTGTTTAAAAACAATGGCGAAAGATGACCACTTCTGTCAGATTGTAAAATGAAAATATTGGTTGGCATTGGCCAAAACTGAATAGCTGAAGTCACACCGAAGCGACAGCTAACAGAGGATTCCGCTTGGTCTTAAAGCCTTTTTCGATGGGTTATTTTCACTATTTATGACGGTGTAGCAGTCAAAATAGGACAAACGAGCTCATGTATGTGACAAATTCTGGACCTTTGTCAGTGAGGGGTGGTTCTTCTGAACCACCCGAACCCCCTGGCTACGGGCCTGTACATATAAAATAAAATATATAAAGGCCGTTGATGAGGGCTAATAGTGGTATTACAGATTTCAAAGAAAAAGTCTTAATATTAAAAAGGAAACATAAGCTTTGACAACAAAAGATCCTATCATTGTCGTAACAAATGCCCTTAAATTATGCAGCCAGTAGTTTACAGCAAGCATCAAGTTTATTGAGATTGTGTGGTCTGTTATAGTGTCTTTTCATTTTTTCTCGTAAGGCACGGCTTTCGAAAATGATAACGAGACTCTGCTGGGTAGTCATGCCGATGCTTGTAGATGGTCCACATTCACCAACACTTGTTTGGGTCTGTAATTTCTTAGCATCTTGTGGTGGCATCTTGTGGTGGCATTGTTTTAAATAATGAAACAGGTTTGTGGTGTTGCCTGTTTTTGATGGCACAAGTCGTCTGCACTGTTTGCAGTGCACGTTGCTGTTTTGTGTCGTATTGCAAAAAACTATCTAGCTCCAGACTACTGAAGTTCAGTGATTTTTCTTGTCAACAATGTCTGTGACCTTTTCTTTTTAATTTTTTTATTACTTTTTTTCTTACTCCTCCAAGTGCAACTAACACTGTACGGCTGTAAACTTGTACTACGTGCGGCATTCGGAAGTGCAGGCTGCAAAATGCCTGCGCAGCCTTATGCATTATCGAACACTTATCGAACTGTCATTATTGTTTTATCGAAAATATATATATATCGTGATAATTATCGTTATCGAATTATCGCCCAGCCCTAATGTGTTTCACTTTTAGGAAAATGCAGTTTCATTTGCATGCTAGGCTTTACCAACCTCAAATCAATAGCAAAGAAAATTGTTTCCCTATAACCAATCTAAGCTCTCTTACACACACACACACACACACACACACACACACACACACACACACACA
>CAIGQV010016645.1:5473089-5537950 GCA_903798115.1 Danio jaintianensis
ACACACACACACACACACACACACACACACACACACACACACACACAAACACACGCGCACACACACTACCAGGGGTATAAGTGTGTCATCTCATTAGTGTTTTGTTGTGTGTTTTAATCAGTGCTCTTGTATAAAACCTAATTAACAGATACATAGAGAAGCAAAAAGAGGTTGAAGGTCAAGATAATGGCGTGCACTGGCTAACAAACACACATTAAATCTGCTCTTGATCTCCTTTCCAACAGCTCCAACACACACACACACACACACAATCACAGCTTTAATATGTATGCCTGGTTTTATTCAATAAACGGAAAGGTGAGAGGCCAAGTTAGCAGTAAGTGTCAAGAAAAGAGTGTGTATTTGCTGATAGCCTGATTATTAACAAATGTTTCAGTGACTTATTTCTAATTCAAGCCATTAGCATGTTTTACAAAAAGTTCAGGAGAACGCTAGGCATTCATCCATACTGACAACAACACAGTTTACACAGCAACATATTAGCGTTTAAGGGAAAGACCTTGTTCTCATGGGAAGAAACACAAAACCAAGGCTCTAATAAGATCCAAAATGGCCTCATAAAACACACATACACACTCAACAACTTTAATGTCTCGGGCTCTTCTATGGTGCCCTTGTGGTGCAGTAAAAACATTCTAGAGTTTCCTAAATGTAATGACCTGCTCTGAATCATGAGCTTTATACACATCTGAAGTTTAGAAGCCAGAGGTGATGAAAACGTCTGCTAGGCTCTTCGTAGCTCCTGGCCCTATTTGTTTTTCTCTTTTACCTCAAGCAGAAAATAATGAGTTGACAATGCTGAGCTTTTGTGGAATTGTGGGTAGGCTTATATCTAGCTTTGAAATCAAAACTACACCTTTGTGGGTGAAAAAAAAAGCACAGAGCACAAAAGAAAACACATTATTAGTGTTCTGGTTCAATCCTCGTTGCATAGCCTTGTATTATTCAACCTGTTAGCACCAGCATGGCGAGGGTTAGCTAACAGATGAAGTATGTGGCCTTTAGGCTATCAGGGACAGAATGCACTAGCAAGCTGTAACTAAATCGCTCAAGAGTCATCCTTGTTTGTGACAAAAAAATAAAAATATGCATGCTATGAAGTCGTTAATAGACCAGCATTAGGTAGACTTTAAAGAATGCCAAGTGCTATGCAGGCTGCTATTTGCACTATTTTAGTTTTGATAACAGGTCTGATAATGATAATTGTTTCAATCGTTTACTGACAGGACGAGAAGCGCTGTCACCACAGTTGAAAGAAACAGCGCCCTTTTTTTCTTTCCCATAAAAAAACAAACAAAAGCAAACTGACGTTAACTGATCTTTTTTTCCTGGCATATCTTTCACTTGCATCGTTAAAAACAAGCAACCACACTGAAAGTTCCTCATTCTTGTTAATTTGTAAATAGTGTTATCTCACATAAACATTTGACAAGGAAATACAATTTTTTTTTTTTTTACTGCAAATTAAAACAGCACCATTTTTATTCTGATTTTGTTTCCTCAAATTGAGGCACATTTATTTTATTCAGTTATTGTTTTTTGAAACAATAAGGTTCTATGTGCTAAGATTAGTTAAAGCCTTATCATGTACTAACAATGAACAATACATTTACAGCATTTATTAAGCTAGGTTACAGTTAATTTATACATACATTGGAGATGAATTATAGAACAGTTTATGCTCAATTTATTTATATTTATATTCTTTTTTAGAAATAATGTAATTTTCTTTATTTAAAAATGAAGGAATTTTAGCTGTGGCTATGCAGTAGCATGAAGCAAGATTACAATTAAATGCCTGTAGGTTGCAGCAGTCAAAAAAAAAAAAAAAAAATGAGTAGGAAGTGTAAAGATCCCTGCTTGACATCCACACGACATCACTAGTCTCTCATATACTGCTCATATACTTTATACTTCAGGTTTAGATCGGGACTCTGGACTTATCGAGGTAATTAGGATGATTATGTAAACAAATTCCACCTCCTGAACTCTGTTAATTAACTAACTTTTTGGAGGACTTAAGTGAGTTAGTATGTTAATCTAGACAAACAACAACAACAACAAAAACGATCTTTAACTAAGATTAATAAATGCTGTCAAACTATAACTCATTGCTAGTGCATGATACCTAAAGTATTATCCAGTAGTCACTGTAAAGCATGACCAGTTTTTGTTCTCCCAATTATTATTATGACCACTTAACTGAATGGCTTTAAGCAATCTGAGTTTTATAGAACGATTTCATTAATGGCGTTTTGTGAAACACATGGGTCAAATTGCACCCAGCTGCTGTTGCCATGGTTTCCTATCTTCAGTCTCTGTTTATACTGTTTGTCTGTAATAGCCATGCTGCTGAATGTTAAAAAGACGAAAGGTCCCCACTCAGTGCTGTATATTCAAATGAGATCGGCCTCATATCAAACTACCCACGCGCAAACGCACTCTTTTAAACAAAGTTAGAACAATGCGGTGCGTGTGTGGGAGTTCAGCTCAGGGAAACGAGATGTGAATGTCTGATGCATTATTCTACGAGAGGTACATGCACACGGGCTTCATATGAAATATTAATGAACACTTACACACAGGGTGTTTTTTTTTTTTTTTTGTTCATTTTTATTTTCCTACGCAAATTATTACTGCAGTGCTTAAAAAATGTCTGCATTTTAATAACAAGTCTTAAATGTCTCAGGCTTTCTGAAAATCCCACCAGTTTGTTCAGTAATGTTGCTCTTTTATTCAGCACAGCACATGCAATGATCTATGCTCATACTCCGACTAGCATTCTCATCATGTCTTCTTCCATTATAGGCATGTATTACCATAGTGTGATTTCAGGCACATTTTGTCATCTGCTGTTCAATGTCAACTGCTTCATAAGCGGAGCAATTTTATGTTGCTAGGTTCCAAGTTGCTATAGCAACACATGACAGGAAACACATGATACCTGAAATAGAAAAGCTTGTCTTCGCAGGGATTCAGACTTTCTTTTTTCAATGAAAGGACTGAGATAAACCTGACTGCAGGTGTATGTTTGTTTACCTTGCCTTGTAAATTTGATTTCTCATCAACAGTCATAAAAACTGCCGAAAATGACCAGTGCACTGTAACTTTTATCACTACTGCGTGCAAACTGCATCCAAAAAGAGAAAAAGCAGATAGTGCAGCAGTGTGTCCATTATGCTTCTCCTGCTCTCTTAAGATAGTACTGTGTAAATGTACTTGTGTAAGCAGTAAGCAAAGCAGTACTGGCAACAGCAGGCTTTCACACTTATAGCCTTTCAGCTGTGTCACACAGAATACCATTTAAGACTAAAAACATGAGATAAACACAAAAGTATGTAAATGAATTCCAGGTATTTTATCACTTTTATCACGTGTAAACCTTTCTATTTTTTTTTTTTTTTTTTTTTAAATTATTATTATTTTTAAAAAACAGAACAGTCTTTTCCATGAGGAAATCGCATTTCCCTCAGGGTTTTATGGGCCATATAATAATATTGGAAAATATGACCAAAATCAGTTATTGAGCAAGACATCAGTATTTATAACTGTCTCATTATCCCTATATATTTATAGTCCCCATTTTCTTATTTTTCCTTATGAGTTCAAGAGGAATGTCAATTTGACACCATTTGTCTCTGGATGTGTCATTTTTATGAACAGAAGAAGAAGACTTGGCTACTGAATGCCATGCAAGGTGCTGAAGATGGTTTGCAGCTTATTCTTTTCCTAACATTTGCTTTAAAATTTTATTTTTCATCTACTTTTAAATCAGCAAACACTATTGCCATCATCATCTTTTTGATTATTTTACTGTTGGAGCCTCCTCAGGTACCAAATCACAAATATCAAACATGTTTGATATGGATGGACGTGTGAAACTTTCCATTCATCCACAAAAAAAACATCTGTTTTACACCACTAGAAAAGTAGGAGTGGATTGCAGAGGCAACCAGATGCACTACTTTCAAATGTCTCCACTGTTAAGTGAAAACTAATGTGGATAGCTGAAACATGGCAGCTACAAACAGATACAAACATGTCACGAAAGTGTACTGACAAAGATAAATGACTATGTCAACAGTACCTTTATAATGTTCGGTGCAAGAATGTTCACTACATGGCCAGTTGACACCAAATGTCATCCTTCATATATTATCTTCATGATAAAGTCATATTTTATCTTTGTGATCAAATCATGTTTGATCACATGAGTTTCTGTATCTACAAATCATTACTGGAATCTGGAGATGTGTGGTCTCACGGTCTAGTAAAATTATCTAGTGTATTCCTTATGAGGATAATAATGTTAAAGATCTATGTAAATTGTCCTCTTGTCTTTTCTCCAATGGTTGAAAATCAGTTTAAGGGTTCCTATGATGCAATTTCATGTTTTGCTTCGTCTTTGAAGTGTTGGAAGCTGTTTCTGCATATATTAAATCTATAAAGTCTCAAACCCAAATAATAAATAAGATATTATTTATAAAAATGAAGACTTATCCACACCTTTCAAAAATGCCTTATTCAAACACACTTGAGCTATTTAGCCAATTACAATGCACTGGATAGCTGGCCAACTAAAGCAAGCCACATTCTCAGAACAATAAGTCTTGTAAGAATTGATGAGTTTCAGAAAGACGGGGCAGAAAAGAGGAAAAATAACGTACATTATGTCGGAAATAATGAGCTTTTTTAACTTTAAAACATGTACGTAAACACACTGCATTAAAGCTAATACACCTAATAATGTCATTTTTTGCAACATCATATGACCTTTTTAAGGTTTGAAAATCCTAGGCCACAATTGCAGAGAAAGGGGCAGTCTGTGCTAAAGTGAGAGCAAAAATCAGCATGACTTTTAAAAGACTTTTTTTTTTTTTTTTTTTTTGCTGAACAGGTGGCTTATTAGGTAGCTAGTTTACATTAGTGCATTTATTAGAGCTTAATTCAAATATGTATCATATATGCTTGCTTCGTTGTTTTGCTTCTGTTTTCTGCTGTGATCTGATCTGACTGAGCAATTGTTAGCTTTAAATACGAGTAACATTATTTATTTCAAAATATGTTGATGTACAATGACAGAAGTGCTCTGATGTGATGATGACAGGTTCATCTACACAGAGGCTAAAAAAAAAACTCCACAAGTAACTTTTAATTTAATCATTGCATATTAAAGCTTCACAGAGGTCAAAATTAAAATAGATGCAATTTAATGCAGTTGCTGATATTTATGTGCGGAAAAAGTGAAATGCTGATAGCTTCTAATGCAAATCAGCGATAGAGCATCCCATCAATATGACTTGAATATGTTATTTTCCACCAAATAATGCAATACAAATACAATACAGTAATGACTGAGAGATGTATTATATTATTTTCTCTAAAAAGCTATGTACTCAAAATCAAGAACATCAGGTTGTTTACAATAAGGTTCATCTTGAAATATTACTAACAATATAACATTTATTTTAATGCTTATATCATGAAATGATAAAAATGCACATTAAAATGACTTCACTTTTTAAAAAAGATACAATCTTAAACAATTGTCAGAAGGTGCGTACAGTAGTAGATTGTGTACAAAACGTTTGTATCATCTTAATAATTTAGAGACCATATTAAATGACACATTATACTTTATAGGGTTAACTACAGTAGACACTGCATCGTAAAAACACGGTGCTTTGTGATCAAGCTGAAAAAGAAGTGCAGCACAACACCTTCTTGCATGTTTATTTCTTTTTCCATGGATAACACAGAATAAACAAGTACAGAAGATGCCTGTGGGAGACAGTTATAGTCTATTCTTTCCTCTATGCATTATGGACTAACCTCCAGGAGACAGATAATGATTGTTTGGTAGCATATTGAAAAAACATTCCTTTCATACTGAGTCAGAATACTGCGAATAATGTAACATGACAGCAGAATAGAGGATTAGCTTAAATCATAATACCTAGTCCACAGGTAAAGAGGATTCGGCTGAGATCAACAGCTTTCTGTCATACATGAGCTGTCAGCGGCCTTGTAAATATTTTATGTCTAGCTTGATCTTAAAGCCAGTCAAAACAAGTTGATGACATTTAATATAAAACACATTTGCTGAAGTGAGTCTTCTATTATTACAACCTGCCATGGATTTGATGCTGTCACTGTCAGATGTCTGCTTTTATATAGGGGACAAAAAAGAAGCTTAAAAAAAAAGGCACGTGTACACGCACGCACACACACACACACACACACGCATACATACACACCTATCACATGACTGTCAAACTTGCTGTGATGGTACACCAATTATTATAGTGTCAATAACAATATCAACTGAGTTTATCTTAACATATGACAGGACATGGCAGGCGGGGTCCTAACATTTCCATGAAAAGAAGAGAGGAGTTCAAGAAGTGTCATTTTGACCTGCAGTCAAGCATTTTCTGAAAACAGTGATTTCAGCCAAGTCACAAAGGTCATCCGTGTTTTATTTTGGTTGCCAAGGAGACATGACTTCATCAAGAGAGAGAGAAAGAGAAATAGCCCCGAGGTCTTTCTCCATGTGTTTCCTTATAGATCAGCATTGAGCCCACGTGTTTTAATCAGTCAATGTTTTACATTTAAGAATCAGTAACTTCAGTAAAAAAATTTAATTTGTAAAAATTATGATAAAAAGTGTTTGTCAAAAAAAATATAAATAACAAAAACAAAAAAAATAACAGTAATAATAATAATTCAAGTATCTGTGGTTTATCTGTGGAGTATTTAGTGCCACTTTATATTAAGTGGCCTTAACTAATAGCCTATGTAGGCTACTTACACTGAAATTAATCATTTGTTACAATGTACTTATTGTGTAAATGCATGTTTATATATTGTATTTATGATTGATTAAATACATGCATGTAATTACATCTGTAATTAATTTCTGTAATTACACCTTTAATTACACTGTTGACACACCGAAAGTTACCCATACCAACCTGTCCCTAACCCTACCTGTCTCCCACCTCGAGCACCGGAAGTGTTTTGCAATACACTTTAAACACCGTAAGTACATTGTATTTATTTTTTGATGCAAGTATATAGTAGCAAAGACCACCTAATATAAAGTGGGACAGAGTATTCTTATTTTGTGAAACTATGGCTACATTTCATAAAGCACAAATGTTTTCATCGATAATAATAAATTTAGTCAGTGATTTATTTATTTTCTTAATGCTATTTTAGCATCTATGGCTACATTCATGGTGAGAACCAGTTAATCCATACACAAATCTTTTGTATACACAAGTCTTTCTTACACACAAGTCAGGGGAGCGACTGTTTAGAATCTTCAATTCACCTAAGATGCGTATCTTTGGGTTGTGAGGGGGACACTGGACTACCTGGAGTAAACCCACACTGACACATGGAAAACATGCAAACTCCACAGGGTCTCCAAATTACTCCTGTACCTGCTGAGGCTTGAACCAGGGACCTTCTTACTGTGAGACAACAGTGCTATAGCCACTGAATACTGCAGAGCATTTCAATGAATTCTGAAGGATAATGTGACAGAAAGATTATAATAACGGATGCTACACTGGAAAAACAATGCTGGGTACCACACAATTCTTTCATGTTGTCCCAACAGAAATCGATTAAGTTAACTTTTTAAGTGATTAAGTGTTTTTACAAATTTAAGTGGATTGAATATAAAACAGGGTGACACGGTGGCTCAGTGGTTAGCACTGTTGCTTCACAGCAAGAAGGTCGCTGGATCGAGCCCTGGCTGGGTCAGTTGGCATGTCTGTGTGGAGTTTGCATGTTCTCCCAGTGTTGAACATAAAACAATTAAGTTTACCCCCCAAAAACTTAAGAATTGTGTTGTTTCAACTCATTTTAAATACGTAGTTTGAACAAGCAGCAAAAGTTATTTTTCGAGTGTAGTTAATTCTGGCTCATAGTCTAATAGATCACGTTAATTTTATTCACTTTAATCTAGATTAATAAACGCCGTAAAAGTATTGTTAAGTGCTAAATTGTGATAAGTAATGTATAAAATTCCACTGAAAAAAAAAAATCTCTTTTAAACACATCATATTTTGTTGTATTTTTGTTAAATGATTTGGGGCGGTTTACTGGCTTCACACTCTTTGCAGTTGTTTCTGGCTTTAACTGAAGCTTTTTGTTTCCACCAGAATGTGAAAACTGAATTTATAACAATAGTTGAATGTAATCAAAGCTAATTAAATATTCATCAATCATAGTCATAACTCTGTAATCTAGACTAATTAACGTTCCCCACTGAGCTCTGGTGTATTTCCTCTTTTCTCTCTTTGGGATTTCAAACGAGAAGTCTGTCGACATTTCCAGCAGTGTTAAATATCCTCAGCAAATCAGTTTTGACTGGGCTCTTCATAACACCTTCACAAACACCCTGATGTTGTTTTCATGAGCACTCGTTCATTAAAATCCCCCCTGACTTCGCCCTCTTCAACCAATCACCTGAAGCAATCAGGAACTCCTGCAGGTGGCATGTTTATTTAAGATATAATTTATTTCGACTTGGTCCCATTTTAATCAAGGCCACACAGGGTGAGATGGGGTTACCAGCACGTTCACCAGAGAGAGTGTGTGTGTGTGTGTGTGTGTGTGTGTGTGTGTGTGTGTGTGTGCGTGTGCATGTGCGTGCGCGTGCGTGTGTGTGTGTGTGTGTGTGTATGCGTGTCTTTGTGTGTGTGTGCCTGTGTTTGAGACCCTTCACAGCATGATGGATTACGGCTGGCCAGGTGACAGAGCTCAAGGAAATAAGAGAGTGCCATCTCTCTTTCTCTCTTGTTCAATCTGTTCCTCCCAGAGAGACTCTTGGCTGGAATAGTAATGTGTGTTTTTAAAGAAAACTCAAACAAAAAGATAAACTCATACCGAATGTGAAAAGATTCTTCTACATGCAGATGTGCATGTATTGTGAGAAGTGCCAAAACTGTATTTCCATGCTTCACAGTTAACATCCTCTAGCATAAACTGAACATAATTCATTTGTGAATGTGTGTGTGTGTTCTAGTTGCCTTTAACTTTGTTTTACTTAATGGCCAAATTTGGCTTAAGATCTTAATTTTTAATACATGCGACATGACACAACTCCTTTCTGGAGACACAGAGGAAAGTGGTGGAATAAAAATAATGAAAAAAGTATCTTTTATACTGTTAAAACTTGGTGTAGAAGCAATTTTCACTCAGAAATGGCAAATAGATTTCACAAACCATTACAAAGAATTTATAAAGTAGAAAAATTGAAGTAGAGAAGTTGTATTTTCTCATACAACATACTCCATTATGCTTTGTTATTTACAGCTATAAAACAAAATGCTATCGTTTTTTAGTTAAATTAATTTACATATACTAGATACAGGGGCTGCACGGTGGCGCAGTGGGTAGCACGTTCGCCTCACAGCAAGAAGGTCGCTGGTTCGAGCCTCGGCTGGGTCAGTTGGCGTTTCTGTGTGGAGTTTGCATGTTCTCCCGTGTTCGCGTGGGTTTCATCCGGGTGCTCCGGTTTCCCCCACAGTCCAAAGACATGTGGTATAGGTGAATTGGGTAGGCTAAATTGTCCGTAGTGTATGTGTGTGAATGAGTATGTATGGATGTTTCCCAGTGATGGGTTGCAACTGGAAGGGCATCCGCTGCGTAAAACATATGCTGGATAAGTTGGCGGTTTATTCCGCTGTGGTGACCCCAGATTAATAAAGGGACTAAGCCGAAATGAATGAATAAATACTAGATACAACAATTTTTTCACAGATGTAATCTAAGTTATTACAAATAAAATGAACAAAAATGAACTTACTGCACTGGAAATAATATTTTCTGATGAAGTAGAATAAATATTATGGCAAATAAAATGTCAGATTTTCTGCTTCATAATTTAAAAATTATTCAATGTGTTACTTGGGGTTTCTTTGTAACTGTGAAATTTACTTCTAGACCTATATTTCTCCCAGTGTATTGATCATTTCTGTTTGTTTACTCACATACTGTTGCATCAACAAATGTTAATTTATACATCTTGAAATTCTTAAAGTGTTTGTATATGTGAATTAACATTCATTACAACAGCAGAAGTACTGTTCATTGTTATTTCAAGTTATATTAACCAATAAAGGTGTACTAAACAGATTTTTTTTGCCTTTTATTATTTTCTTTTGCGTACAGTCATGCATGCTAGGCTAGTAGTTGGCTGTGTGACTTTGTAAGACAATCATGTACTTTGTTTACAAATACCTGCACTGTCGAACACTGTTTGACTTATATAGTTGTCATGTAAAGATAAAACGCATAAAACATTTTCAGTTTTACCCTCATGATAATAAATAAAAGCATATTGTAAAATGTCAAAAAAACACAACCCCAACAGAAGTCCTCATTCACACAGCTAAGCAAGCTGTGTTTGTGTGCTGCCACAGGTCAATGTGTGTGACCACTTTCTTTTGATTTGCTTTGAAGCTGTTTTTCACCTCATTAACACACATGGTAAATGCATAAGCAGAAGCTGCACATGCCCTTGTGGCTTTGTGTGTTTCACATCTGTTGTGGATGAACATGCACTATTAAACATGAGCTTTCCTTTTGACAGAAACTCCTTTAACACTGTTCAACAATAGCTCAACCTATTTAGTGGAAACTAACTTTTTAGCCTTGAGCAGCTTACGCTGTTTAAACAGTAATCGGTTTCACACACACCTCACAAAGCAGCCCATTCATAGCCAATATTGCTCTCATTAATGTGTGTGACTCTGCTCTACCTGTGAGCAGGGCTGCTGACTGGGGGGTAAAGTTCTATAAGGGCCTATTTAACATCCTGTAAGTTTGTATGATTTTCTCCCTGGGCTCAGGGAAGAGGAGGCCCACTCATAAAAACATGTGCTGAAAAAAAAAAATTTGTCCTGGGCTTCAATACATTCTCACTCTAACACGTCACATGTGGGTATATAAGCCCTTGGTGTCACATACTGGGTATTCTTTCAACACCATTTTTTAACACGAAGGGTACTCCAAAGTTTATATAGAACAAATAGCAAATAGAAACAATACACAGGTCGATACACATATATATAAGACATGGGAAACGTACTGTCAAAAAAATTATGAAACTGTTATGACAGAAATTGATGATCCAAAACATCTTCCTGCAAGGTCACATAAGGTCATCATAGTGACTTTGTTCTGAGTCACTGAGTCCTTGATAGATTCAATGATATTCAAATGATCAATAATCATTATGTTGGATGCAGAAGAAATCTCCGCAACAGGAATAAAAGCTCTGAACAATTTTGACAAGGGCCAGATTGTTATGGCAAAGTGACAAAAAGAGTCAGAGTATCTTGTGAAACGGCAAGGCTTATGGGTTGCTCTTGGTCAGCAGTGGTGACAATTTGCCAACAGTGGTCTGAGGAGGGACAAACCACAAACCATAAGTGACACTACACAAACCACAAACACTACACATAAAATTTTGATGATGGTTATAGGAAAAATGTGTCACAACACAGTGCACTGCACCCTGCTATATATGTATGTAAGCATGGCCACTATGATGACCCATGTGCCCGCTGTTGAAAGTGCCTTCAATTTGCACATGGACCCCAGAGCAGTGGATGTTTACTTGGTACACTGAGTGGTTTTTATAATATCATATGCAAAGTGCTGGCCTAAGAATGCACTGTGGGACTATGGCAAGCCGGAGGAGGAAGTTAGGTTTTCTGCTGGGAAAACCTAGAACATAAATTTGAACCATGCTACCTGCTTTGTTGCAGACTACATACACTCCTTTATGGCAATGGGGATTCCTGATAGAAGTGGCCTCTTTCAGGAAGACAATGCACTTTGCCATACTGCATACAATGATCAGGAATGGTTTGAACATGATGTTTATGATGACCTCCAGATTTGCCAGAGCTCAATTCTATACAGCATCTGTAGGATTTGCTGGACCAACAAGTTTGATCCATGGTGGCTCAATCTGTTGAGATTGTGGTGTCAAATATGACAGGACACCTTCAGGGCTCTTGTAGAGTCTCTAGCTCAGTGTGTTGACACCGTTTTAACAGCAAGCCAAAGAGCAACCACCAACAGCATATTATGTGGTCATAATGGCTCATTGTGTTGGGGTGTGGTTTTCAAATAGCCACAATAACTTTATTCACTTTATTATTTATATATATTTTCTGCACCTAACCTAACCTCTACCCCTAAGGGCTAGGACACACCAAGCAAACAGTTGGCCATTGGGCAGTATCAGGCCATCTGTAAGACTCTGTAAGACTAGTTGGTATGTTCCACACGTCGTCTCTTGTTGGGCTCAAGTCAGCGGGAGTTTGCCTGATTCAGCATGTAGAATTCATTGGGGCAATCAGTGAGAGACAGCGCTCTTATTGGCTGTTTAGCTACGAATCAGAGCTCAAGAACAAAAAAAATAAAAACAAAGTAGCCAGCTATCATTTTGTCGAATTTCTCAAGTATTTTCAAACAATATGTTTTTTTAGATTTGTGGTGATTGACAAAGTTCTCTGAAAATGGTAAGTAAAGATTGCTTTGCTTACGGATTGTGTACAGTACTAGTTCTGGGACCGTTTTCAACCACCTGCACTCATTGTTACTACACACTCGTTGAAGTCGCTACCTGATTGCCTAATCCTAACATGGAATGACAATACAGACTACTACAACTTGCAGGTACAGAAATTTACATTATCTCACACATGCACAGAACGCACATTCTAGTCTAAGCCAGCTGTCATCTGTTTGGTTTGTTCAGACGGGGGACCAGACGCAGCCGACGTGAGACAACAACACTGCCTGTTTCTGTCTGCTTGGTGTGTCCCGAGCTTAAACCTAACCATTTGTCAACACTCAAGACAGGATATTTCAGGCAGCCATGACTAGTTTAAATGTATTAAATATTTACAATATTCCAAGTCTTTTGAGTACAGAGGTTTGATTTATGTGAGGAACAGACAAAAAGCAATAACAAACACATTCTAAAAGTGCCGCTTGAAGAAGTTTTATCACTGGTTCATTTGTATCTTGTGACAAATCCGTTTGCATTTGACTTTTGAATTATAGCAGTAACAAAAAGTTCTGTTTTGGGATTCAACACATTCAGCATTTAAAGCTTTGAATCACACTTTGTGAAATATTGACTTTTTCTGTTTCCATCAGTTTTTTAAACTGTGACAGATCTTTTATCTATCTGTTAGTTGGATGTGGTTAGGTTTTTAGGGCCTTTGGTTTGGTTCTCAAAAAACCTATGAAAAATTGTCTCTTGCTGTCTCTTGATTTTGGCATATAAGGCATTCAAATAAAAGCAATGTTTTTCTCTCCTTGTTGAAAAACGATGCTAATAGCTAAATGTATTAAAAAGCTTAGGGGAATTAGTGTCTATATGTGATGAGTTGGGAGTGAGAATTTATTTTGTTCTTAACAAGAAGTCAAACATAATTTGAGTGTGAGCTGTTCCTTCATTTGCTCTTTAAATCATGAAAGGGTTAAATGTATCCATTAAAATATTCCACCCACTTTTACACACTCTCATTTGGTCAACTCTAAAACCGTCTCCAGCAACCGAACAAAACATGTGAGTAAACATGCTCTCAAACACACACCCAAACACACACACACACATCCTCACACACTGCAAATAGATTGAGGCGCTTTAGACCGCTGATATTGATTGTGCGCTGCACATCTGGATACTCTTTTCATAAAGTTTTAAACACTAGGGTTGTGAAGAGGGGACTCAGTAGCTCAGATAATAGCTGTAGAGGATAGGATAGCTGCAAAAGATATTCACATGCTCCACCAGCTTTAATAACGGATTTCTGTTCTGTTCTGGTCAGTGATATTGTAGCATCTCATTATGAGTATTTGTTGCAGCACTGCTACATATGTTTTTGCAGTATCTGGAATATCAATATACAACAAATGTTCTTACAAGCTTCGCAATGTGTTTAGTCTTGTTGGCGCAGAAACTCCTGCAGCACAACCGTAGCTGCAGGGCTTGGATTTTTGGACAGGCTTGACAGAAGCACACAGACACACTTTTCACATACCCACTATATTTTCCAAACTAAAACTGTCCTAAATAATAATGAATCTGCACTAAGACTCTAAATTTCACATGTCTGTTTGAAAGTAAGACAAACATTTAAAAGTGTTGTTTACACCTGGTAGTAGGGTGTGTTTTTGTCAATCTGATCAGAAGTGGGTGATGCTAAATATAGATGTAAATGGGGTTTAATGCCATGTTTGCACTTGTGTTTTTATTGATCTGTCAACAGTGCTAAACACGCATTTAAACAGGGGAAAAATGTTTTGAGCTTGTCTACTTTAAAATAAATGTTTAAAATCAAACCGTTAATAAAACATGGTTAAATTTGGACAAAGGAATCAGATTTAAAAATCAGTTCTATTAGCAAAATCAGTAATTGGTAAAGTATCTCCCTTATTTATCTCTTGGGATCTGATTAACCAAACCACACCAAAATATCAGGTGTAAACACAACCTAAAACATACATACAACATTAATCTTGTCCACTTTCCACCACTTCCAGAAGTAGTTGAAAACACATGCAAGCGAATGTATTTAAACGGTCAGAAAAGGCTGCCTACTATTTCCCTACTCACCTAACAAGTGATCATTATGAGACAACATATTAATACTTCACTGCGTTGTATCAAAATACACAGATTACATTAAAAATTGTAGTTGCCATCCACATATATTACTTTTATTTGCTTAATTTAACAAAAAAGTGATGCAGAGCATGATGAAATAAGAGTTAAGTGTTTCATTGAAAATGGAAATGTATCTCATCTGACCACTTGAGATTGGATCACTGAAAATGCTTGCTAATACAAAGAAAGATATCCATTTTGTATAGAATAAACCTTTTTTTTTTTTTTTACATGCAATGAAAGTCAATGGGCAGTCCTTCCAGTTAATTTCTGTCATGAATGTTTGTATTGTAGGCCCACATGTATAATGACACACATTTATCTTTTTGATGACAGGCCAGTTCTCTCTATGCACCCTCTATCATTACAGACACGTCACATATGCACACAAACACACATCTACAAAGCACAGATATGACGTTCACACTCCCCTGTAAAAACCAGGGCGTATCCCTTTAACTAAATGAACCCTATCAGGCTTGTGCTGTGGGTCAGTGATGTATTGGTCTGGTCAAAGCAGAATTTACCACTCAGACCTTTGTTTGAATGGTCTCTATGGCTACACTATGGTTATTTAGGGCCGTGTGCCATGTGTTATATTTCCATCTCTGACCACAGCTTGTGCACGATAACAGACCCGAACATAATAGCATTAGTCCCTCATTACCTTTCAAATGATAAATCTGCTAAATACTGTACCATTAGTGTAGGCATACAGTATATTCACATTAGAAACTGGTTTCCACTTCATAAACTAGGCTTTGCAAACTTAGCAACTGATATACACTATATATTGTACATGCATTTCGGCAAGGAGTGAAGCTCTTATGCCCTTGACATCTGCTTTTTTGTTGCCTCAGCAAGAAAATCCTTGACGTTATCAAGCAGCATACAGAAAGCTTTAAAGCATCCTTGTGTTTGTGTTACTCGCCATGGAGATTACGTTTTTATGAGCCAATCTGCTGCTCGGTAATACGATTCTTCCTTGCCGTCTCTGGAGAGGGTAATTTACGGTTTACGGTGCCCTCAGAGGGAAAACATAACATAATAAATAACATTATGTAGCTTAAATAACATTGGGTTGCTTAAAGGCACTTCAGTGACATTGAAAGCCAGTGCAATTAAACAACAACTTGGCTAATAACACAAAGCTGCAAAAGAATCACTCTGTGTAGGTCACATAGTTTGCAGGTTTGCACTATTTTTGCTAAAGTGCAATAACGGTTGCAATAGGAACAACTGAAACTTCATCCAAAAAGGGACATTCTGTCATCATCTTCTCAGCCTAATGCCATTTTAAATGTTCACACACAAAATATTGTCAAAAAATATATAAACAAAGAATATATTGAAAGTCCACCCACACTGACCAATTATCTCATTGGTATGAAGCATTTTAATGTCTAGAATAAACTTTACTAAGGAGCATGTTGTGTGGACACAGAACTGGTCCATATATCACCGAGATATAAATTCATTAATCTCAATAGTCAATAGTAAGAAGTTTGCAAGAGATTTAGGAATCTTTTAATAATCAATAATTAATTTAATGGGCGACACGGTGGCGCAGTGGGTAGCACATTCACCTCACAGCAAGAAGGTCGCTGGTTCGAGCCTCGGCTGGGTCAGTTGGCATTTCTGTGTGGAGTTTGCATGTTCTCCCCATGTTCGCGTGGGTTTCCTCCGGGTGCTCCGGTTTCCCCCACAAGTCCAAAGACATGCGGTATAGGTGAATTGGGTAAGCTAAAAAATTGTCCGTAGTGTATGTGTGTGTATGAATGTTTCCCAGTGATGGGTTGCAGCTGGAAGGGCATCCGCTGTGTAAAACATATGCTGGATAAGTTGGCGGTTCATCCCGCTGTGGCGACCCCAGATTAATAAAGGGACTAAGCCGAAAAGAAAATTAATGAATGAATAATTAATTTAACATGCTTTAAGAAAGTTACCTGAAATAAAAAAAAGGCATTTATCATTCTAAATATTGAAAAACGGTTTCAAAATGGTGCATGTAATCCACCTCAATCACACCACATATGCTTTTAACATAATAGTTCATCATTTATCATTCAAACATCATCATTTACTCATTTTGTTTTATCCCATTATGAAACCAAAACTTATAACATTTTTCAAAAATCGTATTTTTATGTGCTACAGAAGAAAGAATATCATAGAGGCTTCAGATATGATGAAGGTTGGTAAATTATATGAAATACTAATCAACTAATCAAATCTCAGAAAGCTTTGAATTTTATTTAGTCATCCAGATCAACTAAAAACTTCAAGATTTGCTTTACGTGGCCTCCTTCTCACTTCCATGTTCTCACTGTATTTCATTTTCATTCTTTTTTCCCGTTTGTTCTGACACCCAGCTTGTGGTGGGTGGTTCTGAACATCTGTGTGCTGGAACAAAACAAGACGCAATTTCTGGGTGGATGGTATTTTCCAGTCATTTTATTTTGTGAGGTCATCCTGAAGTAAGACTGCTCGCACCATTGGATTATCTGGAGGAACACATGTAATATCTCTTCACACACATGTGAATGCAGCGTTTCATTAATTATTAAGTCATTAATTCTGTGACTGGAGTTAATGATTCCACATGCAAAAATATAAACATTAACTTAATAAAACTTTGATTAGCGTATTTGAATTATGGAACATCAATTCAGATGTAGCAGACCTACACACACACACACACAGCATGACTGATGCAGGTCACTGCATTGCAAAATGATTCAGTTAATATTATGAATTTGGATTTAATGAGGGAATTATGCTAATGTGAGCCATGGCATCATACAATTAAGATACTGTTAATTTAGTTTTGCCACTTCAAAAATAGTTTATCCTAAAAAAAATAAGATAAAAAATTGGACTGCCTTTATTGACCATTAATCACAGTTCAAATATAGTTCAGCACACAAAAATGGTCATTTTCCAGAGATTGCGTGAGCAGTTACCACAAACAAAACTCATGGGAAATGTGCTGTTTCTGAACCTAATTAAGAAAACCAAACGCTCAACTCCCAAAAAGGATGAAACTGATGACTGTTGATATAACAGCGTTTGTGTATGTGGCAAAAAAGATCATCTGGACAGAGACAACAAAAATATTCTAATGTATTTGATGACAGCTAAAACTCTTTTCATCTATTTCAAAACATTTGAACCTAAACATTTACCAAAAAGCGAGTGAAGACAAAGGGTAGTTGAACTTAAGATGCAGCAGGTCCTTTTGTCTCACAAAAAGTCAAGAGAGGTTTCATCAGAAGAGCAGTTAGTTCAGCTTAATGCATGTGTTTGCTTGAAAGCCCTTTGAAGTCCTCCCTAATGTGCTTTTGATATGTCAGGCATTATGGGTAATTACAGTATACTTCGCTACTCATTGAGAGAACAAGGGAAGGATAGAGAGAGACAGAAAAAGAGAGAGATTCCCCAGAGGTGCATTAGCCTGCTTTCATCGTCTAATTTCTGCAAAACAGTGCACGCTTTTGTATCATTTGTTAGAACAAAGGAAACAGAGAGAGACAGAGCCACAGAGAGAAAGAGAATATTAACATTTTATTAAAATGAATAAGGGTCTTGATGGCCCAAAGCTCATAAGATATTGGAACAATATTATTATGCATTATTAAACTTGCCGCAGCCAGCATATGAGGCAAAAGCTGCAAGAGTTTAAGACGATTATCTCGTAGACCTCAAAAACTGCACTTTTTCATATCCATAAATCCGCTGCATCCATTTGTTCTGCATCATAAACTAAGGAGTATCATTGACTTGCATGCAGGGTAACTTAGAATCCAACGTGAAACATTTTTTCCTAAAGCGGTCACTTTTGACAATGTGTAATTTTAGTCTCTGGTGTCTCCAGAATGTGTCTGTGAAGTTTCAGCTCAAAATATCCCACAAATCATTTATTATAGCATGTCCAATTTGCCACTTGTTGAGTGTGAGGAAGGGCGATGCGGTGGCGCAGTGGGTAGCACGTTCGCCTCACAGCAAGAAGGTCGCTGGTTCGAGCCTCGGCTGGGTCAGTTGGCATTTCTGTGTGGAGTTTGCATGTTCTCCCCGTGTTCACGTGGGTTTCCTCCGGGTGCTCCGGTTTCCCCCACAAGTCCAAAGACATGCGGTATAGGTGAATTGGGTAAACTAAATTGTCCGTAGTGTATGTGTGTGAATGGGTTTGTATGGATGTTTCCCAGAGATGGGTTGCGGCTGGAAGGGCATCCGCTGCGTAAAACATATGCTGGATAAGTTGGCGGTTCATCCCGCTGTGGCGACCCCAGATTAATAAAGGGACTAAGCCGAAAAGAAAATGAATGAATGAATGAATGAATGAGTGTGAGGAAAAACACAGTTTTGGTGAGTGTAGCTTCGAATGCGAATGAGCTGTCGGTCCCAGTCCGGCTTCAGATATTCACGGATCAGCAGAACTGGAGAATCTCACTCAGAAATGGTCAGTGGAGATGTCAAGGCTTATTTTTTCAAATACCTGACTGTATTATGCATTATAAATGTCCATTTATGAATTATGCATGTAGAGTTTTGGGAATAAATATAAGGACACAGCCTTTGGAACCAGACAGAAATACTCAAATACATTCCTTTCTTAAATTAAAGATACTTTACCACAAATATAGTGGCAGTTCATGCTGTATGATGAGATCATGCACCTAAAGCATAAAAAACATCAATCCCAACCAAGACAAGACAGAGAGTATCTTAAAAGCGTGAAACAATCCCATGACTTTAATGATGTTTAAATAAAAAAATTGAAATATATTATAATTATGACTGAAAATATTTAGACAATTTTTACTTTCAACAGCATGTATATCCATGTTATAGCTAAACAAATAAATGTTGTCATGAGATACCTCTACTCATCATTTATTCACCCACCACATTTTCAAAACCTATTTGATTTTTTTTTCTTACACAAAAGAAGATCAATTTAGAAATGCTGGTAGCTGGCACCCATTGACTTCCATGGTAATGTTTTTTCCTACTATGGAAGCCAATGGGTCCCAGCAACCAGCATTAATAAAAAAAAATATATTTTGTGTTCAACAGAAGAAAGAAACTCATAAAGGTTTAAAACCACACAAGGGAGAATAAATGATGATTTAATTTTTTGGGTGAACTATCGCTTTAACTAACTTTTGCACTCCCGTGACATCATTTCGAGTTTTACCTTTGGTGTATAAAACAATTATAATATCATAATTACTGTGTATTATAAATTATGCTTTAGGTGCATTATCTGAACATGATACAGCATGATACTGATACTATTTTGTGATGACATTACTTAAAGTTGAAGAAAACACTCAATGTCTAATGACTGTCTGAAAAAACAACTTTACTGCACTTTATACTTTTCTTGATATAAACTTAAAGCAGGAAGAGTTAGTATGCAACTTGACATTCTAAACATTAAAGTGTTTTTATTTTTCGCAAACAAACACAACGTGTACACAATGAAATTCCTGAAAACACGTCCTTTTTATATTTAGTCATTTTTGTGCAACATTATGCAAATATTCTCACCTAGTGACGTATATACAGATGTGTATACACAGACGTATGTACAGACAAGTTTCATTATTTTGCCTTTTTTACGCTTCTGTTAAACCACAATTCGAAAGCAATATCTGATTTTGATTCGTTTATTTTTGGTCATTTTTGATTAATCGTTACTTTTTTCAATTTAAGTTAAAGTTATTTTAGTGACCACTGTGAGTTTTTCTTCAAAAAAAGTACCAACAATTTGGTCCATGTCTGTATGTGAGGGGGAATTCAGTCAAGACTTTTTCATCAGGCCTTCTCTTTTAAATATAAAAAATACTTTTGTGAATAACTTTGAGCTTTGTAACTCTGCAGATCTTATACATACACAAACAGCAACATAACACACTGAAGCAAAAGAAAGATTTAAAACGCATCCCATGACCATATTAAACATTGCTTTAAAAAACTGAATTATGGGTTTCTATCAGAATTACTGATTAATTCTGAATTGTTAACAAATGTAGAGGTTGAAAAAGAGTCAAAGAAAAGTGCAATCTGTGACTGTTTCTTTCCACTTGCAGAGACTCCAGCAGGGGTGTGTGGGGGATTCCAGTCTCTGTGAGGCTGAACATGTTTTATCGCTGCGATACACTTCTCTCTTACTCATACACTGCTGGGGGATTTTCTTCACAAGCTGCTTTCTCTTCCAGCACACTTTTTCCAGGAAGACGACATGACAACATAAATAAAGCAAATACTTTCCTTCTACGGGATTCTTTCCTTATTTGTTCAGAGATGTTCATAAATGCGTGAGCACATGAACTGATGTGAAAATAACATTGTCCTTTAATGACAGCTCTGTCCTTTTGTGCCAGTTTAAGTCAGAATGGACAATAACCACATACGAACCCAGTGAAGGGATTCACGATCATAAAATCACACTGTCATACACACAGCAAAAACAACACTTTAGATCATACAGTGAAATTATTAACAAAAAACAAGCTAATATGCACCATAAAATACAGTAACTCAGTCTGAATTAAATGAAATGACCACATCGCACATATCTTTTTCTGTTCAATCTATGATGTGTGGCAATTCGATGCGGCTCATTTCACGCAGTAATTATATTGCAAACATTAGCATAGCTCTCCTGCAATTAATCAACCAGCAAACTCAACATTTTACAGAAACTGTAAATTTCTCAATCATTATTTCCATTTAATCTGTACTAGATGGATGGATGTTTAGTGGTATAATTAAACTGTAATTTGTTCAGATGTTATCGTAATCGAAAAAGCATTACAGTACATTTTATTATTATTTATGCATGCATTTTGTTGTTCTATCATCACAGTAAAATTAAAGTAATCAGGGGGATTATTTTATGAGAGGCTTTAGGTTTTGGGTAGGATTAGAGATGCAGAATAAGATCATACTTTAAAACTACTAATGAACAGTTAATATCTTGATAATAGGCAGGTAATACGTCAGTAGTTAATACCGTGAATTGTGCCCTAAAGTAAAAGTGTTACCACATTTACTTCTATGTTACAAGCTCATTTCCGAATAGGCACAAATCTTAAAGTCTTTACTGCTGCAATCAATGAAACATTTCCACCATTATCTCGCAGGAACTAAACCTAGAATGTAACATACTGTACAAAAAATACCCAACTTCTTGATTTCCCAAGAACACAAGTACAATGCTCTTGCTCAGTCACTTTGCTTCAGCGTATTTCCTTTCCCTTATTTAATTCTTCATTCTATAATAATTGATATAATCGTAATATACTGTACACTGAAAAAAATGATTCCTTGGATACAATACATTTTTTTAAAGGAAAGTGGTTGTAAACAATTTATTTGGGCTGAATTTAAACAAACAAATTAAGTTGAACCTTACCAAATTTAGGATGGCGAGGTGGTGCAGTGGGTAGCGCTGTCACCTCACAACAAGAAGGTCACTGGTTCGAGCCTCGGCTGGGTCAGTCGGCATTTCTGTGTGGAGTTTGCATGTTCTCCCTGTGTTCACTTGGATTTCCTCTGGGTGCTTCAGTTTCCCCCACAAGTCCAAAGACATGCGCTATAGGTGAATTGGGTAAGCTAAATTGTCCGTAGTGTATGGGTGTTTTCCAGTGATGGGTTGTGGCTGGAAGGGCATCCGCTGCGTAAAACATATGCTGGATAAGTTGGCGGTTCATTCTGCTGTGGCGATCCCAGATTAATAAAGGGACTAATCCGAAAAGAAAATGAATGAATGAATTACTAGATTTAATTAGTTTGTTTAAATTAAACCCATTTAAATTGTTTGCAACAATTTTGCAGAAATCCTTTTTTTGTGTGTATAATCTAGCACATATTAGTATTAAACATTACATAATTATCATTATTAATTATAAGAGAATGATCTGCTTCAATGATCAATCAGTATTCATACATTTTCATTCATTTGGCTCTTAAAAACTGTATGTTGTTATGAATTATCTTGATTTTGTTAATTAGTTTTTTTGTCTATTTGTGTATTTTTATTTTGATCTATTATAATTGTATTTATTTATTTGTGTGTGTGTGTCCATGAGGAAAATGGCTTATACTGTAAAACTTACAAGTATTATCTAAAAATGCTGAATGTTTTCTGTAAGGGTGTGTGTGTCTGTGTGTAAAATGTAAAAACAATACTTTGGTTTTGGAAAGGCAGCATAAATATATTATTGTTATTATTATTATTATTATTATTATTATTTAAAAAAAATAAGATTTTACAAACAGCAGAGCTCACTCCTTTGCTCTTTTGTCAAAGATTTTCAGCAACCCTCATCACACAGAATGAGAGTGGAAAACGCCCAGAACCTTCTGAGGATTCTTGCCTCCCTTTGTTCTTTTTTGGATACCAAAAGCAAGAAGAAAGTGAGGATGTAATACGTGAAACACGCCGGTGCTTGACATCAACAAACACACTGTCAGCTTTTCAAAGCCACTCATGATTCGCCATGCATAGAGATGAGAGATACGCGTGGAAATGTGGTGGATACGCAATAAAGTGCAAGCCAAACACACAAACAAACACACACACATATTTTGACAATGACATCCTTTTCACTTGTATTCATGGCCTAGACATGTGTTCATACACCAGTGCTTCAGTTTTGTACAGTCACACATACACACATTTGAGAAACGCAGCCTATATAACATCAACAGTCTAGATGGAGGTCTCGTCATGTCACTGCCTGCAACATCAGGTGCAGACCTCATTCCTCAATCATAACGTTGCCAGAGCACACATGAAAACACAATCAAATCACTCAAGACAACTCAAGTTCCCAGAAGGTGAATGGAGAAAGCACTACAGTATATGCTCGTTTATGTGTATGTGTGTGAGATCATACATATGAGATGTATGACAGACAGACAGATAGAAGATTTTATTGTTTAAATACATTTAGCTTATCTAAATGGCCTCTTGGAAATTAGCAATCAATGGGTGAGCAGCTAAATGACCAATTAAATTCAAGTTAAACTAGAAACAAAACAGGGAACTTTTCACTATTAAGAACCATTATGGTTTTTGAATAACCTTTTTAATAACAAAGGTAATAACTGAAATAACCTTTCTTAAATTTGAACCACATGAAAATATCTGTTGTTAAAATTTAGTACAGTATAATTTGTGTGGAAAATCATGTTGTACATTGCTTTAATTAAAAAATGTAAATTATGTAAAACATCTAATAATAAAACTAGCATTAAAGAGATCAGTTGTTAAAAACAGAAAAAGTAAACCTAACAACCTGAAGAATGTTCTTCCACTATAAAGATGACTTTTTGTTGCAATAGAAAGGTTGCTTGAATCTTAAAGGTTCTTCATATAGAACCATAGATGTCAGTGACTTTTATTTATATATGTGTGTTTTGTGTTGGACAACAGAGAAACACTGGTTTATTAGCTAGTCTAAGCAGAACCCTAACTCAACGGACACATCTAATTATGCTAACACCGAGCTAATGGAGACCTGGCTGAGCTGGAAAAATGAAGACAAATAAAGCAATCAAATGTAATACTAAGCTAAAGAAAAGAAATATGTCTCAGATTCAACAATAGGTTTGTGGTTCCAAAAAAAGAGGAGCACAGGAAATCTTTGTCTGTAAAGTTTCAACTCAAAACACACATCAGATTATTTATTATAGCTCTCAGAACATTAGAATTTTCTGCTTTGAACACATTGTAGCTGTTTTGGTGGCCTGTGCCTTTAATGCTGGTTCTCCCCGCCCACCGTTCCCACATGCCTGTCAGAGTGTGACTTAATCTCCGCCTCCGCTGGGTCAGATAACAGACAGACATGAAGGAAGCAGATCTCACGTAATGTTTGTGAGAAATACTACAGTAAGAACTTTCCCAAAGATTATTTAATCTATTTGTTGTGGAGTTAATTCAAGCCTTTCTGCGATGAGTCACACACAATGTCATTACAAAGTCCATGCACAGACACAGACACACACACAAACACACACACACACACACACACGCACGCACGCACCAAGTTGTGGTCGGCCTCAAAATGGGAGGGATTTGGATCCTATTTTAACGTCAGGAAATTTCAAAAAAGAGACTTATTGTCTTTGAATCACTCCAATATGACAGTGGACACACTATACCTACACTCAGTTCAGATTTTCATCATAGGTGCCCTTTAAGCATGTCTTGTAATGTCAGCATCAGCATCGGGCTTCAAAATAGGAGTGATGTCTTTCCTTGTTTTAGGCTACGCTTAGACGACAACTATGTAGCCAAAAATGGAAAAGTTTCTCTCTTGGGTTTCGAAAAATTTTCTTTCTTTTTTTTTTTGCTTTTGGTTGTAATGTTAAGTAAATCCACACTTTTACTTTGCTGATTAAGCGATAGGAAACACTACCACGTACCATTACAAAACTACTACATTAGCATTGTTATGTTTATTTGTTTGCGCTTGTCTTTAATCTACACTCCCCTTAACTCTTACTATGCACGCACATGATGCCATCATTTACAAAAACTTTCATTTCAGGTGTTGACACAAACATAACAACAGTGGCTTTTTCAAAAACTTCCATTTTGAAAACTTTTGATGTTTACGTTTTCAGTCCCAAAAATGTCATTGTCATGTAAACGAACAGGAACAACGTATAAAAAGTTTCTTTTTGAAAACCTTGCTGAGTAGATGACCGATTAGTCAGTTTCCTGGCTGCCGAGTTTCTTATGTTCTAGATGTCCTAGTTTTAGAGACTCCAGCTAATACATATTACAGTAATCAATCTCAGAAACAAAAGGAATTTTGCAGCTTTCTATACAAAGAAATGTATATGGCTAAATCTTGCTATGTTTCTAAGGTGAAAAAATATGAATCAGAATCACCCAGCCTTAAAAGCAACCACTTAGCACAAGTGTTCAAATGCAGTAAGTGCTCAGTTAACTTTAGCAAAACATGCCAATACTTAAACTATCACCAAAAGCTCATTTCCACAGCATGGCTTCACCTCTACCCGACTGAAACAGCTAAAATCTTCAAAGAAGCTGATGGAGGAACATAAATCACCCCACATTCAGAGTGACAGTCATTGCAGAGGGCCTTAAGATACAAACACATTAGAGAGGGGCAACAGCTCATTCAACAGATGCAAATGAACACGGAATCCTCAGCAGACAGAAACGCTTCTGGGGGACAGTATAATTGTTTGTCATAAAAATCCATCATCTGCAAGTCAGTGTGCATTTTGTCACACGTGGAGGTGTGTGGGTGCATTTAGACGTGATTTATTCAGTGTCGACCATGAAGAACGAACGTCTGCAGATGTTCATTTAAGGAACGCAAATTAATCTTCTTATCAGTTCGGTTTTACTGCATTATCTCTGAGCAGCTGCTGAAGCCTTCGCTGAAGTGCTTTAACTAGCTTTCATGGCTTGTTACCGGCCTTCAGCTTGCTGGTTAACTGACTCAACCCTGTTGCACATCCAATTTATTCAAAGGTCGAGGTGAGAAGCGTTATTTGCGAACTGCAGTGGGTCTTCATTAACATGCATGAAGCAAAAGCAACATTTCATTTCTAATTGAAGTGTATCTTCTGCTTTATATTTTCAGATTAGCGCATGATGGATTGCTGGAACTCATCGTCTTGGTCAAAGGTGAGGTCACAGCATACATATTTCCCGTCACATTTTCCACTACATGAGTCATCCAGAGGCTCATAAATATTTAGACAGCATGGAGACGTTCACAGGGTCACAGGAAATGGATCTACGCACGCTTGAGCTTACCTTTGACAAGTGCTTGAAATCACAAAGCTGCTGGCTCTTGAAACCAGAAGGAAAAACACATTTGTTAAGACTATATAAAAATGATCTTCAAGCATAGAAAAAACACTTAAGTCGGTGAGTAAAAAAGAAAAATATATATATGTGTGTGTGTGTGTGTGTTATTTAAAATTCAGTGAGTGTTTTGTGATACTCTGTAAGAAACTCATTGTGTTCACGCAGGTGTCTGCATTTCTGTGGGAATCAATTTGTGTTTACCACGAGATCTCATGTGTGCCCACTTTATGTATGCATGAATGTATGCATGTGCATGTATGTGAATGTAGCTCAGCAGTCTTCACCAGGATCCTCAAACACTGCTCTAATGTCTTTGCTCTGAATAGGTCATTTCTCCAAGATCCATGCAGCTGCTCTGGAGAGGAGGAGCAGGAACAAGAGGCCCACCCTGCACACACCCTGCCTGGGTAGACAGCTGGGCGAGACCCCGGCCCCGGCCTACAACACTAGAGCCTTGTGTGTGGCTCAACAGCTTCGGTAAGGTCTGACCAATAATTGCAACAAGCATATACTATGTCATTTTTGAAATATTGTGTGAAACTGCTTTAATAAACAACAGTAACATAACAATAATTATTAATATTAGATAGAAAACTCATTAAAATGTACATTTCTGGACTATTTACTAGGTTACTAAACTGCAGCTCTTTGTTCCTTTGTTGACTTAGGTCAGAGGACAGTTTTGCCTTGCTTAGTTGGGGTCTACCACAAGATCTTATGTTTATAAAATACGAATATCATCACTTAACTTTTTCAGAAATGTACTGTATTGATATGACCACCTTAATGTGATTATTTCCAATAATCAGACTAAGGGCCTAATTGCAGAAATAAAAAGACACGATCAAACCTCTACACACTCTTGTTGACATTAAACTTTAATTACTCTGATTGTTTGCTAAGACGTGTGGTTGATTTGACTGCCATTATGCCCATAACTGGCATTTGTTTGACCACTGCTCTACTTACTGTAGATCCGATGCAGAACACACTTCTGTGAATGGCTATACAATGAATCAGTTTCTTTGAAAAAGTGTGTGCAGCGAATTGATCAATTTAGTGATTCTAAGTGGAGGAGAAAATTTAGAATAATGTCAAGAGGTCACTGTGTAAACTCAACATGATTTACATATGTCCAAGGACATACACACTTTGTTTAGAGTGGTAATAATGTGATTAAAGTGTTTACATGCCCATTTATTGTGATTAAAATCTGTACACTCCACAGTTTAATGTGATTATGGTTACTATAATTATGAACAATCACATTAGTTTGATTAAAGTTGTTACAGTCCTGCCCCTTTTCTTTATTTGTGATGTGTCCTCTTTATGTTATGACTTTGAGCCAGGTCGTAACATAAATATTGTGTTTACACATGAAGAAGTTTAATGAGAATATTTCCAAAATCCCTTTATGATCACATAGGAGGGTGTATGTAACATAGTCATTGGCACTGGTACTGAAATTAATCAATATAGAACTGACTTGAGATGAATAACAACTTGTATCAAATACACACTATTCATCTTTTTTCAATTATTTTTATTTTTTACCCAGGTCCATGATGCAGTCACCAAATGGTTTGGATCACAGTTTTGGAACTGCAGAATAATAAAAGACTGCATGAAGTTTGTAGTTAACCTGACTGTGTTTTAATGCAAAAGCAATAGTCAGCTGCACAGACAAGAAATAATAGGGAGATGTACAAACTGTGATGTAAATACTTTATATAGAAAATAATACAAATATGTATCTATTCACATCTGACCACTTTAACAACTATAATAAACTTGATTGATTTATGAGGTAAGCCTGAAATACAAGTCCACAGATGCTTATAAAAGGTGGACATGGCAACACTGCATGTGCAAACAAACCACACCGCATCTGTTGTCAGGTTTGTTGTAGTTATATTAAATTGGTCAAAAATAGCAAATACCAAACACACGAGACACCTGACAGTCAGTTAACATGGTGTCAACCATCCAGTTTCCACATGTTCTGTAGGCTATAACAAAGAAATTGCAGAAATGTGTTTGTCATACCTGGAGAATTTAGTGTATAGTGTGCACTTCAGTTATCAGGTTGTCCACATTTAGACGTTTGCTAATTAATGATTAGCAACTTTAGGGTTAAATATGATGCAGTTATGCAAACTTTTAAAGTATAAGTGAAGTGAGCCTTGTCAAGTAACGTTTCACCCCTCTGCTTTTAACCCATCCAAGTGCACACACACATTTTTGAGTGAGGAGTGAAAGCACGCACGCACGCACGCACGCAAACACACACACACACACACACACACAGTGAGCATACACCTGGAGCAGTGGGAAGCTATTGCTTCCAGTGCCCGGGGAGCAAATAGGGGTTAAGTGCCTTGCTCAAGGGCACCTCAGCTGGGCATCAAAAGTGGAGAGAGTGAGCAATTCATGCTGGGACCGAACCTTCAGCCATATGATTACTGGCTTGATAGGATTATTCATATTTTTATTTAAACTTAAAATATATTTTCCAAAAGTTACTTTTTATTAGTTTACTTACAAATTGGGGAGTGCTATTTAAAATAATGAATAACATAGAAAATTACATTAAATCAATCTGAATGTAAGATAAAATAAATGTTAGAGGGTGGCCCGTAAAACGAGTGGTCCCTGCCTGCTTGCTGACTAAGGTTGTGTGGATTACTTTAAGGCAGTCATATAGATTTTGGACTGTAAAATATGTTTATTTTGAGCCTTGTTCACTTGCATAAAAATAAGAAAAATCCTGGAATGTTTTCCACTAAAACCTTATTTTCACTTCAGCTGAGGAAAATTTGTAATATGCATCTTGAATGGCCTGGAGCTGAATAAAATATCTGAAAATATGAATTTTTGGGTGAACTATTGCACCCACTATGTGCATGGTTACATAAGCAAGAAGCATCAATTTGTGGTTTTGGAAACTTGTATCATTATTTTTCGAAAACCAATTTTATGTAAAATGTAGCAAATTAACTTCTGGCCATCTCATAATGACAAGCGAAGTTATTTAAAATTGGATTTGATATTATACTTCCAGTTAATTTGGTGCATCGAAATTGAAGGTCAAGTCATTATCCCACACCACGCGGCATGGTCTCATACTGCACGCTGCACATCATGATCATGCATGCAGAAAATAAGAAAAACAGTTTCTATCCTACTCTGTCTGAGAATCTTACAATGAAAGCATGCATTATTGCTTGGCTTTGAAATGTTAATAGGAAAACAGGCCGCATGTTTACGTGTAAGAATGTCTGTGACGAGAGGTTAAGTCTCAGCAGAAAGTATAAATGCATATTTCTGTAACCCGGTACAGATTAGACTAGTCTGGTGTGAAATCCAGCATAAGTGTTAAGGAAAAGAAGAGGATATTCATGCAGACCAAAGCTTGGTCATTACCAAACACTCATCCATGCACTGGAACTGAGACGGTGCTCACCAGGAGCTCAACACAAAGACTCATTCTCCACAACTGGCTTTTCTGAATCTCTTGGAACAAGTTTCCCTATGAACAGAAGGACGGGAAAATTCCATCTATTTCTATTATAATTTGTTACTGAATAAATAAATTAATGGTAGGACAGTTTAACCATCTAGTATTGAATTTAAGTATCTAGCTCAATATTCTTAATAAGCTGGCACACACCACAAGATAATTGCACTGATTTTGACAATTTGTCCCTTTTCGACAATCATGTAATGTCTATATTATCTTGATGGTCCTAAAGATTATCTTATCAGATTTTCCTGTGATGTTAGGTGTGTTAAGAGTGACTTCATGTGTTCAGAAATACATCAGAGGTGAAGAAATATTCAGTATGTTGAAGAAATTTATGTTGAAATTATAATGTGAAATAATATCCAATCAGAAAGCAAGCTGACAGAGGACGGAAACATAACAAATATATTCATGGCACAGCACAAAGTGAAATGGATTTAGACAGTACAGATGAAGGATCAGCTTGTCGATTTGTGGCAACAGCACAAATGTTATTCATTTATTCATTCACCACGTGTATTTTCAAGTCTCAAGAGATTTTGCAAGATTTCCTGTTTTCACATTGTGGCACGATACACTATAGGAGCAAAATGGTGAAATTTAGGATTTTTTTGTCTGCATGTCTGTGGTCTCTAACACTTTGAAAATCTTATATGATTTAAAAAAATCTGATGATAAATATGAAAAATACAGATGTGAAAAACATTATTAACAAAAACAATCTTACGCATATCCATTCTGCTGTATAATGTCTTATTAGACAAATAACTTTGAGTAGATGAATGCAGCAAGGGTGTGGAGCTGCACTCTTTAAAAAAAGGTTCTTTATTGGCATCAATTGTTTAATGGAGAACTTTAACACCCATGGAAACTTTTCCTTCCACAAAAGGATTGAAGAGTGGAATGGGGTTCTTCAGATAAATAAAAAACTATGAATGGTTCATTAATGGACTTTTCACTGAAAAGTTCCATTGGGAACCCAAAACGTACTTTTAGGACATTGTTGCAAAAAAAAAAGTAAAAATGGCATTGCTCCATTTTAGCTCTTCCTGGCACCTTTTTTTCAGAGTGTGCATTGAGTTGAGTAGGAATGATATGCTTCTGCACCTGCTTTACTGAGACCTTAACAGACCCTATCCTGTCTTACAGAAGTCATTACAACATCATCATTTTATCAGCCGCGGAATGCACTGCAAGTGCTGAACAGTTCCCAGAATTCCCCTCCACAAGACGCATCCCACACATTTTCCAAATAATCGGCAAAGAGATTTTCAAAGAATGAAATTCAGACTTAAAGACTAGTAATTGAAAGTTTTAAAAATCTGATTCACAGTGCAGATCAGTCTAAGTGGTCTGATTCCAGAATGTGCGTTTCCTGCAGTTTGCATGACAGATCTACAATTTGAACACTGCAGATAATCTTTAAATTACATGTTGCCATACAAATGTTGCACTTTCATAATCTGCGCACAATCTGTGACATTGAAACAGGTCTTTTGGTACTTGTTTTTGAAGATCACAAACATGTTGACACAAGAAGCACAGCTATGTTAGTCATGAGAAGAATGAGGAATTTGCATAAAAAATGTCTGACCTAATTGTACAATGCAGCCGATGAATCTGAAATGGTTTTTCTTTCCCACAACTGTGATTATGAAATTATGGCTTCAAAATAAGGGGGACACAGATGGAATCTGGAGCTATTAAGTCTGCACACATACAAAGTTTATGTCATTTGTTGGTGGTCCATCTCTTAATGTTTTTGTTATATTCTTTTTTGAAAGAAACCTATGCTTTTTTTGTAGCAAGGATACCCTAAATTCAGCAAAAATATTCACAAAAAATCCCTCTTGTAAAGAAATGTATATTTTTATTTGGCAAGGACACGTTAAATTTAGTTAAATAGCAAATAGTAAACAAATAATTGTTACAAAAATGTGTTTTTTTGCTGTTGGAAATAAATAAATATTTCTTTCCAACAGAAAATCCTTTAATGCATGCTTGCTTTATTCAGCAAGGATACATTAAACTGATCAAAAGTGGTCAAATACCGAAAGTGCAAAACAATTTTCCTCCATTTTTTTTGCAAATAAATATATATACTAGGGGTGAAATGGTATTTGTATTCATCCCGAACCATCATGGTACAGGCCAGGGATAACAATTTGATTCATGCTCTCCCATGACGAATACAGTCAGTCTTCGAGATTGGTCCACTGTATGCAACTGACATTAATGAGTTCACTGCATGTAAAAGCTGAAACTGTTTTATCTTAACACTGTCTAAAAGGACAGTATTCATGTGTGAGGTACTCAAATTCTCATTTATTTAAATGATTTCTGAAAGGACTGGACAAGAATGAAGACTGAAGTAATGATTCTGAAATTATTTGTCATCAAAGGAATATATTACATTTAAAATATTTTTGAACAGGGGCGGCACGGTGGCTCAGCGGTTAGCACTGTTGCCTCACAGCAAGAAGGTCGCTGGTTCAAGCCAGCTGGGCCAGTTGGCATTTCTGTGTGGAGTTTGCATGTTCTCCCCTTGTCCGCGTGGATTTCCTCCGGGTGCTCCGGTTTCCCCCACAGTCCAAAGACATGCGCTGTATGTGAATTGAATAAACTAAATTTGCTGTAGTATATGAATGTGTGTGTGTGAATGAGTGTGTATGGGTGTTTCCCAATACTGGGTTGCGGCTGGAAGGGCATCCTCTGCGTAAAACATATGCTGGAATAGTTGGCGGTTCATTCCGCTGTGGTGACCTCTGAAATAGAGACAAAGCCGAAGGAAAATGAATAAATGAATGAATATATTTAAACAGAAAACATTTTTGAATATTTTCCAATAGAATTTCACAATTGCAATACGATTAACTTGTTTTCTAATAGAAATTGCAGCCTTGGTGAGTAATCATGCTTGGTTACACATGCAAAAAAAAAAACACGTACAAACCCCAAACTCTTGACCGTACATATTTCAGTTCCTGCTCTAAATAAATTGAAAGAGCAATCTGCCATGCAAACCCGCAATGGCTTTAACAAATGACAACTCAGGCATGCACATGTCTGCAGATAAGTGCACATACCTCAACACACTTCTCCAGAAACAGTACAAAACGCACACAAACACAATAACAATCATTCAGTCCATTCTGTCTCTCAGCAGTTACAACACATTTACATATTCAGATACATTCAGATATTACAATATATTACTGATTGGCTTTTCAGGGCTCTCACACAAGACACACGTGCGCGCACACACACACACACACACACACACACACACACGCGCACACGCATACGCACACGCACACGCACACGCACACGCACACGCACACACAAACACCCACACACACGCACGCGCACACACACACACACACACACACACACACACACACACACACACACACACGCAGAAAGATAGAGATAAAGACAGATTCTTGATGTGCCACCCTGTGTTCCCCATTCCATTCCAGGGTGTAGTTGTGCTCCATCCGTGTGTTATTGTTTTCAAAGGCACAGCGCATTCATTCCCTTGACCGAGAAAACACTGATCTATTTTCATTTTTCTCTTGAAGCAGCTGGATGTCACACCTGTTAGTGAGGAATGCAAATTGAGTTTCAGTGTGGCTCTGCTGGGGCAAAGGGAAAGTTTACACATTTCCATCTCTTTCGCCCAACATGCAAATTCAACTACAATCGTTTGGCATAAGCTAAAGATTACTTCAGTTCACTTGATAAAAAACATAAGGAACTTGTGAGAAAAAAATGAAAGATGGGGGGACAGTGTCAATGCTTCACATAAGTAATGCTTATAGAGAAACTGGCTTTTTTAAAAGGTCCCTTTTATGAATACGGTACACTTTAGTATACCATTACCTTTAGCATCGGAGACATAAACCATGTTTTGCTGTTGTGAAACTATTATGGTCAGTAAAATATTACCTAGTATTAACCTAGAATGAACTAAATTCACAATTACTTTGAAAGTCTTTGCCTGTCATTGAAATAATGGTTATTAACTATTAACTCTGTTTTGTTTATATAACTAACATTTTCATCCTAATGTTATTCACTTGTAATCATTTACCAACTGAATGTATATGAACTGAATGTATATATTCAAACCATATAAGCCGAAAGAAAATTAATGAATAATAATAAAATATAATATAATATAATAACTGCTCTGTGAATATTGTTGTAATCTCAAATAATCAGATTATTAATAAAAAATTGTGACAGACTATTAAAAATATCCATTAAAACAATACAATTTTCTTAAACATAACAATTACATTAGTAGTTAGAAAATATAAAATAAAAAGCTATTTAAAACATCAGCACATACTGCATATAACAGCATATATAACATATACTGATATTTTGTTAATGTATTGTAATTGCAATTTTAATTTAGTCTCATATCAAATGAACAGAAATGAAAATAGCTCACATAATATTTAGTTTGATCTATGAAGGTTCAGTCATTTTTTATAAAGGGTAACCATTTGCTTATACCACACAAAAAAAAAATTCTCCTACAATGCTCCCTCTACATAGAGGCAAATGCTCAACAATTCCCAAATGAAGTTTCTAAAATAGCCTTCATGATTTCTCTCCTCACAGGAAGAGCACTCCAGTGGGCGGACACACTCTGGAATACCCACTGTCCAGTGACGTCATCTCATCAAGCCTTTGTCAGCCACTTTAAAGAGGTGTTCGGTGTGGCGCTTACCCTCCTATCAGTACATGACAAATTAATCACACTCAGTCAAGGTAACACCACCATCCACGATTACACTTTACGCTTCAGAGCACTCGCCGCCAGCAGTGGTTGCAATCAAGTTGCGCTCCTAGCGGCCTACCGCAAGGGACTAAAGCCTCAAATCCGCAAGCAAATGGTTATTTATGATGACAGCGCAAATCTTGAGACTTTTATTAAAAAGGCCACAAATGTTTCCCAACATCTTTCTGCATGCTCCACCTCCTTGTCCGCTGCCAATATATCCCCTTACAATCCAATCCTTCACGTTGACGAACCGATGATCATGGATTACTACCGTCTCGAAGCTTCGGAACTTCAACGACGGATCCGGAACCGACTATGCACTTATTGTGGAGAAGCCTCCCACTTCATCTCCGCCTGTCCCGTTCGTCCGCCTCGTCCAATGGTGAGTGCACTCTCTCTTATTACAGTCCCCTCTCTGCGCCTTTAACCTCCCTCCTTAAAGGCGGACGACGAACTCTCTTCTGGAATTCCGATGCTCGTCAAGCCTTTCACATGTTAAAAAAGAAGTTCACCTCGGCACCCATCCTGAAACACCCCGATCCTACATGACCCTTTGTAGTGGAAGTCGATGCGGCAGATGTGGGAGTTGGTGCCAACCTCTCCCAATGGTCTGGTGAACCCCGAGCTCTCCATTCGTGTGCGTACTAGTCAAGAAAGTTAAGTCCAGAGGAGCAGAATTATGGGATCGGGAAGGAGGAGGAGTCACCACACTTGAGGAGCCAGCACCGCCTGAACTTCCCCAGGGCCTCACCTACGTGCCTCCCAGTCACCGTCTCTCTCTCTTGGATAGTGCGCACACGTCCCTCGGCTCAGGACACCCTGGCAGCACGCGAACCCTCTCGCTCCTCCAAAACAAGTAGTGGTGGCCAAAAATGGCCAAGGACGTTTATCAGTATGTCCGGGGGTGTTTGGTCTGTGCCATCACCACCACTCCTCACCGACTGCCCGAAGATAAATTGCAACCATTACCGATTCCCCGCCGGCCCTGGACACACCTCGGAGTGGACTTTGCCACAGACTTGCCTCCCTCAAAAGGTTACACTACTGTTCTTGTTGTGGTTGATCGCTTTTCTAAAGCCTGCAAACTTATCCCTCTCAAAAGTCTTCCCACAGCTCTCGAAATGGCCGAAGCACTGCTCTACAACGTATTCCGCAATTATGGACTGCCTGAAGACATTGTGTCCACAGTTCATCTCCAGGGTTTGGCGGGCCTTCTTTCAACTCCTGGGTACTACCATCAGGCTCTCCTTTGGACACCACCCTCAAACCAACGGCCAGACCGAAAGCAAGATTCAAGAAATCTCCCGGTACCTCCGGACATACTTTGCTCAACACCAGAAGACCTGGAGCCAGTATCTACCGTGGGCCGAATATGCCCAGAACTCCCTCCGACAAACCTCCACCGGACTAACCCCTTTTCAATGTGTTCTAGGATACCAACCGTCACTGTTTCCCTGGACCAGCAGGTCATCTGAGGTACCGGCGGTAGATCACTGGTTCCAAGAGAGCGAGAGGGTGTGGGACTCAGCGCATGTCCATCTCCAGCGG
This sequence comes from Danio jaintianensis, assembly GCA_903798115.1. Taxonomy (NCBI): domain Eukaryota; kingdom Metazoa; phylum Chordata; class Actinopteri; order Cypriniformes; family Danionidae; genus Danio; species Danio jaintianensis. Next base: position 5,509,553 of record CAIGQV010016645.1, read on the forward strand.
GCAGTGCGAAGGCATACCGAGGCCGCAAACAGCCACAGGTTACCTAATCCCATTTACCATCCGGGAGATAAGGTATGGCTTTCTACTAGAAATATTCGCCTCCGTCTACCCTGCAGAAAGAGTCCCCGCTACATAGGGTCATTCACCATTCATTCCCAGATAAATCCAGTCACTTACCGTCACAACTTACCACCACGTTATAAAATTTCCTCCACCTTCCACGTAACCCTGCTCAAACCTCACTCTGACCCAGTTTCTCCTCCCTCCACAGAACCGGAACCGCTTCCCCCTCCAGAACAACCTGAGATCCTCGGAGATCGCATCTATCGGGTCAAAAACAACAACACCCAGATCGCCAAGCTCCCCGCGGCCGAGGTCGCCCCCGCCGCCGATCTAGGGTGCCAGGAGTCACCCGTGAAGGGGGGGTTTTGGGGGTAGTGTCAGTTCCAGTCACTACACACAGTCACTACACACAGTCACCATCCACCACACATCACACCCGTGAACAATCACCAGAGTTCTAATCACCCACACCTGCACCTGCAATCACCCACTTCCTATTAATACTCACCTCATTCTGTTACTCACCGGCTGGAATCAACGTTGGATGGTCTCCGCTTCTTGGATCTTCTCCCTGTTGCTCCGATCTCTCCTGTGCTCCTTTAAGGCTTGCTTTACGTACCTGTGGATGCAAACGACAGATTAAGGGAAGTGACTTTTGTTATGTTGGTGATTGCAATGAACTTGAACTTACCTCTTGGACCAATGTGTGAGAAAGCCTTCAACCCGTTGCACCGCTCACCTGTTTACCCATTGTTTGTGCATGCTCCACAATAAATACTCACAAAGTAATCCCTGCCTTCTCTCCTTTGTGTGTGTGGCTGAGACACAGCGTCCCTTCCTAAAAAAAAAAATCTTAAACGTGCTCTACCCACTGTGCCACAACTCAACAAAGGCTATTATTTCTGACACCTATGAGAAGATGAAGAGATAAAGGAGAAAAAAGACTGAGAAGACTGTAGCTTCGTTACACAAACAGAGAAAAACAAAAGAAAAGCCACAAACGCTGAACAAGCCAGATGAGTAATGACCATCATACAGTGTGGCTCACAACACATTTGAATGTGTGTGGGTGTGAGAAGAGAGTCTGCCAGTCATGCCAACCATCTCATTTCAATATCAACAGTGTGTGCAAATACGCTCACGTGTGCACAAATTACACACACTTATGAGCATCTGCTGCGTGTTTGTTCATTTAAAGCTGGTGGATACTAATGAATGTTTCCTGCTGACCTATATTTCTAGAGCAGGTCATATAGTGGAAAAATGGTAATCACGGCATTTGCACTGCCATAAAGTATCTATTAATACTGAGCCTGAAATTTGTTTTGCGCTCCCGAAGTAATGAACTAAAACTAGTACATCCTCGAAATTCCCCTGCATCCCGCCAGAAGGTTGTCGCCTGTGGTGTTTATTCAGAGATAATAATGATGGAGTACACCTGCTGCTGGATTAAGCAAGCCGTATGTGTGAACATGCCACTTGTGAAATGACTGATGCTCTCACTTGCTTTGTCAGTGTGCATTTTAATAGGGATGCAGTGAGAGGATTTTATTTATTTATTTATTTATTTTTGGCCAATGCTGATTTTAATAAACAAATTTTAGAGTGATTCTGGTGCTGATATTTGTCGCTTGCTTACATTTAAATGTTTTTCATTTAAAAAAGATCACTGTATTGATCAGGTTTTAAAAGGCAAAGTTCATAAACATACATTTAGTGTTGCTAGCTAGTTTACTGCTGCATTATCAAAACATAATTACTGAACACCAAAAAATAAGCTATATAATGTTAAAGGCAAAATATTAGTAACATTTTAATTAATAATTATTTTTATAAAGTTCGATTTCTTTTAGTTTGACTGAAATAAACGCAGTTTTAATGTTTTTATTATTATTTTTAAGGTTAATGGGTCTATGGGTCCATGAATAAATCGTTTTCATAAATAAATCATGATTCATCAAAACTTTCATACTAAAATTTATTCTAAATCTATGAAAAAACTCAAAAACGACGTAAACCACACATACGCAATAATTATGTACGCCCAGGGTCTTATAAACATGCAAAAAAGAACCCTTTATATTATTAGATATGCTATTAACAAATATATATATATATCCAAACAGCAATAACCTGCTATATCCTAATGTAAAGGGTGATTATTGTGTCTTACCTTGTGCTTGGAGGCATGGCAGCTGTGACTGCATCTTTAGAGATGGACAGATGTGTTTCCTGAGAGTGATGAATGGTGTTTCAGGCCGCGATCACACTGCTTCATTTTTAAATGGTTTTCTATTGCCATCATGTGTTTTGCGCACTGTTTATGTGCCGTGTGTGCGTCTTGCGTGTCATTTTGACAGTTAATTTGACACCCTACAGAAAAAGCACCTGAGCATCTATATTTTTGATATAGTGGTTGTGTAGGTTAGCACAGTGAATGAAACAATATATTAGCCCCCTTAGAAAAATCTCTATTTTTAGATACAGAACAAAACCACTGTTGTCAAAAATTACTTAAAATAATGGTAACACTTTAGTTTAGGTCACAATTCACGGTATTAACAAACCATTAACTACTGTACCACATCTAGCTTAATAAACTACTAATTAGCTGCATATTATTAATAAGGTAGATGTTAGGTTTAGGGCGGCACGGTGGCTCAGTGGTTACCACTGTCGCCTCACAGCAAGAAGGTCACTAGTTCGAGTCCTGGCTAGGCCAGTTGGCATTTCTGTGTGGAGTTTTCATGTTCTCTCCGTGTTTGCGTGGGTTTCCACCACAGCCCAAAGACATGCACTATAGGTGAATTGTATAAACTAAATTGGCTTTAGTTTATAACTGTATGTGTGAATGAGTGTGTATGGGTGTTTCCCAGTACTGTGTTGAGGCTAAAAGGGCGTCCACTGCGTAAAACATATGTCGGAATAGTTGGTGGTTCATTCCGCTGTGGCCCCCTCTGAAATAGAGACTAAGCTGAAAGAAAATAAATGAACGAATGAAGTTAGGTTTAGGTTTTGGGTAAGATTAGAGAAGCAGAATAAGATCATACTTTATAACTACTAATGAACAATTAATATCTTAATAATACGCAGGTAATAATCCAGTAGTTAATAGCATGAATTGTGACCTAAAATAAATTGTTACCAAAGCAACTTGCCAAGTTAACCTGATTAAACTAGTTAAGCCTTTAAATGGCACTTTACACTGTAATCTATTTGTTATCATTGCACAGACAATAGAAACTAGTTATTTGAAATTGGTCATTAAAACTAATATGTTTAAAAATGTATAATAAAAAAAAAGAAGAAGAAGAAGAAGAAGAAATTCTCTCTGTTAAGCAGCACTAGGAAAATATTTGCCCAGTGGAGGACAAAATACCTAACATTTGTTGGTCAAAAACCTCTTAACTCCATTTGAACTTGACTTATGTGAAATGGTAATATAAATGTCACAAGCAAGTGTCTGGCCATATAGACAGTCACACTAACAACTTTTCATCTGACAGAGATAATGAGTGTATGAAAGTGGCTAATATTAACGCAGTTTTCCCTTTCTATTTCCAAGATGTATTGTATATCTATACAACACACATTGTAGCGTTGTTTAGTGAGCAAATATTTCATTTTAAATGACTGATGAGCTGCCAGTGTGTAATACGATACAGCAATTTAGATGGCTTTAATCTTGGTCTAACCGCTTTATTTGATGTGCCAATATAGTTGATTTCCACTTTATCTAATATCTGAGGCCTGTCAGGATGGCTTTTTGTCCTGTGGGGGAACGCAAAGAGCGCAGGAATGAAGGAGAAGAAAAGACGAGAGAGGAGGGAGAGGTCGGGGTGTTTGCTCTGTTTCCTGTGGGGCAAAGTGGGGTAATATCACTCGCAAACCCCTTGATACACAACAAGAGGTCCATTGTGTTGAGAGAGAGAGAGAGAGAGAGAGAGAGAGAGAGAGAGAGAGAGAGAGAGAGAGAGAGAGAGAGAGAGAGAGGTTTAAAACAGCTTTATTAAATACAAGTTTTTAGCAAAACATTATCAACCCATTAAATATTCATCTACAATATATTTCCTTAATCTTTAAGTCAATTATAAAACCAAATAAATAATTAGCACCAACTACTTTGTTTTTTGTTTTTGTTTTTTTATAAATTAAGTACAAGCTGACCTTCATAAACACAACATAGAATCCCTCCTATACACACCACTTTTCTCCAAATGTTATTTGATCTCCTACCAATTCATAGAAGGTAAATTCAATTTTTCATCTATTTGCGATTAAACCTTTCAACATTACCACTGGGTCTATTCCACCAACACCTGATATCCTGTTTTTTTTAGTTTTCCAAATTCCAAAAATTTTGCTGTACCAATTACATAATTTAAAAGAGTAAATATTATCTTTTTTGACATTCTGTACTTTACTCCCCCTATAAAAATACATTCAGAAAAGGTTTCACCAAAACCTCTAAACCAGTCTTTTAAAACATTAAAAAGGTCTTCCAGTCATATACAACTTAAAAACAAATGTTCTACATTCTCTTTCTTACCACAAAAAACACACTCCCCCCTTACTGCTGAATTAAGGTGAGACACATGTCTGTTTGTAGCTATCGCCCCATGAACAAGTCTCCACTGCAAATCTCCAGTTCTTTTTTTTTTCAATTCAATTCATCTTTATTTCTATAGCGCTTTTACAATGTAGATTGTGTCAAAGCAGCTTCACATAGAAGATTATAGTGAATTGGAATGGTGTCCGTTCAGTTTTTAGAGTTTAAGTTCAGTTCAGTGTGGTTTAATTTTCACTGCTGAGAGTCCAAACACTGAAGAGCAAATCCATCGATGCGCAGCTCTACAGGTCCCGAACCATGCAAGCCAGTGGCGACAGCGGCGAGGAACGAACTTCACCAATTTGCGAAAGTGAAGGAAAAAAAAAAAAAAACCTCGAGAGAAACCAGGCTCAGTAGGGCACGACCATTTCTCCTATGGCCAAGCGTCTTGTGCAGAGCTGCAGTCTAGGCGCCGGAGGCTGGTGAACGCTGGACGACAGAGAAGACTCGTCTTTCACTGGGGTCCCACTGGAATCAGTCCTTTTCTCTCCACTCCTCCATGACCACCACAGCAGCTCCTCAGGATACGGCCTGGTCTTGGATTATGGAAACCTTGGGGTCATCTCTTCACAGGTCTTGGTTTGCATTAGTGGCACTGCATAGTCTCTGGGGGCCTCGGGATGAGTATCCCCAGGTGGAAATAGAGAATAAAGAGAATAATTAGCGTAGCTGCTGTTCATAGTGTATATAAACGAGATGCAAAAACCTGCGTGGAGCAGATTCATGCATCATACCGTTATGCAATGCATTGAGTGTATGCTTTACTAAAAAGATAGGTCTTTAATCTAGTTTTGAACTGAGAGAGTGTGTCTGAGCCTCGAACATTATCAGGAAGGCTATTCCAGAGTTTAGGAGCCATAAATGAAAAGGCTCGACCACCTTTACTCGACTTTGCTATTCTAGGTACTACCAGCAGCCCTGAGTTTTGAGATCTTAAAGAGCGGGTTGGATTGTAGCGAGACAGAAGGTCGGTTAGATAAACAGGTGCTAGATTATTTAAAGCTTTATAGGTAAGAAGCAATATTTTATAATCAATACGGAACTTAACAGGCAGCCAGTGTAAGGAAGATAAAATTGGGGTGATATGATCATATTTTCTAGACCTGGTAAGAACTCTGGCAGCTGCATTTTGTACTAACTGAAGTTTATTAATAGAGGATGCTGGGCAACCAACGAACAGAGCATTACAGTAATCCAGCCTAGAAGTCATGAAAGCATGAACTAGTTTTTCTGCATCTGAGATGGATAGCATACTTCGTAACTTTTCTCAAGTGAAGACTTATACAGGGACCTCCACTGATCCCTCAAGGGGAAATTAGGTCCAAACCTTTTAGTCCATTTCAACAGCTGTCCTTTTACATTTTTAACACATAAGGTGTATAAAACCGTTTTGGACATTCCATCAACCGTCCATATTTTAGAAATTCCAGTCTCTTCCTCAAACACACCAAATTCATAATTCGAAAATACCACCAGAGGGAGAGTTTTAACTTCTTCACTCGAATCTTCTTTTTGTAAAAGTGCTCTATACTGTCCAGGCAAAAAAGAGCGTATTTCCTCCAAGAATCGTATAGGCAAACGATGGGATCTCAATCCTGTGAAAACCATTATGTCCGCCACCGACTTCCATCCATCCACAGTGAACAAATGTTTTAACTTTGTACAGTTCCTTTTAATCATATTCTCCTTTACACTCCTCGTAAGATATCAATGTGCCATGAACCACTGGATTGTAAAAGAGGGGTTCCTCCAACACCCAGTATTTAGAGATGTCAGATATTCTTTTAATCCTGAAAGTTTTGTTCCATGCTTGTAACACTGATTTATAAAAGGATGTAATCCCTGTTAAATCCATGTCTTTAGTTTGTATCCAGAAAAGATGCAGATATATCATAATTCAGCCCCTCTACAGTTCTCAAGATTGCAGAAGCAGTATGAATCCATGACAACTTGTTTTTACACAAAAGTTTTTGGGCTGAAACCAGTTTGAAAGTTTGAATTTTACTCTTGATGTCTATCAATCCTTGCCAACCTTCACAATTAGGCAAATACAGCTGTGCAGCACGAATCCAATGTTGACCAGTCCAAAAAAAAATCTATTAGTTTCTTTTGAATAGACATCACCAACTCCTCTGGTGGTTCAACCATCATCATCCTATGCCATAGTGTAGACGCTACCAGATTATTAATTACCAAAACTCTCCCCTTGTAAGACATTTGTGGTAATAGCCATTTCCATTTAGACAATCGGGCCACCACCTTCTCCAGCAGTCCCTCCCAATTTTTATCCTGAAAACTAGAAGTACCCAAAAACACACCTAAAATTTTAAGACCTTCTCTCCCCCATTTTAATCCTCCTGGTAGATCTGGAAGCCTTTTATTCATCCATCGACCTACTGCATATGCTTCACTTTTGTTCCAATTAACTTTTGCAGTAGAAGCCTTTTCATACAGCTCTATATATTTTTTGAGATTATTAACATCTTCTTCTCCATGTATAAAAACTGTTATATCATCAGCATAAGCAGATAACACAATCTTATCACAATTTACATAATTAGGTATTAAAAAGCCTTTAAGATTTTGTCGTATTTTTCTTAAAAGTGGTTTAATAGCAATGCTGTATAATTGGCCAGAGAGTGGACATCCTTGCCTGATTCCCCTTCTCACAGGGATTGAGGCACTTAACCCTCCTCCCACCTTCACCATCACAGAAACATCTCGATATAACAGTTTTATCCAGGAAATAAACTTTTCGCCAAAAAAAAAAAAAAAACTCAAAACACTGAAAAGATAACCATGGTCAACATGATCAAAGGCTTTTTCCTGATCTAATGCTAAAAGCCCCATATTAATATTTTTTTAAAAACTTAAATCAATCACATCTCTCAAAAGAAAAAGATTGTCCATAATAGACCGTTCAGGTACACAATATGTCTGATCACCATGAATAATTATCTCCAAATAACATTTTAACCTATTTGCTAAACATTTAGCTAAAATTTTGTAATCCGTGCACAACAGTGAAACTGGTCTCCAGTTCTTTAAAAAACCCAAATCCCCTTTTTTTGGTAAAAGGGACAAAATTGCTCTTCGGCAGCTACTTGGAAGAAGTCCATTTTCAAAACACTCTTTTGCAACTTCATGAAAATATTGTCCCAAAATGTTCCAAAAATGATGATAAAATTCTGTAGTCATTCCATCAATTCCAGGTGAACGTCCTAATGAAAGTTGTTGTAGCGCATCTGTGAGCTCTTGCAAACTGATATCACTGTCCAAGTTTTCTCTTTGTTTATTTTGCAGCTTAGGAAGATCTTTAAAAAGGTTCATGGCACATTCTTCATCACACTGCTCAGGACTAAATAGTTCAGAATAAAAATCAACCGCAATTTTTTTCATTTCATTTGGTTTGTCTGTAATTATACCATTTGGATGTCTTAAATGAAGCATAGAATTGTGTTGAACCACCTTTCTTTCCAGTTTAAAAAAATAGGAACTAGGTGCATCCATATCCTTAACAGTGCAAAAACGTGACCTTATTAAAGCATTTTTGACTTGTTCTTGTAAAAATTGTTTCAACTCTAACTTCTTCTTATATATTTTTTCACTTTTATAAATTCCTTCTTCATTGTTTAACATCATTTTTACCATTTCTCCTATTTCACATTGCAATTTTTTTACCGTATCCCTAACTTTAAAAGAAATTTGAGATTCATAACTCTGGCAAAACAATTTTATATGCACCTTTCCAACTTCCCACCACTGACATTTAGTTTCGTAATTATTTTTCTCTAATCTCCATTTTTCCCAAAGATATATAAAACTCACAGAATAACTTGTTATATAATAATTTTTTTATTAAAATGCCAATAATATTGTGTTCTGGATGTTGTTTTCTTATTTATACCTATAGTTACCATGTGATGGTCTGAGAAACCACTAGGAACAATAGCAGCATCTACCACTCTACTATTAAAAGATTTACACATATAAAATTTATCTAATCTAGCCCCCTTCATTATTATTTACTTTAACCCATGTATATTGCTTTATCTCGTTGTTCCTAATTCTCCAAACATCAATTAAATTGTACTCTTTAATCACTTTAGAAAGCACATATCCTGACTGAAAATGAGGTTCTTCACCATTTCTGTCAACTTTAAAAATTTCAGTACAGTTCCAATCTCCAGCCATGATTATACAAACACTATTATCATATTTAGAAATCTGATTCTTTATATTTAAGAATAATTCAATTCTTTCAGAACCAACATTTGGTGCGTAAACATTAATAAATGGCGACGCGGTGGCACAGTGGGTAGCACGTTCGCCTCACAGCAAGAAGGTCGCTGGTTCGAGCCTCGGCTGGGTCAGTTGGCATTTCTGTGTGGAGTTTGCATGTTCTCCCCGTGTTCGCGTGGGTTTCCTCCGGGTGCTCCGGTTTCCCCCACAAGTCCAAAGACATGCGGTACAGGTGAATTGGGTAAGCTAAAATTGTCCGTAGTGTATGTGTGTGAATGAGTGTGTGTGAATGTTTCCAGGTGATGGGTTGCAGCCGGAAGGGCATCCGCTGCGTAAAACATATGCTGGATAGGTTGGCGGTTCATCCCGCTGTGGCGACCACGGATTGATAAAGGGACTAAGCCGAAAAGAAAATGAATGAATGAATGAACATTAATAATTAAAAATTCCATTCCTTCAACTTGTGCATGAACAAATAATACCCTTCCAGCTACCACTTCTTCAATTTTTAAAACGTCAACATTCAAAAATTTTGAAAAAAGAACCGCAACACCAGCACTTAAACTTGAACCATGACTGAGTACGTACTTCCCTTCCCACCACCGACCCAAATCTATCTCATTTGCCTTATCAGAATGAGTCTCTTGTAACATAATAATATCAATTTTATTAATTTAAAAAAATTCTGATATAGCCCTTTTATTCTGATCTCTCACTCCATTTATATTAAAAGAACCCATTTTCATAAGCCCCATATTAATAAAAGAGAAAGAGACAACAAAGATTAGAAAAAAACAGGAAAGAAAGTACACCCAGTGCTTCAAACTCATTTACCTATTTTCTTGAAAACGAGCCTTTATGCTTCCTTATTTTTGTCAGGAACTTCCCCAATCTAAATCTCTTTTTATCACTCAATTCATCCAATCCAACAGTACGCCGCAGTCTAAGAACCGTTTTCACAAATTTTTCAGTATCTGGAAAAAAATCTTCTACTTCAACTGTTCTTCTGAAAATGTCATCCAAAAATTCATTTATCTCTTGTAGAGAATAATAATTACTATCTTCCATTTGAGAACCCATTTCGGAAAAATCTGACATCTGAGAGAAAGTATCGTCATCATCCCTCATATCTGCTTTATGTTCTTCCTCTAATAGGCCTTCTACAGATCCTTCCATTTTCTTATTAAGCATCACAAAACCACTAGCACTCGCAGTCTCAGAACTCAAATCATTTTCGTCTACAACCTCTTGCACCACTGTTGCCTCATGAACATCATTCATAACATTTCCCTGAATCACAGTCCCTCCATTCTCTTGTTTACCAACAACATCATGCTCGATTATCATTTCCGTTTCTGCACTTGATTAATCTCTCCCTCCAGCTCATTTACATCACCATTATCATCGTTTGTGTTTCCTTGAACTTTATGCAGACAAGCAAACTGTTTGTGACCAATGTCACCACATTCAAAACATTTCAATCCAGCAGTAGAAGCATCTACTAGAAGCATCATAAACGACTTACCTTCATCCATTACCCAAAAAGATATGTCCAACGTTGGTTCATTTAGAAACATAAATACTTGTCGTCGAAACGACATCACGTGTTTCAGTTATGGATTTTTACATCCCAGCGATATAACTTTTATCGGGCTCACTATTTTTCCGAACCTAATGAGCTCTCGCTCAATGACTTCATCGGGGATGAAAGGCGGCATATTCGAAATTATTACCTTAGATGTTAATGCAACTAAAGGTAGAATGGGACAAAAACTCCCACTAATCACTACACCACTCTCAATAAGCTGCGCGACAAAGCATTCTTCCTTAAGAAAAACAACTACGGCTCTGTTCATCCTAGACGCCGAAAATATATTTTCACAGCCGATTTGTTCTCCCACGGCTAGTAGCACACTTTCCACCTTAACTCCCTGTTCTGTCATGCACTTAACACCATGGCGAAGAGAAAGAGATGGCGTTCACTCATTCGCGAGCGACGCCATTCTCTCACTCACCAATTAACTTGAACCAATTAAATCCAAAAAAACTAACCAAATAACTAATCAAAAAACAAAAAAATTACATCAAAGAAGGAAAGAAAAAAAAATACAAATGAAATAAAAAATACAAATGAAATAAAGAAAAATATTTAGTAGACAGTAGAAAACGCTCTTCCCCACCAAACCTTCACCACTCTCTACATCTCGCGAGAGAGAGAGAGAGAGAGAGAGAGAGAGGGATGGGTTTACTCAGCTGTTAAAGGAATAAATCCCTCTCTTTAAAACTCAATTATATTCGTTTTTTTCTGCGTCTCTCACTTCTTCATGTCACTGAAGAAGACTTACTGTACTGTATGCACAAAAGCATATTACATTTATAAATCTCAAATAATAACTTTGGTTTTGCCAGTGCTGTCACTCCAAATGAGTACAATATGACTTTTTATAACACAAATGGAGTTATTGTAAAAAAAATGTCAAGAGTGTTAAATGCTTTTACATTTTTAATACGTTTATTTTAAATCATTACGGGGTTCTGGTGTGTGTTGAATAAGGTTGTTAACCGGAAATATTTGTTGTTGACTTTTTACAGTTTAGGTATAAGCAGTAGATGAAAACTACTTCAGTAGATCAAAATAACACCTATATCCAAAAACTATGAGAAAACTTTGGAAACTTGAAGATACAAAAACCCTGGGATAAGTAGAATTAGAATTTAGTCTGGATTCGCATGCTACTTAAAAACAGCATCACTGGATGAACACATCCTACATTTACACACAGAAAAAAACTACTGGGTTGCTATATTTCTATATCTCATTTACCCATATCTGCATTTACACTTACACTTGTGTGATTTGCTATGAATGTAGACAAAATGATAACATAAGTTTTTGCTTTCCACGCCATCTTTAAATGAACACTCCACATTTTTGGGAAATTTTGGCTCATTTTATAAGACCCGTAGAGTTAAACAGTTGAATTGTAGCATTTCTAAATTCATTCAGCCAATTTCCGGGTCTGGCAAGGGCACTTTTAGCTTATCTTAGCTTATATTAATATAAATCATTCAATCGAATTAAGTCCATTAGCATAATGCTTTACACTTTTGCTTTAAAATGACCAAAGAGTTTCAATAATTGTCCTGCTTTAAGCTTGACACTAGTTACATATAATGCTAAAAATAATTTCCAGAGTTTCAAAAATTTCCAGTCACATTTCTGATCTGTGCCACGTGAAAAAAAAAATTGGTTCAATCACAACTTCTAACATATATGTGGTCAAGGATGCCACTGTATATATTAAATTATTTTAACCAATTTTTTTTTACAAGAGCTGATTGATTTGATATGTAAGTTTTTGACTCTCCTAAAGCATAAAAATACCATAATATGTTTGCAGATATGTAAGAAGCATGCCAAGTGAACATTCTTGTTTATCTAAAAAAACAATGCTGAAGTCAGTTATTCTGTTTTGAAAATGTTTTTTCCATGCTGGAACACTGTCTTTGTTTTAGTTCTTTTAACCCACCCAATGCCACTTTAGCCAATTATATTTCAGCACCCCGGGTTGCCTTGATGGAAAACAGCATATTTCATTCATTCATTCAGAAAGGCTCTCAAAGCATGCGCTTGTGACTGAAATGCGACCTCCGGTGGACAGTAGCAGACTCCGAAATGAGATGCAGATTTAGAGCTCTGCATGAGATTATTAATTAGCAAATAATATGAATATTATGAGCATAAACATTAGGTGAGCAGGTTACACTGTAACCCCGTGTCACACACAATAGAAATTTAAATACAGCCATTTAGCACAGAATATGCACTCACTCACAAAATGGTAAGGTTTATAATCTAATTAATACATATTAAACCTCTTTAACATTATTAAATGCAGATGCTGAATCACTATGTGTTGGTTTTGTCTCACAGATCTAAAGTTCAATTTCAAACGGTTTATTTTTATTATGAGGTGAACTATCTGCTGCAGCTTTCAGTAGTATGGCAATAAATGTCATGCAAAATGGCATTCAAACTCACATTGTTAGCATTTAACACTGAATAAAGCACGAGGTGTACCTGAGGTGATCATTGTCAAAGTTTTCTGTTGTTCAGCTGCAAGCTTATCAATTCGAGGTCTTGGTTAGAACAAAAACTCCTTTTAATATGGAAAATGTTCCTTCTATCACGTGCTGTTGCTTTTATTAAGAACACGATTTAAATAAGCCTTTAGGCTCGATCGTTAGAATCGCTCCTTTTGGTCCTCAATCTGGCAACCTGTGCTTGTGTTTGTTTTGATCCAGGAATGCAATACCAAGTTCAACCACTGGTTGTCAAACTTACATACTGCACCTTTAAATAAACAACAATTTACATTCAACTACTTATTTTAGGCATCAAGTACAACATAAAAATGTATATTTTTTTCTGCTATTTGTTAAGTATTCCACTCAACAGTGTTATATGTTATAAAAGAGAATAATATGTTTAAGACAATTCTAAAACTTGCATGTGGTAATGTAAACCATGCAAAAAACACTAAATAATAAGCAAACTAAAGCAAAATTTTATGCAGGATTGTTAATCATGAAAATCCCTCAGGAAAATCCCTTTCCATTTCAAGACCTGTTACGCTGTTTAGCTTGTTTGTTTGTGTGTGAGTGTGCCTGTGTGTGTGTGTGCATGCGTGTGTGTGTGCCCGTGTGTGCGTGTGTGTGTGTCAGTTGGATTCATTGTATACATGGCACTGTGAAATTGAGAAATTTTCTTTATGTGTGTGGAAAAGAGAAAGCATATGTGTGAAGGCAGACAGAACACATAAAGAGAATATGAGTATGTGAATGTATAAGTAAGTGATGGCAGGGGCTGCGGGGTGGGGGGATCTGACAGGTGGCTGGATAACCAAAAGCTGCTGAGAGAACTATACTTGTCTGAGATTAACAGTTTTGATAAAGCGGTAATGAGAGAGCTGAGAGAATGAGAAGAGAAAGAAGAGTGATGGGGAACAGTGGCACACAGAATATGAAGCAAGGGAAAGTTCATTTTTGAGCCTCACACTTTTAAAAAGCAAAGTACTGATTTAACTAGGCATGGGATGATAACGGTTTCAAGGTTTACCGTGATTTGGAAAAGCCAAGGTTTTAAACCGCTAAAGTTTTCTGTTATACCATTCCTAAGGTTTATGTAAGGTTTTTTTTAATGTGCTTTTTATGTGTTGTAAAGAAATCTGTGTTATTGAAACTAATGAAGACAGCAGAAGTCAATGATTTATTTGAATTATTTAGCCTGAAATGTTTACTGTTCCAAAATATTATAAATGTTTCCTAAAATAAAATATATTGTGTTCAATATGGGAAATTGATTTTTTTTACCCAGACATTTAAAAATAATTTATTTTAGAGCAGTTATCACAATACTGTGATACCGTGGTATTTTTAACCAAGGCTATCATACCGTCAGAAAGTTATACCGGCCCATGCCTAGATTTAACTGTGCAAAAAATCCCCTTACACACTATTACAAATGTTGCGGTTCAAGTGAATGAAAAAAGGCATTACATTTAGGTACAACTTGGACATTAGAATTCTCTCATAATAATCAACTTTTTGAAAGCTGACAGCTTCAATGGTACACTAAAATTATGTTATTTGCCGAGATGTTATGTCGGTGTAGCCAGAATATGACATGCATTTCTCTAAACACAAAATGTTTAATATGTATTCGATAGATCATCATTAGTACTGTTACAATTAGAGCTGCCGGATAAATTGAAGACGATCGGCATGCACATTTGTCAGTAAAGCCGGTTGTGTAACAAGCAGTACATCTCCAACAATTACCACACAGAGCTAGTCAAAATAGTCAAATTGCAGATAATCATAATATATATAAATGATCAGAGTATGTGGGAATATCTTGTATAATAACATGTTTATACTCCATAAAATCCGTCAAATGTTTGAAAAAAGTAGTCCTGTAAGATCATGTGGCTTCTTAAACATGTAAGGCACTGGGGTTAGGGATTGAAAATCGATTTCAATTCTGGAATTTAATACTTAAATTAAGAATCTCATACTACTCCTGTAAGATTAAATAAATTCAACCCTAATATCCCTGATCTTTGTTTTAAATGAAATAAGACACAAGGTGCATTTTTCCATTGTGTTTGGGAGTGCAAGGAGGTACAAAAATTTTGGTGAATGTGACTAAAAATATTTCTCAATTTATTCCATTCCAGTTCCTTTATGTCCTGAATTATGCACACTCACTGGCCACTTTATTAGGTACACCTGTCCAACTGCTCTTAACGCAAATTTCTAATCAGCCAATTACATGGCAGCAACTCAAAGTATTTAGGCATGTAGACATGGTCAAGATGATTAAAACCGAGCATTAGAATGGGGAAGAAAAGTGATTTAAGTGACTTTGAATGTGGCATGGTTGTTAGTGCCAGACGGGCTGGTCTGAGTATTTCAGAAACTGCTGAACTACTGGGATTTTCATGCATAACCATCTCTAGGGTTTACAGAGAATGGTCCGAAAAAGAAAAAACATCCAGAGGTCGGAAAAGAATGGCTAGTTTAAGCTTATAGAAAGGCAACAGTAACTCAAATAACCACTCGTTGAATTTGAATTTATTTATTTAACAGGGACATGCACAAAAATTACATTAACCTCAAAAAGGAAAGATGCATTGTGCCAGGTTGTAGCAGGATTGCTATTTTCCACCTGCAGTCCCTGGACAGGTAAAAATTTAAATAATAATAACCAATTAATTAAAAAGTCAGTTTAAAACACACAGGCATAATCGCATATAAGCTAAAACACTGACAAATCAAAAACATCTCACTCAGTGTGTACAAATTTGATTTGACAAAAACCACCTCCTAGTCAGGCGTGAGAACATCTTATAATTTGTACATCTAATTATTTCTGTTGGGACAGAATTTCATAGATTTGTGGCTTTATAAATAAAAGACGATTGACCAAAAGAGGTTTTACGTCTTGGGATAATACATTCCCCTCTTACCATAGAACGTGTCATTCGCGATGTTTTCTCTAATTTGGAATTTAAAAAAAATTTTAACGATGGAGCAGAAAGATTGTGAATTATTTTAAAAACAAAACAAATATTGGAATATTTAATAATATTGTCAAAACTTAAGAGACTATGTTTTTTTAAGATATTGCAGTGATGATACAAACGAGGCTTTTTATCATGAATTTTAAGTGCTCTCTTGTATAATGATTCCAACGATGTTAAAGATGATTTACATGCCTGAGACCAGCTCGTTATACAGTACAACAAATGTGGAACAATCATAGTATTTAAATACATACCAGAGGCCTTATAAGTCAGACAATCTCTAATATGTATAAAATTTCTTAGATTGAATCTCAGTGTGGTAGCAAGTTTTTTAATATGAGTTTTAAAATTAAGGTTTGAGTCCAACGTGATACCTAAATATTTGAATTCAGTGACATTTTTAATACTTTGCCCATTTACAAAAACTTCTAAAACATTTCCAACTTCATACCTATTTGAGAAACACATGGATACAGTTTTGTCAACATTTAAGGTGAGATTTGAATTTTGCAACCATTTAAAATTATTTTGCATTTCATTTGTTAATTTAGTAGCAACTTCTGTTCGATTTTTTTCCATAAGTGTAAAGCACAGCATCATCAGCATACATTAATAAATCAGCATCTATGCATATAGCTGGTAAATCATTTATATAAATACTAAAAAGTAAAGGTCCTAGAATAGATCCCTGAGGCACTCCTAATGTAATTGGTTTAAAGGTAGATTTAAAATTGTTAACCTGAACACATTGACTCCGATCACTCAAGTACGATTTTATCCAATTTAGAGTTTGCTTTAAAAAATCTTAATTGTTTAATTTGTTAATTAAAATATCATGGTTAACAGTATCAAATGCCTTACGTAAATCAAGAAAGACTGTTCACTAAGACTGTCAGCTAAGAACAGGAAACTGAGACTACAATTCGCATAGGCTCACCAAAATTGGACAATAGAAGATCGAAAAAACGTTGCCTGGTCTGATGAGTCTCGATTTCTGCTTCGACATTCGGATTGTAGGGTCAGAATTTGGCGTCAACAACATGAAAGCATGGATCCATCCTGCCTTGTATCAACGGTTCAGGCTGGTGGTGGTGGTGTAATGGTGTGGGGGATATTTTCTTGGTTGAGTTCTCACTGTACTCAAATGGCCTCCACAGTTACCAGACCTCAATCCAATAGAGCTTCTTTGCGATGTGGTGGAATGGGAAATTCGCATCATGGATGTGCAGCCGACAAATCTGCAGCAACTGCATGATGCTAATATGTCAATATGGACCAAAATCACTGAGGAATATTCCCAGTACCTTGTTGAATCTATGCCACGAAGGATTAAGGCAGTCCTGAAGGCAAAAGGTGGCCCAACCCGGTACTAGTAAGATGTACCTAATAAAGTAGCTGGTAAACGTATATTGCATGTGCATAATGACAGTTGTGCTTTGTACTAAAGAAAGAAATTTGATTGATTTATGTTTAATATAAGCAAGAAATGTTAAAAATGTTAATCGCCCTTCCATTGTACTTATACCTAATAACTTGTTTGCCTCCTGAAAATCTTACATATGTGTTAAGAAAAACATCTTCAGAATTTTTTAACTTTGTGAAAATTGGGGATATTGAAGAAGCTTTGGAAATCTGCAGTTGTGGAGTGTAAATTGGAGTTTGATTAGAATTTAATGGTTATTATTTAATTTTTATTTTTTCCCCTAAACCTGTCTGGGGTAAGTTTTGGGTTTTGGGCTTTGATTTATTGTAAAACCTTATGACACTTGTACAAGAACGATGGAAAGCTAAGTGTAATTACTGTAATAAACTAACACATACCCTGGATGTTGCAAGCAAGGTGTCATGTCCAACATGACCATACATCACAACATTTACAACACTGAATTAAAAAAATGCAGCGTGTTAGATTCATTGCGCATCTCATGTGCAACCAACAAGTGTTGTGTATTTTAGTTAAACTTTTTTGAATGTGTAGCTTATTTTTATTTTCAGTACTATTTTTAATCTTAAAATTTTTTTTTTTTTTTTAATCTGCTTCCTTTTCTTCAAACAGCAGTTCTCGCAATACTCGTCAACTGGTGTTTTTCATAAGGTACTATAATTATATAAGGTATAGTTTCATGCATATTGACCTTATTCTTCATGTAAGAGTGGGCACAGCCATTGTAATCTTTTTGGCTCGACACTTCCGGTCTCATTTACTTCCATCAATTTTTATATGTTAAAAACAGCTTGTTATGCTGCTTCATGTTGCAAACTTATATTTTCTTATTATATTATTCTTCCTTTAATGTTTAGCCATGAACACTTATTTTTAGAGCAAGTAGTTTCATCGTTTTTTTTATTATTCCTAGTAATTTCTCCCATAACCTACTGAATCGGAAGTTCTTAAAGGGGTGGTCCACTACGATATCATATTTTAAACTTTAGTTCATGTGTAATGTAGCTCTGTGATCATAAAGAACATCTTTGAATGTAATACACTTAAAGTTCAATGCAAAGGGAGACATTGGCTTTAACAGAGTTAGCTTAGCAGAGCCTACAGCAAATGAAGTTTAGGGACTACAAAAAATACATCCAGGTTAATGATGTCATAAGCCCTTCAGGTTACGCGCATACACCCCGTGCGGCGAAGGGGCGTGGCCAGAGGTGCTGTAACTTTATAGCAGAGAAAGCTAAAATGCTGTACAAATGCTGCTAGTTCCCCTTCATATGGGAACTCCAACGTGTGTCTGTAAACGGACTACGTGAGATCGCTAGACGACCAATCACTCTGAAGAGAAAGAAAAAGGGCCAATGAATGCCAAATGAGTTGGAAGAGCTCGGCTCCACAGGTGCGACTGATTAGTCATTAGTGGAGTATATCAGTAGCGTCTGCAGAGCGAGCCTCAGATTTATTGCTTCAGACCTCACACTGAGACTGAAGAGCTCTTGATCTGCATCCTGATTTCAAGACGAAACCAGCTTTCCCACCAGTGTGGGCGAAGACGCGACAGCGGAGGTCGAACTGGGCTCCTTTCCCGTCCCCTGGGCGTTTCACAAAAGAGCAGTTTTCCCTAAAAGAGCAGATACCCTAAGAGAGCAACACGGCCGAGGAGCGCGTCTTTTTAAAGATGTCGTTCCGGCCGTGCGTTTCTGGATGCGGTGGTTTCCTAACCCCGGATGACAGGCACGAGTATTGCATCACATGTCTGGGGTCCAGCATGTGGAGGCGGTGCTCGCGGACAGTTCTTGCCCTCACTGCGAGGGCTTGACTGTTGCGCAGCTGAGGTCATGGTGTACTCTAGCAGTCCTCTCTAGGGGACGAGGCACCCTCTGGCACCCGCGCCCAGATCTCTGGAACCTCCACGTGTGGTCCATAGACGGAGCGTGGAAGACTTAGGTGACTTACCAGCTTCGGTGGTTAACATCATCACTCAGGCTAGAGCACCCTCTACGAGGCATGCCTACGCCCTGAAGTGGAGTCTATTAGCTGAGTGGTGCGCTTCTCTCCGAGAAGACCCCCGAACTTGCCAGATTAGCGTTGTGTTATCCTTCCTTCAGGATAGGCTGGAGCGTAGGCTGTCACCCTCCACACTGAAGGTTTACGTGGCTGCCATCTCCGCTCATCATGACGCGGTGGATGGAAACACGCTCGGGAAGCATAATCTAATCATCCGATTCCTCAGAGGCGCGCAGCGATTAAATCCATCCCGCCCCCCTCTCATGCCCTCTTGGGATCTCTCTGTAGTCCTGGCGGGTCTGCAGAGAGATCCATTCGAGCCACTCGACACGGTATCCTTAAAAATTCTGTCCATGAAGACAGCTCTGCTGATCGCGTTGGCTTCGTTCAAGAGAGTCATGGATTTGGAGGCATTTTCGGTCAGCGAATCGTGCCTGGAATTTGGGCCGGCCTACTCTCACGTTATCCTGAGACCCCGGCCTGGCTATGTGTCTAAGGTTCCTACCACCACATTTCGAGATCAGGTGGTGAACTTGCAAGCGCTGCCTTTGGAGGAGGCAGACCCAGCCTATTCACTGCTTTGTCCCGTTTGCACTTTGCGCCTTTACGTGGAACGAACGCAAAACTTAAGATCCTATGAACAGCTCTTTATCTGTTATGGTGGTCGGCAAAAGGGAAGAGCAAACAGAGGTTGGCCCACTGGATAGTTGATGCCATCACCCTTGTTTATGAATGCCAGGGCGAGCCGTGTCCCCCCAACGTGAGAGCACACTCTACTAGAAGTGTCGCCTCCTCCTGGGCGTTAGCAGGCGGCGCCTCTCTTACAAATATCTGCAGAGCTGCGGGCTGGGCAACACCTAACACATTCGTGAGATTTTATAATCTTCGAGTGGAGTCGGTTTCCTCCATGCTGAGGTTCGGTGCCAGCTATGCGCGATCCCCTATGGTGACCCCATATGCTTATTCAGCCACGGAGTGTTCCCCCTGACCATGCAGACCCGTGTCTTCCCTACCCGCTAACCAGCTTATCATATGTAGCACTCCCTCTCCTTAGGGCTAGTCCATATGCTCTTATTGCCATCAAGTCTCCCCTCTTGGGTAGCAGGTGGCCTCCGCAGCGTCCTCCCCCTTCTGGGACTGGCACTCTTTCCCAACGTACTGTCGTATTCTAAAAATCCCTAGTCTATATTAGCTAGGTAAAAGCTCATTACATTTTCAAAATTTCCCATGTAATGGTAATTAAAGGGCCTAGGGGACGTTGGAAGGTTGCGCTCTTGGTGATGCTTGTGCACTCACGCTTTGCTTCGCTAACTTCACATCAGGAGCGTGACGGGCTTAGCTGCTGTGGCGTTTTCCATACAGTCTCCCGTAGTCTGTTTACAGACGCACGTTGGAGTTCCCATATGAAGGGGAATGTCCTGGTTACGTACATAACCCAAGATCCCCGAATAGGGAATGGAGACGTGCGTCTCCACTGCCACAGCAGCTGAGTCTCCAGCCTTTGGTTGAGTGTTCGGTCTTCAGCTGGCAAAAATCCGAGTCTTGCTCTGCGGATGCTACTGATATACTCCCTTAATGACTAATCAGTCGCACCTGAAGAGCCGAGCTCTGCCAACTCATTTGGCATTCATTGGCCCTTTTTCTTTCTCTTCAGAGTAATTGGTTGTCTAGCGATCTCCCGTAGTCTGTTTACAGACGCACACCTCCGTTCCCTATTCGGGGAACGTGGGTTACGTACGTAACCAGGATGTTTCACAGAGCTTGTTCTGTTTCTGTATTTGAGCTTCCAAAGGACATGATACAAAGAGAGAAGTGCTTACAATTTATTTGAATTATGTTCCAGAGAATTATAAAAAAGATATATCTCTAGCATTTGACAAAGCACAGCCTCCAGAATCTCTTCAAGTTCAGTGCTGGATTCGGCTAAAAACTCCTCAAAGAAAGAACAGTTCCAACCATAAAAGACAAAGCTGTGGATTGTGAGCCACAACCTGTAAGTATTTTTATTTGTTAAAATTGATCAATTACATGCATAGATTCTATCGTAAACGGTATGTTGTAACAAGGACGTAAACAAGTATGTAAACAACAGGAAACGCTGTTTGGAACCATTAACAATTTAGCTACAAATTCATATTTATCCGTCAAACCCCTGTAAACACCCACAGTCTTCACCAGCGCGTACATTCTCTAAATTCTCTCTATGCGACCGTTTTCCATACAATCTACATCTCAAATAACAAACTCACAAAAGATATGTGAATGTTTCATATTACTTACCCATGCTTATTACCTGAATATATATGAAAGATATATGATTATATTTTAGAGAGCAGGAATGACGTTCAGCTGTGCCTTCTTCTTCTTCTTCTCTTTTCTGTCTGATTCAGGCTCAAACTGATACGGCTACACTGACTGACAGTATTTACACAACAGAGGCAAAGCGCATGCTAGACTAGTAGAGGCGTGACATGAGCCGATCCGCTTATCACAGCACATTATGTTAGCTGACCAATCAGAGCCCCTTGAGGGCAGGTCTTTGGAGGAACTAGGAAATATGATAGTCGTTTGCATGTTAGCTAAGTAGTAGTATATAATTAAAGTAAGATATATGAAAAAACATTGTGAATTTTTTACAAATGAAGCATGAGCACACATTGCTTTGCACCCCATAAACACAACCAAATACACTCTGGAACACCCCTTTAAACAATCGCAAAAACTAGAACACCTCTGCATTAAGGTCAATACAGTAGTCTATAATGTGCTTTTAATAAATGTTATACTATTCAAAGCAACATTCACAGACGCGAATTTAGCCTTAATGGTAATGCATGTGTTGAATGATCATTTTTTTCTTTGTCCACTGGTGATCAGACTGACGAAAACACATCTTACACAACAAAACACTTACCATAAAACACAACAGGGCCTAAATGTTTGCCTTTTTTACCACATTGAAATCAAAACTGGGAATCGACAAAAATCTGAATCTGACTTTTAGGATTAATGTTAGCATTAGGTGTAATGTTAGGGTTAGCAGAATAAGTTAACACTAGTTGCAAAGTTACTTATTTTAGGGAGCACTAAGTCTCATCACAGACAGTCTACTAATAATAACTTGCTGACTAGTTGACTTGCTGTTGCAAAGTTACTTACAGAACAGAATGTTTGACAAAGAACATCAAAATGAAGCTAAGTTGCTAATAAATTGGGTCATTAACTATTTAAAATTACAGAGAGAGAAAGTAGCAGCAAAAGAGAGAAGATCTAAAAGAGAAATACACTGCTGGCACAATCAAAATATTGAAGTTAGTTTGGTTAAGTTGAACTCTTGCAGCATGAAAAAAAGATTTCCTGCATCCTCATAACTGTGGTCTAATCCGCAGCCAAGGCTGAGCTCTGCTCTGGGTAAATGAGACTCAAAACGGACTCAAACACTCCGTTTGGTGTTGTAAGTGACTGATTCCAAATGAGATGTGAAACATCCTCCCTAGTAATAAACCTCCTGCTGCGATACACACACTCTCTCACACACACTTTGATCTTCAAAGCTTTGTCTCGTCCTGCAGAAAATGACGACCGCATGAGAAGGGTTGCGTGGGTAATTGAATGTACTGCACTCAAAATACAGTGACGGATTCAATCCTATTAACAAAATTCACTATATTCTGACTCTTTTTTTTTCTCCTTTAACCATTTTTCCATTTCTTAGAAGCTTAAACAAAAGCCAAAAAGAGCCTCTAGTCATGGCCGTTTCATCTTGTTTTTAATTTACATGGTACATTTTCATACCTCAACTTTTACATCAAGCACAAAATGACTTAGTGAAGGAAGTGTGCCAAAGCTGACTGCTTCAGATTCCGCAAAAGAGATAATCAAGAATTAGCTAGTTATCTTCAACACTTTTGTATCTGTTGCTAATTTTTAAATATCTTTTAGCAATTTGGTAAATTAAATTAAAAAAAATAATAATTTTATATTTTATATTTAGATTTATATTTAATAGTAATTAAATTACATTTTTTAAAAATAATTCTATATTAAGGTTTTATTTTAGTATTACTTATTCATTCATTCATTTTCTTTTTTCGGGTTAGTCCCTTTATTAATCTGGGGTCGCCACAGCAGCATGAACTGCCAACTAATCCAGCATATGTTTTACACAGCGGATGCCCTTCCAGCTGCAACCCATCACCTATAGTGCATGTCTTTGGACTTGTGGGGGAAACTGAAGCACCCGGAGGAAAC
Source organism: Danio jaintianensis (assembly GCA_903798115.1). Classification (NCBI taxonomy): domain Eukaryota; kingdom Metazoa; phylum Chordata; class Actinopteri; order Cypriniformes; family Danionidae; genus Danio; species Danio jaintianensis. The sequence goes on from CAIGQV010016645.1 coordinate 5,533,251, forward strand.
CCAAATGAACATGGGGAGAACATGCAAACTCCACACAGAAATGCCAAATGGTCCAGACGAGGCTTGAACCAGCAACCTTCTTGCTGTGAGGCGACAACACTACCCACTGCGCCACCCTAGTATTACTTATTTTAGTATTAATTTAAAGTCAGACTTCATTTTTTCATTGACTTCATTTTTTCAGCATGTTGATGTTCTTTCAACTGAAATTTAATATTGAGTAGGGGCGGGGCTTTATTTTTGTGCATCATTCCCTCATAGCGAACTAACAGTATGAGGGGCATGGTTAAGAATATTGATGCTGAAGCCGTCAAACTGACGTTCACCCAAAAATACAAATTCACCATTAATTGTTCTGAACACGTTTGAGATTTTTTTCATTCTGAAGAATGTTGGAAAAAATGTCCATAGTAGAAAAAACAAAAACAATGGAAGTTAATGGTTACAGGTGTCCAACACTCTTAAAATTTCTTTATATTTCTTTTTGGACCTTTTATTTCAATAATATTATGTTATCTGCAAGTATAGATTTTAAGATTACTTAAAATATTAGATTGTAAGTACCTACAACAGCAAATTCCATTGTATGAGGACATGTTTGAAAAAAAACAAAAACAAAAAAAAAACATAAATGAATTTGTTAGTTGCTAGACTCAGAAATAAACGGTGTCATACTATATATAATGTGCAAATATACAGCAGTTTTTTACCATAGCATGATTATGACAAATACTGAAAAACCTTCATGCATATAACCTTATTTAGACTTATCGGGAAAGAATGAACATAAATTTTACAGTATAAGTCAACATATGTGAATTAACGACTCCACACACGTCTTTTCCTCAGTGGAAAACGATCCATGTCTCAATATCCTGATGGAGGGGAGGGTCAGAGTTTAGGGTCAGCTGTAATGCAGTGCATCAAAAGGTTAAACACATTAAAGCAGAGGTGGGCTAAGCTGGAGAGCATCATCTGACACCTGGAGATAAAACCCCCTGATCAGATTGGTGTGGGCCATTTCTCTCACTGCCACACTAATGCAGCCTTAGCATGAAGTTAGGCGGTCCACTTGCTGTCCACTGACCCCAGGCTAACGCTTTTGCCTGTCATTACACTGTCAGGTCATTGTGCCAATGGCGCTAGCGGATCCAAGCACTCAGCTGTGATCTTAGAGTGATGTACTGTAAAATAACACACTGGTGGATGGTGAGGATTGTAGGTAGATGAAGATGTGTTGTGTGTGATGAGTTTGGCTGGTTACATTTGGTGTGAAGTATTTGTGTAATGCAGCTTTTTTTCTGCTTGTATATTAATCAAGCTATGAGGTCATTTATGATCCTGGGGGGCATATTACAAAAAGTATCTTAGCTTAGGTCTTAACTTAAGATCTGATGCATTAAATTTGGATTAATTTGTATTACAGAATCAAAACTTAACTTGATTTGGGATTTTTATCCTATCTTACAAGATTGTATCTTATCTGTAGTTAAGAAATCTTAAATTGTGTAACCAAGTTTGACAATCCACTCTCAGGTCTGTTGCCAAGCAACCAACAGTACACCAGCTGCTAATGAGTTAGCCGAAACAAATGGATAAACAAAACCAGCAAGTCACCCTTAAACTAGAACTGGTAATGCTCCGTGATGCATTGCAGGTCTCTGTATTACTGATGATTGCAGTTCATGTTAACTGTAACATCATGTTGCACAGCAGTCTGAAGTATTTTGTCCTTTAAATATAACACATCTTCAGGGTTCTCCAAGAGTCTTTCTACAATTAAAGATCTTCGTTCTTCATTTTCAATCATCAATAAATGTAATAATGTTGTTGAACAACACAATTATAAGTGATTTTTTTTGGTTAGCTTTTGAATAACTTTGAAGTTTGTACAGCTGCCGGGTTGCCCTAAATGTAAGTTTTTGTGTCAATTTAGGATGTTTCTGTAATACCACCTTTCTGTCTGATGTTAAGATAAGATAAAATATAACACATTTAGGAAAATGCTAAATTATATCCGAACTGAAATTACCACATTTACCATACAGAAAAGGTTAGATTTTAAAGTTAGGATCTTTCTGTAATACACACCCTGGACCACTAAATCAGTCATAAAGGTCCATTTTTGGAAATCAGAATACTAACATCTGAATGCTGAACAAATTACTTTCCACTGATGTATGGTTTATTAGGACAGGGGAACATTTGTCTGAGATATAACTATTTAAACATCTGCAATCTAAGGTTTCAAAAAAACTAAATTCTAAGAAAATCACTTTATAGTTCTGCAAATCAAGTTCTTAGCTATTAATATTACAAAACAAAGTTAAGTTTTATATATGAAATGCTTTATGAAAAATTGTCTTCATAGAAGATGATTTTTAGATTATCTATTTTCTACCATACATTTTTAATTGTGTAAATGTCCAAATATACTATGTAGGTTTCCTTTATATAGATAGATACTTTAATTTGGGTAGGTTACCAATGTGTGTCCATTAATAATATCATGTGGCAGCAATTCAGTTTATAAATGCTTACAAATGAAGAATGGTTCAGTTATTGGAATGATGGCTGGTGCCAGACGGGGTGATTTGAATATCTGTGAACCCACTGATCTCTCGGGATTTTCATGCACAACAGTTTCTACAAAAATGTGTGAAAAACAATAAACATGCAGAGAGCAGTGTCTCTGCGGGCAAACGGCTTGTTAATGAGGAAGGTCAGAGGAGAATAGCCAGACTGATTCACACCGTAAGGAAGGTGACAGTGACTGACACGAGCAGCTGTTAATGTTGTACAGAAGAGCAGTCTGTCAGCTGCAGCAGGAAGAGGAAATGAGGAAAACAGGCCAATGAGGTTAAAGGAAGCACAAATGTAGATGGCAGTTCAATTGTAATGCACACACAATCTATGGATCCCTTCTACCTGGTTTGCCCATTGTTCAGGTGGTATAATAATGTGGGAAATATCTCCTCATATCAACACTCCATCAAAAAACTTTGAAAAGTCAATAAAAGTTTCATTCAAATTAGCTGAAATATTCAAGCATCCTTGAGACTCATTCTTGTTTGTCACATAGAGTTAAAAACCTTTGTGGATTATCTTGCACATAAAGTAGGTATGGTTGAGCTTCTATGTTTGTTGATCTTTATATGTGACTAAAAGCCTAAATAAAACCTGTTCATCCAATTGTGTTCTTTCATAAGACTTGTATTGCACTCAAAGACAGTGGTGTCCAGTGTCTGGACCATTCAAAGTGTGTTTTTTTTGTATGTTCACTCAATTTCTCTCTTCAAATGACTCCATGACTCCAAAATGATTCCAACTTGCATGACTTCAAAAAACAAAACATACTGTACAATGTTGATTGGATTTGTGTTTGTTGATCCAGTCAACATTCTGAATGTAACCTTTTAATTAACATTTTTTAAGTATAATTGTGTAGACTTCACTTATCTTAATTAATCTGAAGCAACAACAAAAGATAAGCTTAGATATTTTTGCTCCTCCAATATTTCATTATTTTTACACTGAATAAACTATTTCTAGAATTAACACTCCCTTTAAATTTGGTTTATTTTCATTGTAGTAGATCATGAAGCATACAAATTATTACATTTGCATTGTTTTCATTAATAATTAGTCATGCGTTTTTGTGTACTGCAGATGTCGTTCTCCGTAACTAACCCTCAGAGACCCTGATGTTTATTTTATTAGATGAGGTTAACCATTTTCCTGCTGTTTTTGGGACAATGAACTCTGTAAGCGGCATTGTGCATCAGTGAATGCGTGTTTGGACAGAACATCACTGCCTTTTCTATTTGCACTGCCAACTTCTTGAAGCTCATCTTCATTTATCTCAGCTCTCTCACTTCTTATCTCTCGATGTCATTTGAGAGCAAAAGGACTGCCTTTTCCGTGCCAGCTCTTCTGCCTTTAATGAAGGTGTGCAGTAAATCCATTGATATGAACTGGCACTAACAGGTGATTCGCATATTGTTAGCAGTTCAGCAGGTTTTCCAGATCATGCGAATCACACGCAGGGTGTGTTGGTGTGAACCACTGAATAGTCATTAAAATCCATTCATTCTTTCATGCCTTCCATCTTTTTTTAGCCCTACAAAAGCAGAATGTCCCTTTATCTCAGTCACTTCCCCTGAAACTCACGCTTGTAGGTGAACAGGTGAGTCATTAACAGTACACCTATAAAAGCATAAAAACCTCATTGTTTTCCCGTAAGCCTCAGGCTGTTCTTTACCACTGCTGTCAGACCAGTATGTAAGTCCAGAGAAAAGAGCCTCAGACCAGATGACAAGCTTTTTTACTGAGAAATCATCAGGATGGTAAAGCCTGCATACCAAACATAGCAGCTCGATGACATAGAGTCACATGCAGGTCAACTCATGTGAACCCTCATCAAAAGAATATGTTAATGAGCTTTGGCATAGCGTCAAGAGAAAGGGCAGAAATAGCTTTGTGGCTGGCAAAAAGTCCTGCTAATGTATGGATGTGATGTTGCCATCGTGCCTTGTTATTGCGCCAATTATTCACCTTTTGCTTCCTTTCTTGGTAGTTTTATGTTTATTACATTTTTATGTGGCTCATTTATATTGAATTGGCATGTTGGAGGTTAGGGAGTGTTTGTGTGAAGTGGTCTATTTGTGTGTGTGTGTGTGTGTGTGTGTGTGTGTGTGTGT
>CAIGQV010016645.1:5542754-5574501 GCA_903798115.1 Danio jaintianensis
AAAGATAAAGAAAGCTGTTTGTGTGTGTGTGTGTGTGTGTGTGTGTGTGTGTGTGTGTGTGTGTGTATGTGTGTGTGTGTGCATCTGTTCTTGGGTGTACAGTGAACCCTACACATTTTTACTCTGATCATATTGTCATCATCATTTAGTGAAAATGAGAAGAAAAAGAAGAAGAAAAGGGAGTGAATCGTTATGGATCATTTATTATTTATGAGTTAATATTCATATAACCTTGAGTAATAATAATATTTCATCTATAACAGAAATTAATAAAAATAAATCTGAGATCGCTGCAAATGAGGCATCTTCCTCTGTCTCTATTGCTCTATTAAATATACATGCTGAAATAATAGATTTTGACTGCTCATTTTCTTACCCAGGAGGTCATTCTGCTCTCATATATTTTTTTATATGCTGCCTATATATATATATATATATATATATATAAAATGAATGACTGATCCTTTATATACACACACATGGATTCATTATGCATTTGAAATTATGCATTTCTAAACTTGCCCAAATCCTCAAATGAACTTCAAATCCCAAGCCAATCTTCCATCAGTGATCTATAGAAGTAATTACAGAATTAACAGATTAGATGGAAGCTTCTCTCCTCTTTTTGTCTTCTCATTCAGCTTGTCTCTGATACTCTTTTTTTCTTTTCATTCTCATTGGCAAATTTCACTCTCTCCTCTTGCCGGTGTCTCATTACTGAGACTGAATGGATGAATAGCTAAATAATCTTCAAATCAACTTTCATTATTATTGCAGAGCAAGTTTCTCTCTCACTCATACAGTAGCCGTCTGTAGCTCTTCTCACGCTGGTGTGCTTTCCAATTGAGTCGCTGCAGATGTAGATGGATATAAAAATATGAATGTGGTGGAAATACGTGAGCCATACAAATGAAAAGGTGATGATAAATTCAGCTTCTTACATCATGTATTTATTATGTGTTTGACAAAACTTGCCTTGGAGCTACATCAAGGTGTTGTGTTTTTACGTTTTTCAGTTACTGTTTGAGAGTACTGTTGTCAGTAATGCATTAAAGTCTGTCTCACACACACACATACATTGGTATTGGTGGTTTACAGGGACTCTTTACAGATGTAATGTAATTTATACAGTAGAAACTGCTAATTATATGGCCTTACCCCGCCCCTACCCCTAAAACCAACCCTCACAGGAAACCTGTAGCAACATGTGAAAATGTGAAAAGATCCACATTAAGTATGTTTTTTAAGCGTTTTGAATTACAAGGACATCTGGCATGACCTCAAAAACTACAGTAATAGAGTACAACTGGTTCATACCCATGTCATTATACAAAAAAAATGTCCTTGTAAACCACCAAAACCAGTAAACACACATACATTGTATTTCTTTCCTTCACTCAAAAATGCAGCAAATAACTGTTCTCAAATATTTCTTCTCTGCTGCTATAAAATAACAGCCTCAAAGGGACAGTTCACCCAAAAATTAACATTTACTCACTATTTACTCACCCTCAAGTGGATCCAAACCTTTATATTTAATCTGTTGAATACAAAGAAGATATTTTGAAGAAAGCTGAAATCCTGTACCCATTGGCTTTCATAGTAGAAAAAACAAAACGGAAGTCAATGGTCACAGGTTTCCAGCTTTCTTTAAAATATCTTCTTTAGTAAGATAACAGTTCTGGGAAAAGTGAAGCATGATTAAATGATGACATAATTTTCATTTTTGGGTGAACCATCCCTTTAAGTGGCAGAGCGGTGGTGCAGTGGGTAGCACAATCACCTCACAGCAAGTAGGTCGCTGGTTCGAGCCCCAGCTGGGTCAGTTGGCATTTCTATGTGGAGTTTGCATGTTCTCCCCGTGTTGGCGTGGGTTTCCTCCGGGTACTCCGGTTTCCCCCACAAGTCCAAAGACATGTGCTATAGGTGAATTGGGTAGGCTAAATTGTCTGTAGTGTATGTGTGTGAATGAGTGTGTATGGATGTTTCCCAGTGATGGGTTGCAGTTGGAAGGGCATCCGCTGCATAAAACATATGCTGGATAAGTTGGCGGTTCATTCCACTGTGGCAACCCCATATTGATTCTCCTATGCAATGTGATGATAAAGCTCAGTTGACTTGAAACAGCAGCACTCTGTAAGTTTGCACACACTTACAAACAGACAATGCCTCAGGGCCAATCATTCACCTGACACACACCACACACACGCACGCACGCACGCACGCACGCACGCACGCACGCACGCACACAAACTCTTTGTTCTGTTGCCAGAATTCAGCAGCATTTCAGGTGTTCAGTTTTTACCGCAGTGTCTGTCCAGCGTATTGCATAAGCTCTGATATTATTCGCTATTCTGCTTTGGCTCGAGGTGTTATTGCATAAGTTTTTGCAATATATCTTCCTTGTTGGATGGGGATGAGGATGATGATGATCTAGTGTACCAGCAGTGTCTAAGTGTATGTGCTTTGCATAAATATAGCAAAATCATCTGAACAATATATTCATCAAACAATGAAATATCACATCACAGTTTCCACAAAAATATTAGGCAGCACTTCTGTTTATAACATTAATGATTTAAAATGTTTCTTGAGACCAAATCAGCATATTAGATGTCACATAAATATGTTTCTGTTAAAGCTGAATGATCAATCGAAATAAAAATTAAATCAGGATTTAGCAAAAGCTGTGATTGTCATGCACATTTTGTCAGTGAAAAAAAACATGGTTCTGTAATCATTAGTAAATTTTCTCCAAAGGCCAGAGGGTGCTCTCACTTGGAAAATGCAATACACCATAAAGAAGAAACCTAATCAAAAAAAGAAATCAAACAAGATTCAAATGTCTTTTGAGTCAACATGTCTAATAATCACATTTTTATGGAATCACCTCACACAAGGATTTATTTCGGACACTCAACTGAATTTATGAAGTGAGTCTGGAGTAAAAACATGCTGTTAAATGTGATATTTCCACATACTTTTAGATCTAGCAGCAACATAGCCATAGGTTACTGTGAAATGACGCAAACAAAATTGTCTTCGATTTTAGAATTGCACCAACTGATTTACAACTTACAACCGTAAACCGTAAAAAAGTGAACCGGCTTTACTGACAAAACAATTAAATTTTCATGTTTTATATTATTTTATTTATTTATTATTTTAGTTATTTGTTTGTTTCTTTTTTAATAAAAGGAAACATAGACATGTTAACCAAGTATTAATGACAAGAAAATTATACTTTGTGGTGGCCACGTATGAAGATACAGTATGCAGTTTCACAGAGGAACTGTGGTTTCAGAATTTCCAGATGAACAAATCCACGTTTTTTGAGTTGTGCAATGCAGTAAACACTCTTGTAGAACCTGCTGCTTCATGGCCAATGGAGCCAGCATAAACACATAACAGTGTCTATAAATAATGATCATGTGACTTTAACGTACGGCAGACTTTTGTGATGTATGGGAAATTTTGGCCAAATTGACATTTTTCCATTATCAATGAATGTTTTTTATCAATTATCAATTTTAATTTGTGCAATTTGCAGGGTAATAGAAACACAGCTACTAGTCTACTTCCATAGACACTCACAGCCTTTTCACCTGTATGGTAGTTCTGTTAGTAATCATTTCCATTGAATTTAAGATTTTTTTAGTTCAGATTTTAGTTCAGTGTTTGGTCTTGTCTATGTTTGGACCTGTAGATTGTTTCTCTGTTACCAGTGTAGATTAGCGCTAAAAGTTTTTGAATATTATAGCCTCCTTGGTCTTACAAAACTAGACAGCTTATGATTTCGGAAAGATCATGAGAATTGGAGGATTAGAGAATAGTAAACACAATTAGCTAATCATAAGAAACAAACGGTGTATGTGTTTTGGCTTCACAAACCACACATTTACAAGCAGGACTGATCTTATTACAGTCTCTCTCAGTGTCAGACTGATGGGAGGTCAGTTTACATGCTGGAATCCAGACTGACCCTGAGAAAGTCTCTTTTCTGGGACAGGATATGATGTTTTCACAAGTTTCAAGAAGAGTTTATACTGCGATATTAGACAACTTCCAGACACGATCTCTGTCTTGAAAACATGAGGATTTTGTATTAAACACAGAAAGTGCAGAGTTACATGTGCATAAATAGAAATATATCAAAATGGCATCTGTATTAATACATAGACAGCACCAGTAATGTTCACAGAGAACTTTTTTTGATCAAATCCACTAGCAATATTTTCATTACAGAATTGCATCACTAGAGGTTTTGATTTTACTGTCATTTCAAAAAATAATGTATGTATGCTCGCTAAAGTGATATAGAAAAAGAAAGAAAGCTGACTGCTGCTTATGCACTGTTATATAGAGAATAGAGTAGTAACGCCTGATAGATGAGACACATTACACTGCTAAACAGATTCCACTCGTTACACACATGCACACAAACATACACCCATATAGCCTACATATTGACCAGAGAAACTGACGATTTCACATGCAATATGAAATAGGTACCTGCACAAAAAAATTATAATAAAATAATGATGATAATGATAAAATCGATGATAAAAGTTCATTAATTTTGAGGATTTTAATTACACTTTGTTTATATAATACCACATTTGTTTTTAATGAAGAAGAAAAAAAACAATAAAATGATTTTCCTAAAAGCAAAGCAAATTTTCTGGCAATATTAAAGTCTTGGATTCTAGAGTACCACTCACACAATCTTTCCTTCAGTATAAACATACCAAATAAACTGCTTTCTTAAATAGTCCTGAATTTGTCCTGAAGATTCTATATTTATGTGCCTAGTGTAAAATGGGATCATGAAAGGAAATGAGGGTGAAGTTCAATTAAAAAATGCACCTTTATGTCAAAATGTATGCTGTTTGCCTTACCACAGCTAAAATTACCACAAAATCTGACAAGAAGAAGCCACAAATGTTCATCAGGATACACAAGGCTTATGAGTACGGTAAAATGTTACTTTTTACTTTAAAATATACCAAAACATATTTTAAACAAAACAATTGCTTGTTTTTAGACATTAATGTTGTATAACTATAACACTTTTTTATTTTAGCATTTTTATGAATATGAATGTATTTATTTTCAACAGATGTACAATTATATTCAATGATTCAGTACCTCATCAGCATTGTGATCAACTACATTTTTAATACGGTTTGCTTAAAAGGAATAAACAATTTCTCATTAAACCTCACTGTGAATTTAACCACTTTTAATGGTAAACAAGACAATCTATTGATTAAGAAAATGATTTTATGCAGTGTGCAAACAGCACATAAAAATGGACATGCCTTGATACTGATATTGATGAAATGCTTGGGAAACACTGTTATATGTGCCATGGCAAAGAGGCTTAAGCCCAGCAAACAATAAACAGAGCAGCTAATGCTCAAACTTAAGCCAAAGAGGCAACCAAGGCTTACTAATGCTGCCTTTAGTATTTCACACTGACTGCTCCCTGACAAAAGGCTTAAGACTTGCTTCTCTTAATTCTCCCACTTCTCTCTCCCTTTCCGTTACTGCTCCTATCATTATTTGTCATTTTCAAACCTTTTCTTTTTGGCAGCCATTTGGTCTATGCTTTTAAATGGGACAGACTATAGTTTCCAGCTGTCCAGAAGAGTCAACACACGCCTCGGTGGAATGTGACCTTGTCTTTTCTTTTCTTTTTTTTACTACAGTGGATGTTTAAAACCAACTCAGAACAGCAGGTTATTCTTACATTAAGTACCGTCGACATGTGAAAGCCATTGTTGAACATCAGTCTGGCTTGTCCGATTCCCACCTTCTGCTTCACTTGATTACTAAATTCATAACTGAACAAGATGTTTCGAAATGGTAAATGCTTTTATGGAGTTTCTTCCCTGATGGCTCAATGTATGTGTTGGCAAATGGAGAAATGTCATATTTATAGTGTTTGCTTATCTGCATTTCATCACAAGAACTGTTAAAATTTTTTACTTGCGATAACCAAAATAAAAGTGCAACTATGCATGTCTTATCTGAAACATTTTATACCAAAACTGCAACATTCACAATGATAAAAAGTAACTCTGTGACCTTTGCTATTTAATGATAAGAATGCATGATTCCTGTGGAAGAATATTGTAGCTGTTTCTCTCTGTTTATGGATTTGAGTCTTATATCGGCTCTTAAAATATATAACATATATTAATATCAGCTCACTACGGTGATTCAGGATAAGCCAAAAGCAGTTTGGAAGATTAACATACTTGCTCATTTTTTTTTCCCAAAGACTTCCAGTGCCATTATATATATATATATATATATATATATATATATATATATATATATATATATATATGATACTTCTCAATCACACATCTGATTCACTCACAGAGTGAAAAATAAATAGCATGATATATGCCTTTCAGTTCAAACCAAACCTATTTGCATCTCACCACAAGTGTTTATAAAACATGTCATTAGCCAATGTAACTCAATTAACAAACCTGAAACAACGTATAAATAATATCCCCATTGCATTTGGAAAATTGCATAAGTGTGCACACCCCCTGCATGAGAAAACCTTCCTTTATAGGAATAAATAGTTCCCCTTTATATGGGAACTCCAACGTGCGTCTGTTAACAGACTACGGGAGTACTTCAGACGACCAATGCCTCTGAAGAGTAAGAAAACGGGCCAATGAATGCCAAAATGAATTGGCAGAGCTCAGCTCCACAGCTGACAGTGATTAGCCATTAGTGCTATATAAGCTGCCAGCTGAGAAGCGAGCACTAGAATTTAGCTTTTAGAGCCTCTCACGAGACTGAAGACACTCTATCTGCCAACCTGATTTCAAGACTGAAACCAGTTTACTCACCAGTGCGGGAGATGACGCGACAGTGGCAGTCGATCTGGGCTTCCTGTCCCCTGGGCGTTTCGCTGGTGTGCACAAAAGAGCAGTTTTCATTAAAAGAGCAGATTCCCTAAGAGAGCAACACAGTCAATCAACACGTCTTTTTTAAGACGCTGTTCTGACTGTGCGTTTCTGGATGCGGTGGTTCCTATCTCCGGATGATGGGCACGGGTATCGCATCACAGGTCTGGGGGTCCAGCATGTCGATTCGGTGCTCGCGGACAGCTCATGCTCTCACTGTGAGGGCATGGCTGTTGCACAGCTGAGATCGCGGCTTCCAAGCCACCCCCGTTTCTCTCCGTGAAAGTGGTTAGCACATGGGCAGATCTGAGGATTACAGTGGGGGTTTATCCGTCGCCTCCGGGCCCGCGGACCCCCCACTCCTCCACAGCGCGCTCCATCCAAGTTTCGCGTGGTGGTGCGGTTTATCCCCCGAGATGCCCGCGCCTCCGCTTGATTACACCAGAGATCAGATGTCCATCGCGACATCGTAGGGCAGATGTCATGCTCAGATGACAGACCGGGCTCGCTTCCATCCTACGGAGTGCAATGCGTAGTCACGGTTCTCGAATCAGACATGATGGCTGCGCTTCCTGGGCTGCTTTGGTGGTGTGGCTGGAGATGACTTGTCCCCCAGTCTCACCGCCGGACCGACTAGAGGTGTGGCGTGCGGGCTGATGTAAGATGAATCTTCCAGCTCCCATCCACTTCTTCCCAGGGGCGCACAGCGAGCACACGCTGGCATAGAGGGCAATTTTTCTCCGCCCGGTCCTTGTGCGCTTCCGCCTTCACCTCACCTGATGGCGAGGTGGCCAGTGGGTACGAAGCTATTCCTCAGATGGTTGGCGCCACCACCTGGAGGGGTAAGCTGAGACCCCCGTCCAAGGCGGGTGGGTTTTCTGTGTCTCTTATGGCTAGAGCCCACACCGTTGCGGGCCATGCTGCTTCTGCCCTGCACCACGGCACCTGCTGTGCTGCACAGGGGCGGTTCTTCCCCAGGCTTATGCGTAAGCACCGCACGGTGGTCGACTATGCTCTCGTGACCTTCAAGTCAGCCGCCCGTGCCCTGGGGAGGACGATGGTCACACAGTGGTCCGGAAATGCCACCCTTGGCTTACCGTGGGAGATATGCGCCGCGCCGACAAAGTACACTTTCTTGGTGTGCCCATATTTCAGGCAGGCCTATTTGGCGACATCGTCGGGGACTTTACCCAGGAGTCCTTGGTGGTGAGAGATCAGCCGTGCGCGATGGAGCAGGTCACCTGTCCGCGCTGGCTGCTCCTTGCCGAGAGCGCTCTTCCCGCGGCTCCAAAATGCTCCGCCGTCACAGCCCGTTCCACTGGCTAGTGAACGCGCCGAGCCCCCCCGCAGGAAGTTGACGCTCCTGTCATAGGTCGCCGTAAAATCCGGTAATCAGACCGCGAAGCGAACCTAAGGCGGGCCACTTGGAGAGGAGGAGAACCGTTCTTTCCCCAGTGGAGGGCCGGGGCTCCCCCGCGAACTAATGTAGCGATCCGAATGTAGCTCCTTTTTCACACCTCCAGCCTCTCCGCGGGATCCTGGGAGGAAGGTAAGAGTCAATCTTTTATTTTAAGTTCTTCCTCAGGACGCTCTGCTTATCGGGGTGAGCACTCCCCATCCCGAAGCTGCCCCTCCGCGGGTACGTCAGCAATCGTTTCGGTGATTCTGCTTGTTCGGACTCTGTCAGCCTGGTTAGCGCTGCTCAGCCCGTCGTAGTAGCTCACACGGACGGTCAAACTCGGCTGTGCGTTTCAACGCGCTGTTGGCCTCCCGAGTTCACGGGTGTGTATTTAAGCGGTCATCGCTACGCCACCCCTGTCTCGAGTGAGAAGATTGTTATCCTCCTGTCGAAAGATACAATCGAGCCGGTCCCTCCAGCCGAGATGAAGAGTGGGTTTACGCCCCCACTTCATCGTACCCAGAGAGCGGTGGGTTAAACCAATCCTATCTGCGCGTTTTGATCTGTCATCTGTTCAGGATTCTGATCAGGATGCTCATGCAGAAACGCATACCCCAGTGCGTCCGTCTGCGGGATTGGTTGCAGCTATAGACCTGAAGGACGCTCACTCCATGTCTCGCTTTCTCCCTCCTTATAACAGTGTTTTTACCGGTGTGCGACGGAGCCCGAGCATGGCAGTAAATGGTCCTCCCCTTCGGGCTCTCCCTGTTCCATGCGTGGAGGATGCCCTGTGCCTCTTTGGCGCACGCGCATCGGCATTTTTGATTATTCATTGACTGGGTTAAATTTTTTTCAGACCTTTAAATTAGTCGATTATGCATAGGGACCTGGTGCTCTGGCACCTCGGCCTGTTGGGGTTTCGGGTCAACCGAGAATGAGCAAGCTCTCCCCCGGGCAGAGCTTCTCTCATCTCAGGTTGGAGCTGGACCCGGTCTCCATCACGGTGCACTTTTAGAGCACTGGGCTAGTGCTGCCCTGTCCGTTTAATTCGGCAGTTATAGTGGTTTCACTGAAGTTTTTCAGAGGCTCCTGGGGCATATGACATTTTGTAGCCGCTATCACGCCGCTCAATTGTTCATATGAGACCACTTCAGCGCTGGCTTCGCGATCGGGTCCCCAGATGGGCATGGCGCGCGGAGACGCACCGGGTGTCCATCACTATGCTGTGTCTCCGCACCTTCAGCCCCTGGATGGACCTTGCCTTCTACGGGCCCGGGTGCCCTTAGAACAAGTGTCCAGTCATGCTGTCATTCTGACGGATGCTTCCAGTACGGGCTGGTGGGCTGTGTGTATCGAGCATGCAGCTGCAAGTTCGTAAATCGGACTTCGGTTGCGTTGGCAATTCAATTGCCTGGAGTTGTTGGCAGTGTTTCTAGCTCTCCGCCGGTTCCTACGGGAGGGGACACACGTGTTGGTTGGGACGGCCAGCACGGCTGCGATAGCGCACATCAACTGTTTGGCTGATGTGCGCTACCGCCGCATGTCTCAGCTCGCTCGCCATCTGCTCCTCCGGAGTCATGCGGCTTAATAGCTGCGCGCCGTTCATATCCCATACGAGCTCTACCGTGCCAGCTTACATGCTCTCACGACAGTTACGTTGCTGGGAGAATGGAGACTCCACCCCGGCACAGTCCAGCTGTTATGGGCACGCTACAGAGAAGCCCAGGACATCCTGCCGCTTCTCCCGAGCGGCCCTTAGCCAGCTGCTTTGCACGGATGTGCTGGCTTTCAGCTGGCCCCGGGTTTACGCAATATGTGTTTTTCCCCAGTGAGCCTGCGCGCACAGACTCTGTGCAAGGTCGGGGAGATGAGGTGCGGGTCTCTCTCGTTGCGCCTCCTTGGCCCAACCGGACCCGAGTTTCCAGACTCACACTCCTCGTGATGGCCCTCCCTGACGAATTAACCGGAAGAAGTACTCCTTTTTCTGGGAGGGGCACCCTCTGGCACCCGAGCAGCGTTCTGGAACCCCCACGGAGGGTTTCTAGACAGAGCGTGGTGGACTTAGGTGACCTATCAGTAGATGGTTAACAACGTCACTCAGGCTAGAGCAACCTGTATAGGCAAGCCTATGTCCTGTAGTGGAGTCTATTCGTTGTGTGGAGCTCTTCTCTCTGAGAAGAACCCCGGACATGCCAGATTAGTGTTGTGTTTTCTTCCTTCAGGATAACTGAAGCGCAGGCTGTCACCCTCCACATTGAAGGTTTGGCGTGCTGCCATCCCCGCTCTCTGTGGGGCGGCGGATGGTAGCGCGCTGGGAAAGCATAACCTTATCAGCCGCCTTAGAGGCACGTGGCGTGAGATGGTTAATTCCATCCAAGCCCCCCTCTCTTGCCCTCTCGGGATCTCTCTAGCCCCAGCGGTTATGGTTAGGTCTGTTGAGCCACTCGACTCAGTATCTATAAGTTTTCTGTCCATGAAGGCAGCTCTGCTGGTCGCGTTGGTATCAGTCAGGAGGGTTAGGATTCCCGTGGCATTTTCGGTCAGCGAATCATGCCAGGAATATGGACCGGCCTACTCTCACGTTTACCTGAGACCCCGGTTCAGCTTGTGCCAAGGTTCCTACCACCCCTTTTAATATTAAAAGTGGTAGTGAGCCTGCAAGCGCTGTCTGCGGAGGAGGCAGACCCAGCCCTTTTATTGCTATGTCCGCGCACTGCGCTTAATGTGACACGTAGAGCATACATCTTTAAGCAGCTCTTTTCTGTTATGATCGGCAGAAGGGAAGTGCCGTATCAAAGCAGAGGTTGGTCCATTTTATAGTTATGCCATTGCCCTCGCCTCATGTGCCAGGGCAAGCTGTGTCCCCCGGGAGAGAGAGCACACTTAAAAAAAAAAAAAAAAAGCGGTGCCTCCTTTTCGGCGTGAATACGCAGTGCCTCTTAACAGATTATGCAGACCTGTGGGCTGGGCGACACCTAACACATTCACGAGATTTTATAATCCTCGAGTGGAGTCGGTTTCCTCCCGATTACTGGGTCTCTCCGGTCAATCGGAACGAAATTAAACTCTGTGTCAAAAACGCTTGCTGCGCCATGCTCCCTAACCCGGAGATACGTGCGCCTTTTCTATTCTGCTAGTAAGTTGCTAGTAAGCTTGGCGAACCCTAGAGAATTCCTCCGAGGCCCCCAGCACCCGACTCAGCGGAGGAGCCGGGTGCCTGGCTCAGTGTGATGTCTGGTATGCCCACTCTTGGTCTACCCACATGCTGAGGTTCGGTGCCAGCTATGCGCGGTCCCCGATGGTGATCCCATATGCTTATTTCAGCAACGGAGTGTTCCCCCTGACCAGGCGGACCCGTGTCTTCCCTACCCGTTAACCAGCTTATCATATGTAGCACTCCCCCTCCATAGGGCTAGTCCATATGTCCTTATTGCCATCAAGTCTCCCCTCTTGGGTAGCAGGTGGTCTCCGCAGCTTCCTCCCCCTTCGGGGACTGGCACGCTTTCCCAACGTACTGTCGTATTTCTAAAATCCCTAGACTATATTAGCTAGGTAAAAGCACATTTACGACCCCCGATCTAAATTGTAATTATTCCCATGTAATGGTAATTTTTTGGGCCTAGGGGACGTTGGAAGTTTGCGCTCTTGGTGATGCTTGTGCGCTCACGCTATGCTTGGCAAACTTCGCATCAGGAGCGTGACGGGCTTAGCTGCTGGGGCGTTTTCCATACAGTCTACCGTAGTCTGTTAACAGACGCACATTGCAGTTCCCATATGAAGTGGAACGTCCTGGTTACATACGTAACCCACGTTCCCCGAATAGGGAACGGAGACGTGCGTCTCCACTGCCACAGCAGCTGAGTCTCCAGCTGTTAGCTGAGTGATCGGCTCTTCAGCAGGCAAATTCTAGTGCTTGCTTCTCAGCTGGCAGCTTATATAGCACTAATGGCTAATCACTGTCACTGTGGAGCTGAGCTCTGCCAATTCATTTTGGCATTCATTGGCCCGTTTTCTTTATTGGCCCGTGATTTGTCATCTGAAGTACTCCCGTAGTCTGTTAACAGACCCATGTCTCCTTTCCCTATTCGGGGAACGTGGGTTACGTACGTAACCAGGACGTTTTTTAAAATATTCATTCATTTATTTTCTTTTTGGCTTAGTCCCTTTATTAATCTGGGGTCGCCACAGCGGAATGAACCGCCAACTTATCCAGCACATGTTTTATGCAGCGGATGCCCTTCCAGCTGCAACCCATCACTGGGAAACATCCATACACACTCATTTACACACATACAATACGGACAATTTAGCCTTTTTTTATGTCTTTGGACTTGCGGGGGAAACCGGAGCACCCGGAGGAAACCCACGCCAACACAGGGAGAACATGCAAACTCCACACAGAAACACCAACTGACCCAGCCGAGGCTCAAACCAGCGACCTTCTTGCTGTGAGGCGAATATGCTACCCACTGCGCCACCATGCAGCCCTGTTTAAAATATATAATACATAAAATAATTTTAACAGTAATTTGATTAAACGTTGATGATGAAGGTTATCACAGTTAAATGCAGAACTATCTATTTTATATAGAACAGTGTTTATGATCTGCAATTGCATATGTTTGCCTCACCTACAGCGGTCAACATTTGAAGTGGATCATAACCTTTCATCAAAATTGTCCTAAAATTATTGAACAATATCTATTCTTGTCTTAGTGCAATTTTGAAAATCTTTGCTTTGATCCAATTCAAATGTTGTCTACTGTATTTATCTCCATAAGAACAATTTTTCTTGCATGGTCAGTTTGCTCAGTAGCTCAGTCTAGTTTTCGTGATGCAGTGTGTTTGGGTTTGGGTTTGGTGATGTATGTTTAGACAAAAGAGATAAAAGCAATGTAAAATCATGGTAAAACTATGTGATCGCAGTGCACTTTACCCTTACATTTGATTTTGAAAACACTATTGACTGAGTTTAGGTCAGTGGTTCACTAGATCATCTTTACAACAAGATCCGAAACAAAAATCTGTTCAAAAAGTTTACTGATCTAAACACAATTAAAGAGAAATAGCATTTAAAATATCTGATCAGTTAAGTTCCTTTTTTAAATTCCAGGATGAAAAATAATGTTGATCTTTCTGTTATATTTTTGGTTGTGAATAGGTTTGTAAGAAATGTTTCAAATTTAAAGTAGAATTATGGCCGTGTCAGCAGGGTGTTTTTATGGTTTATGTTTGTGATGTTTTTGTTATCTGATATTTGTAGACAAACATGATATTTCAAATAAAACATAATGTCTAAACCAATGGATGAAAGCTTTGATACTTTGCAAAGTTATAACAAATCACTTACTGTATTTGTTTACTCAACAAACAAACTATAGTTTGGTAGAAGTTGTCAAAATGAGCTCTGTTTTAAAGCTGCAGTCCACTTCCATAAAGTGCAAAATGGCACACAATCACAAATAACGTTAATGCATTTTACAAAGACATTCATTCTACATACACGGAGTCAACGTTTATATTAGGACATTCACTTTTTATAACATTAACTTAATCTAAATAAGCTTAATTAATACATTTTTTGTCCCTTGAAAGTGTTCATGCTATTTGTATTTTTATGCTGTTGTAAAATCATTACATAATCAGTGGCATAAAATGGTCTTAAAATGACAATAATATCACTTATCGCAATAATTTTTGTGACAATATATTGCACGAGAAAAAGATTAAATCAAAAAACTGAACCTGTCAAGGTTCAGCTACAACAATGGCTGTTGGGAAGCTAGATCTTATCATTTAATCTCTTACAGTAAATTAACGAAAAACAGCGGTGCCACATCTGGGGTGCTTTACAATGTCCTGAGAGAAAGGCTATGAATGTTTTTGTTTTTTTTCCGGTCCTCCAAGACAGGTTCCATCACATTTGCAATGAGCAACAGTAGCAAAAATAGTACACAGCTATTGTTTTCCAAAAGTAAAAGTCCCACCTTTTTGATGACATCATGCATGTCATTAAAGACAGCAAACAATAATTTCTCAGGTAGCAACATGATTCTAGTTCATAAAGTCAAAACTGCATAATCCTATCATAACAAACAAAAACATTGTGTAGTCTGAACCCAGCATTACTGTTTTTGCTTTTCATCCCTCCCTGTTTCTCTACTCATTTTTTTCCCCAAGTCTGTCATTTTTTGTTATTGCTCTGTTTATTTTCCCTCTCACTCCTGCTTGGCTAACACTGCTCTCATTGCGATTGGACAAATGTGTTTTTGAAAAACCCTGAGAAATGTAATCTTATCATCTGTCAAAACAAGACCCCCGGCTTACCAGGAACCCAATCCTGGATCAGGACGTGAGCATCGAGCCTGGCTCAGACTGGACCAGGTCAGTTGGGGCGAGTGTTTTTGACACAGAGCATAGCGCTGAGCATTAAGCTTTCGGGACCCTGGTCTTATCCAACTGACCCCGACTGCTTGTGACGCCAAGAGTAAGAGTGAGAAGGTAAACAGGTAAGAAGCCAAAACTGTAAAAGAGATTAGAATTATTCGGGTTAATTAGCATGGCTGTTAAACCAGCTTAGAGAAACGTGCAGCGTTAAAGAGACTGTAAAGACCACCCACTACCGTTTGGTAGGTACCGTATCCCACGACACACTGACCTCAGTGCTCATTCATCTCTCACACACTCATATATGTACACAAACACTCTTCTGCTTTAATTTATAGGGCAAATCGCACTGGCAAACACACAAAAACTACACGGTCCCACACAAAATAGATATAAATCTTTTGTATTTTCATATAACGTGGAAATCCAGAGTTTATTTGTGTGATGATGCTGCGTCAGGCGGTGAATTTTTGCAACACTTGATGTGGTTCATAAAAACTAAAAGCAGTAGGTGCTAGAGTTGTTTTAACAAAGTCAACAGCTGTTATGTGCTACATTTTCTTTGTCGTCACTGTTAAATGTTCTAAAAAGTGTTGGGTGAACAAGTGGAGTCTGGGGAGAGAAAATAGGGCTCATTACTTTTACTAAAGAAACAGATGTTTACAGACTCACTTGTGGATAGAGTAGATTACATAGAAATTTTTGCATCATATATGACATCGTATTTCCTTGTGTGACTAAGCATATACTGTATGTGTCCACAAATCATGTTTATACATCCTTGTTTATGTTGTGGGAATTTCCCTGTCCTATAGATTGCATACGCCTTAACATGCTAACAAACTCAAAAGACTTGAAACAACTCCACAAGGTTTCAGTGACTTTTCATAATTACACAACACAAAGGAAGACTTTGAGATTTTTTTTTATGTTTTTGGAGGAAGGCAGCGCCAGACACTTTCTCATCAACACTCCATGTTTCTGGACAAAAACATTGCACAATTCTTATAGTGTGCTCCAAGTAGGTGAGTGGGCTTTACAAACCATGTGTAGAACACACTCTCTTTTCTGTATTCTTAGAGAGAAGAAAAAATAAAAAGCTTTTTTTTTTTATAAATAATTTTTAAATAAACTAACTAGAGTTGTCATAGCATTTATATACTGCTATTCTCTGATGATTGATTCTCTGATGATAAAAGCATCTGCTATATTAATAAATGTGAATATATTACAAAGATTTTAGCACATTCTAATTATTTCTGAAGGATAATGTGACACTGAGACTGTAGTAATTATGGTAAAAATTCTAAATCACAGGAATAAAATCCATTTTAAAATATATTCACAAAGATATATATGCTGAATAATAATTTGATAAACATGCTTTCTGCAGTAATCATCTACTCACATCATGCTCCAGCTGCACACTATCACTTTTTTGCTTTTTTAAAAGAAGCCTCTTATGCTCATCAAGGCCAAACTAATTTGATCAAAAATGCAGTAAATTCATCAGTAATATTGTAAAATATTCTTACAAAGAATACACAAAAATACTCTTACTTACTTCTTAAGTTAAAACAAGGACACTTTTTTTTATTATAAATTGTAAAATGCAATTATTTCTGTAGCTTCATTACTAAGTCTTTCATGCTTCCATGTCACACAATACCTCAGAAATATTTTTACAATACATATTTTTTGCTCAAGACATAAAACAGCTACATGTATATGCATTGAACTAAAACATGAATTCTGTACATTTCTTTCAGAAACTAAAGCACACCGAAATGATCACATCTTTCACTTACACAAATGAATGCTTTAGTCTTTATCTCACCCACCACTACATGTGACTCCTCCAAACAAAAAAAAGGAGATGCACGAGGCCCCTGACTGTGTTTTATTTTCTCTGCCTCTTCTCTCAGGAAAAGAATAAGTAATTAGACAGGGCAGTCAAAGGATCATACAAACACAAAGAGAACATTAAAGCTGCCAGCAGCGATGAAAGGGACATCGCACCTGGGCTCACCGCCGCCCAGTGGCCTTAGGATGACAGAGAACAGTGGACAATATTAATTTAAGCTGATATAAATAAAAACCTGAGAAAATCATAGATTTATGCCAAACTTCCTCCTGTCAGCAGGTGGCGCAATAACTGTGACTCAATATTGGCATGTAGATGTCTTCAGGAGTGGAATCTCATCAACCCTCTGAATTTTCAGGCCGATCAGATATTGTTTGGCTGAGTTATAAGTGCTTCCTCCTCCATGGCGAAGCATCACACTTTCTTAGTCCGCCACGGACACGCCCTTCGGCAAAAACTCTAGATCTTCACAATTTAACATCACAAAGGCCTTTGGATTAAACTAATGGTTTGTAACTAAAATTTGTAGGAGGAGTTTGTTACACTGTAAAACATGTCACTTCCTGTTGCCAGCAGGTGGCGCTATAACTGTATCTGGATATTGGCATGAAAAATGTGTTCAGGTCAGGACTGTTATGAAACATATGGATTTTGAAGCAGATCAGACAATGTATGCCTGAGTTCCTGTTTTGTGGCGAATCGTCAAAGTTTGAGAGGCCGCCAAGGACACGCCCTTCGACGAAATCTCTAGATCTTCGCAATTTAACATCACCAAGGCCTTTAGATGACAATACCCAATTTTGTTGTTGATCTGATAAACTTCCTAGGAGGAGTTCGTTAAAGTACGACGCCTGGAAATGGAAAAAACAGCACTTTTTCGGCAGAGGAAGTTAAAAACATCCGACTTCCTGTTGGGTTTGCTCCAAGAGACTTTTTTGTAGGTTTTGGCATGTTTGATGTGTGTGCCAATTTTCGTACGTGTGCGTGAAACGTAGCTCGGTGGCCAGTCCGTTAAATGTGCATAGGTGGCGCTGTTGAGTCATTTTGCCAGACTTCCGAAACCTATAACAAACGTAAATTTTCGCCACTTCTGGGGCGTGTGCAAAGTTTTGTGAGTTTTTGAGTATGTTTAGACCCTCAAAATCGCGATTCATTCCGAAGAAGAAGAAGAAGAAGAAGAAGAAGAAGAATACATATCCATACATATTTCTGTGTACCAAAATTTATGAATCAAATATTCAAAATTATAAAAGTACATATTCAGATATTCTACTTAATACAATTTCTAAACCTTTCTGATAATTTTCTAAATCTACATATACTAATAAAGCAAAACAATGTTTAATCCCAAAACTACACCTGAAAATGAGTTGTTGAACTGGTAAACTGTCTGTATTTGCTTTACTTTGAACAAACCCAAAAAAAAAGACTGTAAATTAGCAAAACGATTTGAGCGATGTTAACAAACAACATGTTTCTGCTCGTTTCATGTTTGCGTGTCAGTTTGAGAAAACTAGTTTCCCATTTCGAAGCTAATGTGCAAATGACAATGTGGATAAGCTAGCAGCTTCATAGGATAAAAGAAACGGGGTTTAAATGTGCCCTCTGACCTTTCCTATTAGCAGCATAATGGCGGAGGACGCTTGCCATTCATATCTACCTCAGCCTGAAAGAATAAATTCCAACCGAGAGGCCTTCAGGCACGCACCCCGCTGAATTTAAGAGTGAGTACCATCACCCCATCCCGCTCTGACCAGCAATCGCTCCAAATTACTAACCACCCCCTCTAGAGCTCAAGTGATCACTTCAGACCCCTAGGCAACCTTCAAAACATCAACTTGTGCAACCTCGACTGACCCCAATCTGCAGCAGTCCACCGATACTTCACAATTCATTTAAGTTTAGGTGGCCAGTAAACCAATAACTCAAAAATGCACCCAGGGGTGCACTTATGAAAGGCTCACAAACACAGTCTCACACAAGTTAATAATTCCAAAATTAACTTACAAACAAAGAGATTACTGCAGAATGACCGTCAAAAATGAAACAGAGCAGATAGAAGAACAGCAACAAACTACTTTAGACTCCTGTTGATGAGTCCATGCAATGTAATGTAATGTGTAATGTAATGTGCGTGAAGTCAATTTAAATATGTCTACAACTTTATTGTAAGTGAATACAGAAACAATTTTGTAATCAAAAAAGGACAAGGATGAGTGTTTCTGGTGCACATATCGAGAACCTGTGTTAACCTGTATAATATAATATAATATAATATAATATAATATAATATAAGCTGCACGGTGGCGCAGTGGGAAGCACGTTCGCCTCACAGCAAGAAGGTCGCTGGTTCGACCCTCGGCTGGGTCAGTTGGCGTTTCTGTGTGGAGTTTGCATATTCTCCCCGTGTTCGAGTGGGTTTCCTCCGGGTGCTTCGGTTTCCCCCACAAGTCCAAAGACATGTGGTATAGGTGAATTGGGTAGGCTAAATTGTCCATAGTGTATGTGTGTGAATGAGTGTGTATGGATGTTTCCCAGTGATGGGTTGCAGCTGGAAGGGCATCTGCTGCGTAAAACATATGCTGGAAAAGTTGGCGGTTCATTCCGCTGTGGTGACCCCTGAATAATACAGGGACTAAGCCGAAAAGAAAACGAATGAATGAATAATATAATATAATATAATATAATATGTAACAATGAAGAAAGCACAGGAAACTCATTACTCGATTTTTGTACCTTTTGAGTAATCTACTAAAATGTAACTACTATAAATGTAAGTAAAAGTCACTTGTGAAAGTTTTCAACATTAAAAGTTGACAGAGCAGCGATCATAGACCCACAATGTAATTCGAAACATAAAGGAACAAAAACACCTATACTGCAAAAAATGCTTTTCTTACTTAGATTTTTAATCTTGTTTCAGTCCAAATATCTATAAGTTCTTAAATCAAAAAGCATTTTCAAGACAATCAAACCATATTGTCTTGTTTTAAGAAATAATATG
The DNA here is from genome assembly GCA_903798115.1 of Danio jaintianensis. Classification (NCBI taxonomy): domain Eukaryota; kingdom Metazoa; phylum Chordata; class Actinopteri; order Cypriniformes; family Danionidae; genus Danio; species Danio jaintianensis. The sequence goes on from CAIGQV010016645.1 coordinate 5,562,341, forward strand.
TCAAAATTAAGTGAGTTTTTCCTTAAAACAAGCTAAATAATCTTCCTATGGGGTAAGCAAAATAATTTATGTCAAAAGGAAAAACTAGATTTTTTGCTTACCCGACTGGCAGATTATTTTGCTTGTTTTAAAGAAAAACTCACTTAATTTAGGCATATTATTTTCTTAAAACAAGACAGTATTGACTTCTTGATTTAAGAATTTTTTTATATTTGGACTAAAAACAAGACAAAAAATCAAAGTGTAATCACTATAGTGCTGTTTACTTCACACTCCATACTTAAAATGACAGATCATATTCCTAACGTCAGATGTAAATTTGGTTTTGAGTTCTGTGACTAATTTGGTTATTAAGGAGGCATGCAGAAGACTCACTGGTTCTGTTTGTGGGTTTGTACACTCATTCACAAAGCACCAGATTACTGGAGTTGACTTATACTCAGTCCGGGAATGTGTGACGATTCCTCACTGTAAGTTCAATGTTTTTAGATTAAGATGACGTTAAACACATGAAGCCCCTGCAGAGTCTAAGTCTGACCCAGCATATGCATCATGATTCACAGATTTCATGTGCAGTTTGGTCTGGAGGACTTCAGTATTGTGGGGTTTATGGAATCAGCTGTTGTCACATCAGAAGGATCCTGGGCTAAAGGTTTCCAGTCTGCGGTCGATGACTCTCTGAAGCTAGTTTGTCTGGGTGCCTTTAAAATGTCTGGCCCGGGGCCCTTTTCAAAACACATGTTAGAGATTTAAAGAGGAGGGTGGGGGGAAAACTTTAAACGAATGTTACTTTGCGTGTGCACGTGAACACATTGGCTGTGTATACATTAAAAATATGTAAACGTATATATATAATTATACACATATATACATTGGAATTACATATATTATACATATATATATATAAGGCATGGGACGATAACCGTTTTTAAGGTATACAGCGGTTTGGAAAAGTCCGATTTTAAAACCGCCAAAATTTTCTGCTATACCGTTCTATAGTATGTGTAAGATTTTTTATTTTTATTTATTTTATTAAGTTTTTTTTTTTTTTTTTCGTTTTGTTTTTTAGGACAACAATATCTCCAGCAGAAAAGAAAATCCAAAGATGCCATTTTAAATAGTAAAGAAATCTGTGTTTTTGAAACTAATGAAGACTGCAGAAGTCAATGATTTATATGAATTATTTAGCCTGACATGTTTACTGTTTCAAAATATTATAAATGTTTCTCAAAATAAGATCTATTGTGTTCAAATGGTGGTAAAAGTTTAAGTTTTTTACCCAGACAATTAAAAAGAATATATTTTAGAGCAGTAATCACAATACCGTGAAACCGTGATATTTTTATCCAAGGTTATCATACCGTCAGAATCTTATACCGGCCCATGCCTAATATATATATATATATATATATATATATATATATACATATATATATAGCACAACAACAATTTATATTGTTGACCAAGGTGCTGTACAATCACACAAAGATGTGGAGCAGAAACAGCAAAAGCTCGGTCACCTCGAGATTTAAATTTAGCTCCAAGAATGTTTAATAGTCTCTGGCTGGATGACCTAAAAGACCTTACAGGATTGTGAATAGATAATGTTGGAATAATTAGTCAATTCCATGCGTGTTCAATAAAAAAGGTCAGGAGAGGTTTTTCTTCAAGGTTTAACATATTAGCAATTTATTGGATACAAATGAATAATTCAATTTACAGAATTCTGTTATCCTCAATGCAATGCAAAAGTTACATTCAGGAGGTGTGCACAGTTTTCATTTCCTGACTTCAGCTTTTATAGGCAGCTGATATTAACAGGTGGAGTTTAGTGAAATTCGTCACTTGTCAATCATTCTCCAGTTCTCCATTGGCCGCACCCATACACACGTCCTCTTTTTCTACGAATTCTCTGCACAACATTTAAAAGCACAAGACTTCTCAACTGCAAATTCTGTGCTTACAGGAAGTTTCACTGCAAAGCTCAAGTTAATTTTACACAAGCTTCATCTACTTCTGCAAAAATGCTTCATTAGTATGCAAAACATATCACACTCAAGAAGAAGTTCAGTTAATATATCACCTTTAAGCAATACAAATACAATGGTTTAATGAAAAGAAAAAGAGACAAAAATATGTTAAAAAAAATTCCTTTGTAATTCCTTTTTTCCAACAATAATAAATCAGGCAAATAAACAGGAGCTAAAACCATTCAGAGCTTTAAAAACCAGCAGTAAGAATCAATTAAAATCAATTCTATAACAGATTGGGAGCCAATGCAAAGATCTTAAAAATGGTGTAATGTGCTCTTGTTTAAGCACACCAGTTAGAAGCATAGCCACTTGATGGCGATTAAGAATTAAGAATATATATTTGATCATATTTGAATATATAAATCATAACATTTATTTTATTTTTTTATCCATATGCACTTGTATGTCATATGTGTAATTTGCATATACTGTCATATATCAGATTTCTATGTGGGTGTATACGTGATATAATCCATCTTCATCCATAAAATAACTGTATCATGACTACATCATCACACTCATCTATCAGCTACTCAGCCAAACAGACCTGGAAAACATCAGGTTATGACATGAGCTTATATATGTAAAATGTTAGAGAGAAAGAGAGAAATTGAACAAAATGTCTAAACTCATACCAGAGTTTAACAGCTCTTCAGAATCAGATCAGATGAAGATTTTATTGGGTAAAGATAAACATCCATCAGCTGCTGCTAAATTCATTTATCAGTTACACACCTTTAGAAACAAACTATAACACTTTTATCTTCATCTGACACCATTTAAAATGTAAATGTATATACTTTAAAAGTTTATATTACAAATGTTTACTTTATAACTTATACTGTAAATATCTTATAGGTCTCTTATATTTTGTATTTTATGATCCAGCACCTTTAGTTTAATTTGACCTTAATGTTTGTTATTGTATGTTACTGTATGTTGTTTTATGTTTATGCTTTGGCAATATTGTAAGTTCTCACAATCATGCCAATAAAGTACCTTGAAATTGAAAATTGAATTGAAATTGAGAGGAAAACAGATCAAATAAATAAAAATAAAAAAACATACAAGAGAGATTTGGACAGCATTCAAACTCTTAACACATGCAGTTTTCAAAAGCATGTAAACTTAATCGATAGTTTGGTTGATTTATTGACTTTTAATAGCACAAGAAAGGTGGGAATATAAACACAGTTGAGATGGATGTGAATAGCCCTGTTGTTGGATGGTTAATTTGTAATCGCCGGTTAGATAGCAACACATCCCTACTACTGTTTTGGGTTAATAAATAATATGTAGCCCGAAGCTATGCAAGGTTTCAAGAAGTTGTGAATAAAAGATAAAGAATTCAACTGTTACTTTTTATCTCATAAAAAAGTGAATCTATTTTGTCCATTTACACATTAGTTCTGCTGGAATACAAAAACACAAACAACATTGCATAATGGAAAACAATTAGCAATCCAAAATCCATATGGTCTCATGGATGGCCATTGAGGACACAGGATGGCAGTGGTGAGGATGTAGAGGCCCTTGTTTTAACCTCCGACTTTTGACCTCTGTACTGAGAGAACTACAAGTCAAACAACAGGCCTGTTGTAGTAGAACAAGGACTGATACATACTAAAATTACAAGAGTCATGAGAGCTAACACACATGATCCTCCTGATTCTCCACATTTCCTGCAGCCCAAGACCTGACCTTTGAATAACCTTCCTGATACTGGGCCAGACAGACCAAACCTGAACTCCCAGAAGGAACATCTAAGACGCAGAGGAAAGAGGGAGGGAGAAAGAAATAAAGCGATACAGGTATAGAATGAGAGAGAGAGAGAGAGAGAGAGAGAGAGATTGAGACCAGGACAAAAGAAAGGAGGTATTGGAGACAAAGTGCCGATGAGTCGGATTTGACCGTCTGAGAGATATGAGTAAGCTGTAAGGCAGGGGAGAAGCTTCAGGCTAACAGATAAAGCAGATTCCCTACAGACGTCATCATGGGAAGAGACCAGACCTGATCTAGAGGAATTCCTCGAAGAAAGAACCTTATCTGGGAGAAATAGGCCTCATATCTTGTAATGGGCAGGGAGATGATGAAATGTGTGTGTGTGCGTGCGTGCGTGTGTGTGTGTTAGGGCTGCGCGATGTTAAAAATCTCATATCACAATATGTCATATCCTGATAAATCACGATATGCAACTTTCTTACAATCCTGCTATTCATGTTTGTATCTTACTGTAAACAATGTATTTTGTGACACCATGAAATAAACTATAGAGCATAATATGAAGCAATAGACAACTCTACTGTGTGTGCGCGCGTGTGTGTGTGTGTGTGTGTGTGTGTGTGTGTGTGTGTGTGTGTGTGTGTGTGTGTGTGTGCATGTGCGTGGCATATCAGGACAGATGTGTATAATAACATGGGTATTACAAAGAGATATTAAAAAGAGATAAAGAGTGCATTATGAGGACATTGCTGATGTCCCCCTTTTTAAAAAGGCTTATAAATGAATGAGGGGTTTTTTTTCCAGAAAGTAAAACTACACAGTTTCTTGTAAGAAGTAGTGAAAGGTGTAGGGTTGGGCAAGTGCCAGGGCAATATAAAATACAGTTTGTAGAATAAAGCAATGGAACCCTATTTTCTACAAATGAAGCATGAGCACACATTGCTTTGCATCTTATAAACACAACCAAGCCTTAAAATTACTATCTGGACCACCCCTTTAAGGTGTATTGTTACAGTGTTAATTACAAGTACTTATTATATGGTTAGGGTTGAAATGCGGGTTAGGTTTAGGGTTATGCATAATGCATACTTAATTGTAATTACTATACAATTAACATGTGTAACATGTAACACGTGTAACACCTTAAAATAAAGTGTTACCAAAGGCTGTATACAAGGTGCTTGCCAGAGATATACAAGGGATAGTTCACCAAAAAATAATAATAATAATAATTCTGTCAACATTTAATTATATTCCACATTTCTGAACCTGTTTGACTTTATTTTTTCTGTTGAATGCAAAACAATATATTCTGAAGAATGTTTGAGTTGATTTTCATACAATGTTTTCAATGTCATTTTTCCAGCATTCATCAAAATACCTTCTTTGTGTTCAACAGAAGAAAGAAATTCATAAAACTTTGGAATCACCTGAGTGTGAGTAAAAGGTGAGGAAATTTTCATTTTTGGTGTGAAGTGAACTTTAAGAGGGGGGTTAAACAAAAAAAAGAGAGAAACAGATTTTAATGTCAAAACATAAACAAAAATATGCCCTAAACAAGGATTGTGGCCATGTTTACACACAAAGTGAAAATCTAGGTTTAGACCAGATGACCTTGACCACATAAAACTGCCATTTCAAGGTGTCGTTATCTGGAGGTTCTTTATTATTATAACTACATTTGTTTTTTCATAGGCTTCTATCTACTGTACCGCTAAAAAGCATTGCTGCTGATGTTTTGGCTGTTGTCACAAGCCAAAGAGTCCTCACCTGGTACTCTTTAGAACAATTTTCTTTAAAGTACATTGTAAATATTTGATGTGCGCACACACACAGTGTGGTTAAACATAATTAAAATAGTAAAAAGATGTCTGAACAGCAGGTATGTGACCTCCAGCATGAGAGAGGGCTTGCTTTTCTGGTCAGAGACAAAAGCTCCATTTAGGTCCACTGCTCCAGCTGTGATTGGACCATTTGAAAGAGGAAATGGATTCAATTGGCTCTCAGACACAAGGCTCTCTCTCTCTCTCTCTCTCTCCCTCTCTTTCTCAAACATGCTTAATTAGCTCAGGTCAATGTCTGCTTTTCCGCTTAGATCACTTTGGTTATAAATGTCAAAAGACATAAAATTAGTGTTCCAGAAAGTGGATAAAGCAAAAATTACCATATAAAAATATCAGCACTGCAATATTAGATGTTCACGCCATTGACCTTTGGTTATTGCTTCCTTCAGGGAGACAGTTATGAAAGGAAAGAGAAAAGGAGAGATTCTGTTTTGATCCTTTTTATCCCATTAATCTTTATAATGGAAGTAGTAAAACACCAGATTGAAACTCACACACCGATATTGCTCACTGACACTATTTCCATCAGTGCAGTGAAATCTGCTGTTTATGATAAAGCCTTTGCACATATAAAAAAACTAACTTTTTGAGATAACTTCAAAGCTGAAGCAGATATGGCTCATAAAATAGAGTGCAACTGATAACTGAAAAGTTAACGTTTACTCAGGAGTGTAGTATTGAAGCACACTGTGTTTGTGTGTGTGTGAATGGGAGGAGGTGAACTGTAGGAGGAAACTCACAGTGACACTCTCATCACTCAAACTACACAATAATGTAGACTCATCGCATCAGTGTCAGACTGAAGTCATTTCTGTGACGGATTCACATCAGTCTGGAGCACAAACAAATACAATCAATTATATTACGTCTGAAGCATTCCTCATTTATTATATCAATACTTGAAAAAGGAGAGACTCTTAACGTCTGCAGTCTTGCCGGAGAGTCCACTTGTGATTTAAAAGGAATTAGTCTCAAAATGAGAAGCTTTAAGCAAGGGAACCTAAAATGTGCTCTAGAAACAACCCCTAGTCACTGCTTAGTATGATTAAGTACGATTTAATATGCACTATTCAATCCATCTTGAATATTTCATAATCATATTAAACCATATTCTCATATTATCAGATTTAATCAAGATGAAATTGTAGCTTTCACTCAGGCAAAGAGTATGATGGATTTTCACCTATTAAAAATAGATTTTATTAATCAATTGTATGCCCAAAAAATGTGAACTGTTCAAAAAATGTTTTGGGTCTGTACATTTTTTGTAAAAAGAAATTAATACTTTTTCCAGCAGCAAAGCAATGAATATGAATATATTAAAAGGGATCCTGAAAAACGTAACACACAAATATGGTTTTCAGCAACAATGTGTACACAAAATACAACAAAACATCTTTTTTGAGCACCAAATAAGCATTATAATGATTTCTAAATATAATGTGGAACTCTGTAGAATATTCTGTAGAACATTCAACTGTGCTGTCAAGGGAATGATTAATAAAATAATAATAAATAGACAAATAAAAACTTACATACACAGTCACACACAAACGTAAAGCTCTATATTAAGACATTTTTTAAATAATTACAAACCTTTTATTTTTAATTGTAAAATTAATTCACAAAAATTACTGTACAAAACAAATGCAGCCTTTTTGGGAATAACTGACTTAATTCAAAAATATTAAACAATGCAAAATTGAACTTTTGAATGGTGTGTATTAATTGTCAGTTGTTGTCAATAACCAACTTAAATTATAAAGCTTCCTGTATATGTTCATCTTTTAAACAAGGACCAATAGGTCCATATGATTAAAGAAGCATCCTTATTCATTACAGCTTAAACTTCCAAATACTAATTAAAAAAGTGAGCAACATCAAATACATTCACTAAATGTTTTTTTATGATTCTACAAAGCTTTTTTTCATTTCTCTTCTTCACCATGTCCAAATCTCTGTTGTTGTGTCTGAACACATTTAACACGTGCTTCAGAGGCGTTGACCTACATCAAGCCGCTTGCTCAGCTAATATCAGAACACAAAGGGATTAGCCTAAGATTAGGATAAAACCATCTGTGGTGTAATTGTTTCTGCCAATTACAATCTAACATAAACACAGTTAATTCTACAACTCAACCATGCAATATTTAAAGAGCCTATGAATCAATCCATCCATCTGAGACAACAGCTGTCAGTTGATCAAAAACAGCTAAACATGAACCATAAAAACTTATTTGTTTAGTGGTTATTTTGTCCATAGCATTGCACTTCAGCGTTGAAATGTTTTCCAAGAGTGTGGCATGTTTACATGGTGTACTGACGGACCAGACATAGTGTCAGATTGGAGCTTGTGTACTGTTAGTACACTTTGTTGTTTTTTGTCTCACTCAAATGAAGTGACTCATCCAGCAGACATTGGTTTATGTAAACGCACATCATCGTTAACCCTTGTTAAATAACCCTGTTGTTTACTAAACAAATACGTAAGTGATGTCCATCCAGCATCCAGAGACATGTTGTTTTTTTTGCAGCTGTCCACCTATTTGTCAAGTCGTGTTAGTAAACTTTAAGATCTTTAAGTCCTTAAATGGAAGGCACTGTGGGTGAGAATGCAGGATCCACCCAGACATTTACACACACACACGCACACGCGCACACACACGCGCACACACACGCACACACACACGCGCACACACACGCGCACACACACACGCACACACACACGCACACACACACGCACACACACACGCACACACACACACACACTTTTCACTGACTTAGTGAAGCCATTGCATAGACTTTAATTGTTGTTAAATCAGGTTGATGATCATTTCTATGGCCAAATCCTACTCATATAGCGCTAAACAAAACCATAAATCAAAGAAAGCTGAAAAATATCTCATTAATAAAACTTTACATTGAAACCTTCCAAAAAGTAGAATAAATTGCAATTTACATAGTAATGATTATGGTTCATATGAAAATTTAAAGTGGTTAATTTAGGTAAATATAAAAGTGAAATATGTTTACATATGGGCGGCACGGTGGCGCAGTGGGTAGCATAATCGCCTCACAGCAAGAAGGTCGCTGGTTCGAGCCCCAGCTGGGTCAGTTTGGCATTTCTTTGTGGAGTTTGCATGTTCTCCCCGTGTTTGCCTGGGTTTCCTCCGGGTGCTCCGGTTTTCCCCACAAGTCCAAAGACATGCACTATAGGTGAATTGAATTACCTAAATTGTGTATGTGTGTGAATGAGAGTGTATGGGTGTTTCCCAGTGATGGGTTGCATCTGGAAGGGCATCCGCTGCGTAAAACATATGCTGGATAAGATGGCGGTTCATTCTGCTGTGGCGACCCCAGATTAATAAAGAGACTAAGCCGAAAAGAAAATGAATGAATGAATGAATGAATGAATGTTTACTTATAGCTGCGCACATTCTCCTGTCAAGTTAGATTTTTATAGATCACAACCTTCACGTGATAAGTGGCGTACGCACATTTCCTACCCCGTTTTTTCCATATGTCAACTTTATAAATGAGACCTCAGATAAATTTAAAATATGTTTTGGCCAACTTTTAAATAGTGAGGACCAGTTAATTGTCATTGTGCCAACAATGTGCCATTTTCCCCTCACAAGTATAAGTAAATTAAACCAGTAAACACACACGTATAGACATCTTTGCAGGAGACCTCCCATTGACAAAGATTTTTATGTACAAACTGTATATTCTATTCCCATACCCAACACTAGCCCTAAACAGATTCTACAAAAAAGTTAAGTCATTTGACATTTATCATAAATTACTGAAATGAATACATTCAAATGAAACAGTTTCAAATTCAAAATAAATAAAAACTATAAAATGTGGGGTTATTACCAACCAAATTAGGGTAAAATATAGAAAATCTCAACCACTGGATGAAATATTTAAATAAAAAATGTAACCCATCGGTTGGGTTTATCTATAATTTACCTCATAGTGTACCTCATATCATTCCAAACCTGAGTGACTGACTTTCTATTGAGGGATAAAAATGAGGAACTGTTGTCTATACACAGAAAGCCAGTGCTGTTGGAACTACAGTACCAGATTCAAGCTTCACAATTCTAAACAGCATATTCATCTGGAACAACATGCAGTGCGTAAACGATGACCGAATTTTGGGTGCAGTATCCCTTTAACCTTCAATTGTATGAAAATGTGTCCATCAGGTGTGTTTATGCATGCACAATAGCACTGAATGTGAATGCATACATGGCTGTTTGAAACTGTGCCAGTTACATGTTTGCCATATGATTTTTTGCCAGGGTTGTGCATGTGTGGTCTCAAGCAAATCTGTTCGGAACACATTTTTTTTGCTCAGAATGTATATTTGTGTGTTACACCTATAAATTCCTCTGTTTTACAACTTACAAAGCAGGCTTGCTCGATTACAAAGAAATAAAAAAAGAGATTCTGGATCTTATTTAGCCACACACAGCTAGGCCAGGGTGAAAAAAAATGAAGAGAGAATAAAGGAGAAAGAGGCACCGATATCTTAAAAGAGATGGGGGAAACAGAGAATCAAACTGAAAGAGAGAATGGAAAAGGGAGACATTCAAAGAAACGTTCACTGGAGAGAGTTGGCAGACTGTCTCCACAGCCTACAGTTAATAAGCCACTGTGGGAGATACAGGACTCATGCACTCATACACTCACACAACCAAAAGAACAAAACATAATAAAAAAGACCCCCACTAGTCTTTCTTCACGCAACTGTGGAGGAGAATAATAAAAAGTCTGGTGTGTAGAAAGGCTACCAGGTGAAATGTCACAGAGTGGAACTCTTCACACACACAAACATGTAACAATTCTAAACAGCTATTGGATTTCCTATCATACTTTACTAATTACAAACTCTCCGGGTTCCTCCTCCCACTCAAACACACGCTCACACACACTCCATCTGCTCGCGTGCTGTCTAATTAGGGAGCAGCTCATTTAAGTGATGAAAGGAAAGGCGGCCCCTGAACGTCAGACCGCAGTCCCAGTGAAGAATCCAAAGCCTCTGGTGTTTCAGCCTATTAACAACACAAACTGGTGCCTTGGAGGCTGCCTTTGGAGGAATGTGTGCGTTTTTATGCTGCCTCATTAACTGTGGGTATCCTACCTTCATACGTCATTGACCGAATCGACCCTGTATGATTAAGGACTCTGTCTCTTATTAGTGATCTTTTTTTTTTTATGTGGGGTGTTGCAAAAAAAATGTTGATTTGGTCTTTCTTTTCTTGGTGCATGTTGTTACTTATTTGCATCTGTTATAGCCATATAATGAAGGTTTTAACTTTTAGAGAACCCTGACTGTACTTTATTTGTCAGCCTTTACATAAAGGAAATAGCAAAATAGCCAATTAGTGATTTCTTAGAGACATGACATAATTGCCTCTGTTCTATAAGTGCAAAACAATAAGTCTTTGTTTTTGTATGAGTTCATTGGTTTGTATTATCCCATGAGATATGGTAAACGAATTTGGTGTGACATTCATTAAAGAATTTGGCTTGAGTGCTAACACTCCCACCTGAACCTAAAAAAAAGAAAAACAGATATGAAATCAATATATATGAAAGACAAAAATGGGTTTTATGGATGTGTAACAGTCCGATCTCACCAGGAAACATAACTATTTTGCGTATTGTCTACAGGGCTGCACAATATATTAGTCACATCGCAAGATGTAATATGATGAGTCTGTATTATAATCAAATAGCTCCACAGTTCAGAATGTATTATATTTGTGGAGTCACTGCATAGTTTAACCATAATGGAATTAAAGTTGTATGTGTTTTTAAGGCCTGTGATTGTGTGAGCATTTAAGAGAGTTTAAAGCATTCAGGTACAATAAGTTGTACCATTTGTAACTTTAATAAAGATACATTTTATAGAATTGTTTATATAATGAAGACTATACAGTGTTAATAATTTACATTTGATTATTCAATGTCTGTGCTTCCACCCATAAAAAACTATTTAATTTTTTCTTTACTCTATTGTTTTTATCTATGCCTGTTATTTGTTTATTATTTTAAAGGGGTGGTCCAGAGTGTAATTTTAAGGCTTGGTTGTGTTTATAAGATGCAAAGCAATGTGTGCTCATGCTTCATTTGTAGAAAATCACGTTATTTTTTCATATATTATACTTTGATTATATACAGCTACTCTGCTAACATGAAAACGTTTCCTAGTTCCTCTTTCCTAGCTCCTCAAGAGACTCTGATTGGTCAGCTAACATAATGTGCTGTGATTCGCGGATTGGCTCCACGTCACCAGTAAAGCGTCACGCCTCCACAAGCATGCGCTTTGCCTCAGCTGTGTAAATACTGTCAGTCAGAGTAAGTTAGCTGTTAGCAGTATCTGTTTGAGCCTTAATCAGACAGAAAATGAAAAGGATGAACCTCATGCCTGCTCTCTAAAATAAAATCTGACAAGTGTCTGTAACGAGTGAAAATAGGGTGTGGTTCCTTTAAGAGAATCGCCATTTTATGTGTGTGTGTGTGTGTGTGTGTGTGTGTGTGTGTGTGT
>CAIGQV010016645.1:5574601-5597163 GCA_903798115.1 Danio jaintianensis
TGTGTGTGTGTGTGTGTGTGTGTGTGTGTGTGTGTGTGTGTGAACAGTCTGTAGATGCATGTAACACGAGAAGGGCATGTGCGCGGGACCAATGTTTATTTTTATTTTTCTCTGATGCTGGAATTAAGTTGTTTTCCTGTAATTTACAGTGACGCTGTTGACAGGAGAATAAATGTGGAATACGACCCGTGTGAGCTTTGATTGATTTTTCTGCTGCAACACGAGTTAGGCGAGTTATAATGTTTTTGTTTTTTTTCTCAACTCAACGCATTACATGTCTTTCACATATATCTGGAATAAGCATGTGTAAGTAATGTGAAATGTTCACATATCTTTTGCAATTTTATTATCTGAGATGTATAACACAGGGAACGCAGCCGCATAGAGAGACAGTGCAGCGCTGCTGAAGATTGTGGCTGTTTACAGCGGTTTGACTGATAAATATAAATTTGTAGCTAAATTGTTAGCGGTGCCAAACAGCATTTCCCGTTGTTTACATCCTTGCTACAACATACCGTTAACGCTAGACCCTGTGCATGTCATAGATCAATTTTAACAAACAAAAATACTTACAGGTTGTGGGTCACAATCCACAGCTTCTGCTTGTTCGAGCTGCTCCTTTAAGGGGTTTTAGCTGAAGCCAGCACTGAACTAGGAGAGATTCTGGGAGCTGTTCTTTGTCAAATGCTTGCTATATATATTTTTATAATTCTCTGGAACATTAAAATTACACTGTAAGCACTTCTCTCTTCGTGTCGTGTCCTTTGGAAGCCCAAATACAGAAACAGAAGAAGCTCTGTGTAAATAGCAGCGTTTGGACGGCATTTTAGCTTTCTCTGCTGTAATATTACAGCGCCTCTGGCCACGCCCCTTCTCTACGCAGGGTGTGTGCGTGGTAAATACGTGTAACCGAAAACCCTTGTGATCTCATCAGCCCGGATGTATTTTTTTGTAGTCCCCAAAGTTCGTTCACTGTAGGCTTTGCTAAGCTAACTCTGTAAAAGCCAATGTCTCCCTTTGCATTGAACTTTGCGCGTCTTAAATTCAGAGATGTTGTTTATGTTCACACATCTACATTACACATGAACTAAAGTTTAAAATATGATATCGTAGTGAACACCCCCTTAATTGCATGATTCACTGCCATACAAAATCATTCTAAATTACTGAATTCTTTTCAAATAGAGCAACTCATGTTGTAATCTGATGAAACTATATTCATATCGCAAAATATATGAAAAACAAAAAAAACTATTTTAGATTTCCAATATCATGCATGCCTAGTATTGTCAGAAATTGCCTAATTTGTACAAATTCACACAATTTCATTCATACAATTTCATTCAGTCATTGGGGAATGAGCAAACCGAACAAAAATGTATGAATGAGATTGTACAAAGGCATACAAACTAGCAAATAAAGGGTTATGTATTGCATTGGTATCACGGCTTTATTTTGCCCCCATGGATTAGAATATCAAGGGTCAAGCATTTTTACCATGGCTGTTTCTCAATTCCAAGAATGATGAGAATGGACTCGTGTTCTTGTGGAGACCTCAGAAGAACGAACTCGGAAGACCGCGAGAACAGAGAACGCATCCTGTGAGAAATAAGACGCTGCATTCTTCCTGATGGTCACATGACTTTCACGCATTTTTTACGGAAAATTATTTAAACATTACAGCATTCATACAACGATTTATTGTTTTTCCCCTTTTCACAATATATACTATGCATAAACACTTTACAAATATATGTTGCACAATACAAATAAAACAAATTTTAATATGAATTTCAGCAAATAAACACCCTTAATGTGTTTATGCCTTTATAAGGATTTTCATGGTAATGTTTACTTTCACCATCTCATTTAGGGAAACTCCTGAGACAATAAGTTATATCTCTGAACTCTATTTAAAATGCTGTGCTTTCCACCTCCTTTATTCAGCCGCAATGACTTCTGGGACTTCTCGAACGAGTTTTGCGCTCAAGTCTGCATCGACGCATCCTCGATATCAAGAACACATCCGGGAACATTCACGCGTCCTCTGTTCTTGCGGTCTTAAGTTTTGGAACTGAACTTTGGCGGTTAATGATGACGTTACGCGAGAACACAAGGACACAAGATCGCTGAAGAACACATATTGAGAAACACCCCATGAGTTATATAAAACACCAACTAACTGACATTCTGTGTAACTATAGATTATATACCCAAAGAAAGAGAATCATTTGATCACATAATAAAATAACCTATTTAAAGATCACAACACAGCCACAAAATACCAATTAATTGTCATTTTATTTATACTTTATTTTTACTATCCTGACCACTTAAGTCTTGCCTGCATGATGTTCATTTATTCATCTTTTTATAGGGTAAGGTCAAAATAAGTATGTTGTTTTGTTTTTACATGAATATATATTTTATATTAAAACCTTACTTCGCCAATATTTTAGCTTTTTTTTTTTTACAAAAGTTATCTGTAAAATAAAATAGAAATATTTTGTAGAAACCATGATACAGTACAACTGCTTTCACCACTGATAATAAAGATTTCTTAAGCAAATTAACATGTAAAAAATAAGAATGACATCATTACGTTTGATTTACGTTTGCACTAAAATAGTTACTTTTATAATTGTAATAATACTGTAATTATTATAATACTGAATTACTGCATTTTCTAACCTCTGCTGTAGCTTTATCTCTGTATAAATTCTTTACTGCAGGAACTGATTAGTGCAAAAAATGAAAGGCTGCTATTAAAAATGTAAAAAGTGAATGAAAATCAATGGTTTTGGCACTTAAAAGTCATAAATTGACAGTTTTAGCGATTATGTCATGTAAAGCACACAGCCTTTATTCTTAAGCAAGCATTAGGCGAGTATTTAATGTTAAATTAATCAAAGAAACGGAGCAAACAGTCAATATGTGTCTGGGTCAGGGCAGGCTGATATTGACAACATCCCTCCCTCAGTAATTACTTTTCCAGTTCGTTAAAGACCAGCGTCTTTAACGAGAATGGCAGAGACTGATAAGAGTGAAGGCACTCGACTCGCGCCAGCTGAAGCATGAGCATTCTCGCTTTTAATTAAAGGACAGTAAACCTGATGAATTTCTCTTGTTTTTATGTGGAGATTCACTAGTTCACAGCTGGGCGTCCATCACTGAATCACATTGATCAAACTCCTCAAGTCTGTTGTTTTAAATGAGCTTTCCTGTTATGACAGCCTGTCCGTCTCTGAGGGTCTCCGGTATTTTCAACAGCTCTTGGATTAATGAGAGGACGCATTTAGAGCGACTACGCTAACTCTCCTCCCCCACCAAAAAAAAGAAGAAGAAAGATTTACAGCTTAACAGCTTTTTGGGCCTGAAATACAGCATCAAATCTATTTGGTTTTAAGACTTGTGGGGAGGGGGGTGGGTGTATGGGGGTTAAGCTGATGACTAGCTAACTGTACCCAAGAATGAACTAATGACATTTAAAAAACGTTTTTCCTTTGTTTTTCACAATCGGAAAATCATAGCAGAGCTTTATCACGCAGGTGCTGGAGTAATGGAGAGAGTGATAGTGTGTTTTGATAACAAATGAGGCTGTTTCCAGAGGCTGAAATGAAATGGAAAGCACAACAGGGGTTCCGAAAGAAAAAAAAAAGTGCACATAGAAAAAGTTGAATTGCAACAAAACGAGATGAAGTTAGATGATTACACACATGTACTTTAGAATTAAAATGCGATTTGAATTAAATTATCACTCAAAAATGCTTTCAACATTCAGATCAACTCTCCAAATTGTGCAAGTGCTGCAGGATAACAATGACAGCGGCTGGTAGGTAATCTTAACCAAATAATGGAGATATGCAAAAGAGAGAGGGAAAGCTATTGAGCGGATATTCAACTCTGCCAGGCCTCGTAATACTGATCCAAAGAGCTCTTAGTGAAAGAGCACAGCCAGCCTCTGGAGGAGGGAACAGACTCAGACAATTCCAGGCTTTTGTGTGTGGTCTCAATCGCAAGCCCCTTGAGAACCACCCCTCCTTTGCTGCCTTCTCTCTCTCCATCCATCTCTCTGTTTACATGCTCACTTTCTCTTCCCTCCTTTCCTCTTTTTTTTTTAATGCACCACAGGTGGGCAGGCACAACTAAGGGGCAGCTAACCTTCTCAGAGGTCAACACAGGGGCCATTACATGCGTGTATATTTTTGTGTGTGGTCTCAGAGTTTATGTTGGTCTTTTGGGAATATTGTGCTTTTAAGCCTAGGACTGAAATCAAGCACATGGCAGACTACTGCAAGTTCATGGAAGCTTTTTGATATTAGTTTTCTGAAAGGATTAGTTTACATTTGACAGATTATAGCCATTATGTTCTCACCTTCTTGAAAATGTATGTATTTTGTGCATTTTTACGTTTTTTTTTCCCGATTCATTCTTAATATTTGCAAACCAGTAAGTGTTTTTCTCAAAACAAAGTACAAAACACCACACGATGCTACCTGCAACTTTCTTAAAATCCATAGTTAATCTTTCCAAAGTAAGAATTTGTGTCAATGAATAGATCAGTGCCATCAAAATGACAAATTCTTGTGTCATTGATAACAAGCAAGACAATCTTAATGCTTAGCCGTGTTGCCAATATAATATATCCTGTTAGAAACTATGGCTACAGTTTGATGACGATGGATGAAAATCCACAAAAATATTTTTATATTTTTCTATAAGTGCAATAGACAACAGATTTATGCTGTAATTTATGAGGGGCATATATGCACATGAGAGCTATGGCATGTATCTGTATCAAGTATAGATGAATAGAGCAATATGAAGCATAACAGTAATACAGATTATGATAACTAGACCTACAATTTTCCGTTTAATTACTTGTTTAATTAAGTAATGCCTAGATAATTTTTGTGGGGTATTCAATATAGCCATCGTATATTTTTGATAATGGAGAAAGCAGTGGATTGTTGTACAAAATCAACTGTCTGAAGGAATGTACCAAAGCATTCGCAATTTGTTAAAGCAGTAAGAATTTGCTTATGTGCATTTCTGAGAAATGGTCCAAAGCACCTTAGAAATACTGTAAAATGACATCACCCAGGAGTCTGTGTAGCCTACATGACGTCAGCATTTTAATACTACTCTTTTGCTACTATATAAAAAAATATATTGCTACTATATAAACACGGTGTCTTAACCAACCGCTATATGTCAAGTGATTTATTGTCACCAAAAAAAAAAAACGCAAAACTATAGCGTGACAAGGCAGAATCAAGCGCCAACAATCAGCCAATCAGAACAGTTATTTCTGTCATAACGCACTACAGCAGTGTAAATCTAAAAACACTTACCTTGCATCCTCATGTCTGCCGAAACTCTCCACAGGCCATCACGCTTTGTTATTGTCTTTGTGGAATTTGTAATTGTCCCAGCAAAAATATCCAATCCTAAAGTTACATAAGCCAGCATCTTTCACCATGCCAGTTTGATGTTAATCACGTGATTACGCAGGAATCGGTTTGAATTGTGCGGTCAGCGCGGAGCTACTCTGAGCAATATATACGGTGGCCGAGATAGGTCAAATTCGCTGCAAGTAAAAAAAAAAACATGAAAATAGAGAAACACTAACAAATTGAGAAAACAATCTTCATCAGTTTGACAATGCACACACACAAATTATTACAGCATGTGCAAATGCTGAAATGCCAAGCAAGTTAAAAAAAAAACACATATAGAAAAACACTAACAAAGTGAGAAATCATCAATTTGCAGACAAATTCTCCCACTGCATTGCAAGTAGGACATAACCCTAAAAAGTGATAAAACCGGCTGCTTCTTGCTTAGAGCCAGCGGTGGTGTCGGAGATCTTAGAAGTGAGTTGTTGTTTTTTGTTTTTTTTTTACATCCTGGTTGAAATTTTCTTGTTTGCATATAGCCTACCACTGATTGTAAACAGGAAGAAGTTGGGTTCATCATTTTTTGGGGTCCACCAACACAATTACATTGTGCTCTGCACTATTTGCAGTGCGTTTCTGTGTTTGCATGTGTTGTGAGAATTTGCATGCATGTGTTTTATCAAATTGATGAAGATGTTTTCCCAATTTCTTGATGTTGTTTTATTTGCATATGTTTTCATACCTTGGAGCTTGTTTGAGCTCTCTTGGCCACCATAGTACATATAATCATTTATAATAATATAAATACACACAAACAAACAGGCACTTTCAACATGGAAACCTTTTTTTTGCAACAATTTTTCTGCTACAATCTGAAACTGGAATATTACAACTAACAATTAGCTAAAACAAAATTCTTTGAGCATTGGCACAAGAAAATGATATTAAATTGTGATGTGTTGGATTAAGAAGGGATGGTCTATTCTTATTAGGATGTCATGACTAAAGATAATTTTCCAAAAACTAATTAGAAAAAATAGAAATCACCCCTAGGAGAAATTATTATTTTTATTATTTTAAATTGGAAAAAGCATGACTCTTACCATACAATGAAAATACCATACCGAAAAATTAGAGAAAAGCTCTTTAAGGTTTTACATTTTTACATAATATTACTTCTGTTATTGTAAAATCTTTTTTTAAATCTTTTTTTTTGCTTCAAAAACTAAATATGTCATTAACTTCACATAATTTGTTATTTTGTAATATTGTTTGTCATATATAGGAATCGTAATTCTAATATATATTGACAAACACATTATCATAACAAATACTCAAAAGTATAAAGAATTCAAACAAAATGTGAAATTAAATAATGTTTAGTTATTTAATGTAATTTTAAAGTATCACTGTATTAATATATTATACATATATGTGTTATTTATTTTTATTCCTACATTATTTTCATTTTTATCCTTTGTTTTTTAATTACAATTTTGCTGACATACAGTGTTTATATCTTGTTGTTGAGTAAGGCTTGGTTAAATATTATGTTTGTAATGTTCATTAATCATTAGTATATTTTTAAAAGAAAGAATAAAATTATCTAAAAGCGTTTTTGGTTAAGTACTGTTTTAAAGTGCTGTTAAAGAAAGACGAGAATTAATTCATTGTTAAGGGCGTGCTTTGCTTTCCAGGCAATAAAAATCATGGAGCTTACAAGGATTCTGAAAATGCCATTAGAGTTATAAATGGTTATGAATATATTACTTAGGTTATGACAGAATATCTAAATACATTATATGGTTTGTTTTGTTAATAAAGTACGTGGCTTCTGCATGTTTATGTCCCTTATATTGTTCAGCTCATAAAACTACAGAAACCACACTGAATGATAAGGGTTGTAAGACAGGTTATGAGTTTTGGAGTGCTACGAGAGACTGGCACACTTGTTTTGTCATTATTTCTAAAGTAGGGCTGCACCTGATTGAGGACTATAGGTCAGATTTCACATAGTGTGACCTATAATTGGCCAAGATACTGTGTGACATCTCAAGGAGGCTCTTACTACGGCAGAAAACACTGAGCATGTGCCAGCTTACTGGAACTGACAGACATGTTGCCTGGCAACAGGAAATTGAGGAACATCATATCACATGACTATTTATCGCGTGTATATTTGTGCATGCAAGGGTTTAAGCTATGCTAACTGGAGGATATTACACAACCAGTAAAACATTATTTACTATCAGAAGTTGTCGTGATTATCATACAGATATACTGTAATCGCTTGGGTTACATGAGCCAGTGAGAAGTGTGAGCTTTCTAAACACATCCTTATCATCTTGCATTGGTGTGCTTGGAGCTTGTAAAACTGGTCTTTCTTTAACTTTACTGAAAGGGAGTCGCTTTATCACAGGAATGTAAACACTCCTGTCCTCAGGAAGAGCAGGTTTGCAACATCATGTGTCACTGCGTGTCTGTTTACTCATTGCACACCTGGTATACACAGCGACTATGCTAATATTGGCACCCTTGGTAAATACAAGCCAAAAAAAGACAAAAATCTGTATTTATTTGTATTAATCTGTATAACATTGTGATGTTTTGCTTAAAATATATTAACAAAACAGACACTTGAGTGAGAGAGAGACTTTTTCTTGAAATCCTTTCTAACAGTTTGTGGTGATTTCAGATTGCAGTTTTTGATACTTTCTGAATCCCAAAAAGTTTTTGTTTTTTTGGGCCGTTCAAATTATCCTACTGTAAAAGTATGTTTGAACAAGACATACACATATCCGGGCTGATTTATAACACTTACAGTTGACTGGAACTTCGGTAACACTTTCTGTGAAGCCCATTCTTATAATTATAGCTCTGTTCATAATTATGAATAATCAAGCATAATAATTCTATGAATGTATTTGTACAGACACAACAAAGCCTAAACTGTATTATAATGACAGTTACAGCTATAGTGATAACAGTGTTATTAATACTTATTATTAGTGATACATTTCATTTTTGGGCTTCATAGGAAGTGTTACCGGAATTTCTTATTGCGTGGATTATAGAAATTAATGTTATTAAAGCCATTTCCCAGTTTGTGAAGCTCAATAACATTTTGCTTTTAGAAAGCTGTGCTTTTAGTTTTACCCATTGTGATAGAGTTTGGCCTTGTGTTGTCTCATATCTATTGCCCTCTAAAACAGGATATCCTAGTTGAACAATTTCCTGTTCCTTCTCACCCAATTCATTTATTGTTTTATAAATATAAAGAGAATTTAAAAATTGAAAAATTGAAGTTTTTCATATGAATTTATAAGCATGCCAATAATAGTGGTTCATATATATTTCACAAAGTATTGTAATATTGTTATTTGTATATATTTTAAGGTTACACATTTTTGTTATTTCCTATCCTTTGTTATTTTAAAGGTTAAACAACACTTTTTTTTTTTACATTTTACCATCTTTGCTCACATTTACCAAGAGGCACTGTATGTTATTCAGGATGCAAAACATTTCAAATGTTTAAAAATAGACCACGGTTATCTGATACTCATTAAGGAATTAAGGTAACAGGATGAAAACAAACGTAGGAGGAACGAAAAATGGCAAGAGAACAAGAAAAGGAGGCCTGTGGTGGTGGAGGTCTTTTAAATTTTTATGTTTCACATCAGATGCCAGAGTTTGCAGATAATGGTCAGGGTTGCCAGGGAAACACTGGAATAAAAGGGAAAGAATCTTACGGGTCACGTATGGCCGTTATTTCCTGTCTCGCAGACACGACGAGATGATCTCAGCCCTTTTTTGTGCATTTTTAGGGGCCCCTAATAAACACACACCCATTTAATACTTTGTACAGACAAGTGCTGCCTGCCATATAAATCTGGCCAGATATGTGAGAAATGTTTTAATGAGCTCCCAATAAGCTGGAACGAAAAGCTTCATTTTTCTGCATAAAAAAAAGACATGAAAACTTACTTCAGATTATAACAAGTCATTGTCAAAAAGGAAAAGCTGAATAATGCAACACACGTTTATATCTATCAAGAGGAAAAACTCTTATCTTTATTTAGCCATGAATTTCACATTGTGAAAAAATCACTTGTACAAAATAATGTTAACCGCAGTGGTTGAGATAAAATAACAATACAATTATATAATACAACAAATATAGAAATGAAAAGAAAAATGACACTCACAAAAACAAAACAAAAAACAAACAAACAGTACAGCCCAACATTTACAGTGTTTTAGCAATGCGTCTGTTTGTGAAGGCATACAGCGTTTAAGAGTTCTTTATGAGTCACCTCCGAATCAATCTTTCACTTGAGCAGAAGGAGAGAGGGAAGTTGGAAGGGCAAAGGAGTAAGAGGGAGAGAAAAGAGAAAAACAAAACACTTGACTATTACCAGTTCAAATGGAGAGGGAGCCATGATTGTTGACCATTGCTGTGGCAACTGTGCTATGTGAGGGGGCAGGACGGGGTGTTCCGATTGGACGGAGGTCAGAAAAGTGAAAAGATCTGTGAAAAGGTATTCTGAAAAGGGGGTCAAAGACCCTAAAGGCCAGAGGGAACATTGTAAGCGAGAATTTCCTGGTGGAGATGAGAGGGTTTGAGGAGGCCACATGGAGAGCTTTCCTTGTACTTTGCAGTGACTGTGCAATTTAACAGCACAGACTTTATTCTATATTTATTAAAATAAAGCCATCTCATTTATTTGTGGCATGTAAAACAGTGTTGTCACGACAGCTATTGTGTGTCAATATGCCAGTGGTGCTATTCATCCTACCCCGAAAACTGTTGTCTCAGTGTCGCTCCGTAGTCAAAATTTAAACAGACAGATCATCTCTACAGGCAGTGCGTTTGGCAGTCACATGAAAGCACTGTGGTCTTTGCCCTTATGTAGACATCGCTTCTAGTTATCTTGAGAACTTTGGGATTTAGCTTTATCATAATTAACCCCATTGTGGTTAACATCATTAAATTTGTCACAGGTTGTGTTTTACGCCACAGGCTGTTTCAACTAGCATCCAGTCTTAAAAATAAAGATTATTTTTGACAGTTAAGCTTCTATAATGTCTAGACAATCTCAGTGCAACATTCTGAATCCATTTGTAGTGTTGTTGAAAGTAGTGCAGGAGTGGAATATTTCAGAAATAGGCATCAGTTTACTGTCTGTATCGCTTTAACATTCTTATAATGGCCTCAATTTGCTCACCAATCACACCACTTACATTCAGTTTAGACATGGTGTAAGAAAAAAATTATATTCTTTGATGAAAGTGTCCTCTGGGGTCCTTTGGGAAATTTTTAATGGTTCTTCTGTAGAACTAGTACATCACATTTATTTTTAAGAGGAATGTGCCTGTGACGTATTCCTAATCCAATCATAACGTTAACAGCACCAGTGAACTGTGAGGGACAGGTCAAAGTTACAACACGCTGGTGACGGTTCCAGCTGTTCTGAGAGCAGCTGCAAATGTCACATTCCTCAGATAGCTCTACAGGATCCTTACAACCCACAGAGACCCTGGGTTAGCGTGAGTTTCAGTACTGACAGTGATGGATGCATAGCAGGGTTACAGAGGCAGAATACTGAACCGAGTTTGGCATGGGGTCACTTGCCACTGGTCAAAATCTCTTGATAAACTACGCTAATGCTCTATTATGTGAAACCTAATGCCTTTTGAATGGAGGTTTGAAGTCATATTATACTGTTTAAAGTCACTAACAGTTTATGCATGTTAGAGCAACATCGGAACCAAGTAGATTGGTCTGTGCTTAAAACACATACAAGTTTTAAATCAGTTGCATCATTTAAAGAAATTCCAATAATGCTTAAAAAGATCAGTTTGTCCAATAATAACTCACATGGCAGAATTTCCATTTTTTGATAAGCAGCCCCTCCAATTTGAATTCTTTTCCTTGTAGCCACCTCAACTCTCAAAACCACTTCCCAACTCCCCCGTCTGCTGACCAGCCCACTTGCACCCTGGGTAATCTGAGTCCATGACATCATTCAGCCCATTCTTATTCCACTTATGACCTTTGACCCCCAAACCTCCCCATTTTTGATCTGATCGCTGACCACTACAAATTCCACCTGCTCAGTCAAAATGACCTTATATAAATGTGCAAAAATGCAGCAGGAACACAGAGCGTTTTGGGCCATGCGTGGTACAAAAACCTGTCAGCTTCTATACTTCCAAACATTAGGCAAGCGGAAAAATGAACAATAAATTTTAAGAAAAGAAATGTTGTTAATACACAATGAATCGAACAAAACAAAAAGCTTCATAAACATCATAAATTAAGACTATTAATAGGCAGCCAGTTTCTTGCACTTTTTTCTAGTCTTTTTGTGTGTTTTTTTTTTTTCATTTACAGTTTCGTTGTCGTTGCCATAATGACTGCATTCCCTCGCAGGGTGACGAAACGGCTCTCACCTCTTTTCTCTCTCCTTCTGTCGTTCACGTTTACCGTGACTGTATGTGCTTAGAATAGTACAGGCAAAAACGGCAAAGCAGAAGTGTCTCGCACAGTTCAAGCCTTGTGCAAGAAAAAGTTGAGCCGGTGAGTGATCAGAAGCTGGAAGGACAGTGTTTGTTGGTGTTTTCTCAGAGGACATGCTCACCCAGTTTGTTGGGTGTTTATTTTGAGTGGGTGGGAGTATGATCGGGTGTTGAGTGGGCAGATGGACTCTCGTTCAGACGAACATGCTGGGACATGCCTCTCCTGCACTCACTTAGGTCGCATACGCACAGCTGGCGTGTGTACCTTGGGACACACTGTGCCCGTGTCCATTTTCACACCAAGCTGCTAAGGTCTGTTCAACAGGACCAGTTCAGCATCAGTCTGTCTAGACGTGTGAAGGACAAATTTGTTAAATAAAACAAAACAAAAAAAAATCTTGCTTGTGTTTTCTTCGGTCCTTTTATTCTTCAAACCAGCAAAATATGACATTTATCAGTCCATAAAGAGTCCATGTCAGTATCTCTACTATTGAGCAAAGTCTTTTTTCTTTTCTTTTCAAAACATCACCATGGGAGAAGAAAAGGAAGATACCTATCAGGATGTGAGGTACTTTTCCTGGAGTATCTTAAACATCTCCAATCATGCGTTGAGACTCCTGTTGATCTCCCAATCAAAAGCTTCCACTCATCCTTCATGCAGTATACAAATTAAGACAGGCATACGGGTCTATTTTAGCTTGCATGGCATCAGCTTTGTACAAAAACGGTCACAAACCTGGGGAACGAAGCTGATGATTATGCTGGTTGTGGTGGAAGCAGACTGGACTTTCAGGATGCATCTCAGTTCTTTTGGTTTTCACTGTGAAGCCCACATTTTGATGCTTCACAAAATGTACAAGAAGACATCACAAAGTAACTTGAAACTTCCAAGCAAGACATTAAAAGATTTTGGCGAACTTGCAGCTGAGAAAAAAAGCTTTGCAACTGGACTTCGTGGACGATACTTAGCTCTTAATGGAGAAAGTCTCTTCATAAAATTGCACAGGAGGGTTATAGCGTTTCTTCACAGTTGGAATCCAGTAGACAATAATGACAAATGGACACAAGGAATTCTGGAAAAAACAAGACAAGAAAACCACATTAGGACAACTTCTAATTTAGGTTTCTTCTTCACCATTAAGCTTCTTTAGAAAGCTAGATTAGATAAAATCTTGAACTTCACATTGATGCCAATACCTTCTTCCTCTCTTCTTGTAAAAACAAGAAGAGAGGACATAAGGTCAGACTCACACACCTGTTCAACAACAGACACAAGCCAAAAGACATTACAAACCTAAAGGCTTGGACTTTCAGTCAGATTATTGGCGGTGTAAATTAAATTAACAAAGAGGCACCAGGAACCAGGAGCACAACCGAATGTACTACAACTAAAGCTTTATTTTCTTGTTGTTGCACCAAAATCAATACAGCGTGATTCGCCTCTTTGGCTTTGGTTCTACTATCGTTTTACAGCCTTAAGCGTCCACAATGGCCAAAATCTATTCTGAAGTCACGTATTCTCTCTCAGGGCATCTCTCTCTAGTTTGAAAAAGAGGAGAAAAATGAATTGTAGGTGATCACTTGA
Organism: Danio jaintianensis; assembly: GCA_903798115.1. Taxonomy (NCBI): domain Eukaryota; kingdom Metazoa; phylum Chordata; class Actinopteri; order Cypriniformes; family Danionidae; genus Danio; species Danio jaintianensis. Next base: position 5,588,108 of record CAIGQV010016645.1, read on the forward strand.
CAGCTGAAGTCCGCCACAGTGTCCAAATCAAGCCATTAGAACGCTTTCTACTTCTCATGTGCTTCCCAACCCCCACTTTCTTCTTCTTTTAAGTTGCGCATACAGTTTGTATAAATGACAGTAAAGGGCAGCTGAGGCCTGCAGTTACAGAAGAATCGCTTGCCAATTAAAACCCACTCAAACAGAAGCCCAAAGAAAACTGGAAGGGGCCAAAGCCAAATCCATCCCTCCATCGATCCCAAGCCAGTTGGGTGTAGAATCTACAGAGCTGCTTTAGAAGACTAAGTGTTCAGTGAACCATGACACTTGATCTAAGCGTGGAGCTGACGGTGAATGAACACAGCTTAGACTAATGACCTCCCTCCACTCCCACACCCGCCAAACACAAGCCTGGCATAAACACATACACACGCGTATGTGCAGTTCACACTTCAGCACACGCGCAGCAACACACAAGCTTAGCATGGTAGAGATTTTCTGTCTCTAACATATCCCTGGCCTTTAAAGAACAAGTTCAAACTTCTTTCCTTTAGATTAAAAAACAACAACATATGTACGTATTTAAAGGAAATGTATATTTTTGTTCAGCATGGATGCATTCATGAATTGATCAACAATGAGAGTGAAGAAAATTATAATTCTTTTCAATTTCTGGCGAATACTGATCAATTGAATGATTTATTAAATGAAGCTAGAAACTACCTCAAAACTATCACAGCCTCCATAAAAATATTAACCAGCACAATTGTTTTCAACATTGATAAAAAATAAGAAATGTTTGATGTTAAGAACAAATCAGTATATTAGAATTATTTCAGAAAGATTATGTGAGATTGACCATTTTAAGCCGGCCCCCCTTTTTTGAGATTATGAATTAAACATATATATATATATATATAAAAAAAAAAAACTCCACATACGGGCATGTACTTTATCATTCCATTTTGTCCTGGTTACATTCAGCATTTCTGCAGAAAACATCCTTGAACCTTCCAGAGTCCAAAAACAGTTTCACAGAGAGACGGAAAAGATAAGAGATAAAGGGAGCTGTGTGTCTGTATGTAGGAAAGGGAGGATCTCTGTAACCAGATGCATTCTCATGGGAGAGCGATAGCGGGAGTTTGAGTGTGAGAAAACACAGCGAGTTGGAAAGAAAGAGCAAGACTGAAAATCTTTGTTTACCCTGTCTTATCCAGTCCTCCCCCTCTCTCCTCATCTGTGTCTTCTCTCTCCTCCCACTCCTCTGGCCAACAGTGAGGCTTCTCATTGTTAGTGGGGAGGAAGCTTGCTTAAAACACTTCATGCTCTTTTAAATGCTCAGGAATGGCTCAGGGAACAAAGGAAGGACCACCACTTTGAAATTAACTGCCCTGTCAAAGTGGGCGGCATTTCACACGCACAGAGTCACTGAGATCTTAAAAGTGAAGCTAAATGACCAGCGCAAAAAGATCAGGAATGGAATGACTGCCTCCGTTTTAGTTTTTTAGGAGGAAGTTAAAGTCGCTTTATATCTTGTTTAGTCTCCTGCCCTAAGTTAGGTTCACTCTATCAGTATTTACGGGTTATTCTGCTCTCGCTGCAGTCAGACTGATTACCTGCCATGAAGGGAGAAGAGAAATTAATGTATAAAATATTCATTTCACTCTACCAGGCTGAGATAAATCTTTTTATTGTTAGGCTTCATATAATCGCTCTCTATTTACTTCTCTTTAAATGCTGACTACCTGCATTTTGTCCACAATATGCATGTCAAATAATACAAATATTGTCTAGGTGTTCTTTTTATTTTCTATATAGTTAGTCACTGGATATAAACAAATCCAGATAGATTTTTGCTTTACACTCAAGTCACAGTCGGAATTGCACTGATTTCAGCACACTGTAAAACATGGCGATTGACAATACTGAAATGGTTTATGAAAAACAAAAGCTATGACTCATCTGAATTACCTCATCGGACCTAATGTGTTTTACTCTGAACTTAAGCAGGGTATGAGTCAAGACAAAGATTTTCAAATCCAGATCATCTGAATCAGCAACAGCATGGACTTTACGATTAACACTCATCTTGCATCTATAAATCACTGAAATCCTTTTAGGATGTGTATATTTTATTTGACCATCTCCATTTGATCTAGTCATATTAACAAAACACAGCAGGTACAGGCCAGGTGTGTTTACATGCAGTTCCGACATCAGTCAGATTACAGCAATAATTTATGATTTTGTTTTGAAATATACGCAAGATCTGTAGACTTACATAAAATGCACCCGTCATTTAATAAATAAACGCAACTAATAACAAACCTGCATAATGTGATTGTAGCTTTGTCCACCATGTATTTTTGTTATGATGTGGTAACGTTAGCAAAATCTCTGAAAAAATAATGAATTTCTGTTGACGAATAAAAATCTACACAACCAAACATTATAAAATCTGCGTAGGGAAATATTTTGCCCTCATGCAAAATTCTAGTCTATTGAAAAGTCTGTGAAAATTCACCAAACAATGGTAAATGTGACTGCACCTTTAATCACAAAGACAGCGGTGATGCATGAGATGCATTTAATCATTCAAATATTTGATTACGCTTTGTGGCATGGTTTCTCAGACAGGCAGATAAAGACTGTAGCTCAACAACACAAAAGCCCACTTTAAACAAGCTCAAAAGTACTGAACTGGTGAGCAGACTTCATGCTAGCATGCTTCATGTTATCATCCAAAATAGCTCATCCAAATACATCAAACCTCACCATTCCTTTCAGGTTTCTTTCCCCCAAACCCTCCCACGTTTGCCATGCTCTTCCCTCCTTACTTAGACAAATTTCCCCCTCAGGAACAATAAAAGTCTTCTATTCTGCTTCAATTACCCTCGGTGCAACGCCCCTCACTGCACACTCATAACTCATTCAGCCCTACCGCAAGCCATCTCTTCACAACAGAGGCACACAAATGCTCGATTTTACTTTGGATCTAAATTTTACATTTTTAAAATTTGCATGTGCCCACAAGCACATTAAAAATCAGGTGGAGCCTAGCATCTCTGTCTGATAGGTGTGTGGAGCTTGAATATCTTAAAGAATAATGCTCTGAATTTTCTCCAGCAAGGATCATCACTCTTTTTTTTCTCTCTCTCAGTCTGGAGACTGATCTGATACCGCAGAGTCTCTGTATCAGCCAGGCCAGACATAGCGCGTGCGCACACACACACACACACACCACTGGGCATATCACTGCTGAGAGGTAGATACTGGAAAGCCTGATGCCCTTTTCCGAAGCAGTCCTGCTGTGACCAAAGCCTGATTTCCTGGAGACTGGGCAAGACTCAGTGCCTAATAGCAAGTATTTTATGGTCTCTCAAGAGACAAGACATCTGTAGCATCCTTTTATAAAACATCCATTAATGTCCCAGCTTTGAAAGTTATCGATTAAAGTGAAATGCTGAGATTAGTGCACCTATATACACACACACACAAAAATCTCATTACAGAAACAGAGGAGGAGGAAAACTGGAAAAAGTTCATCAGCAACTGGAAGAATAAAGAAAACACTAGGGAACTGAGAGACTGAAAAGAAACTGATAGATAGAAATGAAATATCTAATTGTGCATATGAGCTGGGTTGACCTGGTTGGTATTCATAGCAATGCTGCCTTGCCATTCTTTTCTTCTCTGATTCTTAATGCAATCTAATTGCTCTGTCAATACTCAATTTGCTGCTGATTTTAATACGTTTTTCTGTCAATGTATGGACAAGCCAGATCATGAAGGATAAATAAAATTGCTATATCCATAAGCAGAGTGTATATGAACAATGAAACATGTTCACACAATTTTACATGATGTACAAAATGCATAAAAGAAGAAAATGTGAAAGTTAACCACAACATTGGGGTTTTGTTTAATTTGTGTTTAAATATTTTTTGGGAAAACAGATTATTAGTAACCTTAAGTTCATGACCTTAACTAACAAGGGCATGGTGCATCTCAAATACTTCCTCTGAAATCCCTTGAGTTCTCATAAATGCATTTCAGTTCATCTGCCATCTGTAAAAATCCACCACAAAATAAATTTGGCTACATGTTAAGCAAATAGCACATCTTAAAATCTAACATTTCACAAATTTCACCTAAAAAAGACCATGTTTATTAAATTTTTGAATGAGTATTTAAATGTCAAATTAATTTTAAATTAATTTTGCCACCATGGCTTTTAGATGTAAAAGTACAGAAAATATTGCTAGACTAATAATAGTGTGTAAACTGCATCCCTTTTTAATTAAAACACAAAAATGTCTGGTAATTCTGCTTTTCAGTTGAACAACGTACCTTGCAGGAACAGTAGGGTCACACACAGGAGTACAGGCGTGCTTCAGGCTGGGAGGTGTTTCCAGGTGCTGACGAAGGCAGTAGGAATTAAGGAATAAGGTACAGTAGTGATGCTGTTCCACGCATCCAGCGTGGGGTCGTAACAGTCCAGGGTTTTGCAGCGCTGTGTACCAAAGTAGCCACCGACCACATAAAGTTTGTTTCCAGAGGCCACAGCCTGGCAGCTCATTCGTTTCGCTGTAACATCTCCAACTTTAGTCCACTGATAAGTCTCACTGCTGAATTTGTAGGCAGAGCAAGCTGAGAATTCGGTGTCGCCGCCCATTACAAAGATCTGGTTGCCGAGAACAGCTGCTGCAGTGTAGCGCCATGGCTGCGGGCAGGACGCTGGGACCGTCCAGCGATTTTCTGAGGGATCATAGCACTGAACTTTGGGCAGCTTGTCATGGGCCACACTTGTCCCTCCGAATGCGAACAACTTGAGCTTTACGCTGACGACAGCTGCATTACTGACTCCTTCTCGCAATGGTGCCACCATGCTCCACTTGTTAGCAACTGGGTCAAACTGCTCTACCTGCTTCAAGGACACAGATGGTGATGCAGGCAGACAGCCAGTGGCAGCTGTGTGACCTCCGACGACGTACAGGCAGTGACGTAACTCAGCGGAGCCATGACCAAAACGAGCTATCAACATCGGAGCTGCCTTGGACCATTCCTCCTGTAATGTGTCGTACACCCAAACGTCCTTGGACACACCGTTCTCTGAGCCTCGGCCACCTGTCACGTACACTTTGCAGCCAATGGCGCAGGCGCTGAACTCTTTTCGTGGGCTGGGGATGTCAGCTTTTGGAATGATCTCTTTGGCCTTCTGGTCCACCAGGTAGAGCTTATCACACATAAACGTGGGGCCACCCAGCAGGAAAAGGGCATGACTGGTCTTGCGGGGCCGGGCACAAGGACTGTTGACAACACCGTCATTTTGCAAGATGCGCAGTTTGCACCGGATGGCCTCATCCACCAACTCTTTGCTTTTAGCCTGTGCAATGATGAGCTCTTCCGTTGAGACATTTTCCATGAGGAAGATGGCAGGCAGCAGCGCCAAACGCACAGTACGGAGAAGCTCCGGAAGGTGACAGTGTCTTCTCTCAAGGTCGTAGTTCACCCAGTTGAGTGCAGACTCATAGACTAGCCGTTCGTCCTCGGTTTCGAGTTCTTCGTGTGCCAGAAGTTGGACCAGCATGTCCTTGGGCAGCTGGAGAAACTCCTCAGTTTTGCAGATGGCAGGGAAGTTGCTGAGGCACATGCTCCAGGACAGCTGGAACAGCTGGGTGCACTGGTGAGCATCTGAGAGCAGCAGCATGCCCAGGCAGTTAGATGGGTGAAGGTTCTTCTCCAGGAACTCGGCACAGGCATCACGGATGTCCTGAAACTCCAGCATGTCACCAGCCTCAAGCAGAGACTCTGCATTCTCCTCATTTATTATCACTCTTGACGAGTAGGCATAGTCCAAAAGTAGCTCCAAAACCTAGACAATGCAGCATAAACACAAAGTTAACCAACAAGTAGCAACCTTTAATTTAAGCTCATTTGAAAACCCACAAAACTATTGTTTTTCAAAAGCAAACCTTATGTTTAACCATTGACATGCTTAGTAATCTTCAATCAATCATGTTTTATAAATTTGTCATCATTTACTCCCTTTCATATCATTTTGAACCTTTCACACAAAAGATTACATTTTGAGGAGTGTTTGAACTTATGTCTTACGATAAATATCAGTGGGCTTGAAACAACAACTGACCGAACTCCACTGTCTTTCATTTTAGAAAAGAAAAAAGAAAAAAAAGGACATACAGTCCTAGAACCACAAGTAATTGATAAATTGATAAACTTTCTTAAACTTCTATACAAATTTGAGAACTACAACAATACCTCAGGATGAATGGAGTCCCTGAAGTCCACCTCACTGTCCTGACTCTCTCTCAGGCCGCCGCTGAACATTGCTTCAAAGTAGCGGCTGCAGGCGGCCAGCACAGCCCTGTGGCAGGGGAAAGAGCGGTTTCCCGCATGGAGTAGGACATCGGTGAACAGTCTCTGCTGACGAAGGGCATTCAGGTGCATTAGCACACTGTCAGCGTACGAAGACTTGTGGAACAGGTAGATGTTCATTGACCCTGTACTGGCACGAGACTTGCGGTTCTCGTGGACACAGACAGACATTTTCATTGAATCCTGAAAAAAAGAGAGAGAACAAAAATCCTGTTAACAGGATGCAGAAATAAATAAATAAATAATAATAAAAAATTGAATCATAAATGCTATGCGTTTTTTCTTTTTTACATGTAATATGTGCTAATGTTTTTAGACTATTACAAATCACTCATGAAAATGAAGAGCGAAAGATTCTCAGGAGCACTTTTGAATCCTAGTGAGAACTGGCATCCTGCTGGGGTTTAAACAGCCTTAGTTGTCAGTTGCAGAAGTTGACTGACATTGTTTTGAACAGTGATATGATCAATATCAGCAAAATACACAAAGAGCAAGCCAAATCTCAATATGAAGGCAGAGAAAGATGATGTAATTCTGCAAACACAACATAAAAACCCACTGGAAACCTCTCTGATGTCTAGCCAACTGGCCAAATGCGAGGGAGTCTAATCATTACCAGGTGTTCAAAGGCGGACGGATAAGGAGGGGGAAACTAAAGGGAAAAAAAAAAAAAAAAACTTTCAGAAGTAAACACTCCTGCCTGAAATTTACTGTGGAAAGAAACGAACAAAGAGTTGAGCACTAGGCACTGAGTCAACACAAAGTGTGTCAATGTCACCAACTGCCATCTGGTCACCTATATGGTGCACATTCAAATCCAATCAGTCTGAATTTCCATGTAAGCGATACACGCCCCCTGGTCCCTGCCGGCTGTCAACATCTCTCCAGGGAGAATTTAATTGTGTTTCCACTAATGTTGTGCAGAGGCAAAATGTAGTTCCAAACTGAGCTAAATACATTAATGACACAGAAGCAAATGTGCTGTATCACACCTGATACAGTCCGGTAATCCATTCAAATTGGTCACAGCTGTGAAGGACAAGAGCCAGAACCCATGTGCTGACATTGACCATTAATTATTTTGCAGCAAACCACTGAAAAACTGCAATGTAACATGCATGACTGTGTGCATAAAGAATAAACATTCAGCTTGTAACTTACAATGAAACAAAGTGTAATGACAATTTCATAAACATTTCTAAAATGTTGGCTCTGTAAAAACACAACAATTAACTGCTTTTCAAGTACAATTTATGGTTGTATCATCAGATTTTACAGACATATCATCTTAAATTATGACAGATCTACTGTATATTTTCATGACAATTTCAAAAGGCACACAATTACATCAGTTGCCAAAAGGAATATTAATTTCAATATAATTTAATCACTTGCCATTATTAAAATATTTCACTAGAATAATACACACTAGATAATAGGCTACTACAACAATAATGATATTACTACTACTAATAATAATTATTATTATAATAATAATATAAATATATAATTAGACATAACTCCTACCAGACATATCTTTATTATCCGTATAATAGACATCAATTTATGAACATGAAAATGTTACCTGTTCAGGAGCAATTAGGATTTCAGTTCCGTCTGCTTTGGTCGTCGAACATGCCACAACGCGACGCGGACAGAGTCACAACACTGGCGGCGCTGGAAGCTCTGGCAACAGCGTGCGATGTCGCGTGGATAAACCACAAAATAAACAAATAAAGTGTGATTTATTCCACTTGGGTTTAACGTAAGCAACGAGCCTGAAATGACGTTTAGTATATTGTTGCTGAGTTACACGGAAAGCTGCACGACTTCTTCTATTTTTGTTACAGACGTGCAGAAATACATTGGCTCGTATGGGCTCGTCAGTGAGCAGCTCCGGCGCTGCGCGTGCAGGTCTGGATAGTGAACAGCTGACGGGTGTGAACAGCTTTTAGAGGAGGAAGAAAGAAAGAGAGGGAGGGAGGGCGGAGCTGCTCTTCAAGAGAATGTGGGAGGAGATCGACCGATGAACCGACGACAAAACAGATAAGGACACTGTTGGTGGGGCTCATTAATAAATTAATAAAGGAATTGTATTAGGCTGCTCCAGGGAAGATGTGCGTAAGAAGTCATTGCATTAATAAATTAAGGCTATTCTCCAATAGTATAATCGCATATCATTGTGCTGCATCATCTAGGTGAACGTTATTCTAACAATAATAATATAAAAAAATAACATTAAGTAAAGGTTTATAGACAATAAATGCACGTAGAGTCCAGTCTAAACTTCGTTTGTTCATTTGTCTGAGATGCACTACCATGCATGCATGTTGTTGGTTCAGAGGTTCAGAATTGATTATGAATTTTAATTCACGGAGCAATGTCGCCCCCGACTGAACAAAAGGTGCATTTGCGTTGTCTGATTATACTTGTAAATGCCCCATTGATTTATGGACCGTTTGAATGGAAAATGTACATTGTGGGTCTTGGGTAATGTGGTGGACTAAATAATGAGGCTCTCGTGGACCTGGTTCTTCACTAAATATGTGGCTGATCTAAAATATGTGCACTGTATTGGCAGTTGTAGAGCTGTTTTGTACAACCAAAATTACAATTAATAACAACAACAATATAATAATAATAATAATAATAATAATAATAATAATAATAATAATAAT
>CAIGQV010016645.1:5597173-5616081 GCA_903798115.1 Danio jaintianensis
ATAATAATAATAATAATAATAATAATAATAATAATAATAATAATAATAATAATAATGAATGCATGTATTGTCAAGATTAATTTAAAAAAAAATAAAACTGTCTGGCAATAATTTTCATTGTAGTTATTATTAAAGGGATAGCCCACCCAAACGTGAAAATTCTGTTACTGTTGACTTACTCAGCCTGTCCAATTTTTTTTTTCTTTTGATGAACACAATGGAATATATTTTGAAGAATGTCAGAAACCAGTAGTCATTGACTTACACTGAGTAGACCAGTAGTCACAACTTCCAACGGTTTCCAACATTCTTCAGATTATCTGTTTTTTGGTTCAACAGAAAAAATAAACTCATAAATGCTAAGAATCCCATGAAGCTGAGTAAATGGTGAGTCAATTTTTATTTCTGGGAGAACTGTTCCTTTAAAGAACGCAAAAAAGCGCCACCTAGCGGACAACTCCCGCTTGTTGTGGAAGCCATTGGCACATTTTCTATTTAGGCCAGGGGTGTCCAAACCTGTTCCTATAAGGCCACTGTCATGCAGAGTTTACCTTCAACCCTTATTAAACACTTCTAACCTAACTAATCAAGGTTTTCAGACTTACAAGAAGCAACAGGAAAGTATGCTACAGCTGGTTGTAGCTAAACTCTAGGACAGTGGCCCTTTTATTTAGGCTCATGATGTTTTGTTTGTTTGATTGATCATTTGATTGTTTGTTTATTTGTTTGTATTAAACTTAGTCATTATTTTGGTCAAAGACAAAGTGCCATTGATAAGCATATATCAGGTAAACATTATTTGGTATGCTCAAGTGTTTGCTGTGTTACATTAAAAGTATATCTGAAATAAAAATAGAAGAATATATTCTTTATTGTCATTGTACAGGTACAACAAAATTTAAATCAATATTATATGCAAACATTGCAAAACTTGTAATGTAATAAATACAATACAAGCCATAACTTAGTTCATACAACTGAACAAAAAATTGAAGGGCCCAGACATGGTATAACCAGTACAAAAAAATGACTAGGGACTTTTGTACTGAATAGTATTTAAGTAAATTCAGTCATGAATATGCTGTGTACAGACACTTTTTTCTGTAAGAGTGGGAATAGCTTGAAGGTTGCAGTTTGATATATGTGGCTGATTGATAACTTGCAATTTAAACTGAGTTAGGTTAAGTATTTTAATTAGTTTTACTCAATGCTCAAGAAATTTGGATGTCTTCAGTGAATCATGATACATTTATATGAGAGTTAGTTTTTTGTGTTGTTTGACGGCTATTTGAAGATGTAAAACCCCAAATCAGAAAAAGTTGGCACAGTATGGAAAACGCAAATAAAGAAAGTAGTGATTTCAAAATTTTCTTTGACTTGTATTTCATTGCAGGCAACAAACATCATTTAATGTGTTCATCATGATTTTTATTTTATTTTATTTTTTTCAAAATTAACACGCATTTCAATTTCACATTTAAAAAAAAAAGTTGGAACAGTAAAGCATTTACCACTTTATAATGTTACCATTGCTTTTCACAACACTTAGAAGACAGTTAGGGACTGAAGACACCATGTGATGAACTGTTTCAGGTGTAATTTTGTCCCATTCTACCTGCAAACAAGTCTTAAGGTGGGCAACAGTACGAGGTCTTCAATGTCACATTTTGCGCTTCAAAATGAGCCACATATTCTCTTTCAGAGACAGGTCGGGACTGCAGACAGGCCAGTCAAGTACCTGTATCCTCTTCCTCCACACTCAGCACTTTGTAATGTGTGCAGAATGTGGTTTTGAATTGTCTTGTTGAAATATGCATGGGTGTCCCTGGAAAAGAAGGCAGCATATTGTGCTCCAAAATCTCTATGTACTTTTCAGCATTAATGGTGTCATCACACAAGTGCAAGTTACTGTACCTTTGCCAAGGGCACTGACACAACCCCATGCCATGATAGACTCTGGCTTTTTTTACTTGTTGCTGGTAACAGTCTGGATGATCCTTTTCTTCTTAGCTTGTTAGTCGACTGCGCTTCTGGACATTGTTAACATAGGGCTTGATTTTGGCGCAGTACAGTTTTAACTGGCATTTGTGGATGTAACTACATATTGTGGTACTTGACAAATGTTTGCCAAAGAAGTCCTGAGCCCTTATGGTGATATCGCTTATAGAAGAATGATGAATCTTGATGCAGTGCCGCCTGAGGGATCGGAGATCACGGTTGTTCAGCTTAGGCTTGCACCCTTGTCCTTTATGCACTGAAATTCCTCCAAATTCCTTGAATCTTTTAATTATGTTATGCACTATTGAAGGTGAAATATCCAAATGTCTTCCTATCTTTCTTTGAGATACATTGTTTTTAAACATTTCAATAATTGTCTCACATTTTTTGGCAAACTGGCAATCCTCAGCCCATTTTTGCTCTTAAAGGATTAGACTTTTTTATGGATGCTGCTTTTGTACCAAATCATAATTACAATCACCTGTTGATATCACCTGTTCCAAACGACATCATTATTTAACCAATTTACCTGATTACTAGCCCTAAATTGCTCCTGTCCCAAGTTTTTTGGAATGTGTTGCAGGTCTGAATGACAGGAAAGGATGTATATTTACAAATGAAATGAAGTTGACCAGACAAAACATGAAATATTTAAATGAAATGTAAAATAAAATTTAAATTTAAATGTTCATATTGTGGGCGTCACGGTGGCGCAGTGGGTAGCACGATCGCCTCACAGCAAGAAGGTCGCTGGTTCGAGCTCCGGCTGGGTCAGTTGGCATTTCTTTGTGGAGTTTTCATGTTCTCCCCGTGTTCGCATGGGTTTCTTCTGGGTGCTCCAGTTTCCCCCACAGTCCAAAGACATGCAATATAGGCGAATTGAATAAGCTAAATTGGCCGTAGTGTATGTGTGGGAATGCAAGAGTGTATGGGTGTTTCCCAGTGTTGGGTTGCGGCTGGAAGGGCATCCGTCGCGTAAAACATATGCTGGATAAGTTGGCGTTTCATTCCGCTGTGGCTACCCCTGATTAATAAAGGGACTAAACCGAAAAGAAAATGAATGAATGAATGTTCATATTTTCTGCAATGAAATACAAGTCAAAGTAAATTTGGAAGTCACTACTTTCTTTATTTGCGTTTTCCATACCATCCCAAATTTTTCTGATTTGGGGTTGTATAAAAACTGAAAAGTGTTGATAGAAATAAAAGTATTGAGAGCTTTTTACTGTCAACAACTAAGAGAGTGTGCACTAAAAGCAAGAGTAAGTTTGTGGTGGTACAGTAACCAGGAGTGAAAGAAAGTTAAAGCAACTTATTCATTCATTCATTTTCTTTTCGGCTTAGTCCCTTTATTAATCAGGGGTCGCCACAGCGGAATGAACCGCCGACTTATCCAGCATATGTTTTACGCAGCGGATGCCGATCACTGGGAAACACACATACACTCTCATTCACACACATACACTACGGACAATTTAGCTTACCCAATTCACCTGTACCGCATGTCTTTGGACTTGTGGGGGAAACCAGAGCACCCGGAGGAAACCCTCGCGAACACAGGGAGAAGATACAAACTCCACACAGAAATGCCAGCCGAGGCTCGAACCAGCGACCTTCTTGCTGTGAGGCGACAGCGCTACCCACTGCGCTGCCCCAGTTAAAGCAACTAGTTTCACAAAAGAACATTTAAGTGTGTCCCTATTTTTTATTTAAATACCATGATAATACACATTTAGCAATTATTGTGCCATGGAAATAAACATTTTGCTGTGAGTGTTGCTTTTTTAATGATTTATTATGAGACGTGTTTGAAGTCTGTCACCTCTGTTATAATTGACTCATCGTGCAAACTGTAACAATTATTTAACTCAACAATTGTATTGACCTTACTTTTTGCATACGAGTGGGCGCAGCCATTTGAATCTTTTTGGCTCGAGTCTCTTCCAGTCTCATACACTTCCATTCATTTTTAGATGTTAAAAACAGCTTGTTATGCTGCTTGATGTTGCAAACTGATATTTTCTTATTCTATTACACTCAGCCGGTACTCAACCCAACAACATTCTTGCTGTGAGGCAACAGTGCTAGGCTCGTTTTAGGTACATTTCTTGCTATTAACATTTAGATATTTAGCTCAATTAAGTACAAATATGTTGCTTATTAATAGGTAGGTATAGTTGTGTTATTGGATTAGGAATGCAATCATACTTCAATAAACTGCCAATATCTTTATAATACGATAATAAGCCAGTAATTGGTACTTCAACTAAAGACTTGCCATTAGTATTTACAACACTTTGTAATAAATGCTACAGCATAGGCCTACCATAATATTAACTATAACACATTGTATATTACAGTATAGCCTATACTTTAGTCTTTACTACGGTTAATTGTGGTGTTTTGTAGTAGGCCTATAATATACCCTGTATGTAGAAAACTATAATGAGTCATTTATTTATATTTAATCTACTATAGTTTTTGTATTACTGTATAATTCAGAAACACTATTACTAGTTTTTCATTGTTTTTCATTTGGGTAGCCTGCATTTAACTACTGAGCTTTATTTTGCACGAGAGATAAAATGCTGAGGTTTGGTAATAATCTGTGCAGGTCAAAGGGACTTTAGGAAGGGAAGGTGTGGCGGTTTGGAAGGTCCCATGACTTGGGTTAAGTCGAGGTAAACACCGCCCATGAGCTCCGCACAGCACATCCACACACACACACACACTCCTCCGCTCAGACTGAAAGCAGAATCAGTCAGCTGACCGCTCAACACAGCCATGCTCTGTCTGCTCAAATTTACCCCTCTGTTTTTGGTGGTAACCGTCGGCCACGGTTGGCTTTTTGAAGATTTTTTTGAAAAACAGAAAGAGCTGGATGAAATCTCTCTCTGGCCGCTACCGCAGAAATTCCAGTCGTCCGCGGTCGCTTTTAAACTCAGTCCCGCCAGCTTTCAGATCGTCCACGCCAAACAGTCCACCGCCGGACCGAGCTGCAGTCTACTCGAGAATGCATTTCGCAGGTACTGTAGGATATACCTTCAATCGCATTTATGCCGATATTGTGTTATGAATGGCGTGATGTTTTGCCCTTAACAGGAAGTATTAGCACGTGATTCATAAACAGTGAGCTCCCTGTCAAAATGTACAGTAATGCACAGTCATGAACGGACTGCTTTGCCTTGCAGATATTTTGAATACACGTTTGGAGAGCTGAAGAAGCAAGAGAAGAGCCGAAAGAAAGCGTTTGATTCGGATCTTTCGGAGCTGCAGGTATGGATCACATCAGCTGATCCGGAGTGCGACGGTTACCCGAGTCTGCGAACCGACGAGTCATGTGAGCTCCTTTCTCTTCCGCCTCCGTGATCCTCAATGATCTCTAATCCGAAAGAAGATCTGCAAATCCACTAACAGACATCTGCCTGTCGGAGGTGTAATCCGGTTAACGAATTACCGTAATTCAGAAGCTCTTTTTAGATGTAGTAACACTTGACCCAAGTAAAATGTAAACACTTTTCTTGGGATGTCGTCAGAGAAACTGCATTACCAGAGTTAGGATTTATTGCTTTCTGATCAACTTTAAACTGTGTTGGTATAAACCAGCCAGTGTTTTGGTTGTGTAAAGATATGCTTTCTTTGTGTAGATTCGCTGTCGGTTGATGAACCCTCAGCTGTGCTCAAAGCTGCCAACGTATGGGGAGCTTTGCGAGGTAAGCAAAACTCCACAATGGAATGGAGCTGTACAGTCAAGACCGTAAACAAGCACACGCACGTTTGGACATGCACAACATTGAACAAGGATGCATTAAATTCATCACATTTGATTTTATATATATATCCTGTTTTTTAAAGTTAATCAAATAATTACTGGAAAAGTCGCACGGTTTTCACAAAATATTGAGTAGCAAATAATTCATTTTTCTAGAGTAGCAAATCAGCACATTGGAATGATTTTGGAAGGATCACGAGTCACTAAAGAGTAGAAATTATACTTGCAATTTATTCCAGGTTTGCCAAAGCTAAATTTTATTACAAATATTTTAAGATTAAGCCTTCGAATTATCAAAATACTTATATTTTGATAACAATAATGTATTAGCTTGACTTTTGTTTAAAAATGCAGCTTTGCTGAGTACACCTTTAAAGATCTGGAGAAAAAATATGTACAAAAATACATTGTACAAACTCCTACAAACAGACAAGCTTTGAAATATTTTTCTTTAAATGACATTTAACGACGTCTGCATGACAGGAAATGCTTAACATTGTGTAATATGTCACAGCTTGTCACATTTAACAACCACATAGACCATAAG
Organism: Danio jaintianensis; assembly: GCA_903798115.1. Classification (NCBI taxonomy): domain Eukaryota; kingdom Metazoa; phylum Chordata; class Actinopteri; order Cypriniformes; family Danionidae; genus Danio; species Danio jaintianensis. The sequence goes on from CAIGQV010016645.1 coordinate 5,603,491, forward strand.
ATGGCAGCTTATTTCCTTTCTAATGAGTAGCATTACAATTTTCTAAAAAGTTTTGTTGTGTCTAAATCGGGATTGATATCATATTGCCAGCAATCTCTAATTGAGAGATTTTGAGAGGAAGGGATTGCAGTCTTTATCCTGTTCATATGTTTTATGTGGATGTATAATTAAATCAGTGTGTAACGTCCTCCTTTCTTTTTCTTTTTTTTGTTTCAAGGACTGGAAACATTCAGCCAGTTGGTCTATGAGGATGACTATGGAGTTGTAAGTTTAAAGCAAAACCTTATGTATTGGATTGTAGTATCATATTAATGCTGCAAATAATAATGAGTCTCATCAATGCATCTATGTCAACTCTTCTCAAATAAAAACATTTTCTTTTTTTTCTCCATCTCAACAGAGCAATATCAATAAGACCGACATAACAGATTTTCCACGGTTTGCCCACCGAGGAATCCTTCTGGACTCGGCTCGCCATTTCCTGCCACTCAAAGTCATTTTGGCCAACTTGGTGAGATGAAATCCTTTGCTTCATGATAAAGCTAGGGTGCTTTCACACTAGCACTTTTGGTCCACACCCGGGTTCGTTTGACGTCAGAGTACGGTACGTTTAGCTAGTGTGAACGTGTCTTCTGAACTCCGGTGCGCACCCACGAACCGTACCCGAGTCCGCCTGAAAGAGGTGGTCTGGGGTACGTTTCACGCGAACTCTGGTCCGGTTTACTTCTAGTATGAATGCAATCGTACCAAATAACGGAAGTGAACCGCCAACTGTACAACAAACTATCGTTTTCATCGTTTTCGTGTGTGTCTGTGTATCACGTACTGTACTTTGATGACAAGCGGGACTGAGCCAGGGAAAACATAGTGATAAAGTCTGCTTGTCTCATCCAAAAACAGCTTTTGCAGACACTGTGTGATGTTCTGAACGTTTGTAATATTTTTGCTGCAGAAAGGCGCGAGTCGCATTCTGTATGTCCGAAACCAAAAGATTCAGCAAAACAGAATGACCGCGATGTGCGGACGTCTCTTCATTTTGGCGCTTTGCTTTCGTGACTGTCACCTAGCAACAGCCGTAAACAAAACAGCAGCTCGATGACGCAGGCGTACCGGGGTCCAGAAGGAAAAAAGACAGTGTGAACACACCCCAACCGAGAAGATGGCAAGGGGGGAACTTGGGTACGGTCCAGGGAACTGAACCAAGTGTGAAAGCACCCTTAAATTGGGCCCAAAAATTGCGCTTATGATAATATAATTGAGTTGACTTCCTCATATGAAGACTAATGTCACCTAAACAACTGAAGGAAGTTATTTAACTTATGAGACTGGAAAGTCAAGTTTTTTTTTTAATGTTCACACATGACAAATCACAAGACAGTTGACCTGCTAATCACAAGAATTGTCTAGAAAATGTGCTTCCAGTGCACAGTAGGGTGAAAGTTTGACTGAGGCTCTGTCATTAAATTTAAGTCACATGTTCATACTAATGGGAGTATGCAAGGGACACAAAATGTGAGAATTTTTCTATTTAAATCCCATTTCCTGCATTTACATATGTATTTTAGGTACTATAATGATACAGAATCCAGAAAAAACTAATTGAATTCAAGCTAACCTAAAATAAAAAAAATAAAAAAATAAAAATGAACTGTGTGTACCGAATCACTTTTTTGTAATAACAATTGCAGATAGACAAAATTAATATGTAGGGAAATTATATGAAAAATGTTGATCATTTTCATGCATAACACATGTAATAACACTAAATATATATATTTACATTCCTGGTTCTACTTTTCAGTGCAGTATAAATTCCTAAAAGTTAGAATAACATCAGCAGGTGTAGACATTCTGTCTGACAGAAAATACGATTATTCTGACCTTAGCTAATATAGGCTACTGGATCAACCAACTCACATAGCTTGTCGATTCATGGCTCTCTGTAACAATCGTTTTAACCCCAATACTGCTCATTAGAATTATCACAGAGCAAAGAGGTATTTTTAGAGCATGCACGTGGATGTTATTGAATGCAGATGCGTGCATCAACACACGCAAACTCTCTCTGTAGTCTATGGTGATGACGGCGTGTGGCTAAAAATTGGGCGGGGACACACCCCTAGGGGAAGTTACGCCCCTGGGTGTATGTGCAATGATAGGTGTGAGGATGTGTTCTGTATTTTGTTGTCTATAAAATGTCTTTCAGTATTCAACAATGAAATGTCAAATTTTTACAGGAAGCTATGGCCATGAACAAGTTTAACGTCTTCCACTGGCACATTGTGGATGATCAGTCATTTCCTTTTATGAGTCGTACTTTCCCCGAGTTAAGCCAAAAGGTCAGTATGTGATGAATTCAGACATGACTAGTTTTGGATTTATGCTTGACTGGATCAGGGATAAGATATAAGGTGCATTTCCAAAAAAAAGCATTGTTAGCCAAATTATAGTTCCTTCATACCAACATACTCCAACTTTTTTGCCTTTCCTAAATCCATAGTTCACATGAACAAACCCGTTTTGAAACCACAGCTTTTGACCTGTAGTTAGAAGCATAGTTTTATGTAATATGACATATCTATATAGCTATTGTTTTATTCCATACATGCACAAATGTCATTCTCTGTCTTTAGTTTGATTGAACAAAAGAGCAGTTGTTTAAGAGAGTCCATAAGTGTACAGCTGCAGCATATGCTATTGTACCATGAATTCACGTAAGGGAAACCACACAATGAAGCAAAAAACATAACAAAAACAGCAAAGGTAGCATTGGATGCCATGTTAATCATCTATAGATTAATTTTAATTTCATTATTTTGATCTTATTAACAGTAAATATTATTGCTTGTGTATGTGTAATAATGTCAGGTGTAACCATTGTGTTACAAACACACTTTGATCCCAAAGTTGACTCACCAGAATTACACCACAAATTCACAGATTTATTGTAAAGTATTATATATAAAGCCATGCTTTTAAAAATGGTTTCTCATCTACTGTTTTGCATTTGCTGCATTGGAAGCGAAAGGTAAGGGATGGACAAATAGCAGAAATAAATTGGAAATTTAGAAAACGTAGAAATTTCACCTCATATCAAAAGCATTCGCTTGAATATTTACTGTAGAACTCAACTGCTACTGTCAGTAGCTGAAAACTTGACTAAGGATATGTTTTTCTTTCTGTATTGATCATGTTTTTTCTATTTGTTTTGTGGTTGACAGGGAGCCTATCATCCATTCACACACGTGTACACTCCGTCTGATGTGAAGATGGTCATCGAATTTGCTCGCATGAGGGGGATCAGGGTCGTCGCCGAGTTCGACACCCCAGGACACACACAGTCATGGGGCAACGGTCAGTTGGTGGACATCATACATAACCGCTTTCTACATTTTTGTTTAGTTATTTTAATGAAACATGACAACAGCTGTTTCCTTTCTCTGTGGCTTCTTCCTTCAGGCATAAAGGATCTGCTAACACCTTGTTACAGTGGCTCTAGTCCTACAGGAACATTTGGGCCTGTGAACCCCATCTTAAACTCCTCTTATGAGTTCATGGCCCAGTTTTTCAAAGAGATCAGCACTGTCTTTCCTGACGCTTATATTCACCTAGGTGGAGATGAGGTCGACTTCTCTTGTTGGTGAGGAGGAGGAGCTCATTCTTACCCTCATCTTTGCCCAGAAAAAGAACCCATTGCCAATAAAGACACAATAAACTGTGTTTACGGCTAAAGTTCATACTTGCATTCCACTTACTGTTCCTGTAGGAAGTCCAATCCTGATATTCAGAAGTTTATGGCTCAGCAGGGCTTTGGCACAGACTACAGCAAACTGGAGTCTTTCTACATTCAAAGGTCAGAGTTTCAGTACAGTGAGGAAGTTCATTTATTACAGAGCAGAATAGTAAAATGAAAATGTATAAGCAATAATTGATAATACATTTCACAAAATAACTGTTGTTAGCTGAGAGGATCATTAATGGTGTGTGCTGTTTATTAGTGGATTTTGAAAATTCCACCAATTAGAGAGCTGCAGCACTTAGCTCTTGTCCACTCCCATGAACCACAGTGAATGGCGTAATGGAGTTGATCTCTCTATGCTTCCAAAATGTTTAAATATTTTGTGAATATATCCATATATTGCAATAAACTTGAAATATATTGTTTTAGATACAACAAATAGTTTTGGGTAGTTTTAAATCTGTTGTTTCTGATTTGTGTCATTTGCAATTTTTCAATTAAAATATCTTGTACTTTGTCTTTTGTGCAATTTTCATATACTTTGCTTCCAACCAGTTTGTAATGAAACACCTGATGATTTTGTTCATTGCTTATAAGGTTTTAACAAAAACTGTTTACAATGAATTTGTCAAAATACTTATAGAACTAGTGCTGCTAAAAAAGTGAATGCAGATTAATGCACACTATTGTCTTGTACTGCATTGTGTAAATTGCAAGATGCTTACCTTTTGGTTTCCCCTAGTATCATGTAATTTTGTTGGTATATTTAAAAAAAAAAAAAAATCAAAATGCAATCTGACAAAGTCATTCTCATCTTTGACAAACAGGTTACTCGATATTGTGGCTGCTACCAAGAAAGGTTACATGGTGTGGCAGGAGGTGTTTGATAACGGGGTCAAGGTAAGGCTCATTTCTTCTTATTTCTGTGGACGGGCTTGTGCTGTTGGGAAGTCACATTCAGGTCTTATTTCCAATCTTTCTATTAAATGTAATTAAATTAAGTTGTAATTTGGGTGAATTGTATTGCTGCTGGTACAGAATGCTTTGTGACTTCAAAAGTCTCCAAATCAAAGCCTAATCTACTTTCCCTTGACCTTCTTAATCACAAATAGCTAGACTTGCGTGATCACATTTTCACAAGCCACTGCTAACATGCGACTAATTTGCTGTTTTTGTCTGTGCTTGCTCGCATGAGGATGGTATATGCTTGCCCATAACGATTTATTAACAGCCAAACAGAAATTGATTGGGGCACATAATGTGCTTTATGCATGTTCCAGCTGAAGGATGACACTGTTGTGGAGGTGTGGAAGGGGAACAATATGGAGGAGGAGCTCAAGAATGTGACTGAGGCAGGATTTACAACCATTCTTTCTGCCCCTTGGTACCTGGACTACATTAGCTATGGACAGGACTGGCAACGCTACTACAAAGTTGAGCCACTCAATTTCCCTGGTCAGTTTCTCCAGTCAAACTCTTTTTTTTTTTTCTTTTAGCACCATTAGCATAGTGTTAATAATCCAATGATTTCAAAAGTTCTAAGTTATTAACTGACCATGCATATATTGAATTTTCTAGTTTTGTGTGATGGTTTTGATGTGTTGTTGGCAAATTAGGGTTAAGGCTCAGATTCCGTTGTAGAGCTTTAATCAAATAAAGATCTTTCAATAGGTTTTCAATCACTATAACTTTGTTTTTGGCCTGACAATAGGCATCGAAGTTGACATTGTGTTCATAAGATTTGGGGGTTGAGACTCTGGTTTGAGTAGAGAAGGTCAGCTTGTGATTTTGTTAAGCCCAGCTATAGCTTTTGTTTTCATTTTTTACAGTTTATTTTGTTTGTTTTGTCTAGTCTTGTCTAAAAGTATACTGTTTAACCACCTCTGAGCTCCTCACACATCTTCAGTAGATATTAAAACCACTTTCTCCAGCACACTTTGGAAAGCACACAGTCCACAAAGTGCCAAACGTAAACATAGTGCCATTCAGTCAGTAAGATAGCTTTTGAATGAATTCACAGTTAAATTTGTTAGCAAAAATGCAGTGAAATCAGTAATGCTATTACAAGATAATTGATCTATTTTAGTATATTGAATATATTTTCTAATTATTCTGGTGTTTCAGCAGCCATCATTTAGTTTTCAGTGATCCTGCTGGGCTCTTTAATTAATAGAAAGTTTTCTAACTTGGCCATTTATTTTAAACCTGTTTATTAAAATCAGAAAAAAAACAAATCTTACTGACCCCAAATTTGAATGGCGTATGCTTTGCCTTTACTCTTCCTTCAGCATTCCTTGAGCCTGATTAAAATCCATTCACCGCTATCACCACCTCACCTTGCATGTTGCTGTTCAAAGGCCATAAATTATTGATCTAATTAGCAGGCATGCATATTGATTCAGAGTTCCTTCCAGGAAAAGATGACAGAATTGGTGTATTTCTCTGGACTGCATTTAAGATAATATAACCAATAGTTTCTAATAGCTAAATAAGTGATTTAAAGCCACATAATCCACATTTATATTGATTGGTCACTTTTAAAGCTCAGTTCTTTGCAGAATTATGAGTCACTATTTCTTCAAAAGCTTGGTATCAAAGTAATGCTAAAACAAAGTATGAAAAGCCTTAACTTAAATGGAGTCCAGAGGTATGCATCCATGTGTTGATGTTTGCCAGTTTGTGTGTTATACATGCGTGTGTATGTGTACACATGTAGCTGAAAGCCGACACACAGATCCATGTGTGGAAAGGCAGGCCGCAGTACCAGGATGAGATGGCACAGGTAACGGCGGCTGGTTTCAGCGCACTGCTCTCCACACCCTGGTACCTCAACCGAATCAACTATGGCCAAGACTGGGTGGACATTTACAAAGCTGACCCCCAAAACTTCAATGGTGTGTGTCATCCACAAATCAAGATTGTGGATTCATTTTGGCCTCTGTTTTCAACGCATAGTTTCTGCTTTGCAAAATAGCACAACATCAAGGTTTAAAGTAAAAAAAAAATGGACTGTTAATTAAATTAGGCTGTTAATTACATTTAAATGGTGTTAATAAGGTTATTATATAAACTTTTGGAGTTGACTTGTTTTTAACAAAGTTGATAAGATTTAATGGGTAAATTTTCTAATGTTAATAGTAACTGTGATTGGCTGGAATGGTTTAAAAGGTCAGCAACGCTGAAGGCAATGGGTTAAATAACAAAGGTGGCATGTGATTGTAGAGAATATTTACACTAGATATTCTCATATACTTAAATTAATAAACACCAGTTCCAGTTCACCTTTGCTATTGCAAAGCTCTGGCTTCCTTTAGTAGGTGTGCAAACAAACATGCCATGTGATGTGTAGGCATGGTGGTTTGGAAAAGTCAAGGTTTTAAAACCGCCTAAATTTTCTGTTATATGTAAGTTTTTTGTTTTTTTTATGTGTTTTTTACAACTATTTAATTTAGGTTTTTGGGGCAACAGTATCTCCAGCTGAAAAGGACCCTCCACATCAAAATCCACTGTTCCAAAATATTTTCAATGTTTCTTAAAATAAAATATATTGTGTTTAATGGGGAAAAAAGTTGTTGTTTTTAGTTGTAATTTAGAGCAGAAATCCCAATACCGTGATATTTTTATCCAAGAGTATCATACTGTCAAAATTTTATACAGGCCCATGCCTAGTCATGTGACCATGTCGTTTTGTACATGCTGACTGATTTCTGTCAATTCAGCCACCCCAGTTTAATGGTCTGCTTTGTCTGCAGGTATTCAGGTGTTTGACTTAACGAGATGCATAGTTCCAACTTCTAGCTGTTTAAATTATCTTGTACAAATCACAGTTTTACACATACAATTTTTTTGGTTGTTGCTTCTAACTTGTGACATTTTGACCACAGGCACAGATGCACAGAAGAAGCTGGTGATTGGTGGAGAGGCTTGTCTTTGGGGAGAGTATGTGGATGCCACCAATCTCACTCCTCGACTCTGGTATGACTGTAAACCTTGAGCTAAAATATATGACTAAATTATGTACAAAACCAAAACAAACCATTTGGTTCCCAGGGGTTCTTTAAAATCCTTGAAATTTTGTGAATCTAAAACATTTTATGGCCCTGATTTTTTTTTAAACAAACAAATCAATAGAGATCCTAGAAGTTTTCTAGAAAAAATCCATAATTACCTTCAGTCTACTAATGTGTTATTTTACCAACACTTCATGGCATAATGCATACTAGCTTGTTTGATTTACATTAGTTACATGTATTTATGCATTACATTAAGTGCTTAAAGTGTTTAAGAAAATTTAAATTTATACATCATCATGTGAAATCTGAATGAATAAGCTTTTTCACTGATGTGCTTTTATTAGGATGGGACAATAATTGGCAGAGAAACTACTATTTAAATTCTGGAATTTCGGTGTTAAAAAAAATCTAATTGCTCAGAAAATTGCCTTTAAATTTTTTTGTATAATGTGCTTAGCAATGTACATTACTAATCAAAAAATGTGTTTTGATATGTTTATAGTAGGAAAGTTATGAAATATCTTCATAGAACATGATCATTACTTAATATTCTAATGATTTTTAGCATATTTTTGGCGATTAGTTTGACCAATACAATGTGTTGTAGGCTATTCCCAAAAATATACCTATAAACTGGTTTTGTGGTCCAGGGTTACATTTTACAATACAATATAGGATGTACCAAATATTCTTGGGTTTATGCAAAACAGAAATACAAGAAATAGAATATCAGATCTATGTAAAAAACAAAACGCATTATGTCCTTGAATTGAGTGGACCTGTAAAAAGGTCTTTAAATTTGAAGTTAACTACTGTATATCTCATATCTTGTAGGTCAAAATTCATGGTTGGAGTCTGGGCTAAAAATTAAATCTAATCCTATTGTTTGTATGCATAGTTAAGAAAATATAAATATATTTATTAATATAGGGTGGTTTTATTTCTGCTCTTGCAGGCCAAGAGCCAGTGCTGTTGCTGAGAGGTTATGGAGTGATGCAAGCGTGACAGATGTTGGAAATGCTTATAATCGCCTGGTCCAGCATCGCTGCCGCATGGTCAGGTGAGTTAAACTATGAAACGTGGTACAAAAATATTTCTTTATTACAAGATTATTTATTTTAGATTCCTAATAATTTTTTGTGTTTACACTTAATGATTAACTAAAATTGCTCTCAGGCAGCATGTTTGGGGGTAAAATGTTTAAATGTATGGAAGTATTACATAACATATTAATCAATTAACATTATTCATTAGCCATTTAAACATTAAACATACTTAAGATACATTGCATAGGCATATTTTTATGTTTCACTGGTATTTTTCCCTTTTCTTCCTCAGGAGAGGCATACCTGCAGAACCTCTATTTGTTGGCTACTGCCGTCATGAGTACAGAGGTCTGTGAATGCCACTATTTAGTTCACAGTAGACAACTAAAGGGAAGGACAAAACAGTTTTTATTTTTATTTTACAGATCAAACCATGTTAGCCATTTGGATAACTATGATTTGCTGTTATATGCACTGAGCCAGTTATCTAAGACTTGATGTTTGTGATTTTTAATCATTAAATGGACAATTCTGAAAATGCGGATTGCCTACTTAGGTTTCAGTTTTATTAAATGGTGAGTAATATTCTTGTGAATACATTTTATGGAACGTGTTTTAATATGAACGCTAGGTATATTTGAGAGTTTACATGATTGTAATACTGCACTAAATTTATATATTTAAATAAATACGATTTCTGAATGCATTGTTGTTGTAAAATTATTGTATATTTACACACATACACACATATGCATACTCGCACTAATAAGTGCTTGCTCTGTTTTGTCCACTTGAGAAAAAAAAATAGTCCAAGGGTTGTTTGTAGGTGTGGGCTGAGCATGTTATAGTCTCCAAGATCTTCTTCTAGACCATATGTTAGCAGCGATCCACGAAATTGTCTGTATAAATAGTCAGTTGGTGACAGGGTCAAATCAGTCCAGCCATCTTGTTGAGCAGTGTGTTCTGGTCCTGAGTGTTCATGAGCTCATAGCTGGACAGCTCAAGTGAAAAGGTGGCATTTCCAGAGGTCAGAGTGCGCAGAACTGTTGAGTAGCCCTTGAAGAAGAAGAAAAAATATAAAGTATTCCTAACATAGTTCACTTGTTATAGAGTATATACTGTAGTAATCATGTGTTAAGAGTTAAGCCCAAAGTATACTTTGTTTTATCCCATGTATGCAAGTCTGAGGTGTAAAGTAATTTTACTTGTTTTCTGTACTTAATTATGATTTTGGGGTATTTGTACTTTACTTGAGTACAATTAAAATGAATAGTTTTACTTACAAATTAAATTAGTTAATTAACATTTTTGGTGATCTATTTATTCTATTTTCCCTTGCTACTATCAAACCAACTGAATTGCGCTGCTACCTAGTTTAATTTAATATTATTTATTCTACATTCTCTTTTTACATTCTCTAAAATTGGCCAGACGTGTTCATTGGTCCTTTGGAATTGACGTCATGTTGTGTCGGTCATCACAATACACAACGCATTGCCTTATATCTGAGAGAAATTATCAGTGCATTCCAGATGGGATATATCACCCTCTGAAGAGCACTTCGGAGTGAAAACAAACATGGCCCCCATATTGAAGTGTCATTCCAAACTGAAGTGCTCAAAACTGGCTACTTCCAAATGAAGCATTTTGAAAGGTCCCCATTATCCTTTTGGTCAAGGGAAGTTGTTTGGTGTCCATTCGGAAGGCATCGTTAATATGCCTTAATCAATTCAAAGATGTCACTCCAGGGTAAAACCTTTACTTTTAATATTTAACCACTGATGCTTCTGCTCCACATTCACTTCTCATCAGACTCCAAATGACTTGCGCATGATGCCAGAAGCCATTTTTAGTATATTTTGGCTTTACTTTCAACAATGGAGACGCATTGACTCAACAAAGTATATTTTAGGGTTACATCTTTTAATGGACTATAAATACTAACTACATAACTATAAACTGTCCTACTACTAACACTGATGTCATGGTAATATTTCCAGTAACAGACTGCACTGCACACTCACCATCATCTCAGCCAGAGGAACAGCAGCCAGCAAAATCTTGTTTTCCTGCCTACTTTGGATGTCACATACGGTACCACGTCGCTGGGAGAGATCTGCAAGTACAGAACTCAGATGCTCCTCTCCAACAGTCACTTCCAGTGCCATCACCGGCTCCAAAACCTGCCCTCCAGCCTGCTTCAGAGCCTACATGCATACACATACAAAAAGACATGGACCTGGTTAACAGTGCTTGTTAAAACCCAATAGACTTTCATTCATGCGCACGGGAATATGGCAGATCGGAAATGCAAGCTTGTGCGAAAAGTCAAAAACACATCACCTGATTGCGTGAGACCAATAGAAGATCAAAACATGACCCCTTTGTACAAAAATTAAAAATATAGATCAATCAAGCTTTTTTTAAATGTCTAATCATCTTGTTTGATCCCACCCCTTTTTGCAGCGCTGTGTGACAGAATTTCGCATGCTCAAACTCCAGTGTGACCGCGGCTTAAGAGTTTGGGATCGACAAATCGATTTAAATATAGGCATGTACATTACAAAATGGCTCTTTAAAATTATTTGATGTGACACGTGAGTTTGGTTAATGAATTGTTGCGTCACTCTTGTAAATAATATTAGTTTATGTGAACACGATTATATTAAGGACTCAAATACTGCACTAACAACCCTATTCTGCTGGTATGTGAATGTGGCCATAAACTCATGGTTGGTGTTATTTGATAATGATTGTGGGAAAAGGGTAGAGTCTGTGTACCTTGAGCATGCAGCGGGACACACAGGCTGACACCATGGCTGCAGATGTGCCTGGTTCCAAACGTACATTCTGGATCACAGTCTGTACTCCTTGAACAGGAAAACTCAGCACAGGACCTGCACAGAGACAAAGTCACAACCGTACTGCAACACTGTACCATGTATATCTGGATGTGGATGTGTTAAATGTTCCAAGTTTAGACTCAACCGTTTCTGTTACCTTGGAGGTAGGCACTCTGAACTCCATTTTCCACAGCCTCTCTGACATCAGCAGGAAGCAGCGCTTTTACATCCTCTTCAAAAGTGATGTCACAGGAAGAGCTGGAGTTCTCCTTCAGAGGATGAACGGTGAGCTCCACAGAGACAACATGCCTCTTTTCTCCCAGAGTACGATCTAACAGGTCTGAAATGATCATCCAAATCATACATTATTTTTACTTTACTACTTAACGAGATAGTTCAAAGAAAATTGAAAATTCCCTTTCTTCTGTTGAACACAAAGGAAGATGTTTTGAAGAATGTTGTAAAGCAGCAGTCATTGACTTCCATGGTATTTTTGTTCCTACTATGGATATCAATTGTTTCCAATATTCTTCAAGATACCTTGTTCTGTGTTCAACTGAAGAAAGAAATTCATGAGTGTGAGTAAATTTTCAATTTTTGGGTGAAGTATCCCTTTAAATAAAAGAAACACTGTAATATTGTAGCATGGATATCTGCAGTCTGGAGCATTGGGCGTGGCTAAAGGTAGGGGCATGGCAAATGGTTTTGCGATATGCACATCAATATAGCAGCAATTTTTATGACATTGTATAACAATAATTAATATTTTTACAGTACTGTGACGGTTGGGTTGGGGTGGGGGTAAAAGTTAGAAAATACAATTTATTTGGTAATTTAATAGACTCGCTTGTTTAGTGTAAAGGAGGACTGGTGTTTAGAATAAAGAATAAAGACGACCCTTACCTTTTGGCACCCCTACCTTTTGCCACGCCTATTTCTCCAGACTGCAG
>CAIGQV010016645.1:5616091-5626273 GCA_903798115.1 Danio jaintianensis
CTTTTGGCACCCCTACCTTTTGCCACGCCTATTTCTCCAGACTGCAGTTACCTCCTTCTTGTAATATTTGGTATTGATATTATAATCCCATTTAATGCAGGGTTCCCACTCTAAGCCAAATGTAAAATTCCCTGGCTTTCAATTAATCTCCATGACCTATAATGAATAGAATAACAAGTAGCTGTTGTGTTGAGCAGTCCCTCCAGATTTCAGATTCTGCAATCGCTGAATTTAACACAGAAACACAGTAGATGACACACAATTGAAAAGAGCTCACAGTTTTGTTTTTTTCATTGCCTCAAATTTTCTTCATATTTTGGCTGTTTCATTGGCTGAGTTGTCATAGACACAGCACTGTGCTGCACTTTTCCTTAGGTGTGTGACCCGCTTTAGATGCATCATGTGTACACTTTATATAAATTATAGAGAGCAAAAATGAGAAAGGTCGCCACAAAATCAGTCAATTTAGGCCACAATCATTAAAAAGTTTTCCCGCAAAAAAACAAGAAGGACTGATTGAGCACTTAGCAGGAAAAAAAAACAGCCCCATTCAAAAACGGGTACAGCCTAACCTTACCTTAACAATAATAATACAATAAAAAACCCATTATCGAAAAATACATTTTGATGAATGGGAAGTAAAATTTAAAAATGACAAACAAAAATCCATGATCTTCCTTGAATTTGACAAAAAAAAATATTTCAATGTTTGGAATAGACCTTTTAAAAATTCAATGATATTCCAGACATTCCATGACCTGTGGAAGCCCTGTTAATGTCACAGATTGTTGCGTGTAAAACTCCAGGCATGTCAGTTCCTTATAGCCACTATGTGGATCACAATAAAAGTTGAGCAAAACATGGATGTTGTGAACTAAACTGCAGCATCGATAAGCATTGCTGATATACAGTTCCATTTAAATGTTTGAGGTCAGTAAGATTCTATTTAAAGTAATGTTGGGCAAAAATGAATCGTGATTAATCAATAAGTTTTTTTTACATAATTTAAGTGTGTGTACTGTGTATATTTATTATGTGTATATAAATACACACAGGCATGCATATATTTGAGAAAAATGTTTATTTAAATGCAGATATAAAATATATGTGTATATGATACAAATTATATATAAATTTAAATATCTATGTAACAAAAGTATTTTATATAGTTTTGTTTCTATGTATGTGTGTATACATAATAAATATATATAATAGACACATATGTTATGTCAAAAACCTTTTTTGAATCTAATTTAAAGAAATTCATTACTTTCATTCAATGATGCATTCAAATAAAAACATATATACTTAAAGCTTTTGAGCAGTATTTTAAAGCTGCACATGACTGGCCATATTTGTTTTTTTGTGTGTGTATATGTTTTATATTTTATTGTTTTATGTCTAGTCTTTAGCATGGGCAAAGTTTATTGTAAGTCACCTATCAGTTATACTGAACAATAAGTAAGTGAAAGCGGACAAACAAATCAGATGACCTGACTAATGTTTTATCACAGCAAAGTGATATGCTAGTCGCAATACGAAGAGATGGTTTACACTGGCCTTACCTGTGGCTGTTGCTGACTGCAGGATGGTCTCTCTGTAGGCCACTTGCAGGGGTCCCAGATGAGTTTCGATTTTGTACTCTCTCTTAATGCGGTCATGGATGATCTCAATGTGCAGCTCTCCCATTCCACATAGTACTGTCTGTGAGTGTGGATAAATAAAAGGGAAAAGCTTTACAATAATGTTGTATTGGTTAGTTTTAGTTAATGCACTTACTAACATAAACAAACAATGAACACTACATTTATTACAGTATTTGTTCATGTTAGTTAAAGTTAATGAAAATACAGTTGTTCATTGTTAGTTCATGTTAAATCACAGTGCATTAATTGATGTTAACATTAGTAAATGTTGAACTATGTTTAATAAATGCTGTACAAATATTGTACATAATTAGTTCATGTTAGTAAATACAAATGATGCCCAAAACCTTATTGCAAAGTGTGACCAATAAAAGAATAAATCAATTGTAGAGCAATGAAATGACAAAGATGACACAGCTATTATATTCTAGTTATATTTTAATTATACTATATTTAATGAATACTCTTCCTTTATTGTAGTCAACGTAGAATTTTTTTTATGTCCGACAACAAAAAAATTAACAAAAAAACTGTTTTAAGGTTAATATTATAAGCCACTTTAAGATTGTTCTTTTGATTGGCTACAGAACAAACCACTGTTATTAGGTGACTTATCTAATTAACTTGATTAGTTAACTTAACCTAGTTAATCCTATAAATGGCACTTTAAGCTGAAAATATCCTGAAATATATCTAGAAACATTATGTAATGTCATCATGAAAGAAAGAAATAAGTTATTAAAACTATTATTTTACCTCCCTTCAATTTGCATTTTGCAGCTAATTCCATTAATTCTAATGGGTTAATAAATGGGTTATAAATTACTATAAAAATGAATACATTTCATGCAGTGATACATTCAATAAATCACCAATATTGCAAAGGAAATTAAGGTATCAAGGGTTACATTTGAACAACCATGCCAATTCATAATGTAAACAAATTTAACAGACTAAATACTTTCAAAGATGAAATCATGTGTAACGGATTCATTTACCTGTCCAGAATCGGGGTCTATTCTGACTTTCAGACTGGGGTCTTCCCTCTGCAGGCAGTTGAGTGCATGCTCCAGATCTGTTTTACACAAAATAGAGAGAGAAATCTCAATCCTGGCACTCGCTGCAGCTTTATCTGGAAAAAAACTCATTTCACAATGCTCTTACCTGCTTGTTTGGCCATAGTAGGAGGTTCAATGGAGCAGAAGAACACAGGCTCAGGGACCTCTACTCCTGCAAGAGCCATGCTCTCTGCTTCAGTCTGAGCCCGTCGGACCGCCGCTGCCGCAGATGCTTTGGAGGAGACGATGGTGTCACCGGTTACTGTCTGACTCAAAACATATAACATTATAGAAAATGCTACCGTAACAAAATATTATGTTCTATGTAATATTTGTATTTGAAATATTATGGTCTTTACTCTCTTTTCATCATCTATGTTAA
Organism: Danio jaintianensis; assembly: GCA_903798115.1. Taxonomy (NCBI): domain Eukaryota; kingdom Metazoa; phylum Chordata; class Actinopteri; order Cypriniformes; family Danionidae; genus Danio; species Danio jaintianensis. The sequence goes on from CAIGQV010016645.1 coordinate 5,619,178, forward strand.
GCTGCTTTGGCACAATCTACGTTGTAAAAACTGCTATAGAAATAAAAATTTAATTGAACTGAAATGCAAGACAAAATAGTGTTTAGTGTTTATTGTAAATATGGTTAGCACTCCTGTGCAACAGTGAACCTTTTTTTTTTTTTTTAATCACGACTACTTGAAAAGTACTTTAAAAGGGAAAAATTGATAAATATTACTTATTCACCTTACTTTAAATGTGATACATTGTTATAAAGTAGTTCAAACAATCTGAGTAATTTTGTATGCATTCTGTATATCATTCAAGTTTAAATACCTGTTTGAGTCCAACAGTGAGAGCAATGTTTCCTGCAGACAAAGAAGGGATTTCTATTTGTTGATCGGCAAAAGGTAAAAGAAGTCTGCTCATTCTCTCCCTGGAGGACAACACACAAAATATTGTTCTTGAGGATAGAACTTGTTACTATGGCTCATGAGGAAAAACATTAGGAAATCCAAGAATTAATAAATAAAAAAAATCAACACTATGGTACTTCAATTATTTAAAGTAAAAGTGCCATTTTTCCATCAAAAAAGCAAAAATTAAAAGCTGCAACAGTAATAAAATAATTATCAGATTTTATAGTGAGATTAATGTAAATTATTATTGGATGCATTGGGTCTCATTTGCTGACAGTTAACTGCATGCAATGTAACGTTCACTAAACTTACGTTCCGTTCCTGTTAATGTTGTGCACTGATGACTGAGCTTTCATGCTTCCTGAATAGATCCGTACAAACACAAGCGGACCCCTCTGTTTGTCATGGACCACTTTGAATGCCAAGGCACAAAGATCATTTTTATACCAGCGCCTGTGCAAACAAACATACATGCATTTTGAAATGTCAATAAAAACTTAATCTTAGCATGAAGTTTGAAAGGATGGTGTACTCACACCAGGTCATGGTTCCTCTCATTGGGGGCAGGAAGGTAAGCAGTGATGGCATCCAGCAGAGGTTGAACGCCTTTATTTTTTAGAGAGCTTCCACACAACACAGGTACTCCCTTACGAGCTAAAGTCACTCTCCTCACAGCATCCTGCAACTTTATTCATAAAGAGAATACGCAGAAGATTTTAGTTTCACTTTCGATAAATTTGCTTTTGCTAGACATTTATAATACAGTAAATGTTTTTTTAAGTAATAAATGGCACTATAATATAAGGATTTGTTGTGGATTGAGGAGAACTAAAATACATGTTTATAAAACTTATTTTATTTTTTTAATTATTGTTACGTTTATATTTATGAAATTATAAAATGTAACTTATACACCAGTGGAAGTAATCTGTGTTTTTGTTTTATTTACTCTTCACAATTAAATTGAGACTGTGTGTCTAACAGTCAGATGCAGTTATTTGCATAGAACACTGTACTACATTGTGCCAAATCCATATTATATATTCTTACCTTCACTGCAGAAACAACATCAAAGTTTTCACCATACTCTCCCAGCAGCATCTCTGCAAACTCATCATCTAGATCTGCTATCTGTTCACACAGATCATGCAAAGTCTATTTCAATTTATATACCTAGTTAGTTTTCCAGAAAATTGAATTGCAAAAAAGAACAAAATGTAGCCCCTCCGGTCTGCTCTAAGATGAGGCTAAAGATCGCAAGCTCTAGCGTCTGTCGCTACTGGCACCTGAGGTTTACTCACACAGCCCTCACCAGCTGGCCTCCATTACACTTACCTCCCCAAACCTTAAGGCTGATTTATATTTCTGCGTTAAGTGAATGCGGATGCTGCAGCCTGTGCATAGTCGCATACCCTTCGCCATGGCTGATGTGGACGACGATGCACACCACTCAAAAAATTTAACTACACGTCGCATAAGCTCTGTGATTGGTCGGCTTGGTAGCGTTGACGAATGTGGAGAGCCGTGAGCCCATAGGAGCGAGTGTTTAACAAGTGTCGAGTCCCGTGGAGGAGTACTATATCGAAACTTTTGTTTTGTGTTTACCTTATGATTAAAGTTGTTGCATGTCTGCCGGTTCCCACCTCTGAATGAGCGTGTTTGAGCTACTTGTACATTAAGGTAGTAGCATTACAGGTATTTCCCGTGTAAACAAAACACTCGTGAAGAAACTAAACACAGTGTTTAGGAAGTGTTATTGCAGAGCAACACAAACAGAATGCAGAAGTATAAATGCACTACAACGTGCAAGGCATGGGCCGTGGGTTAGGGTGATAACAAGTGTAATTCAGCCTTTACTCCCATCTGGGTCACAACACCAATGTAAACCCTCTGGTTCAACATCCATCCACCCACTCTGAGCAGGGCTCGAACCGACGATTCTAGCATGGGAGGCGGTCATGCTGGAATGTCCAGTTCGAGCCCTGCTCTGAGTGGGTGGGTGGGTGTCAGACTTGAAGGGTCACAAAAATATCAAAGAATACAAGTAATTACTTTAACAGTAATAACTCAACAACTAAATATTTAAAATGTTGTTATGATACTTTGATATTTTCAATATTGTTTTTTGTTAAACCAATGAAAGTCAATGGGTTCTGTTGTTGCTCAGACACGAACATTATTCAGAATAACCATTAGATTCCACCAAAAAAAGTGATAAGTTATACAAGGAGGAAAATAATTAATGATATGTATGTATTTTGTTTTTAAATTCATTTTTGTGTTTCACCTGTTCTATCAAAGCGGCTCTGGCCTCACTGACAGCCAGCAGCACATCTGGGTCATCCGAGGGCTGAAGGCTGTTGATCTCAAAGGAACGACCATCATGTGTGAGTGAGTTTCCTTGCCACAACATTTTCTGCCTAGTGATCAAGTCCACCAATCCGGTAAAGCTCTTCCCAGAGCCAATGGGAATCTGCAAATGACACCAAGTGTTCAGAATGAATCGTTGCATTTATAAGTGTGGTTGCTTAATAAGGGTTGCTCAAAAAGAGTACCTGAAGCAGAACAGGGTTGGCTTTTAGTTTAGCCTTTATGCTGTCTATAGAATACCTCAGGCTAGGAGAGATGAGATTGAGATTAAACCTTAGTTAACTGCAGTTATTCCTTCAGATCTATAATAGTTTTCATACAATGTGTTAATGGATTGTCTTAATTAAAGTGTGATTTTCAGATATTTGAACCAATGAAATATTTGTGTGGATCACCTAGCTGCAGGCTTGTCCATCTTGTTCAGGAAGCATACACAAGGAATTTTATGTTTTTCTGCCTGCCGCCACACAGTCATGGTTTGAGCCTGAAATATTGGTCAAAAACACCAAGACAATTTACAAATGAATAAACTTTCTGGCTACACTTTATTTTATAGTGTCCTTGTTACAGTGTGACTATACATTTAAGTTTAGAGTAATATTAGTTAAATACATGTACTAGGGCTGCACAATATATTGTTTCAGCATCAATATCGCAATGTGCGAACCCGCAATAGTCACATCGCTGGATATGCAATGTTCTGTCTGAATCATACTTGACCAGGAGGCCACAGAACACATGTGATTTATAGAGTCACTGCTAAGTTTAACCAGAAAAAAATTAAAGTTTATCATTTACATGTGTTTTTAAGGTCTGCGACTGAGCATTTCAAGAGAATTTAACATTTTTGGGGACAAAAATTATGTTTGGATGTGTAACAAAGATTAATTGTCATTCATTCATTGATTTTCTTTTCGGCTTAGTCCCTTTATTAATCAGGGGTCGCCACAGCGGAATGAACCGCCAACCTATCCAGCACATGTTTTACGCAGCGGATGCCCTTCCAGCTGCAAGCCATCACTGGGAAACATCCATACACACTCATTCACACACATACACTACGGACAATTTAGCTTACCCAATTCACCTATACCACAAGTCTTTGGACTTGTGGGGGAAACCGGAGCACCCGGAGGAAACCCACGCCAACAAGGGGAGAACATGCAAACTCCACACAGAAATGCCAACTGACCCAGCCGAGACTCCAACCAGCGACCTTCTTGCTGTGAGGTGATTGTGCTACCCACTGCGCCACCGTGACGCCCAAGATTAATTGTATTTGTAAATATTTATACGATTTATGCAAAAACGTGGAACTTTTTTCTTGTAACATTTCAAAGTGAAATTAAGATGAAATTGAAATTATTTTACTTACCCCATTAGCAGATAATTTTGCTTGTTACAAAACTCTTAATTTTGACCTATTTCTTCTTAAGGTAAAAACAAAACAATTTTTTTTTTTGATCAAAGAGTTTAGATATTTGGACTAGAAATGAGACAAAGCAAAGTAAGAAAAAGCTAAGTTTTTTGCAGTGTGATTATTCAATTTCTGTACCTGAATACTGCATGTTAAGACTCCACAGAAAATCGTCAAATAGAGCTATTAAAACCATCTTGTGAAGCTGTATTCATATCGCAATATTTATTGGAGAAAAATAAAATATCGCAATATCAGATTTTTCCAATATCGTGCAGCCCTTGTACTATATGCTTATGGTTAGAATGTGTTATTTGCATATAATTAAGCATAATTATTAAATACAAGGTACTTTATTTTACATAAAAGATTTACAATGCTACCAATCATTATAATATTAAGATATTAACACAATGATTAATTATATTAATAAAAGTTTTGTCAAACCTCTACTCCGGCAGAAGCATCAAACACAGCAACAGCTCCATCTAACACTCGTAAAGCTCTCTCAACTTCCAGAGTAAAATCAACATGACCTGAAAAAAGAAAGACAAGCGATCATGATTGTCAATTCAGTATCATCCAAGTACAAATGTTTGGGGCCCGTATGTTTTTATGTTCCCAAACAAATGCTGTACTTTTGAACTCTAATATGAATAAAATAATCTTAAAATCATTCAAATAAAAAAGCAGCAGCACAACTGTGTTTTACATAAGTAATAATTTCTTATGCACCAGATCAGCAAATTAAATGACATTTTGTGAGACCATGTGACACTGAGGACTGGAGTTATGGCAACTGAATAAATTACATTTTACACATAAGACTTTACACATTCTACAAAAGATTTAGTCTTCGTGATCATGAGACATCTTCCAAAAACTACATATTTTGTCATCCATAAAATAACGCCACAGGTCTTATTTAAAATTTAAAGGAACATATATCTCTTGCCTTTCATAGAAACAATGCTGTAGTTGTGAATGAGTGTGTGGACACATGTGATGGCCACAGTGTACCTGGTGTGTCTATGAGGTTAATCCTGTAATCTTTCCAGTCAAAGGTAACAGCAGCTGACTGGATGGTGATTCCTCTCTCCCTCTCCTGGGCCATGTAATCAGTTACTGTGTCTCCATCATCCACATCTAAAAATAACAGATGACCAATCACACAAAGCAAAAGGCGCACAGCACTTCTTTAAGAATGCGTTAACACTGAAATAAAATATATGAATTGCTATTTCTTTTATCTCTTGTCTTTTCATCTAATAATTATGTTTCATTTTATTTAAGCGCTAATTCAATTAACGATAAAAATACTGAACCCATTCTTCATCTACTTTCTTTCTAAACATCGCCTCACCTCCAAAAGCCCGTGTGTAGCCAGAGTAGTAGAGCATTCTCTCAGTGGTGGTGGTTTTCCCTGCATCTATATGTGCCATGATGCCTATGTTACGAATTCTGATCAAAAATATTATAATAAACATGTGATGTAAATAAACCATTATGCTGTCTTACATGCCCAAAACATTACATTTTCACAGTAAATTTTCATTCAAATGATAAAAAGTTTAAAATCTCTTTAGATTATTTATATCACTTATCTAAATACAAAACAGTGACCTGATTTTCTTTTGATTACAAGTTTAATTGTTATCAATACCATACGTGTAACAACATGTTGTTTAAAGGATGTCAAATCTTACTTTGAGATGTCAGGGTTGACCACCGCTCTAAGTGACTTTACCTCATCTGCAGAAAATAAAAGAAATGCTGTGATTCACCAGCCTAAATCTGCAGAACATTCTGTAACCGAGTAACTATCAAATACTGTCTTTTACCTTGTAGCAAGCTGTAATTTCTATTCCATGTCACTCTCCATCTGCATGTCTGTAAGGGTCTGTTTATCAAGTGTCTGGTGCTCTGGAAGTAAGGAACCGATGATAGCAATGAATGACTTTTATTCTGTAATATGGTTGAATATGACTGGTTAAATCGTTTCAAAAATGTAAGCAGTTACAGTTAAATGATGTAAAACAGCAATACAGGCGTATGAGATGGCTTACAAATGTTTCAGTATTCACCAATCTTACTGACCCACACCTTTGAATGGCAAAGTGTGCACCTAACAAACACTGACTCCAACCTCTAAAGAATTATGAAAGAGCAAAACGTTTCAAACGTGGTTTTACTCTCTTGGAAAGTGTAATTATCAAGGTAAACGACTGTCAGTAGAAAATGCCAGCACATTTTATGCATTCAAGCCTGTCAAACAGGACACACTTACCCCTCGGAGGACGGGGAACGTCACACTTAAAAGCATTTTGCTAAAGAATGTTTTGTTGAGTTATAGATCCTGTCGTACTCTATGACACATGACTGCTGTGCTTCAAAGTCACGTTGAGATCTGACCGGACATTTAATTCATCGTATCGCTTAAACGGATGAGTCCGAATGTCCTAATTCAGACGGTGACACTTAACGATCGCACACGGTTCGGTGCATCTGTAAATAATTCCGTACGCAAAAAATGACTGAACCGTACGACGTTCCGGGGCTTGAAAACAACCAGTGTCTCAAATCAAACGCCAGATGGCAGCAGCGTCCATGCTGATCAAGGACTATTCAAATAATTTTTACATTATTTAAAAAAATTTTTTTTACATGCGTTTAAAAAAATAATAATAATCCTTTCGTTTTACTGCAAAACATAAGCTGTACGTTTTGATGTTTGTTTAGTGATAGTAATAAACCACAAATAACAACAATAATTAGTAATAGTTTTAATTTCAATATTATTACAGTGCTACCTTCATTGATTCAGTTTTTAAACTGAATCTTTTAAACTTAAAAAAAAAAAAAATATATATATATATATATATATACACACACACACACACATATATATATATATATATATATATATATATA
>CAIGQV010016645.1:5631273-5672826 GCA_903798115.1 Danio jaintianensis
TATATACACATTATTAATTTGAATTGCAAGCCATAGCCTGCTGGCCTTTCCATATTTTGGATATATTTTATACCCTATAGGGAAAAAGCAAGATTTCAGTTCTAACATAACATTTATTTAATCAACAGATGCAATGCAATTTAAGTCATAACAAAACCAGACAGGTGTATAAATTTGGGCACCCCAACAGAATAATGACATCAATCTTTTGTACAGCCACCTTTTGCTGAAATAACAGCCTGTACATTATATGCTTCTTATAGTCAAGGATAAGTCCCTGAATTCTTGCTGAAGGCATTTTGGACCATCGTTCCTTGCAAAAGTTCTCCAGCTCAGTCAGGTTTGATGGGTGCTGAGCGTGAACGGCCCCTTTTCAAATTAATCCATAGATTTTCGATAATGTTCACGTCTGGGGACTGGGATGGCCATACATTGTATCGTGTCATTGTATCATGAATCCCTTGGTAGATCTGGAATTGTGCTGTGGGTCATTGTCCTGCTGAAAATCTAACCCTGAAGTAACTTCTATCTCTTGACTGATTTCTGAACACTGTCCTTAAGAATTAGCTTATACTGGGTGGAATCCATGCGACCTTTAACTCTGACAAGGTTTCCAGTACCTGTGCTTGCCACACATCCACACAGCATGATGGACCCTTCACCATATTTTACAGTAGGGAGCAGGTTCTCCTCCTGGAATGCTGTGTTCTTTTTCCACCACGCAAAGCAGCTATGGTTGTGGCATCAGTCCACAGTATATTTTCCAAAATGATTCAGGCTTGTCCAGATGAGCCTTTGCATACCTCAAACGACTCTTCTTGTTGGCAGAACGCAGAAAAGCCATTTCTGCATCACCTTCCATTGAGCTGTTCTTTGTGAAGAGTTTGCCGGATTGTGGTGGTCTGTGACTAATCATTCTTCGCCTTCCAGATATTTTTATTGGTCTAGCACATCTTTCATTCACCAGAACTGTTCCGGGGGCCTTCCATTTTTGTACTATATTCCTGACTGTGGAGATAGAGACTTTAAACCAATGCTTTATGCCGCGGTCACACAGAGTTTGTGTATGCGAAATTCTGTCCTATGGCGCTGCATAAAGGGGCGGGATTAAACAAGATGATTAGACATTAAAAAAGCGAGCGATTGGTCCATGTTTTAAATTCATGTCCAGAGAAGTCATGTTTTGATCTTCGATTGGTCTCGCGCAATCACGTGATGCGATTTCGCAGGTCAGAGTTCACCAAGCTTGGAGTTCACCAATGCAGCGAACTGCGAAACTTGTTGCACAAGCTTGCGTCTCCGGTCTGCCGCATTCGCGTGCGTATGCATGGAAGTCTATGGGGAGAAAAGTCCAGTGTGACCGCGGCTGTGATAGCTTTTTGCATCCTTCACCTAATTCATGTTGGTGAATTATCCTAGTTTTTAGGTCATTAGGAAGTTATTTTGACGCTCCCATGTTGATCTGGTTCACAATAAGGATAACTAGCAATCAGCTATCTTAAATATATTTTTTATGATTGGTTGCACCCGTGTTAGGATTGTTAAGGTTCACAGAGTTTTGTGTTGTAATTAAGCATTAAGCTGCAGTCACACTAGTTTGAGTATGCGAAATTCTGTCGGGCGGTGCTGCGAAAAGGGGCAGGATTAAACAAGATGATTAGGCATTTTAAAAAGCAAGAGATTGCTCCACATTTTAAATTTCTGTCCAGAGAGGTCATGTTTGGGTCTTCGATTGGTCTCTTGCAGTCACGTGATGCGATTTCGCACGTCAGAGTTCACCAAGCTTGAACTTTGCAACACAGACAACTGCGAAACTTGTCGCACGAGTTTGCGTTTCCGGTCTGACGCATTCGTGTGTGTATGAATGGAAGTCTATGGGGAGAAAAGTCTAGTGTGACCGCAGCTTAAGTGACTACAGGTTTTGAAATCCACACAAAAGAGAGGGTGCCCAAACTTTTGCGTAGCCTATTTTTCAGTTTCAATTTAATTTCACAATACTGCTACACTACGCATTTCTGTCTGAAAAACATGACATTATCTAGCTTTCTCTAGAAACCGAATGCATAAAGCACATAACTATACAGCCACAGAGGGGTATATTATACTTCTTGGAAAAGTTATCAGCATTTAAAAAGTAGTAGTATAAATATTGTAAAAATAATAATAATACTAATATATGCTTATTAAATGGGTTATCTCATTTCATCCCAGCAGGGGGTAACAAAGTTCATAATCATCTAACTCAAACAAGATAGCAAATATGACAGGACAACACAATTATAGTAAAATTAGTAGTCACAAAATCACTCGTAACGGATCAGCTTAATGGATTTCCTATATTTGTTTGCAACTAAGGCAGACTGAAAAGGTTAAGGTACACAAGAAATGTGTAGCAAAAGTTCATGTTGTAGAACTTGTATGACTGCATATTCCCTCAAGCTGACTGGGAAAGAAATTCTACAGAAATTGTTGGAGACCTTCTGTTTAGTGGTGTGGAGGAGGAGCAGAAGGAGGTAAAAATGACTTCATCTTTAAACATTGTTTCACATGTACTGATAAGCTGAATAAAGAAGTGAATTGTGGATGAGAACAAGGCCACTTCTATGTTGCTTTGTAATGCAGAAGTCTAACGAGGAAGTGATGAAAAGGTCCTCTTCATTATCATTATTCTGGAAATTACCTCAAAATAACTTCTGTTTTTAAAATGTGTTACCAAAAAGTTAAGTGGTTTACAAAACTTCAACATGAACGTTTGTTCCTTTTAGTTTCGAAATGTCAGTTTTTTTTACATTTATGCACTAACCTACATAAACAGGAATGTATTAGGAGTTTATTTATCCTACTTGATGAGTTTACTATAACAATACCACAGTTACAACGTTTTTAATGTTTTCATATGGTGGAAATGATCGCACATATAAATTTAACAGGCTACAGGTTAAGACGAGAGTTATTTATGTGACTGAGTTTGTAGTTTTCTGTTTGCTCGTGTCACTATTATAGCCGCTGAACAAATATGAGATACACAATTCGCATTTCATCCTCCTGAATAAAAGGAAAGTATTAATTTCTTAAACTTGAGAAACTTATTGACCCAAACACCAACTCCAACCTTATGAGAGCAAACCTCAAAAAAAGGACATCTCTGAATTTTGCACAATATTGGAAAATCGTCAAACAAACATTAAGTCTGTATTTCGCTTACTATTTTATAAACATTTCGGAACAAATTCACCTTTTCACCAATGTAAATAGTTTTTACATTCAAAAATAATTTAATGATTTATAAACAGTGGCTGAATGTTAATTTTTACAAATGTCAAAAAGGTTAACGCACACACAAAGAAAGAAAGGAGCATCACCAATAGCTCAGGTGTAACAGCAGGGTATTTACTTCCTTTGGTGTTTGCAGAAAAAAATTAAATAAAATACAAATGCCTCTGATAATTAAGCTGACAAAAACCAGTCATGATTTCTAATAACCCTTAAAATGCATTTCTAATAAATAGCAATACAGTGCAGCCATTAACTCACATGTAAATGACTTATGGAAAAAAGTTAAAGTTAAAGAAATACACTTGAATAGAGGCACAGATATAAAACTCATAAAACAGGATCTGACAAACAAATAAAAGTTCATCTCTTTGCAGATAAAGTATGAAATGGAAGTGAAAGCCACACCTGCTACTTCGGACTCATGTCCTTATTTTCTACATATAAAAAAAAAAAAAAAAAAAAAAAAGAGATCACTTTGTTTTCCTTACAAAGCACATGTTATTCAATCAAAAGTTGATGAGGCCAGTGGAAAAAAAAGAGGACAAAAGCACTACTGGAATATTTGCATCAGAGCTGAACTTTTAAGTTCGCTTGGATTAAAACATGACAACATTTCCAAGGACTCCACCACATGACGACATTCTTGGAATGTCTCAAAATACAAACTCGACAGAATAAAAACTCATAGCACACATTTGCGCGTGCACACACAAACATAAAATCCATTTCGAAGATGCTTCACTCAATCTTCAGTCAAAACCTGGGCTACATTAAACTGAGTGAGGCACTTGAAAAGAGCGGTTTCAAACTAAAAATCACCTCTAGGGACTAAAATCTGCCCTTCTGCGCATCTTAAAGCTGAGACCAGCGACATCATCCCTAATTTAAGCAGGTGAATTTATAAAAGCAAGTCCTAAAAGTGTGATTCAAAGCATTTCTGCACAGTACTCATGTACTTAACTGTTAATGTGCTTATACAGTACAGTAATGTTACAGATTACAGTCATTTGAGCACATAAACAGGTCAACGAGAAAAAAAGTGAAGAGTGAAAGTGAAAGAGGTACGGACAGAATGAACAAAGTTTGAGGAACGAACGCTTTTCCCTTTTTGTCTTCACTCACTCAAATCCCAGCATTCTCGGTTTACACCTTCCTGTACAGAAATGTTACAAAAGAAATCCTGCATTTAGAAGCAGAACAGCCTAAATGAAAAGCCGAATTTTTAAATGTGCCTCATGTACATCTACGACGTCACACTACGGGACACAGGGAGCAGAATTAGCAAAACGCTTTAAGCGAATACGGAAAACACTAATGTACTGGAATGAAATAAGCACACATTTTGGGGAAAGATGAAAAATCTTACTTCTCAATCTTAATTCTTAAAATCTCTTGCAAGCTAATTGTCATCCAATACACCTTAAACTTAGTACACTAAACTTCACTAGTACTTCACTCACAAGATTTGTGCTTGCAAACACTATTCAAAAACACTTCTCATATAAATATATACATTTGTTTACTTATAAAAAGCTACTTTGCGCTTCGACTTTTTCACAGCAAATATATAAACGTCTTTCACTTATTCTTTTTTTTCGTCATTTTGACCATCTACGAACTAAGATTTTCCCTGGATCTTGGCAAAAAAGTTTCTAGGTAAGGCTATAGAAACCTAGTCCCTAATGCTAAATGGACGGGATTTGCGAATGTAGGGACGTCGATCATATTCATTCATCTCCACTGGTCTATGGTAGGCTGGTGATGTCACGTTTGGGTGGAGGCCCATCGGGTTTACAGCTGGACCCATTAGCTTTGTCCTCGAACATCATAACCCTGTACAAGAGAAAGAAAAATCCGTCGTTAGTATGAAAGTATGTAAAGGTCAATTCATTTCAAACGTCAAATTAGTCTACGATATTTCACAACAAAGGTGTATGTATAGGCTGATACACTTTGCCTATGGCTTATTATAAAGAAAGTATCTTTACATACAATGCTCTAATGATGAACCATCAGATGCAAGTGCTTTCCTTTGAAAGAAATAGTCAATGATTGCAACATTTTTGTGCCCTTTGGAAGTAAACCAAATGAATTTAACGTTTTGTGTGGGGGTGTGCTTGAAGAAGAAGAAGAAGAAAAAAAAAAAGAAAGAAGTTAAGCACAATAAGTCATGTGCTCTGACATGCACACCTGAAACATGTACACAGAACAACACTTCTCAGACACTATTTGATCCTGAATTCAGTTCTCTTAATCACTGCATTGTGCTTAAACATGTACATACAAAGAATTAATCCAGAATATCTGTATTTACACAAGTCAGTTGTGTCTTGAATGAATTGTTGCCAAACGCGAAACAGGCTAGAAATGTAGTAGTCAAAGTTCTTTTTCTTTTTTTTTTTTTTACAGTCTAACAGTGTATATTACAAAGGTCACCCATACATAAGAGTCCTGCGCTTCAGAGAATAAGGCTTTATATGTCAAGCTATAGCTATTTAGGAACACCACACACACATGGGGCTAAAGCCATTATGATGTCCACTCAGTGTCCAGCACTGGCTATAAGCAATACAAGCTCCCCACTGAGCAAATCAAGTAGAGAGACACATGCACTGCAAGAGAAAAGTATAAAAAGAGATTGGACCAGCTTGTGGAATTGAAAAGGCTGGATCAGACAAAACCTTGGTGTTTTGGGAGATATGAAATAATAGAGAGAATAGTGGATGATGGTGAAGAACTGCTGACTGATCTCTTCAGAGCATGTGACCGAGTTTCAGGTAAACCTTGTCAAATCTCTCATAAGCCTTTAACAAGCCCTGAGTCAACTAGTGGCTAGTCACAAATCACCCATTCACTACATGTAGAATTTTGAAAAAAAGATGCATGTGCACACACTGCTTAAAACTAATAATATATGTTCTATGTATCTGTGCCATGATTCTGCTCCAGTTATTAAATCTATCCAGCACAGCCCAAAATCAATCAATCCCCATCTGCATCATGAGAGCCAAGAACTGAACATTTAGACACTGTGCTTATATTTAGCAAAGCACACAATTTTACAAATCAAAGTAATCTCGTTTCAATGCCATTACAGAATGACTCAATATCTAGCATGCCATCTCCAAAATTTGTCCAACTGCAAAGTTTACGGTCATTCACAACACCAGTCTGCGTGTCCACTCAAGCTTTGTGATAAAAATGGCTTAAAGTGGTTTTGATGAATCATGAAACTTGGCACTAGTTTGGTCACAGACAACCACCACAATCATGTTTTTGACAAAGGCAAAAAGGGAAAGGAAAACAGGAAGTTGAAGGGTTTGATTAAATGGGCTGCATTGAGACTAGGGAGGGGATTACCCATGAGAACTTGGACCACATTAACACTTGTGTCAGTGACAGCCATAATTAGGGCATAGCTATATCCCCAACCCTATTCAATAAGATGTGGGTGTGAGTGTCTATAACATGCATAAGGAAAATTGTATCATTAGAAAAACCATATGCACATTATTTATTTTTAAAGTTTAAAGGCTCCATGCAGCAGTGAAATGCCATAATCAATAAATGGAATATCAATTAGCTGATAGTGCCAGTTTCATTTTATCAGTCACAGAAGAGTGTTTATTTATTGCCTTATACATTGATTTAGTATTTATACTGCTTGTAAATGTGCCAAAGCCAAATGTCTGATATTGATCAAACCACTAGTGTCTCATGATGATGACATCATCACCTGCCACAGCTGATCCTACTGAGAGATAATGGCACAGATATGCTGATCCTGCGCTGGATGCGCTGACAAGATTAGACACACGAAGAGACACATCTAAAAATAGCTGGACTCAAAGCGCACACCAGCAGGAAACAGCCTGACAATTCTGAATATTGCCATTTGCTGATTTCGGAAACAGTATAGGAGGAACATGCATGAAGAATCAGAGAAACATGCACGCGCAAGCATGTGCACACACATACTTACAGTTTGAGAACAGCTGACCGCTTGCCGAGCATCATTTTCACAAAATCTCGGTAGTTGATGGTGTCGCTGCAGCCTCCCGTCACCTCAGAGATCATTTTCTTCATCTGCAGATGAGTCTTTGGCACACCCAATTTCTCCATCATTCGCTTCAAGCCCATCATGTCTGAAAACCATTACAGTTACTCAAACCAACAGAACACAACTATACATTCCTACAGCAGGATTAATATAAAATTATCAGCATGATTGATATAAAATAATATTTATATAAAAATATACATTTCTGATGATGTGGTGAGCATGACCAAAATCAGCTTTTTTTATACAAGGCAGACTAAATCTATAATTTGGTCCACCCATAATACTCAGAAATGCATTTATACTTGCTACATACATCCAGATGATATCACACTATATATCATATAACATCCTGAAGTAGTGCGAGTGTGAACAACCCACAGGGCTGAAACGACAACACCAAACTTGACACCAGAGAGAGAACTGTCACTGTTCAGCAAGCCACATTATTTGCATTAGTGGAAAGATTTCAAAGACTGAATTTATCCTCATTGTATGCTCATTTTTTGTGTCCACAGTATGCATCTCTCTCGCACATTCTATCACAAACCACCCATTTTTACAATATCCAATCAATCGTTCTCTGAAGTGCACACACTTCATCTGTTTGACTTTACAAACAGGAATGAGAGTCTATGCTGCTTTCCTCCAACATCTGATGTGAAAAGCCTGTCATTTGCATAGAAACGCATGAAAAGCATGATTTATAAATGCATTATAAATCGCAAGTTAAAAAAAAATTACACATGCCTGTTTTTTTTGTTCCTCTTTAAATCTGAAAATAATAGAATTAAAGAAAGTCCTTTCATAGAAAAACAGTACTTTGTTTAGTAAGAATAGTGTAGTTGTTAGCAAAAAAACAAAAACAGAAAAATTGTATAGACATTTAATGTGTCAAAATGCAAATTATACATCAAACCTGAAAGACAGTTTGTGTTTTTTTCAAGCTTTGTTTGGCAGGTTTTTAATAAAAGCTGTGGTCTTGGCAACATCCTTTTGCACAGATGGTGTAGATTTATTTTATTTCACAGTAGGCTAAAATGTATATAAAAAAAGTCCTACTGAAAAGAATGGGAGAGCAAAGGCTGTGACAATACAGCCTATTATTTCATGAAAGACATTGTCTATAGTTCTGTGAAGAGTCTGCACATTAAAGTTCGGTATATACAGAAAGTAATGTGATAATTTTTTTTTTTGTTCCAGGAGTGAGGCCTTAGAAATAACCACCGTTTCTAAAATAGAAACTTTCCATGGCATGGATGGCGAGTACAAAAACTCCTTATAAAGATACATTTTGCCACGTGTTGTTGCACCTTGTATGTTTTTAGAACATAGTGTAATCTAGCAACTGAGCTCCAGTGTAAAGAGAGAGAAGGAAGAAAAAATAAATAAATAAATAAATAAAAGGATGAGCTTTACTTTAATGACAAAAAAGATTACACAGAATTAAAGTTTATGCTAATCATTTGCTGGTTCCAGCCTCCTCCTTCCCCTCAGTTCTGAACCTTGTGACATTCACATCATCAAGCAATAGGGAAGGACTGAGTGACAGTGCAAGCTAATTTTGTTTGGTTGTTTGTGTTAATCGGTTATATGGTAAAAATATATGCACATTTCTTAAAAAAAAAACAACAACAACAACCCAACATTTACAATAAAAGTTGGTAAACAATCAGATGGTTAACTGTTGATACGGTATTTAAAACTAGATATCAATTTGAGTGGGCGGGACACTTGTCGGTGTTAGTTTTCTGACTGGATGAAATGTACATCTTGACAAGCTATTTGTAATCATGGCCTGAGCCATGTGTTGGAGACCAAATGAAAAAAATGAATGGCAGCTACAACACCGATCAGGATCTGTAGTTTTTTTTGTTTTTTGTTTACAATGGAGGATTGTCTTGAAGTACACAAACATTTTTATTATAAAAGAAACATGACAAAAAAATGTTTTAACTACATCTGTAGGTGGGGGAAAGTGAACAATCTCAAAACATTTTAACCCCTTGCTTCATTTACATCCTCTCACTTATCTATCCAAAAACACTGGATATACCCAAGCATAGCTGAATAACAGGATTTCAGTACATGAAAAAGACATACTGTGAGCCTCTAACACCATGGTTTTCTTGTTCTCATGCAAAACACGCGAGTGTAAAATTCCAGTGAAAAACAGGACAATCCGAACAAAACACTGACTCTGACAAATCCACATGGGATCATTAATATGCATGCCCGAGGCAGCATTTGATTGGCCACAACGTTTCCTAGTCAGATTACAACAAATGACAATTTTCCCTTATTTTTAAGCGAATCTAAGCTTGAATTATATTCGTCATTTATACGGGACTCATTTTGAAAACAGAACCGGTTTAAAAGAACGAGCCAGCAGTTCTGTGAAGCAGGCAACAGGTCAAAAAATCAAAATGCGGCATATAGGGAGTATACTTTTATTTAATGTCATCCTGAAGATGCATAAGGTCTGTTTAAATGTATCTTTTGTTAATTAACAATTTATGGTGTATTAGTTTGAATTTTAGTTTTGTTTTTTCGATTAAAGGTGATTTTCGATATGCATTGATTGAATAAGTTAAATTGTTCTGATACACTACATGTGCTTTTGCTGAAACATACACAGCAAATTTCACGAACACAATAACTTAAGATACAATTAAACATGCCTTATGCCTCTGAGGTGTAGCTGAATAAATTTATAATCTATATATCCTGCATTTTGCATCATGACGCTCAAGTGAACAAATGACTCGTGGAGTCACTGCTTAGCAATGCATAGAAAACAATCTGACAAAAGTCCCACATTCAAAGTAAGTTTAATAAAGATAAACAAAAATAAGGGAGGAAAATTATCATTGTTTGAATCTCAACAGGAAACTCTGTGGCCAATCAAACACAACCTGGGGCGTACATATTAATAATCCAGTGTGAAACAGGGTCTGCGCCCGTTACACTAATATGTTTGAAAAGATCTCCGCCCACACTATACTGCTGAAAACGCACATTACGTGACCCCCCACACACATACTGGCATGCGCTGCAGCGTATGCGCATGTCTGAGCTCCAGGCAGTCAGCGGGTGCTTTGAGTCCACCTACCCAAGTGAGAGCAGCGCACATCAGACAGTTCGTCAAGGATCTACTGCTGGATCTATAGTTGTTAAATGTTTTATTTAATTAATCTGGTCTCTATCTAATGACTCTTTGGTCTTTTGAATCTATTACTTGTTCTCAGGTAACATGTTTTATCTAATAAGTTAATATATTAGGCTAATTTATGCAAGCACGTACACTGATTCTGCACATTTGACTGATTGCTTGCCTTTATTTCCTATTTTGTATGAACTTATTGTACGTTATACTTTTATAATGGCCATTATTGATTATTTAAATTAATATTCAGCAAAAGATACATGATGCCTTAACATTTTTGGTGTCTGTTAGGTTGTTAATAACAAAACGAAAATATTCAATTCCTTAGATCATGTTTTCACTTTATTGTTAAGATAAAACATAGCCAGGGTGATGCGAATGACGTTATGAAGTACACTGCTCCCTTTGAAGATTTACCCGACGTGTCCTCTGGAGTTTGTTTTCCATATCAAACTTGTGAAGTCTGAACTTACAAGGAAAGGATGCAAGACTGAACTTTGTGCACTTAATATTGAGAAAAAGCCCCAATCAGATCACAATCTCCTTTTCCCCCCTATTCACTGACATGGACCAGCAGCATTTTAAAACGAAAACAGCCTCTTCAGCATTTCCAAAACGCTCTGTTTTCGGGGTTCAAAAACTCCGGGGTAGTATGGACAGAAGGCGTACCCATAGGGAAAGTTTTAAAACTAAAACGTATTGGTGTAAACGGGGCCAGAGTTTTGTCTGCTGAACTTCCGATGACAAAGCTGCTCATTAGGTCCGGATGACATAGAATGTGACCTTATATACATGGAAATGTTAAAGGCATGCTACTGAATAGACCCGCGACCAATGCAACAGTCTGTATGATGTTCTGATAAACCTGTTTCCCACCGGGGTTTTATATTTGTGGAATTTACATGAGAACAAGGAAACAATGGTGTCTAAGGCTCACAGTTTGGCCATTTCTATGTACTGAACTCTACTGTACTGATATTCTTTATAGGGTACATTTAACTGAAATCAAAAATAAAAGCTTTACATGGAACTGTCAGTCATAACTTTAAATCAATGTATTCATATTGCGATCCAAAATATTGCTGTTAACATTCTTTTTATATATCCCAATTTCCAATGAGCCTCTCCTACAGCACGTGACAGTGACCTTTAAGTTGGTTACAGGTGAGTTCTCATGTTTCTCATCTGTCAAGCATGGTATCACCTACACAGCAAGCATGACAAGAGAGCCATTCCCTATTAACACTCACAGTCTTAAATACACATGCCATGCACTTACCGATATCCCCTTGATCGTTCAGGTCAAACTCTGCATATTTATCTGTGGATCGACAAAAACAAAAAAAATAAGCAACATTTGAATAAGCAAACAAGCATAACTGAAATTCACCAGACCAACATCATGCACACACACACACTAAACTGACAGCACCATCTGACAGTGGCAGTATGTAGAGGTCAGGCATGTGACAGCTGTGGTTTATAGGAAAACAACTGAGGACATCTGGAAAACCCTTCATCTCTCAACACTCATCTCATTTTTTTATTTTATTTTTTACAAAAATGAGGCCTATTTCTTAAAGATGGCTGGCTATATCTGTAAATGAGGACAGCTAGAGCCAGATTTGAATCCTTGTCCTATTTGATTTTGCTGGATTATTCCGCATCCAGAGTATTTCCTCCCTCTCCCTCATTCTGTGTTGTTTCAAATCTCACAATGAGGCTTCTGTTGGAGAGGGATGCATTGAAAGTGTAACACAGTCACCGTGAGAGGAGGCTGATGGGAAGGAGAGGGTTACAATGGACCCCTAAGAACACAAATGCAGCCTGTTCACCCCCAGCTAAAATGAGTGCGTGTGAATCAGAGCTGCGGAGAGATAAAAACGCAGTGATGATGCCATAACTGTAACTCACAATTTTCACTGACTGAATCACTATCTCCCTAAACGATTTTCTCTCTTTGGATGGTGTATCCTCTTATTCCCAACTGTATTCATTTACTCACTTCTCTATAATTTCATTTCTGGTTTTAGAGCAGTCACATACACACATACTGACATTAGTGGGTCAAACACTGCAGCAAGTGCTCAGATCGTATGCAAGTGTGATTGTGTCCCTTTATTTCAACAGTGTTAGGAGCAATCTTGAAGGTTTCGTACTCCACTTGTCCCTTGTTCTGACCTTTCCTTCCTTCCTTCCATTCTCTCACTCTGTTTAACAAGAAATCATTGTAACATTCAGAGCCACTTAACCCTTTTAACCCGATCACTCGGTCTCGGTAATAACCCACAAACCCAAATGTACACACAGAGGACAGCTGCTAGTAAATAATTCAGAGTTATAGGAGGCACTTGGGTCTAAAGCCAGCATGAAGCATGCTTCACAACCCATTTTTTTCTGTAATCTGTTGTATTTATTTCAGACTAGACTTGGTTGAATTGTTAAAAGCGGATATTTGAATACCAAAATGGAGACCGGTGGTTAAATGGGAGGGTTTGAAAACAGAGGAATGTGTGATCTTTCAGATAATTATACACTGATATTAAATCTTCTCTCTGACTTTGTCTATATAAAATACAGTACAAAACTCAATTTTCACTTTAAGATTTGCCTTTTGTCTTTCCATTGTACAATAAAACCCACATTCGCTCATGTACTGTAGTTTGCCTTGTTTACCAGATAATATTGTCAGTAAAATACCAACTTTTTTTCCTCTTCCCAGTTTAACGTATTCCTCAGATCGAACACTAATAGGTTTTCTTTGGCTTAATAATAGTTGTAGTGCCTATACACAAGTGAATGCAGTATATACGTTATTTTTTTATATATTATTTTAGAAGAGTCAACATTAGAAAGATAAGATGACTTCAGATTTCAGGTGGCTGAAGCTTGCACAAAGATTTTCAGAGAGAAAAGCAAAACCACACTTAAGCTTTAACCAAAAAGACTGTTAGTTTACATTCCAGTTGTCCTTTCCCTCCCACACACACACACACACACACACACACACATTTCCTTCTCCCACAAGAAGCACATGTCCAAAACCCTTAGTGCTAAAACAACAACAAGGGGGGCAAGACCAGCACATTCCTGCAAGACCATATGGAGTAAGCAAGTCAATCACACATGCGCAAACACCCACACAAGCTCTCTTAGCATTCACGCCACAAACACGTGCACATATAAACACTGGACTGTTTGTCGGTTTCAAATATTTCAACTATCCTTTAGTATGCAACTCTTACTTTTAAAAGAATCCAGCTTTTCAGGCAAGTCCTCCTCATCTCTGTACTTCTGATCTTCCATGAACTCCTGCAATCAGAGAGAAGGAAAAAGTAAGTTAGCATGATCTTGAACTAGAAGAATATGGGTGGATGAATGATTATCCTCTGTTTGGTTGTTCTTCTCCATGGCAGAAGCCCAGAGAATGAGCATGTGTTCAGGATCTACAGGCCTGTGTCAAACATTATAAAAGTGCTGATTCTCCAATTTTCTAGATTTTTTAATGCAAAGAACACCTAAAAACCATGGTTCCCTTAATACAACAAAAACAGCTACACATTGCCATGTACAGTACAAAGAGTATGGGGCTCCACTGAAAACAGATCAACAACAAATTACTTCCAAAATGTTTCCTTACATTTTGTTCAATGAATTGTGTTTGACCTTTCAGTTTCTATAACAACCTATAACAAGCTTTTTATTCCAAGATAAGACAAAAATCAGTGTATTATTTAATGGAAGTTCTGACCTTGACAATTACAATTTACATTCTCATGAGGCAGCAGTTGATGCTGACTCACTAAGAAATACTACAAATTTGTGTTTGTTTGTTTATTGCCACATCAGCAACTTATGTTTTTATCTGTATTGATCTTGATATGACTATATTACATAATGACAACTTTCTACATGAATCAGAGACAATACAATAAAACTAAATATTATTTTTCACTTTTATATATGAGAACTTAAATTTCTTCCTGGAAAGACATCTTGATGGTCACTATTTACTACAATTATATTATATGGTGAGTAAAAGGAAGACATTTTTAACATTTGTGGTCCAAAAAGAGCAACGATATGGCATTGGATGAACACCAAGGTGAGTAACTGATGGCTGAACTGTATTTCTGGGTAAACTACACATTTTACTGTATAACTATGTAAACCAATCAACTCAGTTGGAGGATATGCATTTCATAAATGCATAAACCCACACTACTAACTAATGCAATCCACAATAACAAAATAAGACATTCAAAAGTTTCCCTGTTATCAGAAAACTGGACAGTAGAGGAGCAAAAAAAAACAAAAACAAAAAAACATGTGACTCTTAAATCAAAGATCGTCATGCGTGATGAGACTTCACTATAGGTAAAGCATTAAGAGTGTGTGTGTGTGTGTGTGTGTGTGTGTGTATAAAGGAAGAACAGTGTGTGGGCTGGTTGGTCAGTACATTTTAATTCTGGCTGGTAGGAGATGCTGCTGATGAAGTGAAGGAATGTGTGAGAGGCCAAAAGCATGTTTGTGTAGATCTATTGATAGATAGATATTTATATGAGCCTGAAAAGAATTAAATAACCTTGAACATTCAGTTATGAGAGTGACTCATCATGATGTCTTCTTGCCTCTGCGTTTTTCGCTCTAACCCTCACACACTAAGAGAGAGTAGAAAACACGTAGCATGGCAAACTGTGATTAAGTCATGAGAGTAAACCAGAATTAGATAAAAGTATGATGAATAGTATGCTGTAAGTCATGCTGAGATGAAGAGCACGGTTGCCACTTCTACAGAACCTCAAATCACGACTACACATCAACATTCCTTCACATCAGAAAGCAACAGTGTAGGTTTGCTTCAACTGATAAGCACCCAGGGTTGCTTTTCATTGGTCTGCATTATTTCACCAATCACCACCAAGAGCTCTTATCTGATAAAAGGCAACAACACATCTGACTGATACTTTTTCTAATGTTTTGAGGTTATACCACACAAAAATAAAAAGTATAAAGACATGGATGCCTATTGCATTGGAAGAAAAAGTCTATTTAAGCACATTAACTTGCCTTAACTTTTGTTATAATAAAAAAAAAAAACAGGTAATTTAAAAATTAAAGCATTGACAGATTTTTTTTCTTTATTTTAATGCAAATCCAATAGACTTTCTGTAGTTGGCGGTTTTACCAGTGCTACTTGGAGCTAGGCGGTTTATAATTACATTACTTGCCCAACGTGGCACTGCCCATACTGTCATTCTGCCTTTTTATAGAAATCATAAACCAATTAAGTTTGAACAACAGACACCTCAATTCTAAACTAAAGACATCTGTTCTGCTCAGAGTCTCAGCATAAAGTAGACATTAGACAACTATTTTATTTATCTTGTAAAATTTGCAGTCAGTACCCTAGATCCCTACACACAAGTCACAGTATGACCTTGAGACTACATTCACACAAAGCCAGAGCTTTCACTATTTGAGCTCTTTTTTTTTTTTTTGTCTAGTGTCAAAAAATATCAGTGTACATAGGAAACCACTGAAACCAACAAAAGTGATGTAGAATATGAATATAAACCTTGTGCATTGTATATAAACTAAGACAAGATAAACATGGCGAATACTTTTGGTAAAGCTGTGAAGCAAGCAAGAATGTAGTCCACAATTGCTGTTTTTTTGTTAAGGTTACACGATGAAGCAGTATCTGCTAGGGTTAATTATGGGATGATGACATCATGGTTTCACAAAATGTGCAAATTGGGTGTTCACATGAAAACACAAATTCTGTCTGGACAAAACACTATTATATGATACAAAAATTGTTTATACAGCAAAATGGATCTCTGTGTGAATGGGGCCTCAGCCAATAAGAAAAGGGCAAGGTTTTAGTGGATTAAATTTAAGAAGTTCACTCTCTGTCTGATGTTTCAGATCAAGTTTGACCATTTTGATTAAAATTACTTGCACTTAAATGGTGACTTCAAATTCATCAAATTATAATTTTTGATTTTGTGAAAATGTAACAGCTTCCTGAGATCAATCTCTGAACTATGTGCAGGTAAACGCTCCAGATGTCACTACTAGTAGGCCAGTACATGACCTGATTTCCCCATTATTTCTAAGTGTTCATGTGACCAGATCAAGCTGTCACTCCCACCAGCCACAGTCTGCATGAGACGGGGGAGAGAACAGCCGCTCAAATGCCACTGCTGCCCACTCCTCCATCTCTCTCCCACATAATGGACCCATTCATGCCGAATCACAGACACCTGTTTCCCGTCTGAGAGCACAGAGACAGCCGGCTGCGGGGAGACACACTGCCTCTTATCACTTCAAAGAAAGCGGATCTTAAACATTAGCTTTGGAATAACACAGGTAAAAAAAATAAAAAAAAAGGGCTCTTGGGATTTTCGTAAAAGGTCAGATTTTGTTTGAAACACCCAAGATTACTCAAAAGGTTAAGCATGTATTTTTCTTTACTTTGTTAAAACAGTTTCTGCTTAAGAGCTGTGTGTAGAATTCAGAAACCCTTAATTTTAGGCTACATTTACACAACAATGATTTAAAGTTTCATGTTTACATGACAACGTTTCCAAAATGATTCACGTTTACGCAAACAGCCAAAAACACTGCAATCAGGCCCTCTCAGTCAAAAAAAGAAAACAAACAAGCTTCAGCCTAACTTCAAATTTATTAGAATAATTTAAATTGCATTTGGTGGTATGATTCTGTTCCAAATTTCCCTGTCCTTCTCAAGAGCTCCTTATAGGCAATAAGCGGCCGTTTCAGGTCTAACTCTCCCATTTTAAGAATAGGAGAGTAGCACATAAATCACCGGAACAGAGCAAGCGACAACAGTATGACATTAAGTTAAACATGAGTTGAAGGAGGAGCAGGGTAGCAAAACGCTAGCAGAGGCAGACTGAAGCAGTGTTTAAGTAAGGCGCCCTGTTTCAGATTACCCAATTGTTTGTAGGAAACCGGTCAGCTGATAGGGACGGGATTTGAGATTTTAATCAGTTGATAAAGCTCGACTACGAGACCTGCCTGACCTAAAGCAACATGCTTGATTACATATGACAAGAAAATATTTGGTGCAGTCACCTTGTTACGCTGCATTCACATTAGCAGCAACTTTGTAGAAGTCGCTAGTGGGTGTTTCAACCTTGATGTTTCATTAGGTAACGTTTATGATTATATTCACAGAGAGCAAATGGGTTTACATGCCGCTGAAATAGAATCAATACGTAAAATGCTTAATTACAAAGATGGAGAGAAAAAAACCCAAATTGTGTTCTCCGTCATTGCAGCTATTCATCTTCTGCAAATGCGGGTCTGTGTAGGTCTACAGCATGGAGAATACAACTGGCTACTGCAGGAGCTGAGAGAGGATCATGTGACCTCTACTAATGCTCGTATTGGTTGTCGCTCACAATCATTTGCAAAGGATATTCAACTTTGTCGCATTGCTTGACACGCCAGAAGATGCTTTCTCTCCACTGAAAGGAATGGTCGCTTGTCTCTGATTGTCGCTCGTAGCTTGAATGGGGCATTAGTAAACGGTATCTTTAAGGTGTGTACGTAGTGCACTGGTGTGCATGTAGAATTTGTCTCTCAGCTTTTGGTTGTGTGAAGTTAATCACACTACAGGATTTTAAGCCCGATTTGCAAGTTAACAAGCTCGCTGACAGAAAAATCAGCGAGTGATTGTGCTCGGCAGTGTTTGTGTGAACTACTGAATGACACATCAATGAGGTTCACAGACACCTCGCAGACAAAAACCCAATATCGAACATGCTAAATATTCTGGACCAGTTGGCCAACTCCACTCCATGAGCTACAGCTCATGAGAGACTTGAGAGAGCAATGGGTTGCCAGGTCATTGTGTTCAAATATTACATGGACACGAGAGAACCCAATTTTCTGATTTATGCATTTTCAGTGCAGTTGTCGTTTAAACTAATAGGCAAAATGCATAAATATTTGGAAACGTTGTAGTTTAAACAGCCCCTTAGTCACAATGGTGGACATCAAGTGAGCTGTAGCAAGTTAGTTATTGTTTGTGCTTACACTCGTACATACATGACATACAAAATACTGATTATGACTGAATGCCCTGATACACTAATTCTTTTTTGCGCTCTGACTAAATAATACTTTTGCAGCAATATACTATTAAGCATCCAATCTCTATCCATACTGCTGAATGCAGCATTTAAGAGCATATGTAAATTATGCTGCGCTGAATTGGAAAGTTCGAAATAACCTCTTTTCTTTGCAAGCCACTAACAAATACAGCACAGAACTGCTCTTTTGGCATTATTTTCATCATTGCATAAGCATTTGTTTCATGTGGCATAGAACAAAAGAGAGGCTCTCTGGAGTGCACGTAAACGTCACATCCGTATGTTTTTCCTGGCAAAAATAATGCCCGAGTCCTTCACATAAAAGTCAGTGTTTTCAGACAACCTTAAGAGTCCGGGAAGGTCTCACCATCTCATTCATTTGAAGTAGTGTTGCATGACGTCCATACATTGGTAACAAAAAAGGATTAAATTCTTATGCATGACACCTTTAATATATTTAAAAGTACTAATTTAATATTTATACATCTAGAAACTGTAAACCAATGGTCATCAATCTTGGTCATGGAGGGCCGGTGTCCATGCAGAGTTTAGCTCCAACTTTCCTCAGCACACTTGCCTGGAAGTTTTAAGTAAAGCTTGATAAGCTGGTTCAAGAGTGTTTGATTAGGTTTGGAGAAACTGCAGGACACCACCCAAGTTTGGTGACCCCTGGTGTAAATCAACAAAAACGAAACTATCCATTGGGCATGCTGTCCCCGCCCATCAAGAGCTTAGCCAATGGTGCTGAGTGGGGCTTTCTGTTTGTAAACCAACGGGTGATGATAGGGTTTGCGTGAAACCTTGAGCATTTGACCATGTCTTGTGTTTCATGTGATTTAATTTCAACTGAAGACGGAGGAGTTTCGGGGTACCTGCCCTCATTGTTACAAGTTAAAACTAATATATTTGTTCAGATAAACATTGTGCTGCCTGCTGTTTATTACTTTCTTATACATGCAAATGCCTAGGTGAACTCTGTCTGAACGTTCAGTTACATATGAACAAAAAGTGACTGAATTCAGATGCTTGAGACCAGAGAGCATATCATTGTTCAGATGAGAAGCTGAAGTTCTCTGTAATGTCATACATTTTTATCCACATTGATAGAAAAGTGCTCATTTTGAATGCTTATATATTCTAATTGTGAATTTAGCTTTTGAAACAAGTACGCTTAAACGTGAATCTTGATACTAACTTGATACCAACACCAAAAGTGTGATTTCATGGGGACTTTACAAGGCAGCTGTGAATGACTCACGCTCAGGTCTCAAAACGTAGTCAATCGACACAGCGACTTTTAAACACTTCAGTCCCGTGAATCAGCAATACAAGGTGAAAATCCTAGTAGCTCAATAGAGACCGAGACGCAGCCCTGCTCTGGATTGTGAAATGATCGGCGGCTTAATGTGGTCGAGCGGTCTAACTAAATTAGGTCATGCTGCTCTAAAATCGAGCTTAACAATTGCGCTGCAGCCCAAAATAACATTTAACAGCCAAAGAGACCACATTTTACCTCACTCATATTTCCAGACAATGCGTCTAGCAGCACCACGAGAGTGAACAGACCAACGTGACAAACTCGCCTCCCGATCGAGATAATAATAATCCATCAGCGGTCGCTCATTTACCTTATTGATTTCCTCCAGCTTGTCCCTCTGCTGAGCTTTGAGCAACCCGAAGGCTTTTCCGCCTGGAAAAATGAGACATAGGGGCAGTTATTTACCGTTCTGGAGGTTTCACCCAGGCTGTCTGGTGCACTTGCAGGCATGAGAGAAGGACGGTCGGCCGCTAACGGCAAACACAAGCGCGCCAACAGAACAAAAACAGCCTTGGCGCGTTTAACGGTGAATCATTCATCATTCCCTAAACACAGACTGGTAACAACAACATACCTTGTAAGTCCATGTTGGAAGGCATGCTGGGAAGGTCAAAAGGCGGTGGTGGAGAGAGGATAGACTCTGGTGTTTGCTGTTCGCTTGCTTGTGTCGGTTATGCGGGAGAGAGAGAGGGAATGAATCTCACGCTGTTATTTAGAGGCGCAGGTCTCCCTGTGATGCGCTCACTGGCCGCCAGGAATGCAGCTGTAAGCGCCACCGAGCGGTGAAGAGAGGCAATGCAGACCGTACTGGCTGAACAGGAAAGCAGTTTTTATGGTTTTTATTATCTAATGCGAGTGTCTCTTTTATTGTTTCACATAGCTTTTGTAAAAGTAAAATGTCAAAATATTGGTGAAATAATGCTCCATACCCATGTAGAGCAACAAATATATATATATATATATATATATATAAAATTGTATTATATATTAAATGTGTAAACATTTTTTGATGACAAGTGGGTAAAACCTCATGGTAAAATATAGCAATTAAAATGTTATATAATAATAATATATAAAATTCATATAATTCATTTGATCATATAATTAATCTATTTCTTTGTGGTAGTTTTGTGTCATTTAATGCCATCAGTCATTTGTTTTTAGCTATGTTTACAGAAAATGTAATTTTAGTGAGCGTCTTTTGTAAACTATGCTAATATATATACTAATAAATAAATAAAAAATTAAAAAATGTAAAAACAGCACACATTTCAGTGTATGGAAAACATTTTTAAAGCTGCTGTTGGAAACCCACATATATAATTTCTACATGTAAATTGAGACTATATTTTATTTTTTAACTATACACAGAATAACTGGCTCTATTATAGCAATCCAGCCATGCTCATCTCCACCATACATTAATTAATACAGCACTTACTTATTTAGTCAGTTGTGCGCATCTCATATTGTATTGCACAGGGCATAACAATTTTCACAGCTGCAAACAATGCACAACTTTTATGCCTCCAAAACACTTATTAATGGTATGTTTTTCTTTTGTCATATCTTATCTTTCACGGCAACATTTAATTTTTAACTCTAAATTTAAAAGTGTGATATTATCTCTGCAACATTTCACTTCCTTCATTTCCTGCAATTATTGTTGTATGCTTTATTGTTGTGCAGTTGATAACTTTGACGTCCCCTGGGTGGGATTTAGAGAAAGTTTTTAATATTGTTGCTTCGATTTTTGTGTCTTTCATATTATACATTTCTTTCAACAGCTGTTCTCAATAAAAAACCTAGTATAGATTAATTGATCTATAAACATTAAACATATTTTATTTAGCTCAGTAAATATAACTGCTATTTATCTGTATAAATATGACCGTTTGATTTGCAACATGCATGCATTTTTTTGTGTGATCTGTTGAATATAGTTTTCTGTTTGAATATATGTTTTTAACAGAAGTTTTGAAATAGGAGTTGTGCAAATTGTCTCTAGTATTCGGTTCATTGGGGTTAAGTTTATCAGCACTGTCAGCAGTTCAGATAAGAGATTAAATACTATCTTCAAAGAAAGAAGATACAATAAAAACACAATAAACCATATCAAAAGTGTAAACAAGCGAACAAGACGCAACCAATGACAGATATGTAGTCCAAATAATTACAGCTATTCATAGCCAGTTCCTTTTTGTGACAAGAACATATGAACAGATGGATTACTAGCGCATGAATTAATTTTTAATATGCCATGTTGGATATTAAATATGTAATAAGTTGCATGTCAGCAGCAAGTAAACACATATGGATGCTCAAAATGTATGATCACACGCAATAGGTTTATTTTTCCCCCCGTATTAACTCACATTTATTCACCAAATTCTCAGTAATCAAAGTACATTGTGTACAAGAATCATTTGTGAGGATGGCACCCCCAAGTGGCCAAAAAGCGCCATATCTTGTCAGAAACCCCATTACTTAGAATTATTGTACAGAAAAAATACACATCACTACAGTATATTGCATAATAATATCATTAATCATTATAATGTCATTATGCCATTCTTTAAAGTCTGCATCAATAATTAACTATAATGTCAATGTGATTATCTATGGAAGCTCAGTAATGATCACCATGACATTATGTTTGAATATTAATTTAAAAGGATAGTTCACCCAAAGATTTAAATTTACTCACTATTTACTCACCGTCAAATCTTTATAAGTTTCTTTATTCTGTTGAACACTAAAGAAGATATTTTGAAGAATGGTGAAAACCTGTAACATTGACTTCCATGTATAGAAAATAAATACTATGAAAGTCAATGGTTACATGTTTTCAGCTGTCTATATATTCATTTGTGTTCAACAAAAGAAAGAAACTCAAACAGGTTTGGAACATGTAAAGGGTGAGAAAATGATGACAGAATTTTCAGTTTTGGTTGAACTGTCCCTTTAAGTTCAAAGTGCTATAGTGTATAAATGCCATCATCTGCATTTGGACTTTTTAACCAGTAGGAGTAATTAAGTAAATAAAGCCAGTCTGTCTTTACAAACGCAGGAATATTTATAAAGAATTTCCATTTTAATGTGCCATTTATATGTTCAGTGCTGCTTTTCTAAAACAGGAATGCAGTGGGGGTTTTCAGATGTTTGTTCACTTGTTTTTTTCACTGTATATTTCATTAATTCAGACTTTTTGTTTCCTCCCACCGGCTCAGTGGCCTTTTTGAGGGCATGTTTTGGGCAGGTTCTGGGCGATGTCCGTTAGACTGTCTCTTTCCTTTCGTATATCCTGCAGGCTCTCTTCAAGATTTTGCATCTGTTTCTCTTGATCAGACGCAGCACTGCGAAGCCTCTGGATCTTTCCGGTGAGAGACGGACTCTCCACGGCCCCCTGGAGAACACGAAGATGCACTGCTGTCTCATTCAGAATGCGATCGTAGTTCTGCAGAACCACATCAGCTTCTGTTCATGTTAATGGGAAAAGAGGAGGATTTTGAGATTATTTTTTAAGTCCCCATAATAATCATAATAATAACAAACAAACAAACAAACAAAATAGATAGACATACAGATAGATAGGCAGATTACTATTAGCCCTCCTGTTAAATTGTAATTCTTTGTATTTTCCCCAATTTCTGTTTAATGAAGAGAAGATTTTTTTCAACACATTTCTAAATATAATAGTGTTAATAACTCATTTTTAATAATTGATTTCTTTTATCTTTGCCATGATGATAGTAAATAATATTTTACTAGATGTTTTTCAAGATAATAGTATTGAGCTTAAAGTGCAATTTAAAGGTTTTACTGGGTTAATTGGGTTAACTAGGCGAGTTAGGGTAATTAGGCAAGTCATTGTATAACAATGTTTTGTTCTGTAAAAATTGCTTAAGGGGGCTAATAATATTGAGCTTAAAATGTTTTTTTAATTTTTATTAAAAACTGCTTTTATTGGAGTCGAATTAAGACAAATAAGACTTTCTCCAGAAGAAAAAATATTATAGGAAATACAGTGAAAAATTCCTTCCTCTGTTAAACATAAATTGTTAAATATTTGAAAAAGAAAAAAAAAAAATCACAGGAGAGATAAGAATTTTGGCTGTATAATAGAAATAAACAGAATAAATAATGATGATAAATAAAATAAAATAAATAAACAAAAAATGAAATTAAATATTCAAAATAAAATAGTATTGTGAATTCACCCATTTGTTTGAGAAGCAGAGAAAGCATGTCTGTAAAGGACTCCAGCTGACTCTTGGCCGTCTCCATGCTGTCTTTCATACTGCTTGAAGAAAACATGTCCTGAGGAGGAATAGCAGATTAGCATCATGACAATGCAAAAACAACCCTTGTTGGCCACATAATCTGGACATTAAACATTAGATCAAGTCTAATTCTTGTATTTGACTGCAACATGAACTGCAATGCCTCAAACACCCCAAAACAAGGGTGTCCAAACCTGCTCTTGGAGGCCCGCTGTCCTGCAAAGTTTAAAGTTTAAACACACCCAAACATGAAGGAACACTAGGAACTACCTCACAAGTGTGTTGGAACTCAAATTTGCAAGCGATTGTGCCCCCAGGAACAGAATTGGATACGCCTGCGGTACTGAATGTCCTACAGAAGTCTGTGTTCTAATAATAATGACATTGAGGTTCTGTCCAACTGGACAAACACTGGCAGCTCTGTCAAAATAAATGCCAGATTGTTTACCTCCTCTGCTTCCAATGTTGCCTGATTCAGTGCGATTTGGCTCTCCAGCTCAGACAACTGCTCCAGGGTGACGTCCACAGCTGAACGCAAGTGTCCAGATGCATGTTTTATCCGTTTCCCCTGCGTGAGGGACGCTTTGGCATCCTGTCATGGATAACATCAAAACAAGCCTTTTAGTTCCCATCAGTTCTTGTTTCAATCCAGTCTCCTCTAGGCAGAAAGTGTTTATACACATCTTGGGACTTCATTTAATTAAATTGCTTTTCAAAGTTTTTATTATACACTTCTGCTATTACCACAATGTGATGGATTGAACAATAGCATACTAATAGTTTAATGATTTGATTTAATGAGAAATTAATTCTTGTTTCGTGTTATTTTGGAAGAAACTTCAGCTAAACATGACTGACAAATAAAGGTGTCTTCACCCCAGCTCGTTTGGAGAGTTTGTTTTGGAATCAGTCATGTTTTCTCCAATTGCGGTTCGTTTAGGCATATATGAACATGGCAAGTCGTGCTCGGATCCACACCAATTCAATCAATCGAGTCTGCCTGAATGAGGTTGTCTTGTCTCAATTGAAAACAAACTCTAGAAATGCGACCCAGCAGACCAACAAACCAGGCTTTATTACAACAAATGATTAGTCATTATGTACACTGTGTAAAAAGAAGCGTTTGTTTAGCTTATGCCTCTCAGAATGAATATTGGGTTGCAGTGAAATGCGAGTTGAAAGTCAGCAGAGCAGATGACGCTGGTGGTTAGCATTTTCTTAAAGTTACTATTGACATGGAGGCATATCTTGTCATTGTACAGAGACAAACTCTAGACAAAAATATTGCTGCCTTATTTTTTAAGTTGAATCAAATTAACTTTACTAGTCATCTCAACTCGATTAATTGACAAAAAATATTAAATATGCTGTGTGTAGGTTTTTAACTCTTCTAAAGCATAAAAAATAACATAATATGTTTGCAGATGTTTAAGAAACATGCTAAGTGAACATTAAAAAAATAAAAAACAATGCTAAAGTCAGTAATTCTCCTTTGAAAGCATGTGTTCCATATCGGAATGTCTGTTTTTGGTCTCTATAACCTGCCTACTGCCAGTTTAGCCAATTATATTTCGACACCCCTCTCCGATATTTTGAAATTGGTCTGCAATATTAAGTTTAATCCTACATACTGCACCTTTAAGTTAAAAATCTTAAAAACTTAAAAGTTTTATATTGAAACTTGGTTAACAAAATCACTACATTTTAAGCTGAAGTAAAAATAAAAATATTTGTTTTGTCTTTTTTTTTTTACAATGAGTATACGGCCATCAAGATGCCAAATTACATGGAAAGTCAACAGCATGGTTTCATAGGTTTGAAAGGAATGTGCTTAACTAGCCAGCAGGTCAGATCTGTCTCCTATTGGAAATATAGGGCCCACCATTACCATGGATTGTTGAGCAGTCTAGTATCATGCAGTTTGGGCAAATAATTTGCTTAATAAACTTTAACAATTCATTTTTTCAATTCTCAAACAATTAAAATTAAAAGGAAAGTATCTCTATAGTTAAGTTTTTGCTACCATTTATTGAGAGAGTCAAGCCTCGTATTAGTGCACTTGGATTATTATAATTCTTTATATGTTGGTTTACTCCAGTCTTTTATATCACTCCAGATGGTTCAAAATAAACTGAATTAGTTACCAGCATTATAAAGTAGATTTTAATATATTGGTATTTGTTTAAAAATGTTTAAACAACCTGTCATCCACTTCTCTGTCTGACCATTAAAAGAAAACAAGCCAATAAAACATCTGAGATCGTCAACAAACTACTCTTTGTCTAGTTCAAGACTAAAGACGAGAGGTGATCGAGCATTTGCAATAGTTGAATCAAGGCTTTGGAATAAAGCTTCAATTACTGTCTTTGAGTTTAAAAGTCTTCACTGCCAAATGACTGT
Organism: Danio jaintianensis; assembly: GCA_903798115.1. Taxonomy (NCBI): domain Eukaryota; kingdom Metazoa; phylum Chordata; class Actinopteri; order Cypriniformes; family Danionidae; genus Danio; species Danio jaintianensis. Next base: position 5,657,903 of record CAIGQV010016645.1, read on the forward strand.
TCTGAATTTTATTGATGTTACCTCTTCCTTTTTTTCACTGTAAAAATGCAGGGTTCCACACAATTCATTCATATTGTCACAACACAAATCTATTGAGTTAACTTTACAGATTTAACAAATTTAAGTGGACATAAAAACATAAAAAATTAAGTTGTCCCATCAAAATCTTAATAATTGTGTTGTTTCAGCTCATTTTAAATAAGTAGTTTGAACAAGCATAAAAAAGGTATTTTACTTGTACAGCACTGCTGTCAGCTGCTGTTGTATATATCTGTTCTTAATAAATGCATGAAATGACGAGTGTGTTGCAGCCATCGACAAAAAAGAAGTTCTGTGGCAGGGAGTTGCAGAGAAAATGGGTCTTGATGGTAAGATTAATAATTTATTACAGCCGTAAGCAGGATAGATAGTTTGTGTTTCTGGTGTAGTGCCGAACTTTGTCTTAATTTACTGCTGTATATTGTGCAGTGGATAAGGTTAAAGCATAATGGATAAAAATGACAAGATATATACGAAAAAAAAAGATCAGGATAAATGTCTAGTGGACAGGCTGCCCAAACGGTCTGGACCACTTTAAGTGCATGCATGAATTTTCTGCAGGTAAACAATTGTTTCATGTTTGGTGTGAAAACACAGTTTATCTGTGATTCACCTCACTTTATCACATCACACTCAGTGTGAAGGGCCTTAAATTGTCTTAATCCCTGTTTCGGCACAAAGCAAATGGTCTACGGGTGTGAAAATGGCCCATGGGTTGAATGTAAATGCAAATGAAATGTTGAGTGCATGTGTATTACTTTAGCCACTGTGTCTGCAGACGCCTCGGCCTGTTTAGCTGTGCTGTCTGCATCTGTTGCATTCTCCACTGAGGGCTTGATCATCTTCTCTGTCTGCTTCACTCTTTTTTTCACCTCCACCAGCGTCTTCTCGGTCAGCATCTTCTCTCTCTTCAGAAAGCTTTTGCTAAGTGTGGGCAGTTGAGGCCAGTCCTGCTCCATGTCTTAAGCAGAGAACATTATTATAATCTACTAGATGTTATTATTTGATTAAATAGTTAACACTGTGAAACATTATTACAGTGAAAAGGTTATCCATTTCAATATTTTATTTACATTTATTCAGCTTTTTATTTATTTTGGATAACACGCACCTTATTTTTGTCATTTTTATGACTAAAAATAGAATACTGAATATTGTTTTGTTTTGTTTTATATAAAAGCAGACTAGTCATTACTCCAATGTCACATCTTTCATCTTACATCTTAAATAATTTGTATAAGCTGATTTGGTGTTCATTTGCCCTCATACCCTATTCATGCCCTTACCTGCCCCCTCAAAATGACTTCTGGTCATATAGAATACCTTTCAGGAGGGGCTCTCGTTCCTGCCCTACTTTTGTTCATTTGTCAATCTTCCTTCATTTTGTTAGCAACACCTTCTCAACATCTTCTTGGATCTTCCAATTGTCCAATTGGTTCCCAAAGGATGAAATCATGCACTGCCCTACATTTTTTTCTCATTTCAGGGCCATTTCAATTAAGTAAAAAGGACAATCTTAACTTCTGTTTCATGGTGACTTTAAAAATGTTTAGCTGTGGTAAGCACAAATTCACTTTCATCTTTACCTCATTTATGTTCAAACATATCATAATTTGAAAAAGCAGCCCATGTTTCAACAGTGTAAGTATGAAAGGAACAGTTACCTTGCAGACTCTTCTGCAGAGACAGAATCTCTGCCTCCACCTCTTTCCCAGTCACCACAGAGGAGACGGCTGACACCTTCAATCCTTCCACCGCAGCCGTCAACTGCAGACAAAAACACAAAAGATGCATCTCATTACACTGTCTTTTGGCAGAAAATTGTCACATTTGAGTTTGCTTTGAGCTGGGAATACATCCCTATTGTTTTTTTTTTCTCTCTCGAGCTGTAACATTTCCCACCAGACTGACTGTCAGGGGGTGCTAAAACTCACAGGATGAAAGAGCTGTCAGACCTCTAATTACAAGGACTTTTAAAAAATTCTTTTTAAAGCAGACACATTATGCCACTTTTCATAAGATGTAAAATAAATCTCTGGTGTCCCCAGAATGTGTCTCTGAAGTAAAAATGTAAAAAACAAATACACAGCCTTTGTGCTTGTCTCTTTAAATGCAAATGAGCTGATGTTTTCCACAAGAGGGCAGAGCCTTTACATGCTATTCTCCAGAAACAACAAAACAACTGACTCTCATGCATTACACTGATGGCGAGCTGGTGCAGATACTGTAAATCTACAGCTAATACAGCAAGTAAACAGAAATGGCTAGTGCTGCAGCGGCTCAGTATGTGTTTCCTGTCTGCTGCTGACTGCCAGTTGTTTGTAGCTCTATAGTTTAGCTCCTGCTTTGCTTTACTTGAAAACTTAATTTTATTATTTCGATTAATTCTGTCCAATATATTGTCTCACGTGTGCTTTTATTTTTTTGTTGTCTCATTAGACACCATTCATAAGTCGGAATCCACTTCACTATGTCACAAGAGGAGTAAAATATGAGCAGCTAGTTTTACCACGTGCTTGCAGAAAAAAGCTTACCAAAGCAATGTTAATGAGTTATCCTTTTTCACATTTTCTGGGTTGGTAGATTCACAGAGGACCTGATTATAGCACTTAAACATAAGAAAGTCATATTTTCATGATATGAAAATAAGTTTGGCCAGGTTTACCTGCTTCAACTCTTGGACAGTTTTCAGGTGATTTTCAGCACTGTCCACATCAGGCTGAATTTCCTCTCTGGTCTTATTTACCAAATGCTCCTTGGACTGAACAGAAAAGTCCAGATCGGTTGTTCTGTTCATCAGGTCTTCACTCTGAAATGCAGATAAATTTGTTTTAGAATATATAATCACTCTGACTTTCAGATTATGCTATTATTGATTTAAAATTATATGTTTTATTGGTAACACTTTAGTATAGGGAACAATTCTCACTATTACTTACTAGCATGCTTATGATTAAGCTATTAGTTTATTATCTAATTAATAAAATATATTTAATTTATTATTACTTACAGTTGAGGGCAAAATGATTAGCCCTCCTGTGAAATTTGAATAATACAAAAAAATTCTTAAGTAGTGTTTAATAAGCAGTTTTTAACACATTTTTAAAAACTAATTTCTAATAACTGATTTCTTTTTTTTATTTGCCATGATGGCAGTACATAATATTTTACTAGTTATTTTGCAAGATACTAGTATTCAGCTTAAAGTGCAATTGTAAGGCTAGGTAAGTTTTGAATAACAGTGGTTTGTTCTGTAGCCTATTGAATTTTTATTTCTAAAGGTGGTTAATCATATTGACCTTAAAATTATTTATAAAAGACAGCTTTTATTCAAACTGAACTACAAGAATAAGACTTTTTTCCTGAAGAATAAAAAGCAAATACAGTGAAAATGTCCTGGCTCTGTTAAAAATAAATTTGGAAATATTTGGAAAACAATTTCACAGGAGGGCTAATAATTTTCCCTTCAACTGTATACAGTACATAATCCGCTGCATGATATTATTCTACATCCCTAACCTTACCTAATACCTAAGCACAACTACTACATTACTAACTATTAATAATCAGCAAATTAATACTTTACTGAGCTAAAAGTCTTAGTTAATGGTTGGTTAATAGCATTAATTGTACCTTGAAATAAAGTGTGACTTTTATTAATTCTCTGATAGCCATATCACCAGCATCATTGCCTCTTTTGACAACAATATTAACCTGCTGGACAAACCTCTGTGAGTTGAAGATTCTGGACTGCTGTGACATTGGTTTGATTAAGCATCTGTGAGAAAAAGGTCACGTTGGTCTCCTTCACAGCGAGGGTGAAATTTCCATCCGTTCTGCGTAGTTCTGACAGTGAAGCGCTGATGTTGTGTAAAATGTCCGCTATCTCTGTGTTGTGTTTCTGAAGTGACAGGTGTGTCACTAATGTCTCATTAACCTCAAGAGTCAGATTCTCCTTCAGCTGCTGCATCGTCTCCAGCCTTTCAGGCACAAATATACAGTGACATTTAATGAGTTATTAAGGGTCACCTCAAAACCATCAAATCAGATTGATGAACAGAAACAACAGTGCAGGCCATTTTAACATTGAATCCTTAAAATGTAGAAACATCATTCACACCTGTGTTTTTATTGCTTCTCTCTATTTGTCGCTACTCTAAGAAGTACTTTTGCTGTCAGCTACTAGTGATTATTCATAGGTACTAGTATTGTTCTAACAGTATTTATTCAATAGGTGACACTTTAGTTTAGGTCACAATTCACGCTATTAACTACTGGCTTATTACCTGCCTAACATGAAGATATTAACTGTTTATTAGTAGTTATAAAATATGAACATATTCTGCATCTCTAATCCTACCAAAAACACAACTATTTGAACATCTGGAATCTGAAGGTTTAAGAAAAATCCCAATGCTGAAAAAATGTTTTGATATATTTAGAGTAGGAAACTTACAAAATATCTTCATAGAACACGATTTTTACTTTAGACATAAAAGAAAAAAAAACAATACATTTGACCCACACAATTTATTTTGGAATATTGCCTGTAACATACCAGTGCACCATAAGAATATTTTTGTGGTCCAGGTTTACATTTAAGGTTTTAACCAAATAAAAAATATAATTTGATCAAATCTGGGAAACAAACAAAAAAATTAAGTATTTTTTTGTGTAGGTAATATTTGTATGAAAATGCTTTAAATATCTATAGATTAAATGTTAAAATGGATTGCCAGACACATTAACATGAAGTAACTGACTTCTCTGTGAGATCCTGTATGTGAGACTCTGTGGAGTTGTCTTCAAGAAGAGTTACCAGCTGCAAATAGGTTTTGTTAGCCATTTTAAAGACATCTCCTGCTACCTGCTCTATATGAGCTGCCATGTCTGTGTGACTGTAAAAGAAAAAAGAATATAGAGCACGTTTGCAAAAATGACATCTAAAACTTAAATCTACATTAAGTCAGTCTGCTAACCTTTTCACCAGCACCTCAGATTCGTTCACTATGGTGTTCCATTTGTTCGGTTCTTTAGGGATTACAGCCGGGATGGCCTGAGAATAAGATGTTTGAAAAGCCTCCATTAAGACACATTCTCAGGCCAGATGGATCAGATGTTCATTTATTTGATCCATTCAGACTCACCATGCTGTTAAGGTCAACAGTCATCTTTTGAAGCTGCTCCTGCATATTCAGAGCAGTCGATAAAGTGTCAACAAGCTCTCGACACTCATTTTCAACCTTTAGAGTCTTTCCTTCTTCTGGATCTTTCGCGCCGTCAGTGAAGTTGCAGTTCAGGGCTGTTGCAATGTTTCGCAGCTGCAGCTGTAAGGTTTGGGCAGATGTTTCCAGCTGTGAGAACTGCTTTATGAAAGCCTCACGAGCCTCTGCAGCAAAGAAAAAACAGCAGTGAGTTTACAACAAAATCACTGTCAAAACTGAATGAAGACATGCATTTGTATGTGCATTCAACAATAAAATGTCAGTTTGTTGAGATGTTCCATTAACTTAAATCGTGAAAAACAGTCAAGTGACTGTCCGGAGCAAGGTGGACAAATTCATTATAGATTCTCAGTTATGTTTATATAAGATTTGCTATTGATATTGCAAGATATTTATGTTTTTGATATTGTATTTTTTTTTTATATTTAGCAAACCCTTGATTATTTGTTTTATAAAATATTATATGTATGGTCATATATATATACACTTGTTGAAGGACATTACATCATATATATTATATATTTATATATAGAAAGTTGAGTTCAAAATTATCCTCCTGTGAAATTTTAATTCTTTTTCAAACATTAATTTGAAATTTATTTTAAATGTATTTTAAAATGTTATTTATTTCTGTGATAATGACTTCATGTGGCATCAAGTCCTTGGACGATTATTAAATGCTATTCATTCATTCATTTTCTTTTCGGCTTAGTCCCTTTATTAATCTGGGGTCGCCACAGCGGGATGAACCGCCAACTTATCCAGCATATGTTTTACGCAGCGGATGCCCTTCCAGCTGCAACCCATCACTGGGAAACATTCATACACACTCATTCATACACATACACTACGGACAATTTTAGCTTACCCAATTCACCTATAGCGCATGTCTTTGGACTTGTGGGGGAAACCGGAGCACCTGGAGGAAACCCACGCGAACACGGGGAGAACATGCAAACTCCGCACAGAAATGCCAACTGACCCAGCCGAGGCTCGAACCAGCGACCTTCTTGCTGTGAGGCGATTGTGCTACCCACTGTGCCACCGCGTCGCCCTTAAATGCTATTATTTATTGTAATATTATACATAATGTAATGCTATTGAATAACATTAGATAGTAAGCCCTCACAGAAAAAACGTAGTACTTTAACATTTGATACATACAAATTGCTTTGGTATTTTAGTCAGAGCACATTTGAAATTACAAAAAAAAAAACCTTTACATATTCTGGGAAATATATATTTTATATATACTATGTATTGTTCAGAATACATCATTTTTTTAACATGCTTTTTAACATTCTAAAACATGCTGGGACTAATACTCCAGAGGAACTTAAATAATGCATTTATTGTCAAGCAATTCTTTTTTGTATTTTAATCATATCTCACATACCTACTAATACATTTAAATAATTTGTTTTGGAATGAGGGGTCTGAAATACATGTTTATAATATTTGTAAATATTTCTTTTTATTGGCTAACAATAAACAATTGGAAACAATAACAGTGACCAAACCGTATTTCATATTTAAATTTAATGACCTTAAATTATTTAATTTAATGACATTTAATGATTTTAATTAAATGTCTTTGTCAATAACGCATCTTTCTCAAAACATGTTAAGTTTGTGAATCTTCTCTTATGACATGAGCAGTTTAAACAATTGAGAGATTTTCACCCTGAATAGCAAGGAGATCCTCAAGAGCGTTGGGCAGGTAGTCTTCAACCTGGTCCTTCTGTATGTGATTATCCAGGTCATTATGTTGGTGTCTGTGCTGCTGGTGCCCACGATACTGCCGGCTGTATCTATTACAGTGATAACTACTGAGCAGCAACTCCAACTCCTGCAGTCTAGCTTTCAGTTTACTGGCCTGTTCATATAACAATAAGACATTTAGTACCAAAACACACCAGAAGAAGAATGTAGAAACAATGGGTCTCACTAATAATTGTGTATGTTGTTTATATTAATCTGCACATTTGAACTTCTCATAAACATTTTCCAGCTGAATTCACAATACTTTCTTACACACATGAGCTTGTATTTAAAGGTCTTGTAAAGAGCTTTGAAACGTGCATTTTTTATTCGATGTTTGACATAATCTCAACTGAAACATAAAGAGAGGGTGAGACAGAGTAGCTTCTCCCCTTTTTAAAAACAGCCAATAGTGTTTTGTTTTATCACAGTCTGCCAGTGAGAGTGGTTGAACTCAAGTGCATCAAATGAAAAACCAAACGATAAGCATCTTGAAGGGGGCAGGGCATGTCACATACTAGAAAACATTTGATTGGTCAAGATTTGATAAGAACCTGAAGTATAGGAAATGGCAAAAAAATTCTCCATTTAGATGGAAGTGACAAACTGCAAGATTTGGATGTTTATATCAGGTTATATATTTTTTTTAAATGTGCATTTTGTCACTGTTTTGTCTAATAGATATCCTTAAAACGAACATATTGATACTAACATCTAAAAAGAGTTATTTTAATGTCACGTGACCTTTAAACAAATTTTTCAGTTAGTGAATTTGGAGTCTTTTAACACCTGCATGCACAAGGTTAGTAATTGGCATAATACATGCCCAAACCAGCTCCATATATGGACTTTCAGCAAAAATGACACTAGTCCTAAAACTATTGAACAACACCCCGTCTTAGAACAATTTTGAAAAACTTGATTCACTTCAAATGTTGACTACTGTATAAAGGCCCCAGACGTACATAATTATACGTTGTTCTTTATTTTTTTCGAACATTAAGAATACATTTTAGTATGAATGTTTTTGATGAAAGATTAGTGAAAACATTTATATGCACATTTCACATTTCAATTAGTCATAGAAGAAAAATAGAATCAAAGCACTCAATCACGGAAGCAGACATAGGCTTAATTATTAAAACTATCCATCACACCTTATTATTAAACCTCACTGAGCTTCCCACTATCATTTAAAAGGCAGAGCTGAAATCAGCCTTGCATTACCACCCACCCATGCTGATTATGACCAAAAAGAAGGATGTAGGTCAGGAACTTAGTGAGAAGGAGAGATAAAACATAACTGTGAACCTTTTAATTTTCTGGGTAACTATTACACTAAAAGATCCTTTCATCATGGTCTCTGTTTCACCCACCTGGTCTCTAATGAGGCTGTAGCACACAGGACACTCCTCACATTGGTGGCTCAGGCGGTTCTGGTAGTAGTTAAGTTCACATTTGTCACACTTATAACCAACAAACCCGTTGCGACAAGAACACGTCCCGTTGTTGTGGCACTGCATTGAGGTCGAGCCCATAGGGTCACAATTACATGCTACAGGTGAGGAAAACATTGTCTTTACAACACTTTAAAAAAGTATTTGAAAGACACATTGGACAAAACTGTGCATTAAATAGTGCATGTGTTCCTTTTTATACATTTTTAAATATCACTCAACTTGTTATAATACTTCTGGGATGGATTGAAACAATGTGTGCATTCTTAACATACATTATCACAGCACACTAAACTATATATACAGTTGAATTCCTGCTTTAGATTAGATAAAACATTAGATTTGGATTATAGATTAATCCCCCTTTTTGAGGATGAATGCGAATGTTTTGGAATACAGACCTAAGATCTTTTTAAAGTCACTTGGCACATTGTAAAAGCAATTCAAAAAATGAAAGTAAAGTAAAAGTATTTCAATACTAAAAGTTTGGTATTTTTTATACTAAAGCTGGACTTTAAAATTGATAAATAATCAGTTTCATAGGTCCAATTAAGCTGAGCTGTATATTTCAAAATTGAGGTTCCACTAGGAGATTTTAAGGCATTAAACAAAAAAATTAAAATATGAGCTCGTATCATATTATCGTAACATAATATTCAGTGTCAAAAAGCGTTTCACAGGATGAATTCTGAGTAATTATGGTTGTCAATGATATGAAAAATGAAAATATTTCATAGTGATAAAAGTCAATAAAAAACAACACAACAAGCATTCCATTAGCACAGAAATATTTGTTTGGCATTTACATTTGAATTAATTTAATATTTTCCATTTTTTTTATAGTTACAAGTGTGTGTGTGTGTATGTGTGCGTGTGTGTGTGCTAAATAAGATGAATTATTAAAAAATAATTAACAAATTATGATGTGGCCATGATGCGAAGCATAGTGATATGGAACTGTAATGCGGTCAAAAAAACCTTCCTGGAATTATTTTAGCTGTGCGGTTCCTTAAAAACAATTGCATGCCTTAGAATGTTAATCATCCAATAAGAATCAAGCATTCAACAACCCCGTATTATAATCAAAAATAATGCACACTTGATTTGGTGATGATGTAGATCATCACCATATCAAGTGTGCATTATTTTTGATAGTATTATTAAAATTCTTTTACTTTTACTCTTTCATTGTTTGAATTGCTTTCACAGTGTGCTTTCACATGAACAGCCCCGTATTATAATAAAAAATAATGCACACTTGATATGGTGATGATGTAGATAATTTTTTCTAATAATTAAGTGGTTCAAAACTAAGTGAAAATAAATATGAATTGCTTCAAGAAAACCTTGCTACTGAAAAATGTCAGGTTTGCATCTGAAAAAGGTGCATAAAACTAATACGCAGGGCAGCTGTGACATGTTTTTGTGCAATTGTATGTTGCAGTGTTTGTGTGCAAGTGTGTGTCTGTGTGTGTTTTAATATGGGACTGAGGGCATTATTTTTTGGTTTATTTCTTTGAAATAACTGAAAGGATTTGGTGCTTTGATATGAAACTCTAATGGTCAAGATCAACATGGTTACACCCTGAAAATAATGCACACCTTAGATTGTTCATTAATGACATTTAATACCTCTGCAGCCTCTTGAGGAAAAACCAAAGAATCCCATTCGGCAGGTGTCACATGACTTCCCTTGGACACCTGTTCGACACATGCACTGTCCTGTGATTGGATGACATGCTGAAGACAACGAGCCAATGGGATTGCAGTTACACCTGTAAACAACAACAACAACAACAACAACAACAAAAGAGCACAGATTATATGATCTTACTTGACAGGCAAATATAGGACAAACTGACACATTAAAACTTACATCTCACAACCCAAACCAGGCTGCAGATTGAAGTATCCAGCCTCGCATTGTCCACAGTCTCTACCTGTCACATGACCCAGGCAAACACAGTTTCCTGTATCTGGATGGCAGTCATTCGGAGACCCTGATGTTCCAGCCACGTGACAGGCACAAGCTGAGAAACAAGAAATCCACAAGCACATTTCAAAGTAACCGGTTTAAAAAAAAGTTATGCAAACAATTTTCTTTCAAAGTTTCTCTTCAAAGAATTCCACACCAATCTTCTCACCCACATGCTGATAAATGATGTATAGCTCAAGCTCAAAATGTTTTTTTAATGTCTACATTCTAATGAGGCATGCAACAAAGAACAAGGATGTTGCTAAGCATCTAAAACAACAACTTAATCTCACTTTTGAAGTCTCAAAGCACAGCAGTGACTTTCGGTTGACTTCTGTTGTTTTTATACTGAGATTTTCTCCTACGCTTTGCATTTAATTTTTATTTACGTCTGCAGCATATTTATTAAGGCAAGACACTGCAGGTGAATAGGGTAAAAAAAAAAAAACAGCTATCACCATGCTTCCCTAGTAGTTGATTCATTGATTAAAAATTGCAAACATTTTTTTTATAAATTATTTTCTAAAATGTTATATTTAATGTACAATTAAATATATAATATGCAAATGAAGCAGCAAGTGTTCATGAAATATGTACTATTTTTGCATATGAAAACATTTTCAAATCAAAAGATTGTGATTGGATTTTTTATACAGAAGAAACTTATGGGTCTGAGTCTTTTCATCACTGCCTCATTCAGAAAATGCAGTAAAATGCCAGGAAAAAAATTCATCAGGCAAACTATGTATGAATAAATCCCTCAGTTAAAACCTTCATAATAGATTTATGAATAAAACTGTAAAGCCTGTTGTATAAACGTGCAGCTAAAGTGGTGATTTATGGCTCAGTTAAATAATTAAAATAAGGGATAAAGGGATAAAAATAAAAATAAATCATTTTTGAGAAAATGGCCTTTAAAATATTAGTACACAAACAATTTAAAGTCTAAATGTCTTAGTTAATGGTGTGTTATTAGCATGAATTGTATTGAATTAAATTTTGCCTGCATTATCAACTTTTTTCCAATGGCTAGTTTCCACAATGTATGTGATTCCAAAACTTTTTTCTTATTATGGGGACAAATGTAGGCAAAATCTCTTGAATGCGCATCTATATTTTCTATATTGACTGTAAACCCATTTCACCAGAACTCAACAATCAGATGTCTCCACTTTGTGCCCCATTCATATTTTAAATGACACTCACGTTTGCACTTTCGCTCCGGACTGAGTTGATTGGCCCGTGCGTTGCCGTAGTAACCCAATCTGCATTTCTCACAATGGTCTCCAGTCGTATGGCCCAGACATTTCAGACAGCGTCCAGTCATGTGATCACACACACCCACTGCATTGGCATCCACATTCCCATTACACTGGCACTTCGCACAGGGTTGCACTGTGCCACCCCAGCCCAGAGGGTTGCCATAGAAACCGTCCTCACACAATTCACATCGTACACCTGGGGATCCATTAAAATCCATTAACAGCATTTACATACTTATTACTGCTCTCTGTGCTTATTACTGCTCTCTGTGCTTGTGCTTTGCATTCAAGCATCAGCTAAAATGGCTAAATCTACATTTATTAACAGTGAATGCATAATGTATTTTATCTACTAATGTTTATATGTATTGAGCATTTGTGTGACAAAATAAGGTAAATAGCACACAAAGTGACTGGAACTGACCCCTTTGGCCTATCGGACAGTTGGTACAAAAAACGTCCCCTGTCTCTGGCACCTGGGCGCAGGTGGTGCGATCTGGACAAGGACAAGGTAAGCAGTCGCCTGGGCTGCCAGTCAGTGCGTTTCCATAGTAACCATCTTCACAACGCTCACAATGACGGCCGGTGGTAAAGTCTGTGCAGGCACACACACCTGCAGCAAAATACACACAAAGACAACATTTATATATTCAACAGAAATGAAAAGAACCAACTTTAATTTAAACCACATAAATCTATGGAAAATAATTAAACCACTATTTGAAATTTTTTATTTCTCTTTATTTATTGGATTGATTAACTGAGGGTTTAAGTAAAAGGTTTGCATTTGTGTTTTATTCTGTAAAGGTCTGATTTTTTTTTTTTTTTACATTTTAAACTAAAATATTGTCAGTCAGTCATTTTTATTTTTCTGAAATTGGCAACTGGTCAGAATAAGAAATGTTTTCATCTGTTGTAATTGAACATCAGGTTTATTCCATCAAATATTGACTTCTCAAGGCTTCTGAGGTTAAAACATTGGTATTATGTTGTCTAAAAGATATTATTATAAACATGTTCACAGATAGGACGCCTTTTTGTTATTTTACCCCCCAAAAAATATTTTATTTTAAATTGGTTAGTAATATCATAATTCCTAGTATAAAAAAACAACACATTTTACTCATACAAATAACTATCAATTAGAATCCAGAGAAACTAAGAATTCTGAAGTAACAAGAAATTCTTTTAATTAAGACAGACAATCATTTGATTAATCAAAACTCGCACACAAAAACTCAGTATTAGGGCTCCAAGAATACATAATGAATTTCTACAAAAGCAAACTTAAATGGCTTTCTGGTTCACTGCAGAAACACCAGGGTGTGAGCCATCACATATCAGCTCATAGTCTCAGACAAGCAGTTCAACGCTGCCAATGTCAGCATAAAAAACAGCCTTAAATATCCCACAGGGCAATGCGCTGGTCTCCATTTGGATTCAGCCCACATGCCCTGACAGTCTGCAGAGATTAACAAGTGGAGATATACTATAAAAACACACAACCTAAATAAAGAATACATATTATATAAAAAATGTAAAAATATATAAATGCTTACAGTATAACATTTACATATAGTCAAGACTATACAAAAGTCTCATAAATAGGATAAAAAAAATTACACAAACATATTTTCTCTGCTTCTGACCGATCTTGCAGTATTTCAGAAAAGGGTGATCAACAGGGATTTTCACACACAGCTATCTCTATGGCCTACAGAGAATGGTATAAAAAAGACAATATCCAGTGAATAGCACTTCTGTTGATGCCAAAGGTCAGAGGAGAATGGCTGAAATTGATAGAATGGCAATTGTAAATCAAATAAACCGCTTGTTACAACAAGATCTGTAGAAGAGCATTTCTGAACCTTGAAGCAGATGAAAAAACCAGTAACACTCCTGTGAGCTGAAAACAGCAAACCACAATAAATACAGGCTTGGCAAAAATGGACAATATAAAATGGGAAAAGTTTGCCTGGTCTCAATCTCTACTGTGACATTCAGATGGTAGCCTACAGGGTCAGAATTGGTTGTAAACATCATAAAAGCATGGATACATCCAGCCTTATATCAGTGGTTCAGGCTGATGCTTTTGAAATGGTGTGGAGGACATTTTTTGTCACACTTTGGCTCCTTAGAACCAACTGAGAATCATTTAAACATCACAGCCTGAGTATTGTTGCTGACCATTTCCATCCCTTTATCACCACAGTGTGCTCTTCTTGTGCTGGCTACTTCCAGCAGTATAATGTGTCATGGTATTTAGCACAAATAATCTCAAACTCATTTCTTGACACAGCAGCAGCAGCAACAACAAAACGACGGAGAATCAAACCACGATTAAGGAGAAGAAAATGCAGTCCTCATCTTAAACAGCAGATGGCAATATACCGTCATACATGAAGTGTGTGTGAGAGAAAGAGAGAAAAGAGTAAGGTTACAACTCGGTAACTATGCAGCTTTACTCTATTTGCTCTAAAATCACACATCTGTAAACACAACCTGTATGTTTCTTTAAAAGCTTATTCATTCTTTCTGATTGACTGATAAGGACTGAATTGAAAATGTGCTTCATTTCCATTTTAAAATATGAAAATACGATTTCCAGATATGAAGAGTTCAAATGCAAAAACCCCTAAGTGCCATCTAAAATTGTCTATTAGAATTAGCATTTTTCTCAGCCTCCTATGTTTGTTCAGTTATTTCATGTTAAAAATAATGAAAATAACCTATTCTTTGCCATAAAAATGAAATTACTGAACCTACATATAGTAGTCTGAGAAAATGCTCATTATAGAAGACAATTTCACAATTTCAGATAGTTAGAAGTTTCAGTTTCAGATGGTTAGATACTTAGAAGTTTTTGCATCTTAACTCTTCATACCCGAGTGTCTTAGTGTCCCACCAATGACGATATACAGCCACATCGCACTGCTATGAGTGTGATATTGCATTTATACAACAGCATAATTGTATGTATAAAAAGAAAAAGAAAAGAAAAATCAAACACGGAGAGTCTCAAAACCCTTTTGTAAGAGGAACTACTTTCTTCCACCATTCATTCACATCTGCAGCTGACGTCAGAACAACAAAAACCATTACTCATTCACCAACGTCACTTTAGATTTGAATGTAGTATTTGAATGATTCTCTAGCGCAATGTCTAAAGTGATGACAAAACAGGTGATTTTGCTCACATTTTAGA
>CAIGQV010016645.1:5673226-5688843 GCA_903798115.1 Danio jaintianensis
ATATATATATGAAAGAACCTTATTCTTGACCTGCATGTGTATAAAATATGTAGAGCCCATCAGATAAATAGTGCAGCAGCTTCATGAAGGGCAACTATCTACAAAGATCAAATAAAATAACACCATCAAAAACACAAACTCAAACACTTGAACTTGAACATGCAGGGAAAACCCTCTAAAACTTCTGAATTGTATATTAGCCTTAGTTCTGCTGTTCTCTATTGAAACAGTTCAGAGAAAAATACCACCAGCATAACAAACACAGAAAGAAATCAATAATAAAAAGCTGGAGTAAAATAAATGCTGTCCTTAAAGCAACCAATGACGATGGTGAAAAATCAACTCTGTTTGCAGATCAGTCAGGCTGTGTGGAGAAACTGACGCTCTCGGTGTGAAGGATCATTCACACCTGTCAATCAGGCAATCACATCACTAACATTTCAGAACAAAGACTTCAGACTCCTGCTGTCCCTCAAATGCGCTAAATGCCACTGAGAGAATTTGCAAGGTTAAGACTAATAGATTTAATAAGGTTTCACTGAGATAGCTGGGTGCTTCAGAGCAACTTCAGATAGAGAGAGCAAACAAATTTAGTAGGATGCACTGATATGGAAATTGCATTCACTGTTAATTAACAATTTGGCTTAGTTTGTGATTCATGAGTGTTTTCCATTTAAGCTTTTGAATTGCATTATGGGAGCTTGATCAACATTTGATGATGAACAGTTTAACAAACTGTCTTTCTCTGACATTTTAGTAGCTTGAAACAACATATTGTTTGGGCTGGTCATGTAAATGGCATGCCTAAAAGCAAGTAATGAGCTGCCAGTAGTTTCCCACTTATTTTTCAGATTTCAGTAAAAAGCTGGACGTATACTGTGGAAATTAGCTGACAAGGCTTAAAAATGTAAGTAAACATGTTGCCTTAAACTTAAGTAAATTAATTATGTGCATAATTAAAAAATTAAGTCAACTTAACAGTTCCAAGTTTATTAAATCAGTTTACTCACTTTAAGTAAAGAAACTTTGTACAGTGTATAACTAATATACTTATAACTATAAAGCCAATTAAAGTCACTTTGTTAAACTGTTCAACATAACTGAGGTTTACCCTGTTGGGCCTGATGTGGCACTAAAGCAATCAAAAGTACAAAACTATACCCTATTATAACTATACCCTATTATAAAACTATACTTAATTCCTAAACACAAAAAACAGTAAAAATGAGACAATTTGGCCAATTGGTGGTGTTATAATAGGAAAACACAAATAAAAAACACCTATAAATATGTGACTAGTAGTACAGCTGACTAGAAACTTTGCAGACATTGAGTTTGTTTAAAGTGACAGTCAAATCAATAAGGGCATCTGTGTATCTTGAAAAATGGCCAATGAACTTTGTGCACATATTACGGAGATCAATCTAAAGAAAGCCCCCGGGCATGTTTGACTAATGGCCCTTAAGATCTGTGAAAAAATATATAGAAATCAGCCACTGGGGGTGCCATCACATTTTTCAAGCATTGTCCCTTTTACCTTTTTTATTTGTATTTTTTACACATGCACACAATATTCAAGCTCCTGCATCTGAACCACACAATGCAGTAAAAAATAGATATATACATACAAACATATACACATATATACATACACGTATGCAGCATCAATTCGTCTTGAGAATGAAAGATACAAGACCTGCACAGTGGCCTGAGGGATTTTGAGCCATTCTTCTTGCAGAATAGTGGCTAGGTCACTACTTGATGCCGGTGGAGGAAAACGTTTCCTGACTCGCTCCTCTAAAACACCCCAAAGTGGTTTAATAAAATATAGATCTGTTGACTGTGCAGGCCATGTGAGAGGCCAAACTTCATCTTTCAAGTTCATCAAACCACTCTGTCACCAGTCTTGCTATGTGTATTGGTGAATTATGATCCTGATACACGGCACCACCTTCAGGATACAATGTTTGAACCAGTGGATGCACATGGTCCTCCAGAAAGGTTCAGTCATCCTTGGCAGTGATGCGCCAATCTAGCACAAGTATTGGGCCTTGGGAATGCCATGCTATTGCAGCCTAAAACATCACTGATCCACCCCCGTACTTCACTCTGGGCATGCAACAGTCTGGGTGGTACGCTTCTTTGGGGCTTCTCCACACCGTAACTCTCTCGGATGTAGGAAAGACATTGAAGGTGGACTCATCAGAGAACAATACATTTTCACATCGTCCACAGCCCAAAATTTTCATTGCTGGCACCACTGAAACTGACATTTGGCATTGGCACGTGTGACCAAAGGTTTGGCTATAGGAGCCCAGCCATGTTGACCCAGTGGAGCTCCCGACGAAAAGGAGAGTTGAGGTGCACATTTAATTCTGCAGTGAGTTGAGCAGCTGTGGTTTTATGTTTTTTAGATACAATGCAGATTAGCACCCGAACATCCCTTTCAGACTGCTTCCTCTTGCATCCACAGTTACTCCTGTTGGATGTGGTTCATCCTTCTTGGTGGTTTGCTGACATTACCCTGGACACTGTGGCTCTTAATCACAAAGACTTGCTGTCTTGGTCGCAGATGTGCCAGAAAAATGTGCACCAACAATTTGTCATCTTTTGAACTCTGATATGTCACCCATAATGTTGTGTGCATTGCAATATTTTAAGCAAAACTGTGCTATACTCTGGTGGAATGTGCAATCAATGAAGATTGACCACCAGGCTGGTCAAATTTAGCCATGAAACCTAACACTAAATTGGCCAGTGTTTCAGTTTCATTGTCCAACCCAGCTAAAGTCATTTTTCTGTAATGACCTTGATAGGCCATGTCAAAAATTTGCTTTATTTCAGACTCAGAAAATCATATTTTTAAGGAAAAATCCAATTGAAAGAAAAGCTTATATTTATAACTGCAACACATATGAAGCATAATTATTCTGACTATGTGCCATATACCAAATTAAAGCTGAGGTTCCCTCATTTTCAGTGATATATGACACATTTATTGGAAAATTCTTAAAGTTTTGTAAAACCGGTCTAATTGTTATCATGTGGTGGTCCAAAAAGCATAAAAAAAACAGTTAAACTATTAGGCGTGGTACAGCAGCGTTATTTGTAAAAACAAATATTAGTAGAAAATGATAATAAATATATTAATATAATATAATATAAATGTTATATTGTTTAATATATATAAAATATAAATATAAAATATAAATTACTATAGTATTTTTCATGTGCTATCATTACATTGACTCTATACACAGACAATCGCGTTAACTACATATTTAGCAAAAAAATTATTCTTGCTGGTCATTCTCCAAAAATAATCCACTACAGGATGTTATGTCATAATCTGGGGCAATTTCACCAAGATTTATATCACATTAGCTGTTAAATAATCTGCTTTTTGTTCCTCACGCTTCATAACAATTGACCTGTCCGATGGAGAATTCATCAAAGCATAGCATCAGTATACTCTCTAACCAAATTATTTTGCAGTGAATCAACCATAAAAGGACCTAAAAATAACAGGGTTACCTTGACACATGTTGAGCTTTAAAACAAAGTCAACAGTTCTTAACATTTTGGCGATGAAGTGAAGAAATAAATAAAAAGAATTTCCTATATTAAATATATTGCATATAATATTGCATATTTTTGTCATTTTATGGCTTTGAAGCTCTTTTTCTCAGAAATAGATTATGCGACTTTAGCCTGGGTTTCACAGAGTGGGTTACATATATTAAAAAAATATTTAAAAACTTTCGCAGTTACTAGGTTTTGCTCAGCCCTGGCAATACCACACCAGTGCAGTTGTTTAGATTCTCTAAGTGAGTAACTATCACATAAAAAATGTAGAATTTTTATATTTGGAAAGCTATGTGAAGCACCTTCAGTGTGCATTTTGGGTATAAGACTGCGTGTTTGCCAAATTGTTGTTTTTTTAAGAGACCAAAATATGTTTCCCCCTCTGTATTCAGTGGGACCTACACATTATTTTTAAATGGCAGCAGGCTGTGAGCATCTATTTGACACTGAGCATTGCACACTGAGCATTTTATTTTTAGTTGTAGAGAGCTGAAGAGTGTTCAGCACGGGATAAAACAGAATGCTCCTCACTGTCCATTTTCAGTCAACCATCCAATCAATTAGGGCAAATATAACACACAAACCAACTATCATAACAGTCTTTTTACAAGTTGGCCAACAACATTAACAAGTACAGCAACAGAAAGATACAGAATGCTGGCTTTTTCAGTTGGTTAGAAATGCTTTAGTGTAGCCTTAGGCTTATAAAATGATGAAAGAAAAAAATAAAATAAAACACATACTGCGTTAAAATAATTCATTCGTTCATATATTTTCTTTTCGGCTTAGTCCCTTTATTAATTTGGGGTCGCCACAGCGGAATGCATATGTTTTTTACGCAGTGGATGCCCTTCCAGCCGCAACTCATACATGGAAACATCCATACACACTCATTCACACACATACACTACTACAGACAATTTAGCTTACCCGATTCACCTATAGCGCATGTGTTTGGACTTGCGGGGGAAACCGGACCACCCGGAGGAAACCCACGCGAACACGGGGAGAACATGCAAACTCCACACAATAATGCCAACTGACCCAGCCGAGGCTCGAACCAGCGACCTTCTTGCTGTGAGGCGACCGTGCTACCCACTGTGCCACCGTGACGCCCACGTTAAAATAATTTTATCATCAAATCAGAGAAATGAAGTAAGCCCTAATATTTTATATAGTTTCCACATGTCAACTTATAAGCTAGTGTGCCATCTATGGTGTTGAAGAGATTGTGATTTTAGAGATTTTGACCACCAATAACAGATCCGAATCAGAGGCAGAGAATGAAAGAGAAAGAAAGCAAGAGACGGAGAGGAACAGAAAGATGGGCAGAGAGATCAATAACGGGAACCAATGTGATAACTTCAATGAAAAGCACCTTAGTTCATAAAGAAGTCTGAAGCATTTAGAGAAAGACTGTAGGGGTGTCTGGGTTTTTTTTTTTTTTATAAGCAGCTGTGTTGGGCCATGTTCCTCTTCCTCTGTTTATTTGTTCTGCTGAATTAGATTTAGGAGGCATTTTATTTTCAGGCTTTGGGAGGTCTGGGAACACAATGTGTGTGCGTAGGCATATGTGTCTGTGTCGGCCCGACCTGGAGGAGCAAAATTAACTCTAAAAGTCTTACTAAAAGAACCACCACCCCATATATCACTTCACCAAGACAAACCTGAACTCTCACAAAGATCAATACCACTCTCTTACACAACAAAACAGAGGCCTCAGAGAAGCAGAACACTTCACAGAGCAAAAATGGTTTTGTACACTCTGCTACAACTTGGAAAAAAGCACCAAAAAAAACGAAGTCAGTTTTGGTGTTTTATGGTGGAAGACTAAATGGAATAAAGTACTATTATGGACCCTAATGCAGTGTTTGGCACTTTTGCATCCTTTGGCATTTTTGTAATTGCATGAAAACAATTTAGTGGTTTTGGTTAGTCACTACATGCAGCTTGACAGAAATTGCTCTAAAATCACATCTCTGAAACACAAGATTGTCAAATACATCTGTCTTTAAAAGTGCTTTGATTATTTCTGATTCAGTGGTAAGAACTCTTTTCTAAGGTCATTTAATGTGGAAAATAACCACACATCGCAGTTCCCAGCATGCTTTTTTGTCAGACTATAAAAGGAAAATGAATGTAAAATAGTTTTATTAAAAAGTTTTATTGTTTGTTTTTGCACAAGATTAACAGAAAGACATTAATTTGTATTTAATGTTATGCTATTAAAAATGCCAGGTTCTACTAACTCAAATTACAGGTTCAGTTATGTAAACTTAACTTAAATGGTCTAAGTAAATAAAAGTAAAAAAGTGACTCAATGTAAGTAAGAAATACTTTTAACATATTAGTAAGAAAGACATGATTCCATTAAGTATTCTTAACTTTAATGTATTAAGGCAAAACTATTACATGAATCAGTTAAGTAAACTAAACAAATTACTTTTTACAGTGATCATTTTGAAGATACACTGTCAACATTTTTTGTAAATGACACAGTATTTAACTCTAATATAATTTTTTTTTACTGTAGGACAGTTATGCAGTGTTACTGTATTTTAAAGTTGCATTGTGAGAATGACTATATTTTACAGTAAAGATATACAATATTGTATAAACATACACAACAAGGTAAATAATGCAAATGTAATAAATGTAAATACAGTGTTTTTGCTGTACTGGATTAACAGTAAGTTACTGGTGAACTTAACTGTTATATGAACAGAATTCTACTGTAGGACATTTATGCAGTATGTTACTGTTTTTCAAAGTTGCACTTTTAAAATGACTGTATATTTTAAAGTAAAGATATACAATACTGTAAATACATATACAGCAATATAAATGGTGCTGTAAATACAGTGTGTTTGCTGTAATTGATTCAGAGTAAGTGGCGAACTGCTGGCAGTAAGTTACTGTAGATTCTACAGGAAATTATTAACAGTGTAGTTTTTAAAAAATAGTTTGTGGTTTATTTTTTTTATGGAAGACAGAACATAAGAGTGAGAAACGACAAAACCCTAATTTTTAAGCAGAACTAATTGTGGAGTATTGAAACACCAAGCTCAGGTTTGTGAATATTAACAAGACATTATAGCTTTTTTTAAAGACCAATTTCCATTCAGAGCCCCAGTCATGTTGCAATTCAAAGGCAACAGGTAGAAAATTGGACTAGATTCATTCAAATCATAAGTGAGAGCTGCAAGGTGATGGATGACATTTCTGTCAGCATTGCAAACGGTGACGAGAATGTGCGCAATACAGCTGAAATGATTAATCGCAGGACGTTTTTTTAGCAACTAAGAGCCGGTTATACCTGGTCACAAAGGTAGAAAGAGAGAGACAGGCGGGAAAATGGGAAGGTGAAAGAGGTTACATTTAATTCTGTTTGAGCGTAAAAGAAATGCTGGCTACCATCTGTCTGTCGGCCTCAGCGGATGTTAAAGCTGCCCTTATGGTAATGTGAGACAGATGTGGCAGCTATTGATGGGCAGATGCCACACACACACACACACACACAGAAACAAGCACTTCCCTGTGTGCAGATCAAAAGCCGCTGTCTTGGAAGTTGCCTTCATTTGCATTCTGAAACAAACGTCTCCTTATTCCCTCAGACTGCTTCACGACTGACAGAGAAATCAGATCCACATTCTCCTACAGACAGTCTGATTCATATTTAATGCTTAATCAATCAAGAATAATCAAGTTAATCTTACATGATATCCAACTAATGGTCGCAAGAAGGCCAGGCTCATTTTATATTCAATCAAAATCCTAAATATTCACAGGCTCATCTGTGCTATGCAAAACAGTGCGATATCCACGGCCAGAGGTCTGCTGGGATTATCATATCAATGTCTTTATTTGAGATCTTGCATCTCTTCGGGCAAGTTTATTCCCAGCGTCTGACATTTGTACCTCTCCTCGTTCTGAATTATTCACTGCTTTAGGGTGGCTAAATGTCAGCACCTCCACATGGGCCCTTCCTGACTCTTTGAGAGGGGTGAAAGAATGAGAGCAAAAATAAAGACGGCTCTCTCTTTCCAAAAACAGAGACCTACTCCTGTCCTTTGGGAAAAGGGCACTCTTGACCCCCGGAACCCGTCAGACTGTCATAATGCGGTCAAACTCGTTAGAATATTCATTACAGTTTGGTCTACATGAAAGAGCTAATTAGACTGTAGCATTTTCATTTATGAGGCTCCAGATGGTTGAGCAGATCAAAAAGGTTCTATTTGATATTTTATTTCTCAAAACATTCATATATTCACGTACTCTGTGGCAATATTTACTTTGTGATGTTTTTCACATGTTATTTACATCTTCTCATACTCTGTGGCAGTATATTTACTCTGCGATGATTTAAATTTTTTTTTTTGACATTTTGAGACTTTTTTTTATTTAGAAATCCTTATCCCAATGATTTTTTTGAATGAAGATACTGTAGAACCTTAGAATTTCATTAAGGTGACAATGGAATCAGATGGAAAAAAGTGTAAAAAAAATATGTAAAAGTTTGATGCATCTTTATTTATGCTTTGCTTCTCACACAGCCTTTCTGAGTATAGACTGCACTGTAAAAATAAATTAGCAGTTTTCCATATTTTGTGATTCATGTTCAGTGCTTCCCACACATACTGTAGACTTTACTTGGGTGGGCCGACATTAAATTTTTTTTTTTAACTATTATTATCATCCTTTTACACTTTTTTGTATCCGCCCAATATAACCAAAAATCTGTGATTGATTAAGTAGTGGAAAATCTTCTCTCGTTTACCTGCTTTGTTCTGTGTGCGCGAGACCTGTCAACACTCCCACAGACACTCACGTGCTCTACAGAGACCCAAAGAGACATGCTTTTTTGGGACTTAACAATGTGTCCGGCTGGGGTTTTTAAGTCTCCTAAAATGCTGTCGTCAAATATATGCATACAGCCGCGAGAGCGAGAGAAACATTAAATAATTCATTCTTTAATCTAAACGACTCAGAAAAACTTACTAAACAGTCGGAGAGGACGAAATTAGATCTAAATTGGCCGCAAAATATTTGTACACCATTATAAAGGTCTAATCAACTCATTTGACTTATTACAAAAAAATTACACGTTTTATTCTTGTAATAATTTAAATTTTTAGAGATATTGTCTGTTTTTATTCCTTTTTTATTTGATTTATTTCTCATTTGGTGTATATTTTATTAATTTGATGATGTCAATATGTATTAAGATTTTTAATAATTTAAAGTGATATATTATCTGGGTTGGTGTTGTATATTATGGTACAAAAACCTTGTAATAAACTGTCAGTACATTTTCTGTTATTTTACAGACTTATTTCTCTAAATATTTTTTAATTATACATGATATTATTTCAAACTACTGAAATGTCACTTTGTTAAACTGTAGAGTTGAATTTTCAACATTAAAAGTTGACAGAGCAGAGATCAACATCGTATAACGCAATTCACAACCGTAAATAAACGGAAAACACTTGTGAATCACAAAATCCGGAAACTGTTAATTAACAGATATTTTTTTACAATGTACTAATATGGTCAGCAAGAATTTTTAATCAATCAAAAGGCATTAGTAATATTAATAAAATAAAAGTTCAATTTCAAATAAACATTTTTGGTTTCCACACATATATTGCAATTATATATATATATATTCAGCTGTTTTAACAATGATAAAACCAAAACAGCATATTTGATTAGTTAAGGATCTTATGTAACTGTGACCAGTAATGAGTGCTGACAACTCAGCTTTGACATCAGAGGCATAAGCATAAGAGATTTCTAAAAAAAAAAAAAATAAATAAAAGATTGTATGATAGTGTAACATATTAAACCAAAGAAAACGAATCAGTCTATAAATTAAATACATTATTCAAAATGTATACCATGTATTTTTAGCTTCAGAATGAGATAATGTACTCACAGATACCTTTAGACTCACTAATGTTATCAGTGTATGGAGGCATTTTTGATTCTAAGAAGTATTTTCATTCAATCTTTGACTTGAAAATGTGTGCTCAAGACTCTGAAAAATGGAATGCTGATCTTTTGTGACAGAGAGTTGTCTTTTCTTACAGCAGAATATCTTTCAGTTATTTTCTCTTCTCCTTTCATTATTTTTTCTCACCTCTTTTTTCTAAAAGTCTGCTTCACTGTAGGAACAATCATGACAGTAGGTGCAGAGTGGGAAAAAATCAGAATGGAACATGCAAAAGAAAAAAAAAACAGCCTTTTAAAAGCATGACTCAGCCTTACAAAACACATTTTAAAGTCTGGACCTCATGTAACAGGATGTAAGAATACATTTAACACAGAAGTGGTCTTTCAGTCTTTTTTTGGGACTCTGTTTTTCTTCTTGCTACAGTATATTTAAACAAGAAAATATTCAGACATCCTTAGCTTGTAAAGACAAATGTTATTGTTATTTGATATTTTATGCAGTATAAATTAATTCATTGTTTTTTTGCTATATTTGCTAACCCAAATAAAATGCACATCAACTTTGCAAAAAAAAAAGTGAGAGAAAGAGAGAATAAAAAGACACACTGGACCAGGGTGAGATATGAATGCTTTCACACTCTCGGTGACCGCAGCAGTTGTATATGTATATGCACATTCACATGGAAACCACCATTCTCAGCAAAACCCTTTTTTCTCCAATTCTTTCTGCATATTTCCAAGACAAATTTAAGCCCTCTCAGCCTAATTTTATGGATGGGATCACTTAAATTAACACGCTCGGAAAAAGAACTCAAGAAATAAATCAGAAAAAAAACACACACTCGCAAAATATATGTGCATCCGAAGGACATATGCTTGACTTCATTAGCCCTCCAGCACCACAGTTCCATTTTCCCGCTGCAAATATTAACATTTTCCAATCTGTTGTATCGCTCGCGGGAAAATAGAAATGACACAAACGGGGAGGTTTTAAATAAATCACAATTACGAAGCACTAGTACCATCCAGCCCGAAAGAAGTGAGCTTCCCTCCTCTCTTATCTGTGACCAAACAAACAACACCTGTGCTGAGTGACAAGACTAATAACCAATTAACAGCCAATTATAAGCGCCTTGCAACACCCACTCACTCGGAAATAGTAAAACAAATGGGCGTGGCCTGTCAGCAAAGGGATCGAATTAACACTCATCAAAAGATAATTAGGTCTACGTATACCAAACGAGATTAAAACACACTGAGTTTCTGGTGAGCAGAGAAATGAAGAGTGACGTATGCATATGCTAATGATAAGTGTGCTGGTTTTCAGCAGGGACCTTGTAGGCCTTGTTCTATTTATGAAGCTGGAAAATATTTAAGCAGCTAAATGGCAATGAGCAGTCCCCCGCTGTGACTTGGGCGAAATCTGCTTTGAAGTTAAACAGGTTCATAAATAAATAAAAGCAGCAGGCTCCTCCTTTTCTCCTGGGAGGTGGAGATTTCCTATGCATACTTTCGTTCGATCTTTCGCCCCCCTCGAGCTCCTCTTGCTTTGATTCCCTTATTCCGCCTTCCTTTCATTCCCTCCCTTTCTCCGAATCATTCGCTCCCATTCGTCCTTTTGCCAACCCCGAGTGGTAGATAAAGTCATGTCTGACATTAATTTGTAATGTTAAAGACTTGTACCAAACTAATCACACATTACGCTCATAATAAGAGCGATGGAGGTTTAATTTGCCGCATATTAAGAGAGTGAAATTACTCATCAGTGGGAAAGAAAGACAGAGCAGGAGAGAGAGAGAGAGAGATAGAGAAAGAAAGATGGAAGGACAAAGCTCAAATCCACACTGAAAGAAAGCAGACACAAATAAACACTCTTTGTTGTGCAATCGACATCACAATTAATTAGTGGGTGACTGTCTCGCAGGTCTAATAGAGAAGAGAGTAGCAGGCGTGAACTCTATCTACCCTCGACAGAAAGACAGGCCGCCATTCAGGCTGCTAATGGGGTCACGGGAAGAACAAGAGGAAGAATGAAGAAGTGAGAGAGAAACAAGGGGAAGCAGGATGGAAAATGACAGGAACAAGAAGAGGATTGTGAGAGGAACATCTGAGTGATTGTGTTGGAGGTGTAAAAATGTATTTGGAAACCTATATAGTCAGAAACGCTATAAGCAGACCACTTGTGGATAAATGAATGGGAGAAACTGCAGCGGCCAATATGGTGGCTGCACAAATAGGAGATCTAGCTTCAGATAAGAGAGCAAATAGTCTTTTTGATGGAGGGATTGGTTGTATTTTATTTTTCATTTGGCAGAGATAGGAGCGGTACTTTTATGTCTGTTACACCATCATTCAAATGTTTTGAAGCACTTCAGAGCCTGGAGGGCTTTCATATTTGAAAGAGTCAACCTTGGGTCATTCTAAACCCCTGATAAACACAATCCCGCGTTTTCTTATTTGACATTGTATATGTTACCAGGGGATAATAGTAAATCTCGGGTATTCATAAATAGATTTTTCACACTGTTTAAAGTTAAGATAAGTTAAGATCCTTTTTTTTCTCTATCATGAAGTACATCCTCTTGAAATGGTCCTGAAAAAAAAAGGTGTAGGGCGGTGCATGACTTTGTTGCTAAGAAAATGTTTGAAGATTGACAAATGGTTGAAGGCAGAGCAGAATCGTTTAATTCATTCATTCATTTTCTTTTTGGCTTAGTCCCTTTATTAATCTGGGGTCGCCACAGCGGAATAAACCGCGAACTTATCCAACATATGTTTTACGCAGTGGATGCCCTTCCAGCTGCAACCCATCACTGGGAAACACCCATACACTCTCACATTCACACACACACTCATACACTAAGGACAATTTAGCTTACCCAATTCACCTGTAGCACATGTCTTTGGACTTGTGGGGGAAACCGGAGCACCTGGAGGAAACCCACGCGAACACGGGGAGAACATGCAAACTCCACACAGAAATGCCAACTGACCCAGCCGAGGCTCGAATCAGCGGCCTTCTTGCTGTGAGGCGACATCGCTACCCACTGCACCACAGCGCCGCCAGAATCGTTTAATTATATATAAAAATAGTTTTCAAAATTGATAATAATAATGAATATTTAACTCTTGGGAAATAAGAATATTCAAATAATTTCTGAAGACAAAGACTGTGGAGTAACGGCTGTTTGCCATCTTAGGAATAAGTTGCATTTTAAAACATATTTTCAGCTGCCATTACTTGAGTCTACTAAGAAAACCTAGTGTTATATAATCCTTGAGAAATCCTTTTAATGTGCTGATTTGGTATTCAAGAGACCTTATTATTAGACATCTGAAAATGGTTGTGCTGCTTAATGAATTGTGGAAACGGCAGTGCAGTGTCTTTTCTTGCTTGTTAAAGTAGTGAATACACTTGCATTTCCTCCACTTCATTGTACATATTCAAATGAAATTTAGAATCTTATAAATGACCCAACACAAACAGATTTTCTTGAATTCATTCTATTGTTCTTTTAAGATATTAAAGCTATTCTGAGCACAAGAGCAAAGCAAAGATGATCTAACCAACTGAGGGAGAGAGATGGACATCCTAGATGCAGAAAAAAATACTGAGAAGTACACGAGAATGAAGTTTGAGCAAAGACCCCTCGCTGGTGCTCAGCTTGAAGCCTCGCTGAACTGCACACACTGAACAGCAGCTTTATCTACAACAGTCAAGAGAAGACGCTGAGATGCTGCTGGCCTCCAGAAAGAGCTCAAAGGAAAAGCCACATCTGACACTTGCATGATAAAATGATCAAAAAACAGCATTAGAAATGGATGAAGTGAATCCTGGATGAAAAAGTGTCACTTTCAAAAACAGAAGAAAAAAAAAACAACTTTTAGTGTTTCCAAACATTTCTATGTTGGTGTATCTACATAAAAAAGCAATTTCAACGGATTTGCCTACAATGGACATTTCTATTGAGAGGAAACCAGTGGTGAAATCAGGAATTAAATTTTAATTTATGAAACATACTGTAATTCATAAAACAACAACAACAACACTAATAATAAACCTCTTATGGCACTGTAACCTTATCATTAATATTAATCAGTGCTAAATAAGCATTGCTAGTTAATATTAATTAATATTGTTACCAATACCAAGTTTCCATATTTATAATTAAAAAAAAATCCAAACAGTAATTTATTTAGAGCATGCATAGTAATGATATGAACATGTGAAAATGAAAATTCTGATCATATTTTCCCCCACGTGCATTTTACCTATGCCAAACCACATTAATCTTAATAACTACTTTTAATTTTGTATATAAACATTATTAAGTGATCTATCTATTTTATTTAAAAATGCCTTATATTCAGATTTACATAATTATGAAACAGCTTTTCTTTTACAGATAAAGATGAGATTTAACTCAAGGTGCATCTGGTTCTCAGAGACTTTGCCCCCTCACACTTAATAACAATCACAAGCTGAAGCGTACATTTACATCAACTTATTTACAAAAATTCCTGGCAGTCTGAATGAAACAGAACTGACAAAACTAGCTGTTAATGATGTATTTAAATGAATAGCCCAGTTGTTTCTCTCCTCTGTATGTGTTGTGCAAGAAATAACAGGAAATTAGGTACATCTTGACTCACTGTTGTATGAAATCATAGCAAATAAGAGCAAGCTCGTAATAAACTTAAATAATTAACTTAAACTAACTAGTTTAATTAATTAACTGGTCTAAAAAGGAGGTATGTTAAGGCGCATTGTTGGGGTGTAGCTATTTTGAGGAACTGAAATAGACTGCGCCATTGGCCAACTAAAAGTCCAGTGCAGAGCACGTTAGTTATGCGCCTATGTGGTCCAAAATGCTTACAAATTGCTTAATACACACAGGGGGGGGGGGCTCTTTTTTCAATTTATTCATGACAATTTGCATTTGTATAATGTTATTATTATTATTATTATTGATTATTTGCATATTAATATTTGTTTTAATAAAAACAAGTTTAGATTTGCATAAGAATAGGACGTGTGTTTGGATATAACTCAGTTTTTTTAACACACTTCGTTATTATTTTTAATTTATTCGTTTGCTGGAAATTATAACTACATTTAGAAATAGTTTTGAAACAAATCTTTGCACTTAACAAATGAAATTAAATATGTAGGATGTCTTCAGTGGAGGGAGTTTTAACTGTTTCCTTACTCCACGAAAGTAAAGGAGTAAAGTAAAGAGTAAAATTAAAGAGAAAGTAAAGAGGCCGAATGAAGGAGGCTTATCCTCATGCTGCAGATGGTCTGTTTAACTGTTTTCTCACTAGTGAAGCGTCAGTTTTTTTACTTACAAAGTCCGCCATGTAAATAGGCGGGCAATGTTTCATTCATATGCCACAATGAAACGGCTAAAGATTAATTTGGAAAATTATTAAATTTAACGACTCTGAATTGACTCCTTTTGAGAGTCAATTTTATACACAGTGCACTTTCACATCTAAAAGTCAGCTCAGATGTTTTTATAGACTTAGAGCTGTGTTACACATGCCATGAAAGATAATTTTATAATATAATAACGATAATATCCATAATATGGGCCCTTTAACTGCTCATACCAAATATTTACTGCATAACATGGATCAATTCAAAAGATGTTTTCAGAGATAAAGCAGAGATGGAGAAACAGTCTTCCAAACTAAACAAAATGTGAGGCCGCTGTCGATGGCGGTTTACCTAAAACTGATGACTATAAGGTGTTTTTGGTCAGCAATAACATTACTTTAGGTGTCAAAACATTGCTAGAGATACAAAAGTGTTAATTACTGAAATTTTGGGAGCAATTGGTGTTTCATACACATGACATAAAAACTATAATTTACAGAATTCACATTTATATTTAAATGTGGTAGCCACTTCTGAAAATTGCTAGTGTGTATTATACTGTGACAGAATGACGTTTTCCTGGCATATATCATGCACAGACGTTGTCTACAGACTGACTGCATGCAAACAAACAAACAAACAAACAAACAAACAAACAAACAAACAAACAAACAAACAAACAAACAAACAAACAAAC
>CAIGQV010016645.1:5691138-5716036 GCA_903798115.1 Danio jaintianensis
TTCTTTCTTTCTTTCTTTCTTTCTTTCTTTCTTTCTTTCTTTCTTTCCACAAAACCAATTACTTTACTACTTACTATTATTATTATACAAATGAAATTAATACAAACATTTTTTCTATAGAAAATACGAAAACATAAACACGCTACACTGAAAAGCAACTGTTTCACAGGAGTTAATAATAATAACAATAATACTAATAATAATTATAATAAAAATACTATTTAAAAATAATAGTATAATAAACATACAATGAACTCATGTCATTGTTTTTCATTCACAACCTTTATACTTTCCACGATGAAAATTAAAACTATATTTAGATTTTTCAAATGATTAATTCATTAAAGAGGAAACAGCTTATGGTATTTCAAATTTAAACCAGTAAGCAGTTGAAATGATGCCAGAATGAAAAATACTCAGGAATATTGTTTTCCAGTGTGTGATGTTTTACACTTGGCACGTTGATTAGGTACATCGCTGCACGTGTCTCAATGATGCCATTTTGCAATGAAATGCAATCACTAAAAGAATAACAAGCCAGGGAAGAATCGAGGGGCTTGACAAAACTTACAGGCCTCTCTAGACTTCTAATCGATCGCTGATTATACTACAGTCCATTTTGCCAACTCTAAGGTGCATGTTCCCATTGGCAGCTTAAATCCATTTATTTTAGTTTGTAATGATTGAATTTCAGTCTAATTTCTGTGCCAATCTCTGTGTAAACACACACAATATCACCTTTTTTCTTGCATTTCAAATTATGAGTTGCACTTCTGATTTGGGGAACTTTTATTCCAAAACTGTAACAAATCGTTTTAAATAATAAGGTTGCCTTACAGATACTGCATGTAGTGAAAACTCAGTGAGAGGTACGTTTTGCATAATGTTTATTTTTAGCAATCATTAAAATAATGTTACATTTTTATCACAAGAATGTTTGTGGTAAAAGCTCTATTGAGTTCACTGTGCTTTTTGTTGCTCCACATAATTTTTTCTTTGTAGTTTCTACAGTACAGCAACACATTCAATATACAACTTTAATGCATACTTTTGCTATGAAAAGACTCGTTTAGAGTTATTGGGGTTTATTCATGGTCTGCTGAAAGTAATTTGTTAATTCTAATAAGTTTACTTTTAATATTCCATGGCTGAACTTTGAGGAGAATAATGACACCTCCTTGTGCACCAGTTTTTTTTCACATATTGTTTACAGCAGGGGTCACCAAACTTGTTCCTGGAGGGCCGGTGTCCTGCAGATTTTAGCTCCAACCCTAATCAAGCACACCTGAACAAGCTAATCAAGGTCTTACTATGTATACTTGAAACATCCAGGCAGGTGTGTTGAGGCAAGTTGGAGCTAAACTCAGCAGGACACCGGACCTCCAGGACCGAGAGTGGTGACCCCTGGTTTACAGTCTTAATAAACTTAATACTATAATTCACACAAAGCATCACGAAGAGTAGGACAACAGTGGATATGAACACAGACTTACAGTTCTGGCCTCCTGCATTGCTGATATGAAGAGCTGTTAGATTGTAAAGCATTTGGAGAAACTCGAATGATGTTACAGATGGATATACGTCCTTCTCTGTTAACCTGGAGAGCAGAAAGCAGAGAAATAATAGTGAAAACTGTCATTTTCTGCTATAATATATACCTGGTGTTTTTCTAGAGATAACACATCAGCACACACATCAGATGTTATTTATTTATGTTAAACTCTTCATTAAGGCAGGCTAGGCCTAGTAAATTTAAGATAAACCAAATAAAGAGTGTTCCTCTGTATGAATGCGTCACGAGAAAATCATAAACATGCATTTCCTTGTCACTCTGGCAAGAAAGTACCAATCAAAACAATCAGTGCAAAAGTGCAAAGCTTCTATGAAAATAAAAGGCTTCAGCTTAGCAGAAAACATTGTTAAATAAAGTGGCATGTGCATAATGTCACATGCGCACAGGTGACTCAAACCATCATTTTTATGCAATGTTTTTCATGTTGTTCACACAATCCTCAATCCTGTGGTCTCAATAGTTTCTGTAAAACCTTCTTATGTAAGCACAAAAAAAAATCCCATTTAAAGCAATTCAGCCTATAACATAACCTGCTTCCACCTCGTATTAAGATACTGTTGTGGTGATTAGTTCACAAGCTGTCAGAGGTAAATACAGTTGGAAACGGTGTAGTAATTGCCATAATATCCAGCTTTTAGTAGCACTGCAAGAAAATAACAACTCTTGCACTTTTATGGGAACAACTAATATACTTTAAGCATAAAG
Organism: Danio jaintianensis; assembly: GCA_903798115.1. Taxonomy (NCBI): domain Eukaryota; kingdom Metazoa; phylum Chordata; class Actinopteri; order Cypriniformes; family Danionidae; genus Danio; species Danio jaintianensis. Next base: position 5,693,417 of record CAIGQV010016645.1, read on the forward strand.
CTCGGTCCTGTGATAAATCTGGCCTTTTCACTAATGAGAGCTTGTATATTTATTCTGGAACATAATGAACATCTTAACCAACAACATGAATAGCTTGCAATGACTACTGTGTAAATTTTACACCATATTTTGTTGTTACCTAAAGTTGTGGTTTCCTTTGTTTTGGAGTGTTATATATTATACAATTAAAGGTAAACATAGGCAAAAATTAAATTAGCCTATTAAGCTTTTTCAAATATTACCTTAGTTGCAGTGTATAATGTAGCTGTTTGTTAATGCAAAAGGTCTGCAACGTAAAAAAAAAATACTACCAAAACATCAGCATTGTTGGCAGTTCCAGTTTCATTTTTGTAACTATTAAAATGTAAGGCCTGCAATCAATTAGTAACAAAGCAAACAAAACAAAACAAAAAAAACAACCCACAAAACCAGTCCTAACTGAATGAAAATAATTTACAAAAGATTGAATCCAATATTTGATGCTAATATAGCATTAACAGAGATTTAAAAGATAATTTCAATGGGCTGGTCATTTTTGTCCAGGAGCACCAAAAGTGTAACTAGAAACACTGGGGAAAAATCCAAAAAATTACTAAACTTTCCCAAAGATTAAGGTGTATTCATGCCATGATAGCCCATTAGTTCACTTACTTTGGTCCAAAAAGTTTTTATTTTTATTTGGTGTAATAGATGAATGATGAAGCCAAGATGAATTGAATAATACACTTTCACCCTTTTTGTAAGTAAACCAGAATTTGTTAACAAAAGCACACCTGTGCTAAAATCTGCCATTTATTGGACAGAAATGCTTGCGCTCTTGTGGTGTGGTGTCTGAAGTGCAACCATCAGCTGTGCTGTCCAAAGAAATACCACTGAAAAAACTTGCTGTACCTCTAAGGACCGTTCATATAGTGTCTTTTGTTTTCACAAGTTCTTTATTTCAAGCATATACGCACACAAATAGAGAGCAACACAGTCATGAAATGTGTATTTACTTTGTAAAAGTAGACTACTTTCCTTAGAGAAAAACAGAACAGCCAAGCACTGCAGCACCTTTTCTTTTATCCATAAATAAAACTTGTATCAGAGCTAGAGCTGGGGCAAAGACTGGTTTTTTTTAGTTGTGGTTTACTGGAGAGCAAAGCTGATAGTTCCTTAGCAACGGCTGATGCCATGGGTACTCGAAAGATCCTGATTATTCAAAAAGCACAGGGCTTTCTGAAAATCTGTCACATCATATTTACTTCCGAAATGAACCATACCAGTGTTTGCTGCACGCTAGAGTGCAATATCAGTATTCACACCTGCCCAAAAGATCCACCAAAAGGAAACAAACAAAACAGATGTCAATACATCCTAAGATTAAGCATTGTTATACTGTGTAAGCCAGTAAGTCAATCACCGCTCTCACTCACCATCCACCACACACCACACCCGTGAACCCTCACCTGATTACTAATCACCCGCACCTGCACCTGTAATCACCAACGCATTATATATACTTACCTCACTCACTCACTCACTCACCGGCTGGAATCAAAGACGGCTGGTTCCGAATTCTCCTGTGCTCTTCCGTGGATGTTCTCCTCCTCCTGTGGATGCAAATACACCTGTTTAAGGGAAGTGACTATTCTTATGTTGGTGTTTACCAAAGTACTGAACTTATCAGCTGAACTGTTGGTGTGTGAGATCGCTCACCCCCCACAACGCCATTCACCTGTTTTACCTTGCTACTGTTGTTGCATCGCTTGAATAAATACCCTTGAAGTTTTATCTTTCTTTGTCTTCCTTGTGTGAACGTGACAGGATTCTAGCCCGGCAAAACAACCGCGGCTAATGGAGACTAACGCCGCTCTGATCGGAGCTTTGACCGGAGTCGCTCCGGATCCATTCGCCAGCATGGTAAACTCTCTCAGGCAAAACTTACTTGCCACCCCTCTAAACGCTGGCTCTAACCCCGCTGTAATCACGAGCATGCCCCTTGCTCGGCCGATGAGCTACTCCGGCGAGCCAAGTACCTGTAATGGTTTCCTCCTGCAATGCTCTCTCTACCTAGAGGCTAACACTCATCAGTTTCCCAATGAAATTTCAAAAATTGCTTTCATGATTTCCCATCTCACAGCACGAGCCCTCCAATGGGCGGATGCTCTCTGGAATGCCCGCAGTCCAGCGATGGCCACCTATCAAACCTTTGTCAGCCACTTTAAAGGGGTGTTTGCTGTCTCACTCACCCCTCTCTCAGTGCACGATGAACTAATCACTCTCCGTCAAGGTAACACCTCCATCCATGATTATACTCTGCAATTCCATAAACTTGACGCAAATAGCGGTTGGAACCAAGTGGCCCTCCTAACAGCCTACCGTAAAGGTCTAAAGCCAAACATTCGTAAACAGATGGTCATTTATGATGACAGTGCCAATTTAGAGACTTTTATTAAGAAAGCCACCAGTGTTTCTCAACATCTTTCGGCCTGTACCATTTCTTCGTTTCCTGATCATGATACCATCACCAGAATTCCTTCACCACCACAGGAGGATGAACCCATGATAACTGACTCCTATCGCCTCAAAGCCTCGGAGCGACAACGACAGAAACAGACTCTGCCTATATTGTGGGGAAACATCTCACCTCATCTCCGCCTGCCCTGTCCGCCCGCCTCGTCTAATGGTGAGTAACTTTACTCTTACTCCTACAGTTTCTCACATTCCTCATATGAAAGCCCAATTAATCGCTGATTCTCGTACTTTCCCCATACATGTACTGGTGGATTCTGGAGCGGCTGGTAACTTAATTTCATCCCATTTCATCACCAAACATCGTATATCCTCCATGAGTAACGAAACCCACTATCAAATTACCACAATCCAAAACTCACCATTAGGTGACGGCAAAATATCCCGGTGGACCAAAGAAGTCACCATCCTCTCCCCGCTAAATCATCAAGAAAAGTTAGATCTATTAATCCTTCCCAGAGCTAATGTAGATGTCATCCTCGGCAAACCCTGGCTTGCACAACACCAACCCAAAATAGAATGGAGTACAGGAGAAATCCTTGGATGGAGCACAGCCTGCAAGAACCACGGTCATCTTTCTCCCCCTGCTGGTCATAAACCTACCCTGAATTCTCTTCCCGTCCACGCTACCACCATTGAAAACACTAGCAGCTCCACCTCTGTCACCATCCCGGCTATCTACACTCCCTTCCTCGATGTCTTAAGCAAGGAACGAGCCACCCAATTACCCCCACATCGGTTCTTGGATTGTAGTATCGACCTGCTGCCAGATGCTAAATTACCACACGGAAGAATTTACCCTCTTTCGCGTCCTGAACATGAGGCAATGGAAAATTACATCAAAGAAGCTCTCCATCAGGGGTTCATCAGACCTTCCACTTCACCGGCTGCTTCGAGTTTCTTTTTTGTTGGAAAGAAGGATGGAGGTTTACGGCCGTGCATTGATTATCGAGTACTCAATGATGCCACCGTCAAGTTCGCCTACCCGCTACCACTAGTACCAGCTGCCGTAGAAGAGCTCCGTGAAGCATGGATATTTAGTAAGCTAGACCTCTGAAGTGCTTACAATTTAATTCGTATCCGAGAAGGGGACAAATAGAAAACTGCCTTCATCACCCCTACTGGCCACTACGAATATCAAGTTATGCCCTATGGTCTAGCCAACAGTCCATCCATATTTCAGAATTTCATGAATGAGATCTTCCAGGACTTTCTTCAGCACTTCGCTATTGTCTACATTGACAATATCCTGATCTACTCCCGAAATCTAACAGAACATCATTCCCATGTCCAACAAGTCCTCCAACGCCTACGAGAAAATCAACTATTCCTCAAAGCTGAAAAATCAGAATTCCACAACCTCTATCTCCTTCCTCAGGTATGTAATCACTGCTGAAGGGGTCAGCATGGAAACTGGTAAAGTTTACGCTGTGTCCAAATGGGAAGAACCCAAGACAGTGAAAGAGCTGCAAAGATTCCTTGGGTTTGCCAACTTCTATCGGTGCTTCATTAAAAACTACAGTCTCCTTTCAGTCCCTCTAACCTCCCTTCTTAAAGGTGGACGACATATACTATCTTGGAACGCAGATGCCCGCCAAACCTTCGAACTACTCAAGGAAAAGTTTACCACAGCACCCATCCTCAGACATCCAGATCCCACACAGCCTTTCATTGTGGAAGTCGATGCAGCCGATGCAGGAGTCGGTGCTATTTTATCCCAATGGTCTAGTGAACCCCGAGCTCCTCATCCATGTGTGTACTACTCCAGGAAATTAACTCCTACTAAACGAAATTATGGTATTGGTGATCGTGAACTACTAGCCATTAAACTCACCCTCGAAGAGTGGCGCCACTGGCTCGAGGGAGCTCAATTCCCCTTTACAGTAATTACCGACCACAAAAACCTCCAATACTTCCGCAGTGCAAAACGCCTTAATGCCTGTCAAGCCCGCTGGTCACTATTCTTTGCCCGCTTCAACTTCCAGATCACCTACCAACCTGGCCATAAAAATCTTAAAGCCGACACCCTCTCTCGCATGTACTCTCCAGATCCTCATGTTGACACTCCTGAACCAGTTCTACCCTCCTCTGACTTCCTGACACCCATATTATGGCAAGTGGACGAAGTTATTCGCACTGCCACATTAGAAGAACCAACCGTCTTTAGCTCCTGGATAGTACTCACACTTCCCTAAGTTCAGGACACCCTTACAGCAGGCGAACCCTCTCACTCCTCCGACAGAAGTACTGGTGGCCAAACATGACCAAGGACGCCACCCAGTACGTCCGAGGATGCTCGGTCTGTGCCATCACTACTACTCCTCATCGCCTACCTGAAGGGAAATTACAACCACTGCCCATTCCCTGCCGACCCTGGACCCATATCGGGGTAGACTTTGCCACGGACCTACCTTCCTCGCAGGGTTACACTACAATTCTCGTAGTAGTAGGTCGCTTCTCAAAAGCCTGCAAATTAATCCCTCTTAAAGGTCTTCCCACTTAACCCTGTCACCTACCGTCTCAAATTACCTCCACAATATCAGAATCAGAATCGGTTTTTATCGGACTGCGGACTTATCGGACTTATCGGATATCAGATCTCCCCCACGTTTCATGTGTCTCTCCTTAAACCTCACTCTGACCCAGTTCTCCCTCCTTCCACAGAGTGTGGGGGGGGGGGGGTACTGTCACACCCTCTGCTTGTTCCTGCAGTCCCAATCACCACTCTCACTCACCATCCACCACACCCGTGAACCCCCACCTGATTACTAATCACCCGCACCTGCAATCACCAACGCACTATATATACTTACCTCACTCACTCACTCACCGGCTGGAATCAAAGACGGAATGGTTCCGAATTCTCCTGTGCTCTTCCGTGGATGTTCTCCTCCTCCTGTGGATGCAAATACACCTGTTTAAGGGAAGTGACTATTCTTATGTTGGTGTTTACAACCATTCACCTGCTTCACCTTGCTACTGTTGTTGCATTGCTTGAATAAATACCCTTGAAGTTTTATCCTTCTTTGTCTTCCTTGTGTGAACGTGACAAATGCATGATTTTAGCTTGAATACTAATAATCTGTCCAATATGAGCAAACAACACTCATAACAATCCCTCTGTCACACAAACCTGAGAGTAAAGGTGTTAATGGGTGTCTTTTCCAGCGGTGAATAAGGCTCCTGTTGAGTGTATAAATCAGCAGAAACTGACATCCCAGAGCCCTCCAGCCTCACAGTCACACTTCTGGGCAACAGCTCCTCCAGCTCAGCCGAAAATGACATGCTAATGGTCCGTCCGTAACTTAGCAACATGTTCACCAGATATTTATCTGCAACATAAAGATAAAAAAATTATGTTTAAAAAAAATTACCCTGCATATTCTGATTGGTATTTGACCATGGTGTGATTAAGCACACATGAGAGTAACATCTATCAGGTAGCAACAGCTGGGTTGTGAATTGAGGTAAGTGGTTTGCTCAAGGGCAGCTCAGAATTCTCTGGAACACAAACCCACAACCTGCAGGTTACCAGCACATTACACCAGCCGCTGAGCTGCAGCGACCCGATTACCAAAGATAAACACCAGCACAATGAAGAGTGTGTGACCGTGACAGATAACAAATGTAAAAATATAACAGGAGGCCAAAATGTTCAGTTCACTGAAGGAAGTGGAATTTTCTGGTTTGGGGAAAGTACCAAGGTTGGATCTCTCTGATCTCATGTGTTTTTACATCTCTATATGCAAGAGAGTGTAAAAGGACGACCCTAATTGCCACTCATCTCATCCTGCCTCATTAAAGAGCTTTAATAAGACTTCAAAGATCCCAAGCTGAGCTTCTACACACACATAAAAACTCACATGCGTGGACACAAGCTCGTACATATATTCACATACACGCACACACACTGAGACACATACGAAAATGTGTGCTTTTATTAACCTACTGTTGGGACTAAATCAATAAAGCACACAAAGTCTCTGATTAATCTCTTTGATTAAGTATGTATTATAAAAATGGCTAGAGTGGCTGTTAAGTAGTTGGCACATTTTAAATAGCAGCAGAAGTCAAGTTTGAAATCAGCTCTACTACACTGCTTTTTCAGAAGAAGCTGCTGTATTTACAATACAGTAAGAGAATGCAGCAGCATGTGTAACTGAGGTGCCATTTACATCAGTGCGTTTTCATTTTAAAATGATGTTTCACGCCCAGACTAGAGTTTTTCTTGCGTTTTAGAAAAACGATCCCCATCCACACACTAAAAAAAATATCCGTAAATTAGCAGTTTTCCGTATTTTGCGATATATTGTTAGTGTTACATATATATATATATATATATATAAATATATATATATTTAATTTAGCATATATAAATTCAATAATTAAATTAAAAAATGTAAAAACCTCAGTAGTTTTAGTGGCAAAACTAAATACAAGTGCAAACGGCACCTGATCTTTAATTTCTTCAATAACAATTTAATAACAAAATTTCGTCAATAACAAAAATTCAATATTAATCCCTGGTGTTGTTGTGTTATGTTTATGCACAGATGCAGTGTAGTTGATTAACTGGTTCCTCCCCATATTAACTGATAATTTGCTGACTAGATTATATAAATGTTACATCTTGGAGTGAGGTGCTTTCTGTGTGATTATTTCTCTCAGGAGTCTCTAAATCAGGCTATAACATCTTCCTGACATCTGTCCCATTTGAGAATCAGACAGGAAGAAAGGTGATATAAGGGACTCTGAATCTGGCTGGTCATTTTTGAGTATTTTAGAAACTGGGATATTTATGGGATATAGACTACTTTCCTATATAGATATAGACTACTATTTATTGGGATATTTATGGACGAGCATCTCAGGGATTTATAGAGAATGGTCTGAAAAAGTATAGACACTGTTAATTCTGTGGCCCAAAATGGCTTGTGGTAAGTAGTCAGTGTATAGTTGGCAAACTTTTTTTTTTTAATTATTACTATTTTGCAGATAGAATGGCAAAATTAATTTCAACCAAAAATTTAAATTCTGTCATCATTTACTTACCCTTGACAAGTTTGTTTTTGTTCTGTTGAACACAAAAGAAGATATATTGAAGATTGTTGGAAACCTGTAACCATTGACTTCCATAGTATTTGTTTTTCCTACTATAGATGTCAGTGGTTACAGGTTTCCAACATTCTTCAAAATATCTTCTTTTGTTGTTAACAGAACAAAAAAACTTAACCTGGTTTTTGGAACAAGTCAAGGCAGACTAAAGGATGACAGAATTGTAATTTTGGGGTGAAGTATACCTTTAACTCCAATACCCACTCATTACAATGAATGTGTGTAGGACAGAATATTTGAATGCACAATAAACACTGAAGCAGATGGGCTAACGCAGCAGAAGAGCACTCCGGGTACCACTCTGCTGCATTGTTTGAATGGTTGGATCAGAATTTTTCTTGGCACACTTTGAATCCCTGAGTTTTGTTGCTCTCCATGTTCATCTTCATATGACCACCATTTTGTAATAGCTATTTTCAGCAGGATAAAGCAACATGTCACAAAGATCAGATAATATCAAACTCATTTCTTGAACATGACAGCGAGTTCACTATTACTCAAATGGCTTCCACAATCCCAAGATCTAAACTCAATAGCACACCATTTGGATGTGATGGAAGAAGAGACATATACCATGCAGAAAAATTGGATGCATATAGAAATATATGCAAATTACATATATGACATATGCAATATTTGGATTTCACATATATTAAATATATGTCATATTAAATATATGACATATGGCAGTACCTCTCAAGCTCTATCAGGTTGAATGGGAAGCGACGGTGTGCAGCCATTTTCAGATCTCTCCAGAGATGTTCAATAGGATTTAGATCTGGGCTCTGGCTGGGCCACTCAAGGACATTCACTGAGTTGTTGTGAAGCCACTCCATTGATATTTTGGCGGTGTGCTTTGGGTCATTGTCCTGCTGGAAGATGAACCGTCGCCCCAGTCTGAGGTCAAGGCGGGCTGCTATGTGCCCTTTTTCTAAGGGGTGGCTTCCGTCTGGCCACTCTACCATACAGGCCTGATTGGTGGATTGCTGCAAAGATGGCTGTCCTTCTGTAAGGTTCTCCTCTCTCCACACAATCCTGTCTCGGAGGTCTACAGACAATTCCTTTGTCTTCATGCTTGGTTTGTGCTTTGACATGCACTGTCAACCCTGGGACCTTATATAGACAGGTGTATGCCTTTTCAAATCATGTCTAATCAACTGAATTTACCACAGGTGAACTCCAATTAAGCTGCTGAAACATCTCAAGAATGATCAGTGGAAACAGAATGTACCTGAGCTCAATTTAGATACTTATGTACATGTGATTTTTCAACTTTTCAATTTGCAACAATTTCAAAAAATCTTTTTCACATTGTCATTATGGGGTATTGTGTGTAGAATTTTGAGGAAATAAATTAATTTAATCCATTTTGGAATAAGGCTGTAACATAAAAAAATGTGGAAAAAGTGAAGCGCTATGAATACTTTCCGGATGTACTGTATGGCCATATATGAACACGTTTAAAATTATAGCTAATATATTTGAACAAATATTTACATATTTGTAATTCCACTAGTTGAAATACATTACATGTGAATTGAAATTTTTTCAATATTTTAAAAATATATGTTGAATATATTACATATATCTTATATGTGAAATGCAAATATAAATTATTATGTAAATGGAATATATTGCCATATCCAACTGCAGAATAAAACCCATTAACTTTCTCATACCAAACACCTTTTTAAAGAAAAGTTGTACACAGTTGTTCCTAGAAGGGATACAGCTCCAGCTTAAAGTTAATGAGAATCATTTATATTATTTATTAAATTACGTTAATTTTATTAACGTATACTCCTACCATAACCCTAAACTTAACCCACACAGTAACATAAAAATAGCAATTATTGATGTACAGTACAGTGTCACAAAAATTATACTATATTGATAATGTACATGGCGTCACCGTGGCGCAGTGGGTAGCACGATCGCCTCACAGCAAGAAGGTCATTGGTTCGAGCCCCGGCTGGGTCAGTTGGCATTTCTGTGTGGAGTTTGCATGTTCTCCCAGTGTTCGCATGGGTTTCCTCCGGGTGCTCCCGTTTCCCCCACAGTCCGAAGACATGCGCTATAGGAAAATTGAAAAAGCTAAATTGGCCGTAGTGTATGTGTGTGTATGCAAGAGTGTATGGGTGTTTCCCAGTGTTGGGTTGCGGTTGTGGAAGGGCATCCACTGCATAAAACATATGCTGGAAAAGTTGGCGGTGGATTCCGCTGTGGCGACCCCTGATTAATAAAGGGACTAAGCTGAAAAGAATATGAATAAATGAATGAATGATGTACACTTGCCCAAGTATCTGCAGCCGTATCCCTTCTGGACTTTATTATTGTACACCAAGCAAGATGTGTTTATCTATTTGTTTTTGATACTCTAGGCACTCAGCAGGTGCCTAGAGGTTTTGCCATAATTTTTCCTTGGGACCAATGTATATCTGCACAGTTAATCATCACTCCTCCCAGAATTCAATACTTGCTTGAGTTCAAGAATATTTCCCAGTGATGAGTTACATTCATAAAGCAAAAGCAATACCTGTGAAAATATATGATATAGTCTAGGATGGAGAGGGTGAGCTAAGGGAAAGACAGACTGTAAAAAGTTTGCTCAGACACTAGCCAGTGGTTATAGTAAAATAGTTTCATTGTATTGGGACTTTGAGAGATGTGCCTGCAGGTAGTGATTAGAGGCTCTGCTTATGGATAGCTGTGCTGTCTGTGACAGGGATTCAATGTCTGACTTTCTCTTTTAACAACTCTTTTTCTACACCATCTTTTTCTACATTTCACTGCACTGTTTTCCATTTTTCTAGAAGAGAACAGAGGTCACACATAAATGTAATTAATTAATAATTATTAAATACTTAAAAAAGTTAAATGTTTATTTGATAGATTTATTTGTTTTGATGTGTGTCTTATGTATTTACTTGTTTATTTTTCTTTTTGTAAATGTGTATTTTAGTTTTTGTTTATTTGTGTACATATGCTCTAAGTTAGGTAGTTTATGTTGTCTCTCTTAGTACGCAAGAGGACAGCGGTTAGCTTCTATTCTTTCTATGCACTAGAGCTCAGGTTTCAGGTTTTCAGGATAGATGTATATGTGAATACAATTTATGTATAGTATACTATTTTATTTATTTGTTGGCAGTGATTGGTGAATTTATGTTTATTTATTTGTTCGTATTTGTGTGTGAAAGACTTTCCATGGTGATGATACAAGGTAAAGGACGTTTTTACTTTTTAAATATGCGCATATATTTACATTGAGTGTTTTCATTGCACTTCCCATGTTTTTTGCCATTAATTAAATGACAAAAAAGTGTTTTGTAGGAACAGCTCCTTACTCATAGTTTCTCATTTAAAGCACACTGTAGCAAGTGGGGCAGAGCCGAGAGCCAAGAGAACAGAACGAGGCCAGTGGCAGGAGTGTTAGCGCCACCTGTCTCGAGTCATGGAGGAGCTCTGGAAACTTAAAAGGAGGAGAGACAGCAGTGGAAGATGGGAGAGGACCAGGCCTGGACATTTTGGCTGCGTCCGAAATCGCATACTTCCATACTATATAGTATGCTAAAAACAGTATGCGAGCTGAATAGTATGTCCAAATTCATAGAATTTGAAAAACAGTATGCAAGAAGTACCCGGATGACTTACTACTTCCAGCGAGATTCTGAAGTGCGCATCTGATGCATGCTATGCTATCCCATGATGCCCCGCGAGAGAATTTATAAATGGGAGTGAAGCGATGCAACTGATGAGGGTAGGTCACGTGATCATGACAAAATGGTGGATGTAGTACGTCCAAGTTCCATTCTTACTACTCACATTCATACTGTATAGAACGTACTTTTCTAACGATCGAGTAGTAAATTCAAATTCAAATGCAGTGCCTACTGAGTAGTAGGTGATTTCGGATGCAGCCTTTATGTTTGTTTTGCTTTCAGTTTGGCAGTAGTTTTATGTTTATTTCATTATTAAAATTATTTAAAGTTTGTTGGTTCTCTGTCTCCTTCACACTAAAAAGTCACACAGACTAAATCAAAAAAGGTATTAAATCCATTTATTTTTCTAATTTTGAGTGTGACCTCATAGGAATATGTGGGAGTTCATCATTTTTGCATACTGTGGCACATCCACAAAATTATAGCAAAATTCCAATCCATCCTGTTATCTAAAGTACTGGCCACTCTGTGGGCTCAAGTCTCTAACTGGACCATTATCTGGCACCCCAAAGAGTTTCTCGTCTCCATCATCTCTTCACCATCGAACTGAGCCTGAAATACATGCACAGCACCACATGCTTTACCTGAAACAAAGAGCTGTAAAACATTCTAAGCCCTGACAACCTGAAAGCTTGTTAGATACTTAGCGGGAGTGTGTTTTCTTCTCCGCCCCCCCCTGCGGTTCCACACACCCAGACAAGTATGAGTCAACTTCAACAAAAGGAGGCTAAAATGTTCTGTATCTGCTGGATTCCTGTTGTTTTCAACAACTGCACCCGTAGAGATGCTCAAGAAAACTTTAACTCTGGAAAAAAAAAAGAAATTTACAGTCTGAGTTATTCTTCCAACACCTTCCTACACCTGAAACACCTGACAGCCTAAATCAATATTACAGAATAAATAATACTGTACTGTAAGGTATACAGAGAGAAAAAAAATTATCTGGAGAAACAAAACACTCAATTGCTTCAACTGATACTAATGTCACATTAAAATACCACGCACAGAATTAGTATCAGGATAAATAAAAATATAGCACAAAGATTTTATGGGTTATTTGTATTGCAACCACCTTATCATTTATCTATTTGTTTCAGCTCTTTTAAATGGAAATTCCCAAGAGAAAACACAGATGTGCTGAAAAATGTGGATAAAGGAGAAAAATCTAGCCAATCATGCTCAGAAGAAAACATTTTTCTTCACAGTTTCCGGCACTACCCATTTAACTCCCATCTCCTCAAGATCAGGTTTGATTAAATGGAGGTGTTAACCCTCTCTCAGACAAACAAATTAATCGTCACCACCACAACAAAGCCTGGTGACATTTAGTGAGCCGCCATCAAACTTAACAATCAATCCGGGCTTTAACTTTTCCCTGACTCAATTAAACCCACTGAGCCTCAATTAAATTTCCTTAGCTTCACACAAACAATCCCTCCGAGGCGATGGATTGAGCATCTGGGACGTTTTTACTGGCAGAAACCAGCTGAAATGCATTTTCTACATCTTTCTGGGGGTTTGGGTCCACACTTAATAAGGTAGGATAGGTAGAATATCTTTAAAGGTAGAACAGGACTATTTTTAAAGTAGCAGACATTAAACATTATATATTTTTTACATTCAAAGTGCAAACAACTGCAAGAAACCCCTTGGGTAGATGGTAAAATTGTCTGATCAATTCATCATCCATACATTGTTCCAAATGAGTATGATCAAATTTGTTAAATCACAATAGAATATAAAGACAATAGCTAACTAAACAGTTTTGACATCCATTGCATGAAAAATCCCCATAAGAAAGTCATATGTTTGAAACGAAATGAGATTAATTTATTTCCATCCATTTAAGGTCATAATTCATGTCCAATGACCCCAATCTTAATATTAATAAACAAAGAATCAAATTCAACATTACAAAACAATAATTTATTTTTAACACAAAATTTTGAATTTGTTTAATACATGATTCTTCTAATTAAATATACTTTAATATTTTATTTCTTCCTTTACTAATAAGATAACTATTAAACTATTTACTATATAATCTATATTTCTTTATTACTATTTTCAAGTTTTCAAACAACATACTTTTAGTGCTTGAAAATAATTGCACAAGGACTGATCAGCCAACATCACAGCATATTCAGCACACAATACAACATATACACAGCAAACTGTACTTCCATCTCCCACTGCTTCATTTCTGCTTGGATCACGTTACATATGAAGATTGTCTAATAACTTTTGAGATTTAATATTTATTGTTGAATGTGATCTTTTGCACTGAAATAAACTTTTTCTTTAATAAAAATGAAATTTATAATTTACTCACCACCCCAGATGTTATAAGTATATGATTATATTTCTTCAGATAACACCTAAAAAACAAATACATCCCTTTATCTATACAATGCAAATGGAATTCTTCCTCAAAGCTGAAGCTTCACAAACCACATAGAGTAAAAACCAATTCACATGACCACAGTTGATGAATCAGTGGCATCTAAAGAAAAGAAAACTAAAATTATAAACTTCTTCAACCATAGCAATTAAATAGCAGAATTTTCATTTTTATGTGAGCTGTCCCTTTAAAAACACAACACAACATATATCCTCCAACAAATCAGCCAGTGAGGGTGAAGAGGCATATATAGCAGGTATTTATTCAGTATTTACCTCAATGCAACCACAGTGAGGTGTGCTTGCACTTTTCTCCCAGTATCATCCCATGCCACCCACTGTACTAAAACACGGCGTAGCAGCATCACTGCGGCACGCATCACGCATTTTAATAGAGGTGTCTGTTCATGAATGTAATTGGCCTTATTGCTGCGGTTCTATTGATATTTCTCCATTTTACAATCAGCACAATCTCACATACGGGAGGAGAAGTTGGGAGGGATATTACGATTAAACCCAGGCTTTAAACATCAATCTCAGTGATTAAAGGATTGAGCATAATTTGTGCCACTTGTCTCAGTTGATCACATTTGATACGTCTTGCCAGCGAGTCCTGATTGCCTGAGAGATTTATTCCAGGCATATGTTTGGCTGTCAGGGAGCACCGACCAAGTTGTTCATGGACACACTGTGGTATACCTGGATGCATCTTTCTCTGGACAGGGGGCGTTTTAGACCTCTCTCCAGCCTCCATCCTTCTCTAACTCTAATCTCACGGCGACCTCCGTCTCTCTCCATCTGTGTTTGTGACTCTGAGACAGCTTGCGACCAGCTTTTGGGAGGTGTGTATGTGTGTGCATGTGTGTGTGTGTGACATGTTGTTTTCTCCTCAAAGCTATGATAAATGTTCCACTCTGTCCTCTCACCATGGAGCAGATGTACCTCTGGGGAGATGGCACAACAAACGCACACACACACACACACACACACACACACACACACACACACACACACACACACACACACATACATGCGCACACACAGTCTGGCACAGTCAGCCAGCTAAACTCTTGGCTTGGATGCTTGGCTTTGGTATCTTGTCACCCCTCTGTTGACATGGCAGCCTCAGTGGTGTCAAAAGCCTAAAGCTGTGCCTAGCTAGATGAGCTATTCAAGTGAAGAAACACTCACACACACACACATTATCTATGCAACTCCTTCCAATACTCAAGACAGACTTTAATCAGGGAAATGTTCTCCTTCCCATTGAATTTTCCTCTCTGCTGAGGCCAGTCATGTGTGAAAAAAAAGCATTAAAGATCCAAATAAAGTGTGTGGCGCAAATCAGAAAGTGACGTTTATGAAAAGGATGATCTAAAAAGTCCTTGGGTGTCGTCACAGCAGTCGGGGTGGCTGTGTAGTCTAAAGCAAAAGCACATGAACGAGGAGACGTGAGCAAATGAGAAAACTGAGGGAGGGAAGGAGAGCAAATGAGATCGTTAACCGCATCGAGGGAGCAATAGATCTCTGTGCATTTTAGCAGAGCGGTCAGAACGGCACAAACAAGCCCTGCATTGAAGTGATAAGAAAAACGGCACCAAGTGCTGCAAAGAGCTGCAAAAAAGGGCAACTCTGCAGCTCTGCGGCCAGTCGATGGTGGGAAAACAAAGATGGATGAGACTTAACATGCACATTAGGACCTTGTGGATACATAAGAAATAAGGGTGTAACAGTAGTCACAGTTTTGAAGTCACAGTTCAGTGAGGTTTGGGTACAGCACGGGGAAAACTGAATATGAAATTGCATCTTTTTTTGTTATGCAGCGGTTTAATAAAGAAATTGTGGTTGCTCATTTTATATGTACTTAACACTGGGATATATATGGTAATTACATTAAATCAGGGGTAGGTTTTGTGATAGTACACTCTTAAAATAGTTGACTTTACTAGAAAATTGCATGGAAACCCATTGCCTTAAACCACTCAAGGTGAATTGGTAACACTTTAGTTTAAGTCACAATTCATGCTATTAACTACTGGCTTACTACCCGTCTATTATTGTGATATTAATTGTATATTAGTAGCTATAAAGTATGATCTTATTTTATATACCTAATCCCAAAACCCAACTTCTACCTTACTAATTATTAATAAGCAGCTAATTAGCAGTTCATTGAGCTAATAATAGTTTGTTAATGGCATGAATTGTGACTTAAAATAAAGTGTTACTGGTGAAACTATACAGACCTAGAGTAGTCGAATTAACATAGAATATAGAACCTTAAGTTAATTCAACTAGGGTTGTTTCATCTTGTGTAAAAACTGTGGTTTAAGGCAACGGTTTCAACTGAATTTTCTAGTAAATTAGTAACTATTTGGGTTAAAAATGAACCTAGTTATTATCCAGTTTATGTAATGATTATATGATAAGTACATAATTTGTGCATAATAAACAGGACCAAACACTTTTTTTGTACGCCCTATGATGCTTAGCGTTAATTATGGGAGTAACTTCCCTTAAACTGTAAAAAAAAAAAAAAAAATATTGATTATTGAAGTGTTTAACGAAGGCAAGAGACATTGATAATTAAAATTAAATGAACAAATTACTTTCAGCAGATCATGAATAACCCACCAAAACTCGAAATGTCTTTCCACACGAACATTGTGGTCATATATTTAACTATATTGTTCTGTAGGAAATATGAGAAATTAATCTGGAGGAATAAAAAACTCAAAAGAGATTTGGAAACAAACATGCTTGTTATATTAATGTTACATTAAATACAAAGCATAATGTTATTTTCATGACAGAAAAAAGCACAAAGCCAATCGCACCTCTCAATTTCACCATGTACATGTAAATAGATTGTTTTTAGCAAAGCCTTATTATTTAAAATCATTTGTTTTCTGTTCATTTTAAAGGAAGCTCCCCAAACTTAAGTGCAACCCATAATTCACATGCGGAAACAGTCACATGTAGAAAACTGAAAACGTTAACCACAAAAACATACCATTATAGGCCAAAAAGAAACATTAGGATTCTATGTAAGCACCACAAAAAGCACCTTCATGGATTTTAAGAGTATTTGATCCAAAGACATTGTTTTTCTGTATATTTGTCAATGTGCCGCCTGTAATCTATCAGAAAACGTGTGAGACATGAAGATGTGATGTTAACAGGATTTCTCCCAGAGTGCGCAGCCAAGTTGTTCTGGCTAAGTGTCTCCCCGTGGCGCTAAATTGCTGTGTAGACAAGAGCAAATCCCCTCAGTCTGTCCACTAGACTCAAGGGACCTGGAGTAAAACTAGCCTCTGGACTGTCCTGAACAGCTGCTTTATCTTCAAAGGATGCTCTATGAGATTCTATTTAGGGCCAAGCATGCTAATTCTAGTGCACTGTTTGTCATCTGCTAGCTTATTTGCATTAAAAAGAAAGCTTATAATAAATTAAACTACCTCACACAATCCAACTAAGCTACACTGTAAAAAAATATCCGTAAACTAGCAGTTTTCCGTATTCTGTGATTCATGTTTTTATTTTAACCCTGTTTATTTATGCTTTTGAATTTCATTATGGGACCTTGATCTTTCTTCCAACAACTTTTGACCTTGAAAAGTTATAAAAAGTGACTTTTAATAACATTTTTATTAATTTAAAGTGATATATTGTCTGGGTTGGTGGTGTATATTATGGTACAAAAACCTTGTAATAAACTGCCAGTACATTTTCTGTTATTTTATAGACTTATAGACTTTTATAGACTTATTTTATACATTATATTGCATACATAATAGCATTTTCAACGTCAAAAGTCGACAAGATCAATGTCCCATAATACACAACCACGGCAAACACTTGTGAATAACAAAATATAGAAACTGTTAATTATCAGATATTTTTTACAGTGTATCTGCATTTTCATGTTTTCATTAACTGTTTGTAACCTTTTGATTTTATTTAATTTGTCAGTTTTTTTTAATCTATGTTGTCAGATTACTTAGAAATAATCTAAATCTATTCAAATTTAATAATATTAGATATAATCAGTTAAATGATATGAAAATGATATAAGTATATCTAGCTGTAGCTGTAGAATAAGCCAAATCCAATTAGTTAAATTCTATGAGATCGGTTTACTTAATATTCAGGGGCAACATTGATGCAGCTATACTCCACACAATAGATGAATTATTAAGAAACATTTAAAACACATTGGATGTATTGATATATTACATAAATCTTGTTCTTTCATTCATTTCATTCATTTTCTTTTCGGCTTTGTCTCTTTATTAATCTGGGGTCGCCACAGCGGAATGAACCGCCAACTTATCCAGCATATGTTTTACGCAGCGGATGCCCTTCCAGCTGTAACCCATCACTAGGAAACATCCATACACACTCATTCACACACATACACTACGGACAATTTAGCCTACCCAATTCACCTATACTGCATGTCTTTGGACTTGTGGGGGAAACCGGAGCACCCGGAGGAAACCCACGCAAACACGGGGAGAACATGCAAACTCCACACAGAAACGCCAACTGACCCAGCCGAGGCTCGAACCAGCGACCTTCTTGCTGTGAGGCGAACGTGCTACCCACTGCACCACCGTGCAGCCCAATCTTGTTCTTATTTTTTGTAATTTATGCTTACTAACAAATATCAATCACATAAATTAGTTCAGTTATGTTAAATGTATGTAGTCCAAATGGATGGAAATTTTATATGCAATCAGAATACATACATCTTATTTGTTAGGCGTAGTTAGAGTGTAGGTTCAGTGTTGTACAGTTGATGCAAATTATGTGAATAACTTTTACATTTTTTGTTTTTTTTTGTCTTATATAATTTCTATATATATAGGAGCATATACTTTTTAACAGCTTGACCATTGTGACAGAGAGACTAAATCCGGTAACCAGTCAAAGGTAGTTTCGAAGCAGGCAACCGAGAAGTGTGTATTTGCTTTCCTACCAGGTGCTTTGTAGAAGCCATTCTCCTCTCTGTAGGGCAACAGATAGACTTCTCCCTCCTTCCAGATCAGAGATTGTTCATGGCCTCTGGAGAAAACACCCTTCCAGCCATCTGGATCTAAAAACAGTGAACACACAAGTCTCAGATCATTAGTGAATACAGCTTTCACTTTGCGTTCTTTCATTAATTCAAAACAAATTGTTTATTACAAGTTAAATGCTCAGTCAACCTTCTGTTTCTCCACCTAGGTGATATTAGGTTAATTTTTTTTAAGTATTTCTATTCTCTTGCCTAAAAATGTGTGAAAGTACATAGAGCTTCGGAAAAAAGACAAATGTTGTTTTTGTGTTTTTGAGACACAATTGCATCTAGATGGTATAAACAGAAGCTTTGTCAATTTGTAAATAGCATTTCTGTATTAAATAATGCATCTAGAAAACATAACAAATTACTTTTGCGTTTGTGCGAATTATATGAATATAGCATATTCTGCTTTGAAAATTGTTACATTTAATTTCTGTCTATTTGTGAGAGCTTCAGTATTTGAATTGTCTCTATTTTGCTTTAATGACAGCAGCGCTTGAGTAAACTCCAAATGCTTCAATAGATGTATGAACATCTGGCAAAGGAAAGAGCCAGATGATCAATGTCACAAATTTGATTGTTCACTTTGAATGAAAAATTTGCAAAATTTGAATAATAAAAAATATGTTAATGAAGAAATTATTTAGCATAATTTATTTAAATTCGGAATTTTCAAAAACGCAAAACTTTGATAAAAAATGATTTTCAATGTAGTACCAGTTTTTTTGCACTCACTGTGTATTCACTTAAGAAAATGTAAAGTACTTGTTAATTGTTAAGATTAAAATGATCTTATGAATACTTATTTTAATACAAATGTGTTAAGCGAGTGGAAAAAGAAATGTGTGTGACTGCAACAAGGGGTGAGAACATTGTGAACATTGATATTCAGTATGTAAATCATGCCAAACCAGTATTAATGTTGGATCAATTACCTTCTAAAAAGTCTGAAGTAATGTTAATTGGCATGTACTGATTGGAGGAGGAACAGGCAAGTGAGTGTCCAAAGCAAAAGCATTTATTGCAGCCCTCTGGATTCTCCAGCTGCAGGTTGAAGGAACCTGGCTTACACCTATAACAAAAAAGGACAAAAAAATCTATCTAATATGAGACAATATGAGTAATCAAACTAACAAAAGAACAAAAATGTAAATAACATGATAATTTCTAGTAGGTCTACTTATGTATATGTATTTTTACCCCCCACACACACACACACACACACATAGTTATATTATTCATTCATTTTCTTTTCGGCTTAGTCCCTTTATTAATCTGGGGTCGCCACAGCGGGATGAACCGCCAACTTATCCAGCATATGTTTTACGCAGCGGATGTCCTTCCAGCTGCAACCCATCACTGGGAAACCCCCATACACTCTCATTCATACACTACGGACAATTTAGCTTACCCAATTCACCTATAGCGTCTTTGGACTTGTGCGAAAAAACAGAGCACCCGGAGGAAACCCACGCAAACATGGGGAAAACTTGCAAACTCCACACAGAAATGCCCACTGACCCAGCCGAGGCTCGAACCAGCGACCTTCCTGCCGTGAGGCGACAGCGCTACCCACTGCACCACCACGCCGCCCTATATCATTCATTCATTTTCTTTTCGGCTTAGTCCCTTTAATAATCAGGGGTCGCCACAGCGGAATGAACCGCCAACTTATCCAGCATATGTTTTACGCAGCGGATGCCCTTCCAGCCGCAACCCATCACTGGGAAACACCTACACACTCTTACACACACTCACATACACTACGGCCAATTTAGCTTATTCAATTCACCTATAGCGCATGTCTTTGGACTGTGGGGGAAACCGGAGCACCCGGAGGAAACCCATGCCAACACAGGGAGAACATGCAAACTCCACACAGAAATGCCCACTGACCCAGTCGAGGCTCGAACCAGCGACCTTCTTGCTGTGAGGCGACAGCGCTACCCACTGCGCCACCACGCCGCCCTATATTATATTATATTATATTAAATGATTTGTTATCGAATGAGGTCACCTAATCTATATGCTTATAACATTTGTAATTGTAAAATGTGACCAAAGCAACAAAGCATCTATGTTTTTTCTCTGTCAATAATTCAGTTTTGTGGCTTAGGAGTGTGGTGCAACTTATTTTGTGGTAATACACATGTCTACACACAATATGTAAATGGTTGACTTCTGAATAATTTGCACTTTTGCATTGTTACTGATTCACTCTGTGCTAAATATAATAATGTATCTTGCTCTCACTGAATGCTGAAGGGTGTAATGCATGCCAAAGATTACAAATTATGAAAAAAAGAACAGATTTGGCATAGACAGAGAAGGATACATGAGGGTGAAGGTGCAGGGGATGACCTGTTGCAAGACTGTCCCTCCACATTCGCCTTGCAGTGGCAGCGTCCGTCTTCAGCTGAACACACTCCTACACTGCCCCTCTCATCACACTCGCACAACCTGATTGAAGACACACACACGCACAGATATACACAGACAGAGCCACAGCTGATGTGCCTAAATTGTGCCTAAATTGTGCCGGTCAGTTAGCTGACAGCCTCGGGTCAAAGCTGCTCTATCTGGTAGAAACTTTTTTTTTATTTTATCTTTCCATGATCTGCTACATGGCCTGAAACCACAGTTTTACTTGGCTTGCCATTACCCATAATTCTCCTACCTGACAAGTAACCTCCCTCCTCTCTTTTTTCTGTTTTCATCTCTTTTCATTCAGGTTTTGCTCCAGTGAACCAACTAATTTGCACCCAAAAACACTGACCCACATGGGCCACATGCAAGTGTGGTGGTGTATAAAATTTTTGTTTGACGTTTGCCTCTCTCTTGTGTTTTCTTGTGAATTACGCCATTATTTGCGTCATTGAGTATGCATATGCAAAGTGCACATTTCCTCAGGTGCATAAAATACTGAACATTTTTTCTTTCTTTCTTTCTTTCTTTCTTTCTTTCTTTCTTTCTTTCACTAACAAATGCAAAATGAGTCATAATAACATGAAATCATAATAACAAATGCAAACTGAACTAAGAGTCAAAAGCGAAAGTAAAAATAGAAACATTTACAATTATAATGTTACAAAACATTTGTATTACAAGTCAAATAATTATCAAATAATCCTGAACAAATAAAAATGTTGTCAACAAAAAAGTTTAGCAGCACAACTGAGAATAATAAAAAAAATGTTTAAGGTCCAAATCAGCATATTAGAATGACTAAAAAAAAGAAGTGACTAAAAATCCCTTTATATACATATATATATTTTCACAGTATGTCTGATGATATTTTTTCTTCTGGAGAAAGTCTTATTTGTTTTATTTCGGCTAGAATAAAAACAGTTTTAAATTTTTTAAAAACCATTTTAAGGTCAAAATTATTAGCCCCTTTAAGCTATATTTTTTTCCCGATTGTTTACAGAACAAACCATAGTTATACTATAACTTGACTAATTACCCTATCCTGCCTAGTTAACGTAATTAACCTAGTTAAGCCTTTAAATGTCACTTTAAGCTGTATAGAAGTGTCTTGAAAAATATCTAGTAAAATATTTTTTACTGTCATCATGGCAAAGATAAAATAAATCAGTTATTAGAAATGAGTTATTAAAACTATTATGTTTAGAAATGTGTTGAAAAAATCTTCTCTCCGTTAAACAGAAATTGGGGAATAAAATAAACAGGGGGGCTAATAATTCAGGGGGGATTCAACTGTATATGTCACAATCACCAGCGATCTAATCTTTGCAGATCACTGGTATACATGCGGATCGCTGGAGAACTACACACACACACCACACT
>CAIGQV010016645.1:5719190-5743748 GCA_903798115.1 Danio jaintianensis
ACACACACACACACACACACACACACACACACACACACACACACACAGTCTTACAATTTTGATTTGTTCTGCTCACAAACATTTTGTCTCTCCCTTTCCTGTCTTTCAGTGGCTTTGAGTTCCAGATGATTAGAGAATAAACCTCCTCAGTGAATGTCTTGAGTGTCCCTCTGCACTGTAAATACTATAAATAGATGTTTTACAATTTGATTTGAATGAAAAGCTGTTATTTACAATTAAAATAAATGTTGTTGTTTTTTTGTTTTTTGTATTAGAAATATGGTTTTTGATGCATTGTTTTTGTTATCTGAATATTTCAAAATAAAGACATTGATATTTGCAAATACGTCTAAATACCATTTTGAAATGTTTCCTACACTACATAAACTAAAATACAGTAATATGTTTTGAAAATAGTTGAAATGTGTAGTTTCTGTGAGCTATTACTCAAGAAAAAGCTTTTATTTTCATTTTTATTTACAAAAAGTCCAGGCGTTTTTTTTTTAAATAAAATGTCAATTGGAGACTCCAAATGGACACCAATTGAGGAAATGCCACAAATGTTGATCTGAAATACTTTTTTCTTGTGTGGTTTTGTAGGCAGAACAGTTTTGAATAGATATGCATATATGCATTATGTAATTTTGACTCATTTGGTTACCAGGTGTCCATTTGGAGTTTCCAAGTGGCTTTTTAGAAAGGACGCCTAGACTTTTTTTAAATAAAAGCTTACAGAAGCTACATTTTTGGGAGTATCATCATGAAATTTTAATCTAAACATAGTCAGACATTCTGCTTTATCTTTCTGGTGTTTCCACGCCACTATCCTGATAGTCACATCCATTTTTCCTCTAATGAATTTCATTTAAACTAATCGCAACTCACTTTCACCTATATTTTACCATGTTTTACTCTGTTTCTTTACTACTTTGAGTTATTTTATTATGAGCTAGCCATTGTCTAGTTTCAAACAAAACCAGATTTGTGAACGTAGACCACAGGGTTCAAGAGCTACAGACATTTTTATTTGGGTACGTCGTTTTCCGGAAAATGCTCAAAAATGAGGCGCAGGTTAAAAGGTTAACTAGGTTAATTAGGTTAACTAGGTAAGTTTGATTAATTAGGCAAGTAATTGGACAACAGTGGTTTGTTCTGTAGCCAATTGGTAAAAAAAAGCTTCTTAAGGCGTCTAATAATATTGACCTTAAAACTATTTAAAAGCTTTTTTTTTTTTAAATCCAGCTAAACTAAAAGTTTCCAGAAGAGAAAAATATAGGAAATAATATGAAAATGTCCTGGCTCTGTTAAAAATCACTTGGGAGATATTTCAAAAATAATTACTTTTCCAGAAGGGTAAAGAACTTTGCCTTTAAATATACGTTTTATTTTTATAATGGTTGTGGTGCTACCTAGTCAACAAATTGATTTCAAGCATTGAAATACTACAAAATGTGTCTACAGGTGTGACTGTTGTACCACTGGTTCGTTGAGTATGCATGTATAACTCACCCAATGCATTACAGTTACAGTTTTGGCAGGGCTGCGGTGTTGATGATCTGAAGTAGTTTTCTCTGCACTGCTCACAGTGAGGACCGGCAGTGTTTTCCCTGCAGCCGAAACAGCGCCCCCCTCGTCCCGTGCTGCGGTACTGCTCCACATCAAACACACATTCATCAGCAAGACCACTGCAGTTACACCCTGAGAAACATACAGACGAAACCGAAGAGAAACAGAAAGAGCAACTGATGAGAAACAGCAATAAGCATTCATTTCAACTTTTAGGTCAAAAGCTTGTTCAGTTCCAATAGGCTTTAGATCACACGCACTACCTATTAAGCTCCCCTGCCACAGGCCGTTCTCCTCAACATATCATCGAACCAGAACGCACAAAGTCAGCTTTTTTATGCACCCGTCACCTAGGGGGGCATTGTGGGACATTATTCGTTTTATTACAGTTCCGTCAGCCTATTGACTTCGCAATAACCATCACATTATCGCTCTCTAATGGGACACAGTTTCTTGAGCTTGCCACTGAAGAAAGGATTTTACATTATTGCACTAGAAGATACGAACAAGAGAAAGGGAGGAATGCTTATCAAAGAAAATGTGCTTTGTAGACTTAAGATACTTTTTAGTAAAGACAAAAAATATCATCAACGTCATTTTAATAATGCTTTTTTATAACAGAAAAATATAAAGAATTAGTTCAGACAAAAATGAAAATTCTGTTAATAATTACTCATCTTCATCTCCCATCATCTCATCATCATCCCCTCTGAGAGCATCATTCATCTTCAGAATACTAATTAAAATGTCTGACCCTCCATAGACAGCAAGGGTCCTGAGACGTTCTATTTTTTTTTATAACAGTGAAAAAGGATTAGTTCACAAAAAATAAATTCTATTATTTATTACTTATCTTAAAGTTGTTCCAATCCCCTATGACCTTCGTTCATCTTCAGAGCAAAAGCAAAGATATTTTAGACTCAATCTGAGAGCTCTCTGACCCTTCATAGACTGCAATAGTCCAGAGATGTGTAAAGTCCAGAAAAGGAACTGACAGTCAAAATATTCTATGTGACTTCAGTGGTTCAGCTGTAAACACATGAAGCTCCAAGAACAATTACCGTAAAAATAAAAACAGTAAAAAAAATGACTTTTTTACTTCATGTCCTCTTTTCAGCCATGTCCTGGTGCACATTTACTACAGGCAATACAATACTTGCATGTTGCGTTGCTGACTCTAATGGCGATACATCATATTGCCTGTAATAAATGTGTCTTGATGACCTGATCAAGAAGAGAAAACATTACCAAAAAAAGTAGTTTTTACAAATTTTTTTGACTCTAGAGAAGGCTCTGGACAGCCCATGGCAGATTTAAACTAAAATATTGGATACACCTTTACTGTTAGAAAAAACAAACAAATAAAAAAAAACCCAATAAATAGACGTCTCGGGACCTTTACTGTCTCTAGATTGAATCTAAAATATCTTAATTTGTAGACGAGTAAAAGGATGAGCAATTAATAACAGCATTTTCATTTTTGGGTGAACCAATCCTTTAATTTTTACTGTTATAAACAATAAATAAAATGTTTTGGGACTCTTGCTGTCAATGGTGAGTCGGTAAGCTATCATATGTTTTGAAAACGAATGACAGTCTTAAGGGATTTAAACAAAGTGAGTATAAGCAATTTCCATTTTTGGGTAAACTAACCCTTTAATTTCCACTGTATATGAAAAAAAAAAAATATCTCGGGTGTATGCAGCTCTCAGGATCCTTGCGTTCTATGAAGCTCTCGGGACCCTTGCTGTCTGTCTATGAAGGGTTAGAAAGTTCTTGGGGTTAAAACCCTTTCGCGTGGACAATCATAATGCCATATCATAATATCACAAAATATCACAATTTGTGTTCCAAAAATAAACAAAGGTCTCAGGCGATTGGAACAACATGAGGATGAAAAATTAATAATAGAAGAATTAATAATTTTTGGGTGAATTAATCCTTTACCTTTCACTGTTATAATAAATAGAATGTCTCAAGACCCTTGATGCCTATGAAGGGTCAGAGAGTTCTCAGAGAATTAAAGCAACATTAGGATAAGTAATTAACAACATAATTTTTATTTTTGGGTTTATTAATCCTTTAACTGTCACTGTATTGAAAAAAATAAATAGATAAATAGAATGTCTCGGTACCCTTGCTCTCCAAGGAGTTCTTGGTACCCTTGCTGTCTATTGATGGTAAGAAAGATCTTGGATAACATTTACATTTAGCAGATGGTTTTGTCCAAAGCAACTTACGACTTGAGGAGGCATTCAGCAATTCAACAAGACAGAAGCAATACATGCAAGAAAAGGTAATTATACAAAGGAACTGTTTGTGCTCAGATAATTACGTCCTAGAGTTAGGCAGGGGGAATGTATGTGTGTGTGTGTGTGTGTGTGTGTGTGTGCGTGTGCGTGTGCGTGTGCGTGTGCGTGTGTGTGTGTGCGTGAATGCGTGTGCATGTGCATGTGTGTGTGTGTGTGTGGGTGGGTTTTAGAAGAGTGTTTCTTTTGATTGAATCTAAAATATTTTAATTTGTTTTCCAAAGATGCCTTAGCGGATTGGAACAACATGAGGATAAGTAATTGATAACAGAATTTTCAGTTTTGGGTGAACTAATCCTTTTTCACTTATATAAAAAAAATAAAAATAAACAGAACATCTCAGGACCCTTGCTGTTTGTGGAGGGTCAGGGAGGTCCCTGAACCCTTGCTGTCTATGAAGCTCTCAGTACCCCTACCATCAATGGAGGCTCAGAAAGCTCTTGGGATTAAAATATCTTAATTTGTGCTCCAAAGACGAACGAAGGTCTCAGAGGATTGGAACAACATGAGGATGATTAATTAGTAACAGAATAAAAAAGAATCTATAAATAGAACATCTCGGGATTTTTGCTGTCTATGGAGGGTCAGAAAGCTCTCAGATTGAATCCAATATATCTTAATTTGTGTTCCGAAGATAAACAAATGTCTCAGGGAACAACATGAGGATGAGAAATTTGTTGTCTATGGAGGGTCAGAAAGTTCTCAGATTGATGCTAAAATATCTAATATAACCAGAGGATGGGTATTTAATAAGAAAATTATCATTTTTTTGGAGAACTAATCCTTCAACTTTCACTGTATTAAAAAATAAATTAATTAAAAAACATAGTACTGGAAAAGTCCAGCCAAATCAGAAAAACTGGAAACAACTGGTATTTCCCTAGTATTTTCGATAAGACACATAGACAAAAATATTTTATTTTGACTTGTTCCAAAATGTCTGATTTAATATGAGCACTGTATTATATAGTTTCAGTGCTTTAATAAATACGCCTATTTAAGGGTGTTTGGGGTCTGATAAAAAATATCCATGTTGTTTTAATTGCTTTTCTATTTTTTTGTAGATGAACAAAGAAGAGCATCCAATTACAAACCAACACAAACAGCTCAGAACAAACTTGAGAAGGAATC
Source organism: Danio jaintianensis (assembly GCA_903798115.1). Taxonomy (NCBI): domain Eukaryota; kingdom Metazoa; phylum Chordata; class Actinopteri; order Cypriniformes; family Danionidae; genus Danio; species Danio jaintianensis. The sequence goes on from CAIGQV010016645.1 coordinate 5,724,197, forward strand.
AAGGTGTTTTTGCAAGCTTTTCCCTCTCAGTTTCTCTCTACTTCTACTGTATAATTGAGGGTAAAGAAAACATCCTTCCTCAATTAATGTATCTGTTTGAAGCATTACGAGAGAGGCATATGGTAGCATCTCTCAGAGTCTGCCATGCAAATCCTAAAATTGGCAGAGTCTGTGACGAAGAACTGTGAGGAGCGGCCATGCAGGCAATGCATCCCTGGTTGATTCCACCTCCTTACCGACACATAGTGCTGCTTTTGCAACCACCAAAAACTTGTTTATTCATTAAATCCACTTTGATGAGAAGGCACAACAATTACCAACAGAAACCCATCTGCTGACCACTGAAACAGAGAGTTAATTAAAAGAACGTGGAGCTTAGTGGAATACCGAATGAAAATAATTAACATGGCTTTTTTCTCCTTACGGGTTTATCAAAATAGCCAATTATAGCATCCCCCTAAAGTATTTACCAGTGACGCATGACAGCCCACACACACACACACACACACATGCATGCATGCACACACACGCACGCACGCACACACACACACACACACACGCACACACACACACACACACACACACACACACACACGAGTGAATCTTCCTTAGTGTACTAAAAGTCTAAATGATGTGCTTGATTGAATTAATGACTGGTGTGAGCATCTAAATGTAAGACTGTGTTTCAAAAACAGTGTAGTGAAAGAAACAAGATCTTCCAAAGATATTTATTTGGAATCTTCAGATAATTTAAGCAGAAAATTCATGCTGGAGGTGACATATAAAAAGGCAATGCAATTTTATAATTTTACAAATTTTTAAGTTAAATGCTTGCTTTTATTAGCAATGTTTTAATAGACGTATACTCATTTAAAACATTCGGCTGATTTAAATTCCAAAACACAGGTCAATAATTAGTCAAATGAAAAACACTGTTAAAAATAATCATATAATGTAATATTTACTTGTGGCCAGATACATTTTTTAGCATTTCATCTTGATCATAATTTCAATGGGATCACAAAATGTATGTACAAGATGATAAAACTTAAAGGAGGAACTTTTAAATTTAGATACAATTAACTTTTTTTTTTTTTTTATCTGAATGTTAATCCTATAATTCCTATAATTTTTTTAAAGTCTTATTTCTTTTAGCTTGGCTGAAAAAACAACAAGAAGTATTAATATGTTATAATGTAAGTAATAACAACTGAAGACTTTAAACATCTTCAGGTTTCATCAGGCTAATGGAGTAAAATAATTGAAAGGTATTGATCAACAAATGAGTTAGTTTCAATATGTAAGAATTCTCAAGTAATAATTACATTTTCATTTCCAGTGTATGAACAGCTTGTATTAAACAAATAAAATAAAATGAAAGTTATATAATTCATAATCATAACAGTGTAACTTTAATTACCTAATCTATCAACAACCCAGGCTCATTCCGAAAATGTACCGCTATATACATTTCTGGAGATCGCGTAATACATGCCAGGAGGTAAGTTTCTTTGCAGTTTTTATTTTCGTGAATCCACCTGAGGCCACTGTCTATGCTTTTTGAGATCTCAAATTTCTCTCTCTAGTGCCATTCACGCCTGCTGTTCACGCGTAAATCCACCAGAGGCCGCTGTCGACTGACTCACTGACTGACTGACCGATCGACTGACCCACCCACTTCCTTCACTAAACCCAACCAATAGTGTTTTCAAAAGCACCAATTTACCCGCTCCTACCCACTTCCCTAAACCCAACCGAGAGTTTTAAAAAGCAATCCAGAAAAAGAAAAGCCCTCACCTGATTTTTACCACGTTTTCAGGTTTGACCACATTCTCACCCCGTTATTTACTTGTTTATTTTATTTTTTGACTTCTGTTTTTGGCTTACCCACTTTCTGGAACCGTTCTCCACCGGACTCGAACCCCGTCGTCGTGGTCAACTCCTCTCTGCTTCTTAAGTCCGCCGATGTACATGGCGAGCTAACTGGACAAAATGGTAACTAGGCATGGGACGATAACTGGCCCATGCCTACTGGTAACAGCGGGAAAGCCGTCCATACGGAGGTAAGTGGTCAGCTGGTAAGCGCGAACAGGAACGGCATCATACCGCCCCGTAGCGTTCGTTTTAAAGACGAACTGCAGATATACGTACTTCTGGCTACATAATTCGCGATCTCCAGAAATGTATATAGGGCTACGTTTTCAGAATGAGCCTATGTTGCCTATCAACATAACGCCAGTGATTTACAGGCCTAATGCAAACATTCCACATCACTAAGATCAGATGCCACAGTCCTTTTTCGTGTTTTTATTTTGTTATTGAATGTGAATATTTACATATTTATCTAAACATTGATTGCAACAGATGTTAGTCATGATCATATTGCTGTTAAGAGATTTCAAAGATACACCATAAAAAAGTTACACCTTTTTAATGAAACAGAACTTAGCGATGACTACAGTGTATTGGATGATTTGATCACATATTTGTACGTCATTTTAATAATATATGTTCTTTAAATTTATGAAATGTAATCATTTCACTTAACAGCCGTCAGTGTCACAAACAACAAAGTGTCAATTAAAAGTCACAAAATGAGGCAGTACTCACTCACACACTGGTTGGCAGAATGAGCAGTGGCTCGTGCCCAAGGTCTGTCCTGGTAGAAGGGAGCACAAAGCTGACAGTCCACCCCTGCGGTGTTGTGCTCGCAAACACACACCGAACGGCCTTCCTCATTGACCACACAGTCGCTGGCATGGCCATTACACTTGCACCTGGAAGACAGTTGAGAGACATGATTATTAGTCTACTTTCAAGGCTCACTGTTTTCTGTGGACATTCATAAAAGCAGCCTTAAAAATAAGCTCAGGATGTGGCATACTGAGTCGGGAGAAACAAATGAGCCAGATGGCTGATTTTAAAACCAAATGACACAAAAACACAAGGCAAATTACTTTATGCTACAGGGGGGAAAAAGAATATGAGTTTTTAGAGTTGATAAACACTGTCAGAAAAGTGGAATATATTCTGATCAGTAAAGATGTTGCATTCATTATATGGGGGAATTAGCTTAACAACCCTTGTGTGTTGCAATTGATGACTAGCATCAAAGGGATAGTTCACCCAAAATTGAAAATTTACTCACCATTTACTTATCCACAAGTGCTTTAAATGTATGAGCTTCCTTTTTTTTAAAATCTTGGATACAAAATAATATTGAAAAGAACGTTGGAAACTGGTGGACTTGCAAAAGTAGAATACAAAAAAATAATGTGTCAAAGAGATTTTTGTTTTTGTTTTGCTTACACATTGTTCATAATATCTTATTTTGTGCTCATCGGAAGAAAGAAACTCAAATAAGTTTGGAACAAATATAGGGTGAGTAAATGAGTAAAAAAAGAGTTTATATTTTTGTGTAAACAACCCCTTTGTCATGATTTTAACCAGTCCTTCCTGGATTTTGCAAGTCCAATGTTCATGAGATCAAAAAAGATGAAATGTTACAAGATTTATGTGTGTTTTCCACAGTCAAACACAACTGAAGCAAACAATTCCATAAATTAAAAAAAAAGCCATTACAAAATCAGTTTTTTTAGGCTGCAAATACCAAATAAGATTTCTCTGCAAAATCCTAGTGGAACTTGATTACAAAGAAAATGACCTAATCAGAGAAATAACACTCTGATATATGAGCTAATGGCATAAAAAAAATCAGACATTCACAAACTCAAACACAGACACAAACAAAATACAGATGGTGGCAAAGAAACAAACACTGTCTCATCCACATCCTGTTTATACTACAAATACACTGACTGAAGGAGAAAGTAGATCACAAAAAAACTCTCTCTCTCCAACAGAAGCCCAGTTCCTCTTGATATTTAGTGGTTTTTCTCTTTCTAATCCTCTTATTCATCACATTCTGTTGCCTTTTTCCTCCACTTGCTTCCATTTTCTCTTTGTTAGTATACAACTGCCAGTGAAACATTTGTGGCAGCTAAAGCACATGCAACATAGTTGTGTATTTATTATTTTTTTACCTGCCCCCCACAGAGAAATCAGAAATGGCATAAAAATATGAGCGAAGCACTTTGGCATCTTTGAAGAACTCGTCTCCAAAAGTGTTCAGTCTGTCCAGAGAGATGAGGATATCAGTAGCTGTCACCCAGTCCTAAAGAGAAAAAGACAGAGGGGAAAAAAACAAGAGAGAAAATGTATGTTATATATACAGTTTTATTTCAGATCAAATCAAGTTGATTCAATAGATTTAAAGTGACAGTACAGTTCTTTTATATAATATTAACCATTACAGTTTCTTTCAACACAGATAATAATAAAAGTTTCTTGAACACAAATCAGCAAGACTGATTTCTGAAGGAAGTGACATACACTGTAAAAAATGTATATAATCAAACATTTATGCCAACAAATGTTTTTATGTTAATTTAACTTACTAAAAGAGTTTCAACTTCATTTTTAGGTTATATGAGATTAAACTTGATGCTTTGAACAAGTTGAAATTACAGGTAAATAAATTTAATTCAACTTTTGTATTAAACTTTTTCCAACAATGGAGTCTTTAGCACTGATTCACAGTACAACATATTATAAAAATGTATTTATAAAAATTAAATTGTTGTTTTGTGTTACCAATGTAGTAAAGCAAATGAAAATATTGCTTGAAGATTTTTTTAAACGTCATATTAAGTTGGTGTTCTTCAAAACTAAGTTGTATAAAATAATCATGCCTAGTATCAGATATTTGAAACTATAACAAAAACCATACATTATAATTTTACAAAACAAATGTGTTAAAATATAGTAAACATATTTAACATCTTAAGTTAGATTTATCACCAAAAACCTATACGCATATGCATATGTTGAGAATTAAATGTATTACCAGTCAAGTTTAATCATCAAATTTAGTTCATACTCTGACAGAACACTAAAAGCTAAGGTTAGAGGTTGTTTCGAGATCACAGCAGAACCATAACTTATCCTCATAATTCTTGTGTACTTCAAGGAAAAACAAAGCTATAGCACCTCTGTGTATTAACGAAACAGACATAAATAATGAGGCGGCAGACACAAACGGAGCCTTCTTCATTTTTTACCGTGCAGTTGCGCATCTGCTCAAGTGTGTTTTAGTTTCGTCACGTGTCTGTGTGAAAGCAATAGAGTTTGGTCATCCTTATCAGTGGCTGGCCTGTTGACCCCTGTTCTGTCCGTGTTAATGGGTTTTAAGCCCAGTGTGACGGTGCACACATCTCTCATTCTGGAGGAACAAGATAAAAGAAGGAGCAGAGCTGGAAGCACATCCAAGCCTCCTCTCGACGGGACGGTAAAGTCCATTTCTATTCAGAGCAGTTGAGTAAACAAAAGAACGAAACAAATAATCCCTCCATGTCTCTTTGTCTCTTTAACGACGCTCCTCTGACTGGGCTTCTGTTTTTTATTATATATGTCGCTCTGTTCTTCTGTTTCTTCCACCTCTCTCTCTTTCTGTATACAATATTCTTTATCTTCCCCCCGGCGTCTCACTCTCTCATTTCTCTCGCTCATCCACTGCTCTGCACAGTTTTTTTTACGCCTACTTTCCTTTTTCAACTCTCACTCTCGTCTACCTCTCTTGCTTTTGTTTGTGCAGTACTTGTGCATCATGTAGAAAAGGACTTATTTTGGGGGGAACAATGTGCTATGAATCATAAGCAATAACAGCTCCAGTAGTGCAGAGTGAGAGAAATACAAGCTCCGTTCTACAGTCTAATGAGCTGCCTCTGTAGGCAATGTTTTAAGACATCATTGTCATGCTACAGCTGTGAAACCAGTGGCTGGAAGTAAGCAATTTAATGTCATATTCCAGTATTACTGTATATTCCAGTAAAGTTATACTGTATATTTCTTTTTAAATTTTTCATTCATTTTTTGTCCCTTTAATAATCTGGGGTCGCCCCAGCAGAATGAACCGCCAACTTATCCAGCACATGTTTTACATCCGCAGCGGATGCCCTTCCAGCTGCAACCCATCACTGGGAAACACCCATACACCACTCTCATTCACACACATACACTAAAGACAATTTAGCTTACCCAATTCACCTATAGCGCATGTCTTTGGACTTGTGGGGGAAACCGGAACAAGCAAACTCCACATAGAAATGCCAACTGACCCAGCCGAGGCTCGAACCAGTGACCTTCTTGCTGTGAGGCGACAGCACTACCCATTGCGCCCCCATGCATTTTTCAATTTATTTATTTATTTTTGCTACACTTATAAGGGGGCTAATAATATTAACCTTAAAATGTTTTTTTTTTAACGTAAAACTGCTTTTGTTCTAACAGAAATTAAACAAATAAGACTTTTTCCAAAAGAAAAAAAATATTATAGAAAATATTGTGAAAACATCCTGCTCTGTTAAACATAATTTGTGAAATATATATAAAAATAATTAAATAAATAAAAATTCAGGGCTAATAATTTTGACTTCAACTGTATATCATATTTTATTATCATTATCAACATCAACAATAATGAATAATATTAATACTGTATAATACTGTAAGTAACAATAATTATGTTTAAATATATAACTGCGTTCAATAATGACAACTATTGTATTTAAGTATTTAAATAATTCAAAACCAAATTGTATGGAGTACATAAATAATTCATTGCTCATATATAGTTTATTAATTCTTACACTTTCCAATGGCAGCTGGAAATTCAGCTTTGCCATCACAAGAATAAATTACACTTAAAAAGCAATAATATTGCACAATTTTACTGTTTTGTTCAGCTAAAATGTACAGTATAGCTGTGAAGAAAACATTAATAAAATCCTAATGACCCCAAACGTTTGACCATTAGTGTGTGTAGAGTGCTCCAGATCAGCCAAATTATGAGGTTACACTTCAGTAAATGATCTGCTTATGGAGGCACGGTTTGCTTATGGGTTTTGGAGCAGAACAGCAGAAAGGTTAGTTGATTTGCTTTGACCCTTTACTAATGCACTGTACACTGTAGTAGACGGGGCTCTACTAGTAAGCTCCACTGATCCTCGGCGTCTGCTGATCTTTAAAACTCAGCTTGCAGGGCTGTATTTAAGTACAGGTGTCAAACGGGTCCTCTACTGACATTTAGACTCATTTCACTCATTTATTCATCCATGCTCTAGAAGCTAGTCCACATCTATGACATTAATAATAGTGAATAACAAGGTAATTATTATGCTATTATTATTACTGTGTAATGGCATAGTGTTTTAAGGCCTGTTTAAACATAGTATTAACCTATTTTTTTTATATTTATTTATATTTCGATATAGATACAGCATCATGGCCAATCAGAGGTGTTTAGGACTCCATTTAACAGCACTCAAAAGTGGGAAATGCTGGTATCTTTCTTTTTGACCCTAACATTTAGAGCAGTGTTTCTCAACCGTTCCTGGAGGAGAAACACTGATCTAGAGAATCAAAAGATGAGGCAATTTTTTTTTCTTTTTACAAATAGTTTGCATTAGCACCATCCCCAACATCAGCTCTGTCAGAAAATAAGTACATGCAAAATGTGTTTTTGTTATAGTTTTTATTTTATTTTATATTATTTTATTTCATTTCATTTTATTTCATTTCATTTTATCAAATAAAATAAAATAAAATAAAATAAAAACTATATTTTATTTTAATCCTGGCTGAAGCAGTCTGTTTGTTATATCAGTCTATAAGGATAATCCATCTATGTTATAGTTTGAAGGTAAAGATAGTAATTCGGCGATTCAGAGTTTTTTGTTTATTTGATGCTTTATTTATATTTATTTCGCATTTCTTCTTTGTATGAAGTTTAAATACAAATAAAAGGTAAACATTATTTATTTGTATTGATTTTATTTCTAAATTATCATGTAGTTTTATAAGAGGAGGTTTCATAGACTTGGCAAATTCACCTTTCAGACTTTTATACAGACATGCATTGTGGCCTATTCTGGCAGTTTTCTGATGCTTTTTAAATATTATTCGTATCCATGTTAGAATTATATCACATGGGGCAAAATTAAAAAATATATTTGCAATGTCTTTCAAGCAATGCAATGTGTTTAAAGCATGTTGGGAAGGCTGGGTTTACACTTTGTTGTCTGTAATTGTAAGTTTGTTATGATGTAAAAAAAAGATCAATGTAAAAAGCATATTCTGCAAAGTTTGTCTGCAATCGAAGTAGAAAACAAAGCTGGTGGTCTCTGTATCATTATTTGTTGTCTTCTTTCTTATTTACATGTAAATTGCTTGAGCTTATTTTGTCATTTTAGATTGAAAAAGCAGAAAAAGGCCATACATACAGTTACCCATAAAGCCCTTTTTTTTTTTTTAAAGTCGGCAAAGTAGTTAAAAGCGACAAAAAACATGGATTTTAATGCAGCAGATGTATCATTCATCTATCTTTGATCCAATCAACCTAAACGCATCTTATCAGGTGTGAACTGGACCTTATAGGTTTAAATGACATACTGGTTGTTTCCCTGTCAGAACAGTAATACAATTACATTGAACACTTGCCTAAAATGTCTACCCAGTGCACTAGAGTGGCTTATTTAAACAAGCTGTGAACTAATTCAAGGAGGATAAATATCAGTAACCAAAGGTGGGCCGCTATGAGCTAACAGAACAGAAAAGACATGCATGACTTTCTTTACACATTTTATCTGCCTCTGTCAGGACAGTGTTAGCAACTGTTCTGTCATCTCACAGCATTTGTACAGTACCGTGATTAATCATATTGCCACTTCACAGCTCAGCTTACTGGCTCAAAACCCTTTGCCATGAAAGATAGTGCCCTGGGTTGGTATTAACAGCACTTGTTTGACTTCATATCCCACGAGGAGACTATTAAAAGAGGTTGCTAATCCAAAACTGCGCATATGCACCAGAACTTGCCTACAAAGCATATTCATTTAAAAAAAATCTTTTTAAAGTCTGATTACGAAATAAATAACTTTGGCAACAGGTTCAAGGGCAGGATGTCACCATGCAATTGCTTCTCATGTAGCTGTGTTTGAATATAGAGCTTTTGTATCAATTAGTTACAGGAACTCAGTCATAGGAACTATTCCAGGTTTCCTGAGAACTAAGTTCTCCCTGGACCATTTTCTTGCTTGTATTTGTGCCATCAGTAGAAACTCTGAAGTGACATAAGCTGACCTACAGTGACATCAAACTCCACAAAATCAACAACTGAGGAGGGAGGACATCTTTGATCAAAGCTGTAATGGAGATGGAACATAGATGTATAAAGTTATGTGACTGAAATAGCAAACAGGAGATCTGTCACGTTACTGGGAGGTATTGCAGACGGGACAAGAGTTGGGTAGGATCCATGTGCATTTATTGATGAGTTGTCATACAAAAACAGGACATCGTGCAAACAAAGTAACAAAATAACAAAACTTGAACTAAGACAAAACATGAGCAAATAACAAACTATACAATACCATACAAAAACAACAACGACTGAGAATAACAAACGACTGAGAAAAGACTAGACGGGTGCAGGGTGTATAAATAGTCCAAACAATGAGTAGTGATCGGATGCAGCTGTGTGTGTGATGAGTGGAAGTGGAAACCGGGTGTGTGTGGCGGAATGATGGGAATAGTAGTTTGTGTTGATTTGTAGTTCATGATGAATTGTAGTTCACCAGCGATCTCTGAAGTCCTTGATCGCTGGTGAACATGACAAGATCTAATAGGACTTAGTGCTACGTACTGTTACATCAAAACTGAGAAAAGAGCACAACATGGCAGACAAAGGCAGAAGGTAAATGCTGCTAACATTACCGTCATTTCTGAATGTGTGTTTTGAAAGAGGTCAATTTACACAAAAAGTGTTTTTGTGTCTAAAAATGTGAGCGGCAGCGTTCAGAAATGTTTTTTTAAGCGCCTCCTCTGCCATGTTAAAGTCTAATAAAACAGCTGTCATGCCAACTTGCTATTGTAAACAGAAGCTCACAATGCATGCCCCTCCTCCGAGTTCTTGTGATTGGTCAATTGCTTTGGAAGTGACATTGATGTGTGGCACTGAATGTAAAAGTTGAAATTCTTTTAACTGGATATGACATCTTAAAAGACAAGTGTAAAGGTCATGCGCTTCCGTCAAGTGTGTGTTCGCATAGAAAAAAGGAAAGGTAAGGCATTTAAATGGAATAACATGTTCTGTGTGAATAACCCACAACACTAAAATATTGTGCCTGTGTTTTGTACTGAGCGCATTTGCCCAATCAGTGTACACTTTTGAATTAGATCATGCTCTGAAGTAGGAGCTAATTTGCTAAAACTAAAACTAACAACTTTTCTTGACTGAAATCCTTTGTTGACAGTTGCACTCTCTTTGTTCCTGACTGTCCCAACAAATAAAGGCAAAATATGTTTTTTACATTTTACACTAGTTAGTTCTCACTACTGATGTGAAAATGCTGCCAAATTGGTCTGTTTAACCGTGGAGTAAACAGGGAAGACATACAACACAGCAACATTATACAGTTTTTATTTCACTCTCACTCTATTAAGGCTTACCACTAATGCACACTACAATGTACCATTACATGTAACAAAATCAATGTATATGTATATGGTTTTGTTAGGTCAATTTACATTACACAAACACACATACACCCTAAAACTGCTATAATTTAATGCTCAAATAAATGCTAAATTGTTCTGAATTGAACTTATAAAGGGATACTTTACCCCAAAAAAGAATATTTACACACTATTTACTCACCCTCAAGTGCCTCTGAACCTTTAAGAGGTTCTTTTTGCGTTGAACACAAAAGACGATATTCTGAAGAATGTTAGAAATCGGTAACATTGACTTCCATAGTAGGAAAAACAAATACAATGGAAGTCAATGTCAGTTTCCAGTATTTCTTTTGTGTTCAACAGAAAAAAAGAAACTCAAACAGGTTTGTGACAAGAGGAATTAATGATGAAAGAATTTGCATTAAAATCTTTAAGGCTACTTTTGCATATGACTTATTTTTATATAAGCATTTTATTGATTGTATTAAAGAGCTATAAAGACCAGTTAAGTGTTGTTGTTTTTTGTCAAAGGTATTATGAAAGAGAAATAATGACATGCAGAAACACAAATATTCACTTTGTAATCTCCACAATTCTCATTTATTATACACAATCTACAAACTGAAGCTGCCCAATGCATGCAAGACTCTAGTGAGCCATCAGTTACTCTGGTCTTTGCTATGTCACAACTTGTAGTATCCACATAAAGCAGTTTTTAGCATATAAAAAAGCTCAAAATTATGCAGATTTATACTACAATTAAAATAAACAGATGCCACCATTTTCCTCTATGATGTGCATCCTCTGTTTGTTAAAATCTCACAGAATGTAGTGTTGTATGATTCATTTAAAAACAAAACACCTTCATATCGAAGTGTCAAATATAAGCGTTCAATATTCCATTAAAAAGGGTTACAACTATAATCAAAACGATTTTCTTCTCCATGGCAGTGACATTCAAAGGGAAAGCAGATCATAATAAAAAATAAATAATTTTTTGGCCTGTCATTTTTCTTGATTAATGCCAGCTGAACTATGGCTAATTGTCTTAAGCGAGTTAATCTTTGAGATATTATTTACATGGCAGGATGGAAGTAAGCTTTGAAAGGTTAATTATTAGATCGTTTATTGGCGGTTCATCGTGCAAACGGCAGCAAGCACTTAATTAGTCTTCATTTGCTTCTACCGGTTTGTCTGATGAGTTCATAAAAAAAACTGCTGACTAACGACAGTGAAAATTAAGAAATAGTCTCTGTGTTCAATCTTCTGTTTTAATTTCTTTTTCTTCTTTGAAGAGTTTAGAGTCAGACTTTTTTTGTACTGCACTTCTGTGAATTATTCACCCCCACCCCACAGCCATTCGCCTCTCAATTGCATTTTCTGTTTTTTTTTTTCATCATGAAGTGCACCATTTTATACATTCTCTCCATCCTTCTGCCATCTTCCTCTCTTCCCCTCTTACGTGGTTCTCAGCCAGGAGGGTCTTTATGATTAGAATGCATCAGGAAGAGGCTTGTCCCTCATTTCAAACTGAATAACTTTTTTTAATTTGATTGCTTAAGTTCAATGTGTGCTGCTCGCTTTATGCACTCTATCTCTCATTCTCATTCAAAGCTGGTGTTCCAATTTAACACCCAGCTCTCCAGCCTCACCCAGAGAGGGAGAGAGAGATAGAGAGAGAGAGAGAGTGAGTGTGTGTGTGTGTGTGTGTGTGTGTGTGTGTGTGTGTGTGTGTGTGAGAGAGAGAGAATGAGAGAGAGAGAGAGAGAGAGAGAGAGTGTGTGTGTGAAAGAGAGAATGAGAGAGAGAGAGAGAGAGAGAGAGAGAGAGAGAGAGAGAGAGCATGCATGCCGATTTAATGGATGACTGAACAAATTAAATTTGAATTCACAGGACAACTTTCATCTTCAGTGTGGATTTTGTTGGTGGGGAAAAATATAATAATAGCATTCAGACAAAAAAAAATACATACAAATATCTCCCTTTGAAGTAATCCATTACTTTGCAGGAAACCATCAAGTATCCGGTTACAAGGTGAGTGTTTTTTTTAATCCCAGACAATTTGTTTAGTAATGATTAAAAAGGTAAAGTATGCATATTTTAACTGATCAACATCAGGCATGTGAAGTAATTTACAACAACACACTTTGAAATAAACTACAATGAATCAGATGCTAATCTGATCCGATGATTATTATTAAACAAAAAAAGATAAAAGTGTATTATCCAAACCTTTGAACAATAGTCTATAAAAATAAACAGAACAAACTGCTATTTGAAAATTATGTCCAAACATTGAATGATCCCATGTTCAAATAACATTTGTATTAAATTAATAGATTTTCTTCAACCTTTTTAAAAAGGTTTCGTATGGCAGACATGACAGTAAAGAGCATCCCGCAGTTTATTTGAGCGCTATTCTTTCTTGATCTATCTTTTTTGACCTTTTTTTCCCCCTTCTCTCAAATTATTCTCAGAATGGAAATATAACCCACAGGGCCTCTCATTTCTGTCATCTGATTTGGAGTTCAAACTTCCTTCCTTTTTTTCCCTTTTTTTTCTTCAGAGAGGTTTAAGAGTGGAAAAGTGTCTGTGTCTGTTTTTTTCTTCTTCTGTGAAAGCACAGTAGGAGACATACTAGGATTAAATGCTAATATTAAAGGCAGGATGCTGTCTGCTGGTATTAAAGCTGATGAAATATGGATGGTTTCAGAGAAAAGACACGCAGGGTTAACAATGTGTCAGGATACACCACTTATTTGTGTTTTGCTTATGCTAAAGTTCAAATTTGCAACCTAAACGATAGACTAAATGATGATTATGCCATTACTTAATCAGGAAATTTGTGATTTTGTATAGATATATACCTTGGAAAAAAACATTACTGGTGTCCATCTTGAGACAAAAACAAATCACTGATTTTAAGATCAGCAAGTGTTAGTTTCTTTCAGTTGAAACAGCTCAGATTTACATTTTAGTCAAAGACTAGACTTAAGTCTATTCTGTGCAATTAGGGGTTGGGGTATTCATTTCAACTGCAATTATCTTACTACACTCAAAAAATTATTTTTGCTGCTTGTTCAAACTACTTATTTTAGGGGGGGCAACTTAACTGTTTTATTTTCAATGCACTTAAAATTGTAAAAAAGAATTAAGTTAACTTAATTTATTTGTGTTGGGACAGCATAAAGGAATTGTGTGAAACCCAGCATTTTTACAGTGTATATTAGTGTGCTATTACAGATAACATACTCTTTAATCCATTTCACAATTAATTGGCACAAGGAATGAGGTTTCATGAGAAAGAAGTTTCAGTTACTTAATATGCCTGGCCTATAGGTGAGGATCAGCAGAAACCTTTTCACTTTGATACCTACCTTAAAGTGGTACCTTAAAGCTAAATATTAGATCGATACCTTAAGCAATGAATAAACAGCCATAGGCAAGCAATGAATCTAGTGCTGTGCATTCAATCATTTAGTGTCAGCAATTTGCAATTCATATCTTTTTCATGGTTGAAAAACATTACGGGTTTTCTTGGGTCAAAAATGTACACAGTAAAACACAGTACAATGCACATTATCCATGTGAACTGCTTGTGAGGTATTCACTATAGTCCAAAATAAATATAAATATCCAGTAAATTCCAGTATAGATATTTTATTAGGATGTATGCAAAGTCTGCAAAACAGATGCACAAACTGTAAATGCCCTTCCCTCTTCAGAAAATACAGTGGGAGTAACGGCTCATTTGCATTTAAATAAGAACATTAAAACAAAAATAAAATAAATCCAAAAAGGACCATATACGGCATGGTATAATAATGCTCCCTGGGATATTTTAAGCTGAAACTTCACAGACACAATCTGACAACACCTGAGACTTTCTAGACATAATAGGTCCTTTTTAAAAAGTGTGAATGGAAAGGATATACCCTTTCACAGTCATCATATCAGAATCAGAATCAGAATCAGAATCGGTTTTTATTGCCAAGTGTGCTTACACACACAAGGAATTTGTTTTGGCTACAGAAGCTTCCAGTGTACATAAAGTGACAAGTGACAACACAAAATAAATATGAGGAAAAAAAATAAAATAAAATGAAATAAAATACGACAAACATTAAACAGAGATGCAGTTAGACAATAGAGCTCTGGATGATGAATTGTTGTACAGATTTGTTATAAAATCATATGCACCATACCGCCATCACAAGGACAGCAGCAGTCATCTACATCCCCCATACAGCACATTAAATCATAAAATATAGCTTTGAAGTAGGCATGGGCCGGTATAAGATTCTGATGGTATGATAACCTTGGATAAAAATATCACGGTTTCCCGGTATTGTGATTACAGCTCTAAAATATATTCTTTTTAAATGTCTGGGTAAAAAATATAACTTTTTTCCCTTTTGAACACAATGTATTTTATTTTGAGAGACATTTAAAATATTTTGGAACAGTAAACATGTCAGGCTAAATAATTCAAATGAATCATTGACTTCTGCTGTCTTCATTAGTTTCAAAAACACAGACTTCTTTAAAATTTAAAACGGCATCTTTGGATATATTTTCTGCTGGAAATACTGTTGTCCTAAAAACAAACAAAAAATGTAAATAAAAAAATCGTACATATACCATAGGAACGGTATAGCAGAAAATTATGGCGGTTTTAAAACCTTGACTTTTCCAAACTGTATACCTTGAAAACGGTTATCATCCCATGCCTACTTTGAAGAGACAAAGATTAATTTTGGTGGTGGCCAAAATATTTCCAATACAGGGAGAAACACTGCTTAACTCTAAAATATCCACCATAGCACAATAAAAGCTGTGAAAACAACAACAACAACAACAAACCAAAACAAACCAAAAAATAAATAATAAAAAAACGATAAATATATGCCAAATGTTTACTATAGTCATTTTAGATTGTACTATGACAATACATCAATAGTACGATTAATTTCAAACTTTACTTTTATTTTAAAGATGAAAAAGTCAAATAAATAAATAAATAAATAAATATATACATACATACATGCATAAATAATTAAAAATTGTAATAATGATGTATTCTTGCATGTTCTCCCCGTGTTCGTGTGGGATTCCTCCTGTGCTCCGGTTTCCCCCACAAGTCCAAAGACATGCGCTATAGGTGAATTGGGTAGGCTAAATTGTCTGTAGTGTATGAGTGTGTATGGATGTTTCCCAGTGATGGGTTGCAGCTGGAAGGGCATCCACTGCGTAAAACATATGCTGGATAAGTTGGTGGTTCATTCCGCTGTGGCGACCCCAGATTAATAAAGGGACTAAGCCGAAAAGAAAATGAATGAATGAATGATGTTTTCTTATGATCCAGTCTCCACAATATATGGAAAACATAATACACACACATACATTTGTGCATTGTATGTGGATGTGCCATATACTTTTTACTGATGCGTTTTTAAAAATATATACATATATTTTTAAATATATATATAATATTTGAAAGAATTTGCCATCCTTTTGGCATAGTAACAGAAACCTGATCTCCTCAATAGTCAAAAGAAATAGATTTTGTTAGATGTGGCTTACTCCAAACCTTTCTTCTTTCCCTATTCATCTGCTTTCTATCCTCTGCTCTAACTTCTGTACTACCCCAGTTTACGCTTGAAACTTAAAATAGCAGAATTTGACTATTGCCATCTCTTTTGTGATAAAATGCTTTTGATATTCTTCTTTTGTATGTTGTTTTGGATAAAAGCATCTGCTAAATGACTAAATGTACAAACTGCAGCAGGCACTTGACTGTATCGCAGGAAGATTTTGAACAATAGAAAAGAAGACATGCCGAATGTCACAGTTTGCTAAGCCGCAAGGTCACTGCAAATCATAAATCAATTTTCACAATTTCAATGCAGAAAAATTATTAAATACATCAATAGTAATTATTTGTTTGGGCTAAAGTTAAATCTGTTTGCGAATTTAATAAAACTGGTGCAATGGCTGATGTATGTCCATACTCAAGTGGTAGCTTTTCCTTGGCCTGAGGAGTTGACCTGAAGGGCCTTTTAAATAGTATCTGTCTAGACTGAAAAAGGCAAGTTGCCATAATGAAGAACACGTTTCATAAGTCATGTCTGCCACATTTACAAAGGTCAGCTCATCTTCATAACATCCACAGAATTCAGCTCATCTCCTTGAAAATTCAAGGAGTCGTAAATGGCCAGTCAAATAAGTCATTTTCCTTTTCACATTTTAATTTAACAATATGTCAGTGAGAGAGGTGTGTGTGTGCGTGTTTGTGTGTGCGGTAAAGGGTTTGACTGCATTGATTTTACTTTCATTCAGATTAGAAGTGAATGTGCACTCATTTTCTCGTTAAAATAAGCAGAGGCGTGCAAAGATGGAGAAATACAAAGAATGAGAGAATGAGAAAAAAGACAGAGTGCTTCAAGTGAAATGAGAAAGAAAAAAAAAAAAAAAAGATTGTGTTTTCTCGCTAAGATTTGTCACCACCTCTATGTAAACTGGCTTGTGTATTGATTAGGGGTTGCTTTATAATCAGCACGTCGATGAATGCCTCACCGAGCAGAAATCTATGAGCAACTGGCCCATTAGAGAAAGCTCAGCTATTTAAAAGAAATCTGACAGAGGTTTTGAAAGCTAAAAACGATCAATCATCAAAGAAGTGACAGAGAGGGGAAATGGGAAGCATGCTGTGCCATCATTCTAGTTAACGATAACAGAGATGCAGAACTACAGAGCCACAAAACCTTCAGAGGAGTTATGAAAGCTTGGGTGGTAACAGAACATAATAGCTGAATCTGAATCTGGAGAGACAGCCAAAACATATTTACATTTACTTCCAGCTCAGATGCTTTCCAAGATATGAATGCAGGTAATATCTGTGTCAGTGGCAGATGATTTAAGCTATGTACAGTACACAACTCCACAATTCTGGCCACAATTGGGTCATAAGCATTGTTGCTTCTTCTACAATGAATGTCAAATTATTAGAAACAAAGACCACATAACTTGAGGAAGAAATTATAACAAACTTAAATTCCTCCTAACACATGATTTTTTTTAACTTTTCATTTCAGTACAATCCATGCTCAAAATGTTTTTCTTTGCTAACTGGCATTTTAATCCAGCATGTCAATGTGGCTTCATTGACCTTCACAGAGCATGTCATAGATCAATAATGTAAAACCCCAGCCAATTTTCTTGTGGGTCTTCACTGTCATACAGTAATGAAAACTAATATCCCATAGTGTGATGTAGCTTACAGTATATCTGGAAACATCTTTATATTTGCCAAGTAAGACATGTTCCTGGCTCAACATTCTTATTCAAAAATGTAGTCTTAACACAAACCCTACCTAATCCCCACAAACTTTTACCTAAAATTAGAAGAAAATAAATGTCCCTAACCTTTGTTATAAGGATAATCTTGACATAAATGACAATATACAAGATTTTTTTTTTCAATAAAATATTTCAAAATCACCAAAACAATGTTACGTGTGTATGTATATGCTTCTTTTTTTCTTCAACAATGTTTACAGTCAGAGAGATCTGCATAATCAGTGATCTTGCGTTGCCTGTCAATGTCATCAAATGAGATTTTAGGCTTGTAGAAATAATTTAAACAAAGTAGTTGTAGCATCTAGCAATCCACTCGTTCATTATTAGTTGCTGCTGATTCTGTCACCAAAAAAGTGGGGGGGGAACACAGCAATGAACACGTAAGTCAAATGGCCCAATAAGACTTTGGGACAAAAGAAGTGGTAAAACGAGGATCAAAACTGGCGTTTCCAAGTAGGAGAGATCACAACAAGCTCAGAATAGAGAAAGATGCGGATCCTGCATTGTTTTTTTATACAGGTGAGCAACTGTTTGGACACTGTGACATGATATTGTAATATCAAACTAGCTTACTGCAATGTTGTCTCATGCCAGCCACCGAGCTAATACATTCAGTATTAACATAACAGTTATAACATAACAACATTCACTACACTAAATGTATTTTTAGTATGACTGTTGTGTCCACATTTTACCTTGAAAAATTAACTGAGCTGTATGATTAATAATTTTCAACAAAATGTTACTTTCATCTATTTCATTAGAAATAAATAATATGATTTTACGCAATGAAAATCACAACGCTTGTAAAACTTTAACTCATTAACCATGAACAATTTCTGTCTCAGTCTTGTCTGATCGATGTTCAACAGCTGCTGTAGTTCAATACAAAAATGTCCTTGATTCTTTACAGCATCACTAAGCTATGTCTTTACTTAAAACCATACTTTGAAGATGTTAATACTGTTACATATTTAACTTTCTGTTTTTACTTTTGTTCAGTCATTGCTGTCTGAACAACAAAACGTCATATGCAGGAAAAACAGCACAAATGTAGTGAACAAACTTTGGAAACAAAGTGCTCTATTTTAACATTCTGCACTTAAGGTATGTCTGAATCCACTTTTGGTATTTTAAGGACGGGAAAAAAAATGGTCTGTCTAAAAGGGTTGTCATTATTCTTTTAATGAGTTATGGGTGTGTTTTGGGCATAATGTGCATTTCATCTCCCATTCGCTTTAAGAGCGAGTTCGCTATCATAGAAGACTTTGTAAGTGGAAAAACTGAACGCTTCACTATAGCGAGGAGATTGATCTGCTCTTATGAAAGGTTAAAGCGAGCAAGCACACCATCTGCTAAATGAGCCGAATTCTACAACCCCCACCTGAGGTGAAGGTAGCGGTTTTTATGTTTACTGTATGCAGAAAATAATAATCTTTTACATTTTAATCCTTAATTATTCATATTTAAAGATTTGTCTGTGCTGCTGCACATCCCTGTGTGTGTAATAAGCAGTATGTATGCACATTTTGGATCAGCATATCACTAACATGCTCTTTAACTAACTAACTAACTAACTAACTAACTAACTAACTAACTAACTAACTAACTAACTAACTAA
>CAIGQV010016645.1:5750788-5764087 GCA_903798115.1 Danio jaintianensis
GTGCGTGCGTGCGTGCGTGCGTGCGTGCGTGCGTGCGTGCGTGCGTGTGTGTGTGTGTTTGTTTAACAGAAGAAAGAAACCCAGTTTGGAACAGGTGGAGGGTGAGCAAAGGATGGCAGAATTTTCATGTTGGGTGAACTTTCCTTTTAATCAGATGACTGAATGATTAATTTTCAGTCAGTTTTGAATAGCATTTAAACAAACTCTTACAATTACTGACATGTTAAAATGATGGGTGCTTTTCAAACAGTAGGTTGCATTCTAACAAGGGTCCTTTCTTCCTAGTATTGTGAATTGAAGGCTAAAGTTGTCATCAGCATTAAACTCAACTTTCTGTGTTCCAGACCAAGTTAGAGGTGGGAATATCTGAGTTGAAAAGTTCCACTATTTGAACAAGTATGATAGGAAAGAATATGTGGACATTAAAAGGGTGGTCCACTACGATATCATATTTTAAACTTTAGATCATGGGTAATGTAGCTGTGTAAACATAAACAACATCTCTGAATGTAATATGCTCAAAGTTCAATGCAAAGGGAGACATTGGCTTTTACAGAGTTAGCTTAGCAAAGCCTACAGTGAACGAGGTTTGGGGACTACAAAAAAATACATCCGGGATAGTGAGATCACAAGGACATTAACCTCACGCACACACCCTGCACAGCGAAGGGGCGTGGCCAGAGGTGCTGTAATGTTAAAGCATAGAAAGCTAAAATGCAGTCTAAATTCTACTATTTCCACAGAGCTTGTTCTGTTCCTGTATTTGGGCTTCCAAAGGACACAACACAAAGAGAGAAGTGCTTACAGTTTAATTTTAATTATATTCCAGAGAATTATATAAAAAAAAAAAGATATAGCGGTAGCATTTGACAAAGGAGAACTTCCAGAATCTCTCCCAGTTCAGTGCTGGATTCGGCTAAAACTCCTCCAACCGACGAAGCTGTGAATTGTGAGCCACAACCTGTAAGTATTTTTATTTGTTAAAATTGATCAACTACAGGCACAGTTTCTAGCATTAACGAGGACGTAAACAAGGACGTAAGCAATGGGAAATGCTGTTTGACACTGCTAACAATTTAGCTACAAATTCCTTTTTATCAGTCAAACCCCTGTAAACAGCCACAATCTTCAGCAGTGCATGCAGTGTCTCTCTATGTGTGTCTCTCTATGCGGCTGCTTTCTGTGCGTTCTACATCTCAAATAACCAACTCGTTAAAGATATGTGAATGTTTCATATTACTTACACATGCTTATTCTGAATATATGTGAAAGACACTTGTCAGATTTTATTTTAGAGAGCAGGCGTGAGCTATATGCTCTTCATTTCTGTCTGTTTACACAGCGCAAAAGCACACGCTTGTAGGGGAGTGATGTGGAGCCAATCCGCGAATCACAGCACATTATGTTAGCACACCAATCAGAGCCTCTTGAGGGCAGGCCTTTCAGAGGAACTAGGAAATATGACAGTAGTTTTCATGCTAGCTGAGTAGCTGTATATAATCAAAGTATGATATATGAAAAAAATAACGTGCTTTTCTACAAGTGAAGCATAAGCACACATTGCTTTGCATGTTATAAACACAACCTAGCCTTAAAAATACACTGTGGACCACCCTTTTAATTTAACAAATCTTAAAGTATAGTCGGCGACACGGTAGCTCAGTGGTTAGCACTGTTGCCTCACAGCAAGAAGGTTGCTGGCTCAGTTCAGTTTGTGGCTGGCTCAGTTGGCATTTCTTTGTGAGTTTGCATGTTCTCCCCGTGTTGGCGTGGGTTTCCTCTGGGTGCTCTGGTTTCCCCCACAGTCCAAAGACATGCGCTATGGGAGAATTTAATAAACTAAATTCGCCATAGTGTATGTGTGTGAATGAGTGTGTTTGGATGTTTCCCAGTACTGGGTTGCAGTTGGAAGGGCATCCGCTGTGTAAAACATATGCTGGATAAGTTGGCGGTTCATTCCGCTGTGTCGACCCCTGATGAATAAAGGGACTAAGCCGAAGAAAAATGAATGAATGAATAAAGTATGGTCTGTAATATTTGCATGCTCACAGGCCGTGTAAGAATTTTTTGAATCCCTACAAGCAGTACTACACAATTTTATTCAATTATTTTCAAAACTGGCTAAATGAAAGACTTTGTTTTAAAGGGCACCTAGTTTACCCCATTTCCAGATTTAATATAAGTCTTTTGTGTTTCCAGAATGTGTCTGTAAAGTTTCAGCTCAAAACACCCATCAGATTATTTATTATACCTTTCAGAAGTTTGTAATTTTTAGCTCTGAGCATCTTGTAGCTGTTTTTGTGGACTGTGCCTTTAATGCTAGTCCTCCCCGCCCACCGTTCCCACGTGCCTGTCAGTGTGTCTTAATCTCCGCCCTCGGCTTGCCTCAGATAATAGACAGATATGAAGGAAGCAGGTCTCACATAACGTTTGTGAGAAATATTACAGTAAGAACTTTCCCAATGATTATTTGATGTATTTGTTGTGGAGTTGCAACGATGAGTCACACACAATGTCGTTACAAAGTTCACGCACACACACACACACACACACACACACACACACACACACACACACAGACAGCGCACGCGTTTAGCTTTGCACTGTTTTTGCACGGCAAATGTGACAGGATGCACATTATGTTAATGTACAAAATAAACCTGATTTAACGTACACAACCCGGGATTGAAGCATCTTCTTTTATAATTGTACTGACACACACGGCTGTGGTGATAAAGTAAAGCTGAAGTAAATCGCTGTAATTCATTACAAACATGCACTGTTTCAAAAACGTGTTAAACTTGTGAAACTAACTCTTGATCACATTTGATGATGATTGATGATCCTAGCGAACTGAACAGATCTTTTATTCCCGGTTGCTTTGCGCACGTCCTGTCTTGTGGATATGATTTTACGAGTTACTACGGAGACATGTTAATACGCAGCTGTCAATCAATTCAGTGGGCCGGGAAACTGCACTACTACGTCAAGTTGCGGTCGGCCTCAAAATGGGAGGGATTTGGATCCTATTTTAACATTAGGAAATTTTAAAAAAGAGACTTATTGTCTTATATCACCCCAAATATGACTGTGGACACACTATACCTACACACAGTTCTGTACAAACAGCTTAAAAAAGATGATTTTCATCATAGGTGCCCTTTAAAATGCATATTAACTTGGATGGGTTCTTATTTTGAATGAGTACTTTCTTTGTTAGCCCTTTGTTGTTCTATATAGTATGAATACGAGCAGCATGAACGTAACCTGGGCATACTAAATGTTAGTAATTTTTACTGCAACAAAACCTACAGTACCAGTGTCTGTTAGGTTGGCTCTGTGCTCTACTGAAGCCTTATGGGGCAGTATTATGTGTTGTAAGCACACTTCAGAATTTAACCAATTAGTATGTCATCAAAGTATTTTTTATAACTCTGTTTAAATACTGTGAATTCTGACATACTCTTTTTGAGAATACTGACAAAGTTTGCAATTTCGGTGGCAGCCAAAGATTACCCAGTAATTACCCTTCAAATAAAGACATCCACTGAAAGAATGAAATGGCAGGAGATATGCAGCCTTACTATATGACACAGACTATTGGTTAAGAAGCACCCATAAGAAGAATAGTATGACAGTATGCTATTCTGAATTCAGACAGTCACTTATTTAATTCATGAATGAATCCATTTTGAACAAAGTTGTTCTTTAAATGAAACAATAGCTAAATTATACATTTTTATCAAAAAATAAAATAAAATAAAATCTGTCTCTCACTCTGTTTTTTTCATGACTTTCTGTCATATACACCGACATGCTCACCCACAGCATGACGTTGCCATGCTGAAATCATTTAAGCATAATTTAATCTCAGCATGTGAGAAGATTATCTTGGCTGGAGATAAGAAGGAAAGAAATGGAGAAAAAACATGCGGGGGAAAAATAAAAAGAATACAAGGGTTGATCTCCATCTCTAATCATGATGATTACACAAAACTCAGCTGGACTTGAATTCGAATATGTACATAAATAATATACGTCAACCACTGTGTCATATAGAAAGCCACCTGGATGCAGTGCCCCAGCTGTTCTCCTTGAAGAAAGAGCAGACTAAACTTATCTGTGTGTATATGTGGGTGTGTTTGTGTCTGAGCTCGACCGAACCTGACCAGACTCAATATTTATAAATAAACTATAAAGAGCTATGTGTAATCATGTCTGTGTATGGTAAAACAGGAATGACTTTTTGCTTTTTATGATTCGGGAATAAAACGAAAAGGAATCCACCTGTTAACAAAATCCTGTCAACATTTGCCATTTTCAGGGCACTTTGTAGATGACTTGAACTTGGTGTTAAGCAAATTGAGTTGTTCGGCATCTGCAATTTTTTTGTACTCAGTCTAAACACTTTGCTAAAACTGCAGAGTTGCACACATTTATTTTTAATGTTCCATACAAGTATTTTGCAGCAAACATCTGTATCTCATATTGGCCCTTTGAACATCGTTAAATGAAACCCACAATAGAAACCAGATGTGGAAACATTCCTTCGAAGTCTGCATGTGTGTGTTTGTGTATGTTTACGTGTGTGTATGGGAAAGACCTGACCTGCAACTGGACCTCTGCTGTTTTCTGTGTTTGTCTTATTCTTTGTAGTGTTTTTTGTACCACCCCCATCGCTGTGTGTGTGTGTGTGTCTGTCTGTATAGGCCTCCCAAGGATGTATTCTGTTTGGTTTGGAAATTTGAGAAGGGCTTTCATAGACACCCAACTGCAAGGCATCTTTGAATCAGAGTTTTTACTTTTTTGCCTGATTAGCCTCTTAAGAAACAATTTTACAGCCCTTTCATCACACTTTGTTTTCTGTTCTCTCACTTTCACAAAATGTGCTTCCAAGAGAATCACTAAGTCCCTTCTACAGTTTTGATGTGGAGAAATTAAAAGCTGTTATGAGAAGAAGCACCAGATACATTGACAGCTAGCAGCTAGTTTGATGAGAAGAAAATCAGAGCGACACATGGTTATTTACACTATGAATCAATAGTTTTGGTCTATTTGACTGTAAAAATTAAGTCTGCTTCCCATTAGACCTTGGAGGTGCCGACCAAGACAGTTTGAGCTGTTTTTCCACACTGATTTTATAACTTTATATGTTATTTCAGTTGTCACATTAGCAGAGAACTGAACCCATAACCCTCTAATTTCATCATTAAACATGCTTTCAAAGGCTATTACCTATTACAAATAATAATGATTTAGGCAACATTTTCATCAGTGTATAATAATTCCTGGCACTTTCTGTTCTAAAATGTCATCACTATTACTTGATGTACTGTAGTAAGTGAAGGTTTTGACAAAAATGTCACTACTTTACTGTATAAATGAACAAATATAATATTTTTAAACAGTTTTTTACAAACTTTACATTAAATATGAATTTTTATTAAACAACACTTTTGAAGCACAACATATCACATATCAGGGAGTGTATGCCTTTCCACATTATTGGACAAAAAAGGCCTACATGTCAGACACTAATTAAATTGTTAGCAAAAGTGTTAAATATTGTGTCAACTTGTTGGTGTCGTTTGACTTCAGCAGGCTGTCGCAGTTAATGTGCTAATAGCCAAAACTACGGTTGTGTCACCTGACTGTCGACTACGCTGAAGTGCAGCTTCAACACAAATTTAGTGAAAGCTTTTTTTTTTGGTTGTTTTAATTGCTTGATACCAATTCTGTTGTTCTGTTACTCTGTCTCTCTGAGGGCTAAATATGAAAAACAAGAGCGAAATCTCACAGAATACAAATAACACTTTTTTTATTTTATTTCTGAAAAGTTATATAAGACAATTGGGAGTGCTTATGATTGAAAACAATGTAGCATAAAGCCTGCAGGGCAATAATGTAATAGAACTAGAATCCGGCTGAGATTTCAGTCATCTAAAGTGATAGGCTGCCAGATTCTGTCACATTTACATACAGCATCCAATTCACAGCTGGGAAACGCACTGTGACCAGCAAGATTGTCTTTTATTACAGTAGTTGTAGTTGTAGTTGTAGTTTAGTTAGCATACGATTTACAGAGAATGGAATGCTGGGTTGAATGTTTAGTATAATACATGTTTAATGCACTATTAATTAGTATAGTAAATGAAAATTCTGATATATTTTTTTAGGAATTTCTTTCTTCTGTTCAGCATAAAATCTGATATTTTGAAGAATGTGGAGACACAAACAGTTGCAGATCCCCCATTGACTTCCACTGCATTTTTTTTCATACAGTGGAAGTCAATGGAGACCAGCAACA
This sequence comes from Danio jaintianensis, assembly GCA_903798115.1. NCBI lineage: Eukaryota > Metazoa > Chordata > Actinopteri > Cypriniformes > Danionidae > Danio > Danio jaintianensis. Next base: position 5,757,096 of record CAIGQV010016645.1, read on the forward strand.
GTGTAGTTACATTACAAAAAATGTCAATTTTTTTTCGTTTTCACAAAACAAAGAAAGTCATACAGGTTTGGAAAAATTTGAGGGTGAGTAAATGATGACAGAATTTTAACTTTTGGGTCAACTATGGCTTTAAAAACAAAACCTAGGCTACAAGTATAGAGTTCATTTGGATGGCTCACAATATTCAGAGAGGCCTAGATGTTTTACAACACGGTGACAACTGTTCACATTTGGGCTAATTAAGTATATAGCTACCACTGTATTGCATCAGAGTGAAATATTATAAATATTAATAATGGCATAATTCTGAATGTACTGACAATTTTTACCAGTTTGCTTATTGTGCTTATTTATTTATTTCTTTTTTCTCATAGTATTTATATATACAATCACATTTTTTATTTCTGTATTTTCAGTATTTTACAAATTTCCTTGTTATTTGCTCTTTTTATTATTTTTTTTCAAAATACTTCTATGTAAATTAAATTGACTAAAACTTCATTCATTCATTCATTTTCTTTTCGACTTAGTCCCTTTATTAATCAGGAGTCGCCACAGCGAAATGAACCGCCAACTTATCCAGCATATGTTTTACATAGAGGATGCCCTTCCAGCTGCAACTCATCACTGGGAAACACCCATACACTCCCATTCACACACATACATTACAGACAATTTAGTCTACCCAATTCACATATAGTGCATGTCTTTAGAGCACCCGGAGGAAACCCACAGGAACACGGGGAGAACAACTGACCCAGCTGAGGCTCGAACCAGCGACCTTCTTGCTCTGAGGCGACAGTGCTACCCACTGCGAGCTCAACTAAAACTTCATTTTTATTTGCTCAATTACATTTTTTTTCCTGAAATTTCACATAAATGCCACACATTTCTTTTTATTATTATTACATTTTAAAATTATTTCTACATATTTAATTATTAGCTTAATTTTAATTGATAAAAACATTTCTGAATAGTTTTCGTAAGCAATACCAACACAGCTCTACAAATTTCTTCAGTCCACATTTCTTCTGCAGAGATAATTACAATGTAAACAAAAAATAAAATCAGGCATGGTATAAATATTTTAGGTTTTAGCACATTGAGTGCTGCATTTTCCCTCCATTTAATCAATATCAAAGCCCAGTTGGCAGTCTTACCAAGATGCAGCGTGATGTTGACTGAATTCGGGTACTGAACTCCATAGAACATAGACTGGCTCTGCCACCAGGTGGGCTCTTCATCCGTGTAGAAGTCTGTCAGGTAAGTGGCGTTACGATTTAGCTCAGAGTCGAAGGCGTCACACTGATGACAAGAGCGCGTGGACCCCGTCTGCATGCAGTAGTCCTCAGGTGGAATCCCGCACACATTTGAAACTATCACGGAACGATTGAAGGCTGCATTTTCAAATTTAGGTAAACAGAGGCTCGGGACGCCGTTCTCATCATAACATGAGTCCATTCCAGCAAAAACGAAGGAGATGTTGGTGAAAAGCAGAAGTAAAAGAGAGTGAAGTGCAGAGGAATCCATCCTTCCACAACGGCCTACAACAGAAACAACTTCAAAAGAGCCGAGCGCTCAAAAACAAGTCTAGCAAATAATCCAAATCAGAGCCACATGCTACAGGGAAAAACTTCAAGGGAAGTTCAGTAGTTCAGTGTTCAAAGGCAAGCATAATAAAGTATGTGCTACAGCAAACACACATGCAGATACACACATTTTGTGTAAGGAAAAAAAAACAATTCTGTTTGCATGCAGCAGTAAAGTTTCACAAAATATACAAGAGATGCAGTTCAGTTAAGCAGGAGAGGTCTACAGAAACTGGAATACTCCTTCATCTTCAGTCTTTTCCCTCAGTGCATTTTTCTTTCTAACAGCATGTGTTTCCTCTGTAACTGGGACACTAAGTCTCTTGCTCTCTCATACAGATTTACAGACAGACTGAGCAGAGGGAGGAGAAATGGGTGGAGGGGAGTCACTGGAGTTGACCAATAATTAGATAAATAGAGGGAGGCACTATACAAGGAAATGAGTTTAAAAAAAAGAGGGCTATAGTGGTGCCCTATAGGCGGGAGATAGGAATCACTGATATATTCTTCAGAGAAAAAAAAAAGAGGGGTAGTGGTTTGGCTAAAAGATATAATACCAAAAAGAAAAACACAGTGCACAATGCAGTACATTTTTCCCCACCTTTAATTTCCAAGGGTATTTTAACTTTTATAAGGGTAAACTTTCTAACTTTATTGAATGTATGGGTTATTAATCACATAATTTACATAATAAATGCAAATTAGAATAATAAGAATCTATGGGAAATACAATCAAATTGATCAACAAACTTCACCTTTGCATTGCACAAGTGGCACAGAATTAGCATCATATGTGGCATTTATTCAGATTTATTTAAAGATTTATTTATTCAGACTGTTTTATGCTGCTCAGAAATTACATTAATGCAATTACACTCTAGTTACAATTGCATAAATGAGTGAATGAATGAATCGATCTTAAAAACAGGAAAAAAAACCTTGCATTTCCACTGTCCCACATTTGCATGGCTATTGATGGAATTCACAAGAACTAAAAAGTTTTACTGCCTGACCCTTAAGACACATTGATGGATTTATAAAATGTGCATATTTTAGAATTTCAATCAAATATATATATATATTACATTATATATTGTTATATCTCACTCCACAACAAATCATTTAAATTAACAGTTTAAAACAATCAATCAATCAATCAATCAATAAACAGCCAAGTCTAAAATCACACAATTACCTACTATATTGTATATAAAATACAGGATATGACAAGAAGTATGTTTGAATTGATAGTAGAATATAGTCAAAAAGTCCTTGCATGACCTACTACTTCTGATGAGATTCTAAATTGGGTATATGATAAACATTTTACTGTCTCATGAGGCTACAGGAGAGGATCTGTGAATGGCAGCAAAAGTTTGCCACTGACCATGGTAAATCATATGACTAAACAACATGTTGAATATAGTCAAATTTCATACCTACTATACACACACTAATTTTATAACATACATTTATTTAATGGTTCCAAAACAATTATTTGTTCAAATAAGTTATATATAAGGTATGTGGTTTCAACACTGTTAACAAATGAGTATGAATCAGTCAAGCAACCAGTTCATTCAAGAACATTGAGTCATTGAGAAAGCTGGTGAAATAGAGAAAACAGACCATTGAAAACATTGTGTCAATATTAAGCTGAACAAATAACACAATTTAAATAACAACAACAAATTGCCATTTTATAATGGGTTACCAGTCTCACAATATTCTAAAAGTTATGTAATATCACATAAGTAGTACTATACTTATGTAATATTACATACAGTAGTAGTACTAATAATACTATTAAGAGTCCAGCTCTAGCTTGTTTAAAAAAATAGGCCTGTATGTAATAATTAAATTATTTACAGAGTATATAATTTAAGTCTGTCATTTCAGTTACTGAAGTGAATAAACAATTAACAAATTAAAATGGTCAAAAATCATTAATTTACATTGAATTGATCATTTATATATTTTTATCAATGGTACTCCTTTCCAAAACATAATCATTAATAAATTAGACGGTCATCTTACTCAAAATGACTTGGACTCTTTTCATTAAGTATAATTAATAAATAAATAAATAATGTTATTTGGTCTAATAATATACTGAATGATGATTCATTATCATGTACATGCTAAAGTCATCTTTGAACTTTGAGGCACAGTTTCCCATCTTCATATACATTTTTAATTGCAACCTCTTTTGCAAAACTTTCAGGTCTTACAAATATATTAATTTATTATTATTTATTATTAAGTATTACAAATCTGTTTGACATACTGACATAACCAGTGATGGCAAAAATTGTGGGAGCACTTTTTTCACACAACAGTAAATTAATATTTACACATGCAAATAACCTGAAGTTTTCTATGTACACATAAATATTTGAGACAATCACTGGTGCTTGACTTTTTCCTTCAGCAAACAAATTGACAGTCTTACAGTGTTTGCAGTAAATGATAGTGTAACTATTCATTTCAGTTGAGTTGAGTGTAATTTGATTGTGTGCACTCATTAAGACAAGGTAATCTCAAGCAACAACATAATCATTTGTTTAACAGACGCGGTAAAGAGTAAAGAGAACAGAGTGATTGATTTTCCTTTCTGGAAACCTTTTATATGAAAGAGAATTTGAGCCACACGGAAATGCAATCATTACAGAGGAACATGAGGAATAAACGCAACACACGCATGGCATTGCTTTTCATTGACAGGACTGTGATTGGACAGTAATTCAATTTCGTTGCAGCACAATTTCCTCTCTCTTTAGACTGCAATGCAAAAGACAACATTATTCAGGCATATGCAATAACGTGTCTCATATTTAATCTGCAAAATGTAAAGCGTCACATTTGCGATATAGCTGGATAAGTGGATTATATTTCAAGGTGTGAATGCTTTTCATTCCAACAAGAAAGACATTTCTGCATTTTATTGTTTAATAAGCAATCACCATACGTTTTAATGAAGAGATAAGCAGCAGTAAAGATACATAATGAGTTTTGCTTTTCACTGAGGCACAATAGGCAGGTTGCAAAAGAAAACTAACAAGTGTCACGATTATACTGAGTTTGATTCTCTTCAACGACGTCATTGCATGAACCAAGATCTGCAAGGTAAATTCTGCAGAATACCTAGCCTGAAATTGAAAACTAGCTTTAAAACTAAAACTTTGCTCCCATTATGTTGGTAGCATGTTATATGTTGTTACCATGTACTTAACATGTTCAAGAATATTGTTCACGTTTCTGGCATTACAACCATCTTTAAGACATTCTCTTGTGAAAATGAAGAAGATAATTAATTTGGTTAAACTATATTTAGCGCAGCAAAATGTGATATCACTGATTAATTTGTGATCATTGTTTAACTATATAGGGGCGACGCGGTGGCGCAGTGGGTAGCATGTTCGCCTCACAGCAAGAAGGTCGCTGGTTCGAGCCTCGGCTGGGTCAGTTGGCATTTCTGTGTGGAGTTTGCATGTTCTCCCCGTGTTCGCGTGGGTTTCCTCCGGGTGCTCCGGTTTCCCCCACAAGTCCAAAGACATGCGGTATAGGTGAATTGGGTAAGCTAAAATTGTCCGTATCGTATGTGTGTGAATGAGAGTGTATGAATGTTTCCCAGTGATGGGTTGCAGCTGGAAGGGCATCCGCTGCGTAAAACATATGCTGGATAAGTTGGCGGTTCATCCCGCTGTGGCGACCCCAGATTAATAAAGGGACTAAGCCGAAAAGAAAATGAATGAATGAATGAATGTTTAACTATAAAATCCATGTTGCTTTTTTGTATTTAAAGCAAAACATGGTTGATATTTGTAAGGGTTGCTACATGTTTATTGCATGGTTTAGCTCATTACTACAATGTTTTAGCATTTTGCTATGCTAAAACATCATAGTGATGGCATTATGTTAATATTGCTTAACACTGTTAACATGTCAAAAACATGTTGCTAGCATGTTTTAGAATATGTTACCATACTGCAGTAGCACATTTGGGTACAATAGTAGGCTGTTTTATTTGTTAGCTTGTTGCTATAATGTTTCATGCATAGTAATTATGTCCCAATATGTTCCTATCATGCTTTAACATGTTGCGAGTATATGTCCTATGCTAGTTGCTAAGCTTTGCTAGTGATGCAGGTCTGAAAATCATGAGCTAGGTGGATGTATGCTCTGCAAGATTTAACAAATGAGTTTTGACATTCTCAGTGAAAGTCTACAGGATTGTCATAGTGATGATCTGTTTCATGAAAAATTGAAATATGAGCAGTTTGAAAATATGTAGCAAAAAAATTGAGTTCACTTTGATAATCACTGTGAAGTTTGGTAGCTGTAGCTTTAAAGCTCTCAGAAGACATTTGACACGAAGTTGAAGATCCATAGTAGATCACTATGTTGGCCCAAGATGGCATAATTCAGAACAAACTCCCCCATAAATGTATGTCTACGTTTGAAGTTGCACTGGTAAGCTGGCATCTAATCAGCTTTGTTTCTGGGTATGCAGGGTGCAATCGAGTGGCTTTATAGCATTGTGCCACCGGGCAGCTCCTCGGAGCCACAACTGCTATAAAAATGGCCCATCATTATTTTATCAAGATGAATGAGCACACTTCACTCTGAGGACCTACTAAACATTCAGGGGGAAGTAAAGTGCAGGGGTTGGGGACCAGATATTCATTTATCATTTGCTGCACAAAATCTTGTTCCACCTTTGCAAGTAAACCAAAACCTTACAAGCTATTGTAGTAGCCAAATCTGTATTGAATACCTACATTCACATTCATTCATTAAGGAAACACTTGTAAGGCTTGAGAACTGATTAGGTAAGAGTGTACAGGAGTCTAGACCTGCACCTTTCCTCTTTCTCTATTCTTTGTTTCTACAGCCTCTGTTGTCTCTGTCTAATTAGCTGATGGTTAAAGAAGTCAGGGAACAGTCATTATATAAACCTTCATTAGGATGTTCCTCTCTTTCTTTTTTTTAGTGCTCATTTTCACCGAGCTGCTCCTCAGTGGCTTTGATTAGTGAGTCTAAAGTGCTTCAGAGAGCTGCGTGCTTGCTTGTGATGCATGTCGAATGTTCATTAAACTAGGCACATTGACATGACGTTTGTGTCACAGTATAGTTTTTGTTTGTTTCCTGTGTTTCAATGTAATTTTGTGCAGTTTAATTGCTTCTCTCAAGATATAACATTTGATATAATTACCAGTTGGTAAAATGTGATTGTCATCAGTTAAGATATGATTAAAACAGACTGCTGCTCTTGTTGAGGTCAATCAAATAGTGAAGCAAAATTGTACACGGACAAAATATACAAGGTTTAATTCATACTTTTCTCAATGCTCGGTCAATCAATCAATCAATCAATCAATCAATCAATCAATCAATCAATCA
>CAIGQV010016645.1:5770702-5790731 GCA_903798115.1 Danio jaintianensis
ATATAATATAATATAATATAATATAATATAATATAATATAATATAATGTAATATAATTCAACTAATAATTCCCAAATTCACAAGTGCTTGTTTCCTCATTTATTACCTAGAAATCCACACTTCTTTCTACGCGATTCAGAGTGTGTGCATGTGACCTTTACAAGATCCAAAAGTTCATTATTGTTCGTCTTGACCGGCCAGTCTCTGTAGGGCGTAAACTAAACTTTAGAGAAGTTGAGGTAGAGGTGTAGACCATCATCCACCCCTTTCTCTTCATCTGTCTTTTTTCTGTAAAGGTCTGTTTTTTCAAACTAAGTAAAAGGCCCAGCAGGAAGCCACAGCATCAACCCTGTACCCCACAGATGAAAGAGAGAGAAAAAGAAAAAAAAATAGATGGATGGTAAAGGGTGTGGAATCACAGGCAGAAAAAACACACACAATGAATGACAGATCTGGACTACAAAGTTTGTGAGAGGTTAAAAGAGACTTGAATTTCACTGATTTGATTTTTCTAATATTACAAACATGCACAACTCCAACAAAACTTGCTCTAGCCGTCATCCTTAATTCTCCAACTGATTTTTCACATTCCTCAAGAGACCAAACTGGGCCACGTCCCATACTTTTTTTTAACATGCAGTTCAGATTGTGGTTATGCACAATACATGCTAATGAAATGTCTGACTATTTCAAATATTCAAATCACCACGTGCATTTTTCATGCTTTGCTGGTCCACCCCGAGACTAAGTCCAGTAACCTCTTAAGCCTAGTTCACACTACATGACTTTAAACATCAGCAGATCTCTGTGCCGTTCACACTACATGACTTGATTTTGTGTCCTTAAATCGTTGTGGTGTTCACACTACACGACACTACGTAAATGATCCACAAGAGGGGGGTCACACACTACATGATCTGACAACAACTCGTTCCCCAACAGCTCAGTCAAGCTACCAAACCACAGCCAATGAAATGTTGAGGGAGGAGCCGGCAGAAAAAGCTGAACACTATTGGCTGCTTGTCTGCTGATGACATCACTGACAGCGTTTCAAGCTTTCAAGGGAGCGTTTAAAAACATCAGCTGATGCATCAGCAGATCAACCGCTCGTCTGCAAGGTTCAAGATGTGGCTTTAACACTAAAACTACCGAGGCAGTCAGAGAGTTTTTAATTTTTGTAATTTAATAACTCTTTGAAATAAAACTGACATATCTATAATACCCTGACGTTTCCTAAATATCTGTGTGTTTCTTTCTAACATTGTTTTGTTAATTACAAAACAGTAAAGAACTGAGTATTTCTACCATATAGGTCAAAATGACTGCATGCCTGTCTGCTTCTTTAAATATGCGTGCCTTTTTTGCCTAGAAACTTCCTGCTAACATAAACATAACTTTCCGATAGCAAAAACATAAATTTACTTCAGATATATCTTTCAAAACAGCATATTCTGTGCCGCGAAATAGCTCTGAAAGTGAAAATGAAAGCCCAGACCTTTGTGGATGTTCTACTGTCTTAACTACATATTTATTATAGGTTGTATTACCAAAAAGATAATATTTTTAGGGTAATGGTGTCATAAAATATGATGACAGACATTCAAAGCTTAATTTTTATATTTTAAGCTTTGAATGTAAATATGACGTGACAATATGATGTCTTATATGAGAACGGTCAGAATGAATGCTATGGTAATACTAATAGCAAAGACTATAGAATACACTTAAAGGGACTTTGCTAATAGTTATAGAATTCTAGTTCCACTGTTAATATAGCCTACTCTCATGTCCGTGTTAACGCAGAATGAAGCGAGTGCATCGATGCCCATTCTGACCAATCACAGACGTTTCTGTTGAGCTCCTGAGCACAATGGCCATTCAGCTCATGCTGATATAAAAAGTTGAAACATAGTTCCACAGCAATGCAGGACGCCTTATTAAAACTCTTTAATCTGATACTACAAACCGGACACTTTCCTGAAACCTGGACTACAGGTTTAATACATCCACTATACAAAAGTGGAGACAAATTTGACCCCAGTAACTACCGAGGCATCTGCGTAAATAGTAATCTAGGAAAAACTTTCTGTTGTATTCTAAATACCCGGACTCAAACTTACCTGACCAAGCACAGCGTCTTAAGTAAAAGTCAGATTGGATTTCTACCAAACCATCGCACCACCGACCATATTTTTACACTTCAGACACTAATTAACCAACACGTTCGTAATAAAAATAAAGGTAAAATTTACGCATGCTTCGTAGACTTTCAAAAAGCGTTCGACTCAATATGGCACGACGGCCTATATTATAAAACACTAGAATCAGGAATAGGAGGAAAAGCCTATGACATCATTAAATCTATGTACACCAAAAACAGATGCGGAGTTAAAATTGGCGATAAAAGAACTGAATTCTTCGGTCAAGGTCGTGGAGTGAGACAGGGCTGTAACTTGAGTCCAACCTTGTTTAACTTATATATTAACGAGTTAGCAACATTACTGGAACAATCCGACACACCCGGTCTTACACTAAATAACTCTGAAATAAAAGCTCTTCTATATGCAGATGATCTACTGCTATTATCAGATACTCCACAAGGTTTACAGCAACATCTGGACCTGCTAGAAAAGTACTGTCAAAACTGGGCTTTAAAAGTTCATATCAAAAAAACTAAAATCATGATTTTCCAGAAAAAAGCAAGATTACAGGATTACAGATACACGTTTACTCTTGGAAACACTGTTTTAGAACACATTCTACACTACGATTATCTTGGTCTAAAAATCAGCGCATCGGGAAGTTTTAATTTAGCAGTGAATTCACTAAAAGAGAAAGCGAGACGAGCGTTCTATGCCATCAAAGGTAAACTTAAACAATCAGATATTCCTGTAAAAGTCTGGTGTAAAATATTTGATAGTGTTATTTTACCCATAGCTTTATATGGTTGTGAGGTTTGGGCTCCAGATTGTCTAACAGATTACACCAAATGGGACAAACATCCAATAGAATCTCTGCATGCTGAATTCTGTAGAAATATTTTAAGAGTTCAGAGAAGAACAGCTACTAATGCGTGCAGGGCCGAATTAGGCAGATACCCACTATTAATACATATCCAAAAACGCTTTCTTAAATTCTGGACACACTTAAATTCAAGTCCTCCAAACACACTTCAACATGAAGCCCTTAAAACCCAAGAAATGAGACTTAAAACCAGTTCAATCTGTCAGATGTCACTTAAACTTCAGAACAACACCACTGAAAAACAACAAATCATAATTAATCAAATCATTAAAACTAATCAAAACTCATATTTAGATCATTGCGATAACGTGAGTGAAACCCAAAGTAAACTAGAATGTTATCGTTCTTTAAACAGAGAATATAATCTATCAGAATATCTTTACAACGTTAGAGATGTAAAACACAGACGAATCCTCACCAAATACAGACTCAGTGATCACAGTCTGGAAATAGAGAAAGGCAGACACAGACAAACATGGCTTCCAAAACAAGAACGTATCTGTGTTCATTGTGATAGAGGTGACATTGAGACAGAGACACACTTTCTTCTGTACTGTGATAAATATAAAGAGTTTAGAGAGAAACATTTGAACAAAATGTCTAAACTTATACCAGAGTTTAACAGCTCTTCAGAATCAGATCAGATGAAGATTTTATTGGGTGAAGATAAACATCCATCAGCTGCTGCTAAATTCATTTATCAGTTACACACCTTTAGAAACAAACTATAACACTTTTATCTTCATCTGACACCATTTAAAATGTAAATGTATATACTTTAAAAGTTTATATTACAAATGTTTACTTTATAACTTATATTGTAAATATCTTATAGGTCTCTTATATTTTGTATTTTATGATCCAGCACCTTTAGTTTAATTTGACCTTAATGTTTGTTATTGTATGTTACTGTATGTTGTTTTATGTTTATGCTTTGGCAATATTGTAAGTTCTCACAATCATGCCAATAAAGTACCTTGAAATTGAAATTGAAATTGAACTGATATGCTCTCATTGGCTGCAGCTCGTCACTACAACTGACCACACGTGGGGTCGAGTCGGCCGACTGCTCTGGAATATTCAGCATGCTAGATATTGGATTTCCGTCTGCGAGGTGTCGGCGACGCGTCAGCGAGCGTCTTTGATGCGTTGTTCAGTAGTTCACACATAAAGACTGCCGAGCGCCGAGCACCCGCAGATTTTTCCCCGATCACAGCCCGATCTGTCGGCGAGTTCGTTAACTTCCAAATCGGGCTCAAATCGGGCTTAAAATCCTGTAGTGTGAACTAGGCTTTACTTGCACGAGGATGCGGAGACTTAATTTATACATTTACATTGTCATCTCAAAAGACCTTCATAGCCAAATGAGACAAATAACATTAGCAAGTCGCCAGCCACCAAAAATGACAAGTCTCAAGACAAGCTCACACTTTCTGTAGAGTTACTTTATTTTGTTGTATTTGGGAAACCTTGTCATACTTGACATTGAGGATAAATTCCAATGGGAAGTGGGCATCTTTATGTACTAATTATTTCAAAACACACAGACCTTGAAGTGGGGGCTTTGAGTGAAGCAGGACAATCTGTGATGTTTCTAGTGTCAAATATGTTCTTGTTTTATTCATAAAACATGAATCATTGTCTAAATATCTGCAATTTTGGTAGAGATTCATTTTTTTATTTAGCTATTTTTTGAAAATGGATAAAGATTTAGCTGCTTAGGCCAATTTAGGGAAAAAAGCAAGGAACAGTTAGACTGAAAGTCCTTCAAAAGTGATTTTGTGCCTCTTTGTGATAGTCGTTCTCTTGCAAAAAATTCTTGACATGACAGTCAAATCTATCATTCACTAAGAGACTTGTGCGATAGCTCTTCATGTCGGTTGTTCAGTTTGGTTTAGAATGCCTCTAAATTACCAGTTTCTCTAAACACCGGAATGGCCGTGTGATATGATTTATTTTGCAGCATCTTAAAAAAAGGAAATTAACACAGTAATAATAAATTCAACTTGCACTTCCGCTGTCCCACATTTGCATGGGTATTAATTGAAGCCAAAAGAACTGTGTTACTGCCTGACCTTTAAGACACATTGGTGTAATTATAAAATGTGCACATCTTATAATTACAATCAAAAATCATGATACATGTATTGTAGCTCCCCTCACACCACAACAAAGCATTTAAATGAACATAAATCAATCAATCAATCAATCAAATTTTAAACAGCAAGCCACAACTAATTGATGTTTGATCAGATCAGATGATCAGATGTTTTGGATGGTTGTGTTAATTGCATGCTTGACTTTACACTTACATTTAGTCATTTAGCAGGCGTTTTTGTCTAAAGCGACTTACAATTGAGGAGACAACGATTTAATGATTCAACAAGAAAAGGCAATACACACAAGAAGTGCTAATTATACAAAGGAACAGTTAGTTCTCAGAAAACTAAGTGCTCGAGTAAGAAGGGGGGGGTGTTATTTTTTAATTACATTTTTTTAATGTCAAGTCAAGTCAAGTTGAGCTTTATTGCCATTCCGCTGTGGACATGTGTGGACATACAATGGAATAAAATGTCATGTCTCACAGGACCACTGTGCTATGTGAATAAACAATCATAAATATGAACACAACACTGGATGTACCACTTATACATATCTATAATACCGGTAATCTAACTATACTAACTTCTAACTAGGGCTGGGGGATAATTTGATAACGATAATTTTTTACGGTATATTCTTTTCCGATAAAACTATAATGACTATAATGTTTATACATTATGCGTAAGGCTGCGCAGGCATTTTGCAGCCTGCACTTCCGGATGCTGCACGTAGTACAAGTTTACAGCCATACAGTGTTAGTTGCACTTGGAGGAGTAAGAAAAAAAAAGAAAAGGTTGTTGACAAGAAACATCATTAAACTTCAGTAGTCTGGAGCTAGGGCCTACATAGTTTTTTTGCAATCTGACACAAAACAGAGACCCGTGCACTGCAAACTGCGTAGACGACTTGTGCCATCAAAAACAGGCAACACCATAAACCTTTCATCATTTAAAACAATGCCACCCTTATGAAGATGCTAAGAAATTATAGACCCAAACAAGCGTTGGTAAATGTGGACCATCTACAAGCATCAGCGCAACTACCCAGCAGAATCTCATGTCATCCTTTTCGACAGCCGTAACGAAAGGACATAGCTATATGACAGACCACACAATACCAGACAGAACATCTCAATAAACACTTGATGCTTGCTGTAAACTGCAGGCTGCATTATTTACGGGCATTTGTTACGAAATTGATAGGATCTTTTGTTGTCAAAGCTTATGTTTCCTTAATATTAAGATATATTTTTTAAAATCACAATTGTCCCTCATTGACGGTAAAATAACCAGCCGTTATATATTTTATATATGTTTTTAAAATTTATATTTTCCTGCAAGTTTGACGCAAATTACACTGATTACACTGTGGCCAGCTTTGCTTATTAAAAAGTCCCTCGCCTGAACTCGCCGCGAGTAAGATGGATAAAATGAAAGGACATCATCAACGAGGAGAAATCAGATGCTCAAAACATAATCTTTAAAATAATGACATATTAAAAATGCAGCAAATATATGGCAGACATTTGTGATAGCTACAACAACAGTGGATCATTAATTAAATCCTTATTTTCCACGGAGCGAAACAACATCCACCCGCACAGTTGTGTAAGACGGGCACAAACAAAATATATATTTTTCTTTGAAAATTAATTTTTTTGAAACAAATTTCGTTTTGTATAGTTTGTTTCTTAATTTTAATGTATTTTTGGTTGGTCAGTTATCTACAACATAAACAAGGAGAATGAATAACATCTGAGGTGAAGAGCTTCAAAACAAGTCCGCTAACGCTTTAGCGCCAAAACAATCCATTAAACTGTTTTCACGGTTTGAATTTTATTTGTTTAATCAAGTGGTTTGAACGAGCAGAACAGTCTTTACAAACTATTGGCAGCACTGAAAGTATTCTTGGATTACCTCGGAAGAACGAACTTGGTCTGAAGGATGAGAGAACTGGTTGTGTAAATGGAAATGCTCCCCGCATGTCTCAGCGCAAAGCATAACTTAACCTTTAAATGGTCATGCTTAATCAGTCATCGATAAGGTCTATTAAGGTCTATCGATTAAAGGGTTATTGACAATCAATAGATTATCAAGTAATCGTTAGCATTCCTAAATGAAATACATTTAAGGATATTTCACCCTAAATTCACCATACTCACCATTAAAAGGATAGTTCATCCAAAACTGAAAATTCTGTCACCATTAACTCACCTTTTACTTGTTCCAAACCTGTTTTATATTTTTTTCTGATGTTGAACAATAATATACAATAACTTGTAGGGTAATGTCTTTGGTTGTTGAAAACTTGAACAGTAAATGCTGAAAAACTATTAAAATTGTTCTTTTCTTTATTGTTTTTTTAAATTTATATTGCCAGACAAACATTTAACAAAATTTGTTAAATCTGCTGCACGAGGCATCTAAAGAAATTGGCATGCTGAAAAGCCTTAAAAATTGATAGATATAAAGATTTGACATTTAATGTGATAATTATCGATATCGACTGATATGAAAAAAATTATTGACTTCAATAATTATTGACTTCAATAATAAAAATCAGCATATTTCAGATGACAACAACAAAAACAAACAACACTTATATTCTGGAAAATATGGTACATTGAGGTTTCCTGACTAAATAGAAGAAACATTTCTGCATTAATTTTAACTGATGTGACACAAAGTGTAAGCTGTGATGTCTGTTTTACAAACAAATGACACTTATCAATTATTTGGTAAACAAATCATTTAGGCTTTTTGGAGTTTGCCACTGACTTCCTATTGCTCAAAACATGTTTAAATTTTTTACAAACCACAGTGACATTTAGATTAAATGGCTCTAATAATTAGGATCTCTATAATGATAATTTGAAATGGGAACTAATCTTCTTGTGAACAAGCAGAACCAATTTACCAACTAAAAATAGCCACTGGCCCCCTTTTTTATTATTATTATTTTAAGAGTCAGTGGTTCCTTAGTCATTTTACCCAGTCTGGAGGACTGACCTTCTCATCTTCTGGGTTTGTTCATTTCCTCTTATTTGATATTAAGCACTTTATTATTGGTTTCTTTGTTAAGTAAATGTCTGCTAGTGGCATAAAAATGAGGTCCTTTGCCATCCAATAATTACACCTTCGTTTTTAGAATGTTACCTCCATCTTTGCTAATACTCCTATCATGCAATTAACAACAACCATTTAAGTGAATATTACATGGCCTGCTGCTAAAAACTGCTTTTGTCTGGCTGTCTGTGCCACTGTCATGTCTTTCTGGTAAATTAATAACTGTGGCGTAATGATCGTACCATATCCAGAGCGAAGGGAATTCCATAGAAATAAAGACAGCTTGCTGCTACGCATTAGTGCATCGCAATTAAATGAATAATTAATAGCACTGCATTGTATTAACCCCAGAATTAATTTGTGGATGTTCAACCAGTAAAAAAAATCAATGTCATCAGCATAATGTGACGACTTAGAAAGAGTATAAGTGACTTTGAAAAAGTGGTGTGGTAAGGTCGATTCCTGGGTTATTGACGCTGAGCCTTTTTTTCAGGTCTTATAAATAAGGATGTGTTATTTTACAAAATTGCCCAGAGAGGTAAAGCGAGAGTTAATATTAGCTACTGTACATGAAGCAGTCAATTTAAAATGAATTTATTCTATAATTTTTTAATATTCATGTTTAAAATTTTAATCATGTGCCTACCATGCAACCTATTTCACTATGGAATGTTTTCAAGTGTCCCAATTTTTTAAGGAGTCTAATTCAGTTAAAAAAGCAGGACAAACGGTAATTTTCCCATAATAAACAAATCATCAAATTTAAAATGAATGAATGAATGAATGCATAAATAAATAATGGAATGGTGTATTCACTTAATCACTTATACTTTGAAAAAGAAAACTTAATGTGTGACTTAATTAAAATGTGATTTCCATCTTTAAAATCAATATGGTGCAAAATCAATATGATGTACACCAAATTGGAATTTTCTCATAATATACACATCACCAAATTTAAAATAAATGAATGGATGGATGGATAGATAATCAGAAATCAGAAAGAGCTTTATTGCCAGGTATGTTCACACATACGAGGAATTTGTTTTCGTGACAGAGCTTCTACAGTGCAACAAAATTACAGAGACAGGACAAAAAACAGATAATAAATATATTTAAAAAATAAAAGTTGTAGTGAATGCAAATATACAAATTGACAAGTGTATGTACAGGAATATTACTATATACAATAGCAGCTGTTATGTGCAAATTAGCATGTAAAGTATGTTGTTAAATAAGTGTTTATGTGTATAAAAAGTGTATAGCAAGTAGTGATGTTTGTTCCATAATTACTATCATCAAGTGTTCATGAGATGGATTGCCTGAGGGAAGAAACTGTTTCTGTGTCGGGCTGTTCTGGTGCACAGTGCTCTGTAGCGTCGACCAGAAGGTAAAAGTTCAAAGAGGCAGTGTGCTGGGTGTGAGGGGTCCAGAGTGATTTTGGCAGCCCTTCTGCTTGCTCTGGATAAGTACAGTTCTTGGAGAGTAGGGAGGGTTGTACCAGTGATTCGCTCAGCAGTCCGAACTATTCGACGTAGTCTTCGGAGGTCGGATTTGGTAGCTGAGCTAAACCAGACAGTTATTGAAGTGCAGAGGACTGATTCAATGATGGACGTGTAGAACTGTTTTAGCAGCTCCTTTGGAAGGTTGAACTTCCTCAGCTGACGAAGGAAGTACAACCTCTGTTGAGCTTTTTTGACAATGGAGTCATTGTGAGTGTCCCACTTCAGATCCTGAGAGATGGTGGTGCCCAGGAACCTGAATGACTCCACTGCTGCCACAATGCTGTCCATGATGCTCAGTGGGGGGAGAGCAGGGGGGTTTCTCCTGAAGTCCACTATCATCTCCACTGTTTTGAGCGTGTTCAGCTCCAGGTTGTTGTGACTGCACCAGACAGCCAGCTCCTTAACCTCCTGTCTGTAAGCAGACTCGTCACCGTCCTGAATGAGGCCGATAAGTGTGGTGTCGTCTGCAAACTTCAGGATTTTGACAGAGGCGTCCTTTGAGGTGCAGTCATTTGTGTACAGGGAGAAGAGCAGAGGGGAGAGGACACACCCCTGGGGGGCGCCAGTGCTGATTGTGCGGGTACTGGATGAGAATTTTCCCAGCTTCACCAGCTGCTGCCTGTCCGTTAGGAAGCTGTTGATCCACTGACAGACAGAGTTGGGCACGGAGAGCTGAGTTAATTTGGGCAGGAGAAGTTTTGGGATGATAGTGTTGAAAGCCGAGCTGAAGTCAACAAACAAGATCCTCACATAGGTCCCTGGTCTGTCTAAGTGTTGCAGAACATAATGCAGTGTAACGGTGTATTCACTTAATCACTGATACTGTAAAAAAAAAAAAAAACTTATTAATGTGATTTCCATCTTTAAAAACAATACAGTGTCATGTACAGCACATCAGGAAAAACTCAAACCTATTGGGGAAAATATATTGTGAAATAATAGTTGATTTATTAATTGAGTTAAAATGTTTTTTGAGGAGAGAAAACCTGCTCCACTTTCTCAAATCTTTTTCTTTACTTTTTTTGGCCATTTCGGCATTTAGCCTCTTTCTAAGTTGAAGTTCTTTTTCTGTTCTGTTTCTGTTTTTTTTTTCCATTCTCTTAAAAAATAATTTGTAACTTATTCACTGTCTGTCTCTTTAGTTTTTTTTGTCCTTTTTATTTGTTTGCAACAATGTGTGTTCTCTCGTAAAACTAGAAAAAAAAGTAGCCTTTCGAAACAGTCATAACTTACGCCCCCTTGTCTTACCTCAGGACAATCATTGCGTTATTTGTTTGCTCACAGTATGTGTGCTTGCATTTGTGTTTATCTTTCTTCAGACTTCTGTAATCCTTGTTTTAGCTCTATGTCTTCCTCTTCATGAGCTGTCAGAATTCATTCTCCTCACTTCTTTCCATCTGCGCTTCTCTCTCACACACGTTCTCTCTCTTTCCCTTAGGCAAGGAGCCTTGGGCAATTGTGCATTTATTCATCAGTTTGCTCCTTTGCACCCCTTTATATGTATTTCTGTGGCGCGCACACACACACACACACACAAACACTCACACACGCTGGTGTTCTGCTGTCAGTAGCACAGATTAATCAGTCAATCAGAGAGAAAGAGAACGTTCTCTGTGATAAGAGACAGACTCAAGGAGATGGTCCATATGTCTCTCTTGACTGTCATTATCCCCTTCTCAGGCGGACGTTTGCATCTCTTCAACTCCTTCACAGACACATGACCTTCTCACTCGCTCAATAATGCACATGCGCTCTGTGGCTGCTTTACTTTATCACTGTTTCGCTTTCATATTCAGTTCATATTTTTTTAGAATATCAGCATTCCACTGCTGCACCCTCACAATTTGTAAGAGAGAGAAAGAGTGTTGATGGGCAACTAGAGAAAATGTGCAAAATGATTTTTTTAGGTCAATTTATCAAGCAATATTAACAATAGAATAATGAAACACCCATAATATTGTATAAATAATTAATTCATCATTCATTTTCTTTTCGGCTTAGTCCCTTTATTAATCTGAGGTCGCCACAGCGGAATGAACCAACTTATCCAGCATATGTTTTACGCAGCGGATGCCCTAAATGCTACCCACTGCGCCACCGCGTCATCCAATTAATTCATCATTAATTACAAAATAACACTAATACAACTTTAAAATAATAGCAATACTATTATTTTAAAACGTTAATAAATACTACATAAGGCTAATAGAGCTGAAGATCACTTGTCATGTTTTCAACCACTTATTATTTTTTATGCACATTTTTGATAGAAAAAAAAATGTAAATGATTAAAATCATGCAAAACTGAACATTAATAAATACTATATTACTTCATACTATATAAATACTATATTACATGGTAGTATTTATAGTTTTCAAACACATTTCAGCAAAAGTATAAGAGAGGAGGCAAAAAAGATTAAAACACCAATGTGTAAACAAATTTAAATATGCACATATATTGTTGCTTAAGCTAGAATGGAAGCACATTTATATGTAATAAATGTGGATAAAGAAAGTCTTATCCTAAAGTCTGATGTCTAATAAACAACTTATCTGCAAAAAAAGAAGTTCATATACTGCACTTTCAGAACTTGCTCCTTTCTGTGCTAAAAAACAACAACATTAAAACATCAAGCATTGCAAAACAGTCCTCCATCATGCAGGCTATAACGTATATGCAAATTAAGCCAGTCCTCAATCCAATCACCGTTATCAAACATGCTCAATTGACAGAGGGGTTTTAAAAGCCATAATATGATTTATGGGGTGTGCGCTGCGATTAGACGACTTGTGCAAGAAGCATGCAGCGTGTCAATAAGGAATGAAAAAGCGAAGCTGTCACTGTCATCAGCTCTCCCTAAGCACTGAGCACTGTTTACCATCACTCATGTGGAGTTATGGTTTTTGTGTAGTAATGAGATTTCCGGCTAATTCCCCCCTGAGGAGCGTTAATTGTAGAATAATAAGTGGAACGTCAATACCAGACTCACGGGGTTGTGTAGTGTTTGTAAGGCCACATTGTGCTTCTACTATTGTTTTTCTCGCCTATCTACAGGGTTCAGAAAATAACTTCTCCGTTAACGGTCAATAATGGAACTGGTTTTCAGGGTCATTTTTTACCTTGGTAAAGGAAAATCTTACAATTACCTTATTAATTATAGTAGATGCTATATTAGATACTTACATTTTTCCAGTTAACATTTTATATAAAGCTATAAAACCATTTTTACAACACAAAAACTACTGACACCCACACCCACATACAATAAGAATCTGCTGCTTTAACTTTCATGAATACTGTTTTGCTAAAAACTTTTTACACTTATGCAGGTTCTTTTAGCATTAGAAAATATAACCTTTATTTTAGTCAAAAACAAGTGGCGCCCACTGATTATATATTGATGAAAAACTCCACACTGATAAGGGAAAACCTAGATATTCACAGAATTTGTGAGGAAGATGAGTTTTTTTCTTCATTCAATATAGATTAGAGGATTGAAATAAAAATTTAGCTGCTTTATTTGAGAGGTTTAGTGAAGGCAGGTCATTTTAAATCCATGTTATGAACAGGAAAGCACATTTTAAGGATATGGATGGCAGCTATAAGCTTTGATCTGTCACAACATGCAAGTTTTGTATGAATGCCTTGTTTTGGTGTGCTTTCCTTTGTGGTTGTTTGAACCACATTCAACTGCATCTACACAACAAAAACAATCTGCCCAAAAGTATTTAAACTACCTCTAAAAGTGACTAAAAATAAACGATACACCTATATGGAAATTTTGGCCAATTTCGATAACAGATAAACATTTGTTTGGAATCCAATAAGTGATATATAGGGTGATAAATATAATTTTTGTTCTAAATTTTATGCAGTTTAGTGTTTGTATACATTTATTTTGTAATACGATTTATTTTTTGGCTGATGCTGATAACCAATAAGTCTTTATAATCGGAAGCTTTTAACAAACGTATGTAAGGCAAAAGACACCCTTTAGACCCTGTTTACATCTTTATTTTGTGCTGTACACAGACCATTTTAACAAAAATACAACTCAATATCAGGTGTAAAAGGGGTCTCCAAACATCTTGTTAATAAGAGAATTTACAAATTTAAGTCGTGCACTAATGCACATGACTGCTTTTTGGTGTTTGCAATGCTTAAATAAATATAATAAAAATAAATAAATAAATAAATAAATAAACAAAAATAAATCTGATGCAATGTGCACAGATCAAAATGTAATGCCACAAATGAACACTTTCATTTTTACATTTTTACATAAATCACAACACGTGCAAGACATTGAGTTAAAATCTACATAATACTTACATTTTTGAGGTTTAACTTCTAATTTTGCTAGCATGATCACCATAAACTCTAATCAATTTCTGATCTGTGTCCATCTGTGTCTGTTTGTAGCCTCTACACATGTTAGACTGTAAATATTGTGTTGAGTACATTCAATTTTGCTGGTCTATAAAAGTAGATGTATTTGCATTCTCTACCTTTGGCTCACTCCTCTCGGGATGTAGCTATACATTAATTAAGTGCATTCATGTCTGACGTTCCTTTGCAGTGGCAATGTCTGCACACTCAATGAGGGAGACCAGGCAAGAAGATTACAGCCTGAGGGCAGCCAAGACTCAGCTTTACCCATACTTTTTTTCCCCTCAACACAGCCACAAACACTCCGAAATGGGTTTGAGAGGTTGTGTGGCATGTGCCCTATACTACCACTGACTGAGAGGCACTATATAGTCAGTGCTCTGGCTCTCTGCATCCTAAATGAGATGTAGATTATATCATGTCCGACTGCAAGTCAGCACTGCAGTTAACCACACACATTTGCTTGCACATTTTCCATATAGCCGTAAATGCATACCTGTTTCCTGATGCGTTCAAACATTTATCAAACGAGTGTACAGACCACTCTTAAGGAAAATTGAATTTGTAGGTGAGATGGCAGAAAAAAAAGTGTACTTTTAAATGTGCTTACAGACACACACAAACTCTTTCTCTTTCTCTCTCTCTCTCTCTCTCTCTCTCTCTCTCAGGTCGCTTTCTGTATTAGTTCACTAGGTTTAGGAGAGTGTGCTATTTTGTGTATGTTTTGGGTAGTTTAGTTAAGATGTTCTGTAGCTGAACATGACTCTTTTCATGCTTTTCTTTTTTCATCAGTTTAGTTTGTTGAGTAGCAGTTTTGAATAGTAGCAGTTGAATAGTGTTTTTTTTTTTTTTCATATTTCTTTCTTTGATTTAAGCACCTCTCTATATGTCCTCTCCTCTAGGTAAATTGTTATTTATACACATTATACATAATTTTCTTTCACTGTACACACGCACGCACACACACACACACTTAAAAAATAATATTTTTTGCTGCTTGTTCAAACTACTTATTTAAAATGAGCTGAATCAACACAATTCTTGAGTTTTTTTGGGGACAACTTAATAGTTTTATGTTCAATCCACTTAAATTAGCAAAATCATTTAAATTAACTTAATCTATTTGTGTTGGGACAACAAAGGAATTGTGTGGAACCCTGCATTTTTTACAGTGTATTATATGTTGAGTCATAAATATCGCTAGCTTAATACTAACATATGAGGGAGGTAACAGATTATCCTAGTCTATCGCATCCAGGAATTCACCAGCATTAACCCCACAAGTGCAAAGAAAATCAAACGCTGCATCACAGAGTTATACTTCTATGCTACTGTATTATGCATGAAAAACATAGAGACTGATTGCACTCTGTTCTCATTCTTCAAGCCAAACCTCTCTTCAGACAAATCACATCTTAATAAAGCATTAGACTGAACGTCTCCTGAGTAAAGCTACACCTCCTTTCAATGGTTAAGGGCATTTGCCATGACAACTGTGGTTTTTCGGTATAAAAGACTTTAAGACTGACTAGTTCCATGTTCTCCCCGTGTTCGCATGGGATTCCTCCGGGTGCTCCGGTTTCCCCTACAGTGCAAAGACATGTGCTGTAGGTGAATTGGGTAAGCTAAATTGTCCGTATAGTGTATGTGTGTATGTCCTGGTCCTCCAGATTGGGGGTTGAGCATTGGGCTTACAACTCACCTCATAAAAAAAAAAAAAAATAGATGTTACAAAACTCCAATATGGTGCGGCTAAATATCAACTTCGATATAAATGGCCCTAGGAGTAAGTAAGTAAGACTGACTAGATCTCATTATGGAACAATGCAATGAGAACTGTCAATCGCCTATACACCAATAGTAAAAGTATATAAATTCTTTATGAAAAATACATTACGGGACACAACAGCAACAACGGTCTTTGCCAAACTATTGTGAGTTTAGTCCTCGGCTATGGCATAAAGGTGGAGTGATACAAAGGTAAAGCATTTAGAGGAGTGCTGTTATCAATGCGGTATCATACAGCTGGAAAAAGCAATCAGATTCACAAACCAGAAAGAACTTTTGTGTACACGGACAGTAAAATTTATCAAGGTATTTACAGTAGTATATATGAAAAAAAGTTGCATTTGAAGTTAAAGTGTATCTTAACACCTGTGGACAGATTAAGCACTGTTGGCCATGAAACTGTTCAATGAGTTCAGTGAGAATGTGCCTATAGGCATTTTACAATTATTAGGTTTATAAAGCTGTCAAAAACCACCTACGTTTATATAAATCATTCACCTTCAGGATTTATACAGAGAGAACAACGTGTCTCGTTGACAGGCAAAGTAAATGAGCTACTCTCTAACTGCTCATTTTTCAAATGACTAAAGACTAAATCATTTCTTAATGACTGACTCACTCCACCTAGACAACTGACCCTGGCTGAGGCTCGATATTTAGCTCCTGTTAAGAAATGTAGGAGATAATGAGAACATTTCTCACAATCTCCCTGAACCTGACATTGATGGGTCAGTAACTCCCTCTGAAGTCCCTCAAGGCGAGTCTTTTCAGTCTGTGGCCATTTTTGTGATGCCCGCAGGCTGTCTTTTTTTCTTTTTGAAAGGCAAGTATAGCTTCAACTTGAATGAAAGATCAAACTCTCTGTTAATGCATTTACCAGACATTATACACCCACTGGCCACTTTATTAGGTCCACCTATTCAACAAGACCCAGCCAATGATAGTGGACCCACTCATTTGACCATCTCAAATACAGTGCCTGTTCACTTTTCAGAGCTCTATCAGTCAAATCCATTCCACTTGAGGAATGTCCTAATGAATTAAACCCCATTGCCCATTTTCGCTACAACCTTGGATTCTATGCTAACATTTCTTCAAATCCATTCCACCTGGCTCATTCAGAGGTTATATAAATTGAACTCCATTCTGTGTATTCATTACTCACTCCTCACAAGATAAACTAAGCTGGTATTTAAGTAAATGTTCATTATTTTATGACCTCCATAGTCACAAGTACTCAGTCCAATAGAGCAGTGGTTCCCAACCATGGGATGATAAAACAAATTATGGTTTAATACAGTTTAACATGCCTTTTAAATAATAATTTAAAATGTATTTGATTACAGCTACTTGAAATATCTGAGGTAATTACCTTACAACATTAAGCAAATTTCTTACACCATTTGTGCCTTTCTACTGTAAAAAAACATGGAAAAACTTTTATTCAAGCTGTCTGCAGTTGTCGTTCAGACCATAGACTGAACCAAACAAAAGCCATATATACATATTCTTAGTAGATAGTAAGTCGACAACCAACATTTTTGTTCATTTAAAATCCGGCCTAATTTAATTATCCTAACAACTAATAACTAAATTATTGTCTGCTAGGGTTTTTAAGGGGTTGTTAATCTTTAAATATGGGTCTCCTGGAAAAAAAAGGTTGGGAACAAGCATGCGCATCAAAAAAGTCATGTGATTTTGTTTTAACAGACCATAAGATAACAAAAATGCGAACAATGGGATGGCATTAATGGACAAACCAGCAGACTGACCATATTGCACAACATCTGAAATGTTATTTTGGTCATTCTAAAATTCCTCCGTCAAAGTCCATCATCACAGTGGTTCTGTATTATTATCTCCAGAACTGTCTTGAGTGGCTGTGCACTCAAAGAGTGGTCTCGCACCATCAAAAGCCACTGCATGTTCATTGCATTTTGATGTAAACTATGCTTTATTCGCAAATGTTTTATGCACTATTCCAAATTTCAGCAATAATCTAATTTGCATCTTTGGATGGAAATATAGCTAATGATGGCAGAATTTTTATTTTTGGTTGGACAAATCACTATCAGTGTCAGTGGCACTTACCGGCACACTTTCTCTGAAGCTCATTATCCCCTCCCACACATAACAACTACTTATCAGACGCTCAGATCCAAACATCAGTATGATTTATTTATTAGAGTTGTGCTCTGCAGCTAATCCGGGTTCACTTCTACAGGTCAAATCTGATCAACATTCAGGTGTAGTTTTTCCCCCTATAACACTCAGCAGCTCTTTCCAGAAGCCTCTGATTCACAGGTCTCTCTTCCCAGCCACCCCTTAAAACAGAATTACTGTCTTTATGGCCGTGCACACAGCTCACATTTGTGCTGAGGCTGTTCGTAACTTGCTTTTTCCACACTTCTGAAGGTACTGTTCATGGGTATTAAATAGCTAATCTTATTTAACATGCATAATCATTTTACTCAACCAAGTTTGGTGGGGGGTTCATGTTACACTCTTGGAAGAAATGGTTCAATATAGATGCCTAATGAACCTGTTTTTCTATGAGTGTAGGCTGTCATGCCTCTGAGATTCTTTTACAGCCTTTTTATTGTACACCTGTGGATCTGATAAACTCAATATTCATGTTTCAGCGACTGCGAGAGACAAGTAATGAAATTATTGCAAAATAAAGTGGCACTTATAGGAGCTGATATAATGCTAATATTTTAGCCAAAATTGTTTTGAAGTTATTGTATTCATGTAATTTAGCATGCACAGCACAGGATATGGAGCACAAGGAGAATTATGAAAGGAGTATAGAGTGACAGAATTGAACTAAGATAAATTAATATAGAGCAAATGCTAATAAAGAAATGTTTAGTTGGAACATGAAAACCATAAGCTAGACAAAGAGCCAATGTGAAGGGATAGTCATATTACTATCGAAACTCTGTCATATTGTGTTTTTTTAAACTCAAAATTTAGTAAAATATGGATAAATAAAATGTTTCAATTATTTTTAAATGTAACTGAACAGATGGGTTTGTCCATATTTTACACACATATGAGCTGATAAATAAAGCAAATTTCTAGATGCAAATAAAAGTTTGACCATGTATTTAAAATATTCAACCAAAATTGATTGGTTACCAACAATCTTCAAAGCATACAATTTTTTTTTGGTTCTATAAAATAATTGTGTAAAGTCATGGAGGTTTGGTACAACGCAAGGGTGAGTAAATGATCACAGGAATTCTCTCTTATTTTTTTCCTTTATGAGAATCAGCTTCCACAGTGAAGAAGGTGAAAGAATCTTTAAAGAGAGTCAGGTCAACATCAAAAGGAAACCACCGGCTTGAGGTCAGTACTTCATCAAAATGGAGAGACAAAAAGCATCAAGGGAAATATTTTAATTAATAAGATGACCATGACACCATTAAATCAATCTGAAACAGTCAAAGACCTTCAGCAAGGGGGGGAAATAGCATATTGGAAATCATAACAGTGATCCACACACACACACACACACACACACACACACGCACGCACACACACACACACACGCACACGCACACACGCACACACAACAAAAAACAAGAGAAAACATTTAACTGAATGACTGGCACCAAACACAACACAACACTTTATATTTAGCAGAGAGATGAATGGACATGAAAAGCTTATTATTAGGGTCAATGGTCAAATGCTCAAAGAGGCACAAAATCACTTTCTTAAACTTGAACCTCAACTAACCTTTTCATGAGCCCTTACAATGGCAAACTTTATATAATTTACAACAATGAATAATAATAAATAATGGTTGAAAATACAATATTTAAAATGTCTTTTTAACTTAAATTGCTGTCCCTAAAATATTACTGTATCACTTTATGTATGTATGTATGAAGGCATTTGCTAAACATACATATGTACAGTTGTAAATGGATCAAGTTTCACTCATTGAAGCAAGGGCCTGTGCACCCTCTAGAGGACATTTTAAAAGCTTGTCTTTAACATAAATATAAACTTAATGAGGGCTTCTCCTTCACAGATTGTTAAACCAACAAAAATGCACTTACTCATTAGCTCGCTCACACACAAACACATACGCAAACACACACACACACACACACACACACACACACACACACACACACACA
>CAIGQV010016645.1:5798327-5851694 GCA_903798115.1 Danio jaintianensis
TCACGAGTCCAACACTCTAACCACCAGGCCACGACTGCCCCTATTTATATCCACATTCATACGTATCTGTTTTCCTGTCACTCGATCACTGTTTTTGACTGTTTGGATATATAAATAATATGTAGGCTAATGTATGCTCCATTCAAGAGGATTCATTTCTGTCAGCTATTAATTGACTGTTTGGCGCCATCTTGTGACTGAGTAATAAGCAGGTTAGTGAATGCTCCATCAGGTCTATTCCCCTGTTTTTGTTTCTGTCAGCTTTGAGTTTAATTAAAGAATTAATAAACTATTATGGCTCAGAACAATGTTTTGTGTCTTCTTTTTATGCCATGTAATAAGTGGGATAAAGTGCATACAGAACAGTTGTTTTTGCAGAATAAATTCCTTCAGTCTTATTTAATAGTGCTCTACTTTGCATCGCCCTGCCGATAAGCCTGCCGGACTTTATTCTGTGATAACAACCTCCTAGATGTACATTATGTACAACATTGTTCTTTTAACAGTGTATGACAAGCCTATTTGAGACTGTCAGCATGACTACCCAGACATACGTCTCTCCCTTCTCTCTTTCATGTCTCCCCATCTCTTTTAAAAAGAAAGCCAAATGTCAGTATGATCCTGTGCACACACTCGTACATCCACAGCTGTCTAACAGAAGCTCTTCTCAGCCGTACCTTCTTGCCTACCTGTGCTGCTCAGCATCTCTCTCGTCTTTGTATCTTCCCCCACACTTTCCCATACTCCTCACGTATAGTGCTCAATGATCAGGCATGCTTATCACAGAACCTATAATATCTGTCTGCGAGCATATCTTTTTCTGTCTGAGATGCAAAGAGAACTCAGCCTTCCTTAAACTCATGTCAGGAGCATTCAGCTCATTTCTGTGCTAAAACACCTTGTCTGTCAAGACCGGATTCAGGATTCCTGTCTGTTCTCCTCATTCTGCTCATCCTCTCATTAACTGTCGTATAATTGCCTCAGAGCTCTAATGTTGCCTGTCTTTTTCAGCCCAAACAGCTTTTGCAGTGGGTGCGATATCTCAGTTCTGAAAACGGCATTATATACTTGTCACTTTTCATGAGTGGAAATATAGAGATTTGATGTGAATGTGTGAGTGCATGTCTGGCCTTTCTGAGAAACGTATTCATCCATGCTCTTTGAAGAAACACATTACTGCTTTACCCACATGCAGGAATGGTTTACTACAGTTCCCATGGGTATAACAATGTAAAAAATGAGAGGAAAAAATAAAGCAAGGATACTGAAATGAAAATGAAAGCATTATAACCTTGGATATACAGTAAGAGGGTTTTGTGCTTTGTGGGTTCATTTTAGCTATATGAAGTGATGAGAGAAATTGTGTGATATGCAGAGAGACAGAACACATGCATGCACACAAACGCATATACATAATTAATCGCTTGAAACATGAAGTTATGAATAATTAATTTATTGAATAATTAATTCAAAATGTGATGAAAAATAATATAATGATTGGTTGTTGTTTTTAACAAGATTATAATCCTAAATTTATATGTTTAGATAATTAGCAACAGTATAGCAAAGGTTGTTTTTCACATGTTGCATTTTAGCAACGGAGTATTGAATAATTTATTTAAAAATTTAATTCATTCAGCTGGTTATTTCTTGATTTATTTTTGTTAAAAATCACAGGTTCTAAAATCACAGGTTCCTTGCTGTATTGTTCTTGTAATAAATGAAAAGTAAACTACATTTGTCTCCTCCCCTTTTGCTGCTTTAAAAAATGGTCCGATCTGTGACTCAAAAAAAAATACACTGCACCACTGATACATAAGAAACCCTTGGTTATAAAAGTCACTTAATATTTTATTCACTCCATGGTGTCCTTAAATATTATGTACAGTAAATATTACATTTTGCTTTGTTAAAAGTACTGCCTTATAATAAAAACATCAGAGCTAAAATAAATTTTAAAAAATCACTGTATTAAGAACACTATTGTCATGTACTTGTGCTCTTTTGTTCTGTTTCCCAACCCTACATGCAGATTTGCATTTTGCTTATCATTTCTCTTTGTATTTAAATTGCTCCGTTTCCTTCTTTCCTGTTTTTGGTCTGGTCTCGTTGCTACATCTGTGTTATTATATATGTGTTTATGCTTGTCTTTATATTTGATCGTCTTGTTGCATTATTCTACACTCATTGTCCTCGTCTGTGTTCTAGAACACATCTGCTGACAAATATACACTATGTTCAAAAGCTTGGATTAGTTTTTTTTTTTAAGAATTGAATTATTTTTAGCAGCAAAGACACATTAAACAGATACAAATATAAACAAAGTTACTAAAAAAATTACATAATATTTCTATTTAAATTAAATACTGTTTCTGCACTTCTGTTCATGTTTCACAAGAATATATGAAGTAGCACAACTGTTTTCAACAATATTAATAAAGTTCTTTAGGCATCAAATCAGCATATTAGAATTATTGGAATGGTGGCTGAACATTTAAAATCTATAGAAATTGATCATATACATTTTTAAGCTTTACCATATTTCTGATCAACCTTAGTGATGAGAGACTTTTTTCAAAAATACAGCATAAATCTTCTATTCTGGTTTCATGTTTGCAAAAGTTTCTTTGGCTTTACTGGGCTAGTTGATGTCAATGAGGGAGAAAAAAAAAAGTGAGGTGAAAAAGCACTGAAAAAAGGAATGATTAAAGGATTAAAGTTAAAGGTCAGACAGAAACAGAATGTGAAAAGGGGACATGCCGTATATAAAGAAATAACCAGACAAAAACGTGTTTATGAACGGCTGGATGGATTTGGATCAAAGCTGGATCACAGTCAGAACAGCAGACTAGCTGGTTATCAACACATATTGATGCAGACTTAAGACATGCCTTGTTACTGTTCTGTCAGTTTTGTCACGGCGCAAAATATAACATCAATATCAGGCTGCTATTACATCAACCTTTAGTCACTATGGCCCCAAGCTTTGGATCTCTTCTCTAGCAAACCTATGAGCTGTCACAGGCTTTCAAACAGGATCTGTCATATCACTCCCATGAAGAGAAGATTCCAGTACCTTCTAAATGAATAATAAGAGTTTGCACCATAAACTAATTTTAAAATCATCCTCTGTAATATGTTTTTCCCTTGCTTTTCTGGCAAGTCCCAGTAAACAAATATGTCTAGTCCAATTTCTGCATTTAGATTCTCCTTGAACTCTGTGTTGCTTCGAATGAGAACTAGATCTGAGCACATCTAATGTGTTTTACAATGCTTGACCTCAAACCAGTACCACTGTGAATCAGAATATCATGAGAATTTGTACAAAAACACAGTGCTTTAATGGTAATGCTTAGCTTTTTACCTTCAACTCTGCATTTTAAAATGGAAAGATTTTCTCATAATTAACCAGAACCTCATACTACATTTTCTGCATCAATGTACATTATTGGGGTGAATAATCCATTCATCCATCCATCCATCCATCCATCCATCCATCCATCCAGTTCAGTCATTTCGTGCAAAATGGTAAAATTTTTATGGATACAATTTATGGATAACAAGATTATTTTTATTTTTTAAATAATAAATCATAATACTTAGGATTTTTGAAAGACCAAGTGATACAGCAGACTGGAGTGATTGGTGCTATAATTTACTTTTTAAGACAAAATATAAAAATTTACATTTTGAATTATAATACCTCTTTATAATATTACTGTATTTATTTTTAAAAGAATACCGCTTAATAACCATGCACATAAGATTGTATTTCTGACTTCATTTCTCACAATATATCTCACATGACTTCATATCTTGCAATAGCAACTTCATTTCTAACATTGATGACTCAATAACTCTTAAAGTGAGGCTCATTTTTATTTTAAACTATATCCCAATTACTGTTTTTACAAAACGCATTTACCCCATCCATACACATCCCAGGTGGACTAATGTGAGCCTACAGAGTAAATCCTCAACCCTCAGAGGTACGTCCTATACAAATCTAACAGTGACTCTAATGAGTGTAATTGGGTTGAGGGTAAAAGATAAGGCTGTGAAAAAAAAGCTCACAGCTCTGCACGTTTACCGAGAAGTACGCTAGGGAAATGGTGTATACACAGTGTTCAACATCCCTGAAGCTCGCCTGAGGCCGCGGTAATACTCGCATGTTGCAGGTTAGAGCTACTGGTGCTATTGAGAGCATTTAATTATCCCAAACTCAGGCTGAGAGAGGGACTAAGGCATGTCACCAAGGGCGAAAGGACTTTGACTAACTACCGAAAAATGAACTCGGGGAACAGTAAGCTGCGTCAGCGTGTCTGCGAGATCCCCAACAAATATTACAATTAGTGACTTTCGGCCACACAAAGAGAAATATAGACACAGAGCTAGACACAAATACACTCACACTTTTTTTGGGGGGGGCTTTTGTGCTAAATTCAACTCCTTCAAGGATCTGTCAAGCATGCAGAGGCTCTTGGCAAACATTCAAATGCCACCACCTTCTCACTCTTACCTTCTATCAGTCTTTCTGTCATTCCTTCTTGTACTCCTCATCTTTCTTCTCTTTGTCACTTGTCATTACAGTCTGTAAATGCCAGCTGATAGAGCAGCCATAAATCCACTTCTGCCCTGCACACCTGTCAAATTCATCTTCTTTTGTCTAACGCACAAAGAAAAGAAAACGTCTTGAGCAACATAAAGAAGGTCTTTTGAAAGATTCATTTTAAAATATAGAGTCAAATCTGAAAATACCAACTGATGTATCTGAAAAAATCTGAAATTAGTGCAAGGAGTATATAGTTTGCTAGTTTGACAATACAATAATAATTTTTTTTTTTCTCTCTCTCTGGAAAATTTGATAACAGTAACATAAATCCACCGGAACACTGCAGAATTTTTGAGTCCATCATTCAATCTATTTAATTACTTATGTAAATGTGTCAATATATATTTACCTGTTTTTATATCAATTGCATTTATATTATTTTATAGTATGCTAATTGATTTGATAAAAGATGATTTATGTGCAATACAATTTGTAAAGTCTATAATGTCTTGGCACAGGTGTCAAAGCCAGTTTCTGAAGGGCCGCAGCTCTGCACAGTTTAGTTCCAACCCTAATTAAACACACCTGATCAAACTAATTGAGTCCTTTAGGCTTGTTTGAAACCTACAGGTAATGCCGCGGTCACATTAGAGTTTGTGTGTGCGAAATTCTGTCGTGCTGTGCTGCGAAAAGGGGCGGGATTAAACAAGATGATTAGACATTAAAAAAAGCGAGCGATTGGTCCATGTTTTAAATTTCTGTCCAGAGAGGTCATGTTTTGATCTTCGATTGGTCTCACGCAATGACGTAATGCGATTTTGCTGGTCAGAGTTTACCAAGCTTGAACTTTCCAATGCAGTGAACTGCGAAACTTGTCACATGAGCTTGCTTTTCCGATATGTCGCATTCGCGTGTGTATGCATGGAAGTTTATGGGGAGAAAAGTCTAGTGTGACCGCAGCTTTAGTTTGCTGAAGCAGGGTTGGAACTAAACTGTGCAGAGCTCCGGCCCTACAGGAACTGGCTTTGACACTTGTGTCTTAGTGGATGTATTACTGTATATAAGACACCTACTGTAGCTTTGGTTCTGCTAAAAGTTAAGACATTATTTAATTATTACTATTATTATTTTTATTATTATTATCATTATTTTTACCAAATAGCAGAAATAGCTAGAAATTTTGCTGATTCTATCTGGCCCTGTGCATAACTGATTGTGTGCTGCATTTGTCCAATCAATTTATTTTATGTTTACACCCAAATTTAACATCCACAAAATTACAATACTAGTGCTACTAGAATAAAGTATAATTTCAACCCTATGTGTTCAAGAGAATACAAGTGTCACTTAATATGACATAGTAATGATAAAAAACAACAAATTTCAGCAAACAGAAGTTGAATGTTGTTTTGGACTCATAGACAAAAATTTAGGTCACATAAAGGTAAGCACATGATTCAGGATTTTCTTTTTTTTGGGGTGAACTATGCATTTAATCCTTTAGATGACTCCTTGTCTAAGAGAGCACTCCCATAAACCCAAGTGTTTAAGTAAGATTTCCTCTAATCTACTCTGGTTCATCATTGCTTCGGCGGTATATTATGTGCATTGAATATGCACACATTAAATATAAGCCAAACATATGCTCACCAGGCAGGATTACTTTCATTATAATAGATAGTAGACTAAAATTCCAAAAGCTATCACAGGTAAGCTGCTTTGCATAATAAAATAACCAGTCTGTCATATTCTCCTTCTCTCTTGTGGGTTTATACAATGTGCTGCCTCTCTGATGAAGTTAACAGACTAATTAAGACTAAGGAAAACTTGTTTCCCAAGGGCAGCCTTTCCAATCCGCTGCTAATTAAATCTAGGGAGTGTGAGTGATACACAGCCAGATCAGACGTGATGGCACGTTTCTGGGTGAGGCTAAGACAGTCTAAGACAGGAAAAGATTGAGGGAGATAGAGAGAGAGAGGCTTGATACTCATCACTGTGTAATGGACACACCATCAAAGAACTCGAGTTACTTACGGAAAAATAAATGAAAAAGGGAAAGAAACTCGGAAAAAGAAATAGAAACAGAGCACTGCTCTGCAGGGCGCAAAACTATCACTTTTAAAATGCAATTTTTTTTAAGCATTAAAAAAAATGGGGGCACATTGTGTGATTCCACTTTTCCCTGTCTTTTATGATTGCTTGTCAGAGTGCACAATATGACCCAGGTAGGCTATTGGGAAAAACCAAGACAGACTGTGAAATATCAATGGACTTTTATGTCAGGCTTTATTATATTTAAGACATTTGTTGTATTAGAATTGACTGGGTGTTTTATATTACTAGTCATGTCACGTGTCACCTCATTGAAGTGTCACTGAAATGATACCAACTGCATAAATAAAGTTGACTCAACTTAAAATTGTAAGGCAACTTGCTACACACAGCTTTTTTTAGTTGACTCAACTTTTAACCCAAGTATTACACTTGATATTATTTAAGTTGAGTCATCTTAAAAAGCTCTGCAGCAAGTAGACTTACAATTTAAAGTTGAGTCTACTTTGATGTTCAACAAACCCTCCATCACCACAGTACCACACGCACGCACGCATATATATATATATATATATATATATATATATATATATATATATATATATATGTGTGTGTGTGTGTGTGCGCGTGTGTGTGTGTGTGGTACTGTGGTGATTTAATTTAATTAGTCTTTCCCCAGTGTCAAAAGATCTATCGGAAAATCATCCAGTTGAAATTCAGAAGTCTATGTTGGCATAGGTTTTAGCAGACAAAGTCTTAAACACTTACAGAGTAAATTTTTAAGCTGCTATATTACTTTTTAATTTCTTAAATAGTTCTACAAGAGCTTGTACTTATGTTTGAATATAGCACTAATAATCCTGTTTACGATCCAATATAACTCTCTATGATCTGTGATGTGTAGATTAGACAACCACTTTGGCCAATGTGTTCTTTATATTAAAGAACAAAACATAAAAATAAAAAAAGTTATATAAACCACAGACTGTAATTTAGTCGTAAATAACTGCTGTTCTAAAACAACAAAAAGTCTACAGAGAATCCATGCATCAAAAAAGGTTAATTCTGCTCCTGGTTTCAGGACTACAGACTGAACATATTTATAATAGACCAGCAAATTAACATCATATTAACACGTGGGGTCATGTGTAAATAGATCCTCTGGTACACAGATGCAACTGTGTTGTTACATGCGCATAATAGCCAGTAATTTAAGAACACTACAAGATGGTTTTAATATTGTATAATAGCATCTTGGATGACATTTAAGTGTGCTCAGAAAGAATGTGTAGTCCCCTGAGATGTAACCGTAATGCTAATTGTAACCACCATATTCTATATGCTCTAATTTTTTCCACTCGTCCTTCATTATATTGCATTACTCAAGTCCATAAAAGAAATTCTAGAGCATTTTTTCTAAAGACAGAACATGTAGACAAAAACATCGTTATTACCATTAGAGAGTTCCGGATGTGACACTTGTTTTATTCAGCCACATATACATGGCGATGTCCAAACCAGCAATAGCAGCATCCACTTGGGGAAACCAAAGGAGAAATTGATGAGAAAATATGTAGATGTGAAAGCAAGTAGTAGTGACAAATGAAGGTGAAATGAAAAAGAATGAGGTGATCATAAAACAAAATATAACTACACCATGGACATAAATAGATTTGCATTCACTTTAACATTCTATGTAAAGTAACCATATCCCATTTTATAGCATCAGTTGAATATATAGCTGAACAGGTTTATATTGTCAGCAGTGCAACATCCACTGGCACAATTTACCAATGTTTAAATCAATGTCCTGATTTACTTAAGAGGCCAGCATTTGTCAATTGTTTTTGCCCCATAAATGAGCTCCCTCGTCACGTTTTGACTACTATGCCATCACAAATTGTGGAAAATAACAGTTCAAAGAAGGTTTAAGAACAAGCGAAATCCTTTTTTTCGGCTGGTCGCTCCGGCTTCACAGCAAGCACTTGCACTATTCACCATCAAACCGACCTGAAACTGACAAAATGGTCCGTGTTTTTGACTTCAGCAAAGCAGTTTGGGCAAATGCAGCATCCAGCTACGCAAAAAAAAAAGTGCAATCTACTTGAGACATGATCTATTTAGGAGACCAACTTTCATTTTAATGTTGTTAAATGGATTAAAACATTTCATTAACCAATGACCAATAAAAAAAGTGTCAAGTGCCAAAAGCAGTTCATTATATACTAAAATACAATTAGGTTTTCTTGAAAAAATAAAGCACATAAAGCATAAAGCACCTCATTATTTTTTACATTATTATAATTATTATGCTGTTGTTTTTTCTTTTTATTATTTGATAGCCAAATTCTGACTTTTAAGAAAATATGCATTTGCCTCATAAATGACAATGGGCTACAGTTTAAACAAGCTTTAACAGATACCTGAAAGTTTTTCTTGTGATAAATGATCTAAACACTGTACTACTGGCTACTGTACACATTCAAAATGTAACTTAAATATCTCATAACATTATTTTATTATATTATAATATTCTTTAATATTATAGTAATTACAATTTAAATAAATATTTGTAAATAAATACTCAAGATGTGATATAAAGTAGTATGGTAAGCATTTTGACAAAATTGTAGGAACTATTTTTGGTACACCAAAAAGCATGCACATTATTAGCCAACCAGTTTCCAAGCACAAGCACAAATTAGTAGATAAAATGCCACAAAAATGCAGTATTTAAGCCTTCATAATTAAATACAAAATAATTGAAATAACTGCAAAAAAGTTCCGCTTTTTAAGAAAAAGAACCACCTCTTTCACCAGGCTGGCTATGCCTGCTTAACAGCAAAAACCTGGATGTGAGACTAATTTGTTCCTACTGTCTAAGAACAAAGGTATAATATACTGATATGGTATCTACAAAAGTTCCAGTCAAATGACTCAACATTTTTCAACAGAAGTCTTATCTTTGTCCTTATCATACCTGAAGATCCTTCATCTGGTAGTTGGCACTTGTTGAGCAAGTGAGTCGCTCCAGCTGGATACTCCTGGTATAACATATTGGCCGTTTAATTCCAGCTGTAAGGGTTTATG
The DNA here is from genome assembly GCA_903798115.1 of Danio jaintianensis. Lineage (NCBI taxonomy): Eukaryota > Metazoa > Chordata > Actinopteri > Cypriniformes > Danionidae > Danio > Danio jaintianensis. The sequence goes on from CAIGQV010016645.1 coordinate 5,808,022, forward strand.
TACACACAAGCATTGCAATTCAGTGCTGCACAGCTGCTCAGGTAAGAAAAATAGATTGCTGGTGGAAAACAGATTAATTCACTCACAAGGTAAGGTCTTTTTTTTTAGCTTGCAAAGCTTGCATGGAGCAGCATGTTGGACCCCAATTCAGTCAGAGGGTCAGGAGAGCTAAATAATGTCACAATAAGGAGAGCCAAATAATGTCACAGTAAGTTGCCCAGGTGTCACACATTGTGACTTTGGGCATGGCACTTAATTCCGTATTCCTCAAGTGGGGTTGTATTACAAGCTGCTTTGGATACAGACTACTTGCTCTCAGTCAGTTTCTACAACAGCATATCTTTCAGGGTAACAGATTAGAGTCACTGGCATCTGTTAATGCACTAAAATCCAATACAAACTTTACAAATACTCACTTTATCAAATGTTCTTCATGCATCTTGATTTATCAGTCCTGCTGCCAGTGATGTTTATATTCCATAAAATATTCAATTCTGAGGGAAAGTACAGGAGGTAAGAATTCAAGATTTTATTAATTGGATGCGGCGGTTCATTCCACTGTGGCGACCCCAGATTAATAAAGGGACTAATCCGAAAAGAAAATGAATGAATGAATTTACTGGATGCATTTACATTGTTTGTTAAGAACTAAAATGTCAGTGAAGTACATTTTAAAAAGTGTTGCAACTCGCTTTGAAATGATAAATGAAAACAGATTAAGATAGTAAATCTATAGAACTGCAGAGTCAGGTGTGCTTCCTCAGTCTAATTTAATAGCTAACAATATATGGAAAATCAATTTTTTTCCACACCTTTCCTCTTTAATGCCATTTCACACACTTCTGACACACACACTTGCTATCAATGCAGTTGCTATTTTATTCCATTTTATTCCAGTCATATTATTTAGACTACTTAGATGGTACTGTATCAGATGTTCTTGAATTAGTTTAATTTTAGCCCCTCTTTGGCCATACAGAAAGAGCATATATTTGCATCTAAAATGTGAAATAAAGAGAAATTGGGCGTCATGGTGGCACAGTGGGTAGCACAATCGCCTCACAGCAAGAAGGTTGCTGGTTCGAGCCTCGGCTGAGCCAGTTGGCATTTCTGTGTGGAGTTTGCATGTTCTCCCCGTGTTCACGTGGGTTTCCTCTGGGTACTCCAGTTTCCCCCACAAGTCCAAAGACATGCACTATAGGTGAATTGGGTAAGCTAAATTGTCCGTAGTGTATGTGTGTGAATGGGAGTGTGTGGGTGTTTCCCAGTGATGGGTTGCAGCTGGAAGGGACTAAGATTAATAAAGGGACTAAGCCGAAAAGAAAATGAATGAATGAATGAATGAATGAATAAAGAGAAATTGTAAGCATAAAATAAAATAACTTCTAATTTGGGTACCACATTTTGGAAGACACTGTAAACAACATCCAGGACATATTTGCATAGAAAAAGAAAGCAGACCATTGTAAAGTAAAAATGCCTTCTTTAAGGCCATTTACACCAAGGACAATGACCCTAACATTAAAGCTACAATGTGAAAATTAATTCTAAACTAAAAAGAACAACAGTGCCCACAACAACACAACTATAGCGTCAATATACAATATAACAATATAATATAATTGGAATCCCTTTCAAAATTATTATTCTTTCAGGATTCTTTAATAATTTCAAGCAACAGGAGCAACTGCATTGATTTATGCTGCAAGATGGTGTGGACAGGACACTAGTTATAGTCTGTTTCACACTTACAGAATATTTTGCAAAATACACTTTAACTACAACCTGTTAATATGAATGACACATAAAAACACACCATTTTCAGATTATTTTCAGTTTGCATGGCATGTGAACCACTTAACCTTTATGCTAAGTCAAAACTGTGTGCATTCGATCACAAGACTACCTCTAGGTCTATAGTGTATATGCTGCTCTGTTGTGTTGAAAGCTCTCGAATCACGTCATCCTTGCTAATTATTGTTTGTTGCTTTTTTTGTGTGTGAATTGAGCAATTATATCAGGAAAAGCATGCCCTGGGGTCTACAGGGCAAGGCCAAGCTTGTTCTTACTTATTTTTTCACATCCTACTTCTGGCTTCAAAGAGGGACAGTCTTTTATTAAGCACTGCAAATTGACTTGGTAATTCAGTGGTGGCTCAAGAGCGTCACAGAGGAATAGCAATGAGAAATAGACAGTGAGCAAGTCTTTGAGTGTGAATGTGTCTGTGTGTATGAGCAAAAGGGAGTCAGTGAGAGTTGCATTAGTGCCTATGAATACAAAATGATTAAGTTATTCTGTTGATGAAGCCGACATAAAAAGTGTTTGTTGGCTATTGGATGGCATGACTGTCTCACTCTTTTTCTGGTATGCACCTGCTCTTAATGAAACCACACAAAACAAAAGCAAGGTCTCAGAGTATATTAAAGCACTCTGCTACTTTTCACTAAAATGAAGTGTACTTCTTAAACAGGAGCAACACACACAAAGTAACAGGAATGATATAAAAGAGATGCTTACTTATTTATATAAGTAACGGAAAGAGTCTTGCATATCCATGTTCGAGTAAGCGAGAGAGAGAGATTGTCCAGTCAGTGCTCTCATATTGCACAGGAAGACTCTTTGGCATTCTCAAAGATGTTTTAAGAGATCTCATTTAACTCCCTTTAGTGATACCCTCTTTGCTCTTAGACTCTATTACCTCTCCTCTCCATGGAACACTCTAGAACTCCATTCTGCACTAAAGGGACAAGAACTGGCCCAGACCCAAAAGATCCATTCAGCAAAGCTGCTACAAATCCAAGAAAGATATACTGTATGAGCCATTTGCTCCAAAATAATAAAAAATAGCAAGGCAATTTTCACCACATCGCAAAAAAAAAAAAAAATTCCAAAAGGCTCTTCTGTTGTTTTGGAAAGCCTCCTGAAAAAACTAATATGTTGACAGGCTGTGTCTTACAGGCAGAGGGAAGAAAAATACAGCTCTTTTTTTTCTTATGTTTTTCTCAGCCACAAGCATTTTTTTCTATAGGGATTTTTAAATGTCTTTATTAAAGCATTATGAGCCATAAATTAAACCAATCAGCTATAAGGAGAATCACAACATTATCAACGTTGATTTGCAATGACTATACTGTATGACAGTCAGACAAAAAGACGATGTAGACAGAACTTAATGAATTTAAAGAAGGGAAACACCACAATCCCATAAAGCAGTGCAAATTCCACAAATGAATAAAAAAATAAGAGAGAAGCAAAACTATTACCGTAGATTACTTGGTTACATCTTTTTGAAACAGTATATATAAAAAAACTAAACATTTATGTAATAGAGTATATATATATATATATTTTTTTTTAATAAGGACATTTCACAAAAACATTCTACCATCGTCTACTCAACTTTCACTTCCAAACCTGAGTATGTATCTTTCTTCTGATTGAATACAAATTACGAAATTTGAAAAATGATGGTACCCAAACAGTTGATGTTAACGAGTAGGAAAATACTAAAATGGAAGTCAAGAGGAGGGTGAGAAACTGATGACCAACTGCAAAACTTATGACTTTGAGTATTTAGGGAGAACAACTCAGTTATGTCATTCACATTGTTTCATGGAACTTACTTGGCAATTCTAAACTCTTTCTTCAGAGTGTGTGCACTTTCATGCAGTAGCCTAATGTCCCTTTGACTGTTGGGTCTGCTCAGAGCACAGAACGAGGACGAGCTCACAAGAGGGCATATATTGCCCACAAAAGAGGTAAACACACTTATTTATCTCAATCAGAACTCTGGTAGAAAACATAATTGATTTAGAATTGTTAATGAGATAATAATTGGTCTGTGTTGAAATCAGTAATTGGTAAAATCCTTTTTTTTTTATATATGAGGAAAATAAACGAGTTCTGACTTCAGAAATCCAGTCATTGCTCTATAGCAAAAACTACACTGTAGTACATTAAACTATACATTTATCTGACTAACAATTTAATAACAGATTTATTATTGACCTTTTTTTTCCTTTTAAGAAAACAAACAAATCATAAATAGCCTACTTAATAAATATGCCTCTTTATTATTTAACCTTAAAACATCCCCCAATTAAAGGAATCAATCAACAGTAGTGTACAAATTCTTATTATTTACTCACCTTGTCACTGTTTTCCTTGTTGAAAATGTATGGTGCCAGCAACAAAAATAAAAGTATGGCTAGCTCATAAAAATGTTTGCTATATATTCCAAATTCTTAACACGATAAAAACAGACTATGCTAATAAGAAATGGTTAAAACAATATTCTTCAATGCGGAAGTGCGCTCGTTTTTGCGATTGTTTTAGAACTTCCGATTCAGTCGCCTACGGGAGAAATGACTAGGAACACTAAACGGCAGAAAACGGTCAAACAAGTTGCTCTACAAACAAGTGTTTGCATGACTATACAGACAAAGTAGAATAATATAATAAGAAAATATCAGTTTGCAACATCAAGCAGCAGAACGAGCTGTTTTTAACGTCTAAAAATGAATGGAAGTGAATGAGACCGGAAGTCTTGAGCCATAAAGATTCAAATGGCTGCGCTCGCTCGTACGTGAAGAATAAGGTGAATAGGAAACAAAGGTCATATATATATATATCCTTTTAATGATGAATATAGTGCAACAGATAACAACTTTACCTACAACATTTCAAATCATAAACATCGTCACATGTTCGGTTCACGAATCAATCTTTGAATCGGTTCTTTTGGACGAATGGTTAAAACCAAACCGGTCATATTCTCATGCCTTGAAGCTGACTCGGTTGTTTGTAGCTGTATTTATATCTTTGTAAACAATAAATGATGCATTTAGAACGCACGTAGCTTCATTTGAAGCAATTTGATTGTTTCATCGCAGTGGATTTTTTAGTCTACAGCTTATGTATGTCCAAAGGCGCACTTGTATGTGAAGTTTGCAAAAAACTTTGTCCTGTGGTGGGTGAGTACGGTAGAGAACAGAATTTGGACACGACCAACCTTGTTGTTTATTGTTTTTGACATTTTAAATTTCCAGACTACAAATTACTAATTAAAAGCAGAGTTTTGTATTATAGAATACTTGACCTTGCACATACCTGTAATTAGTGCAGCATGAATGAGAAAGTAAATGTGTGTATAATAATGAAGCATTATGTGAAGCTATCACTCATTTGGGATGGAGTTTTGCACTGTACTCTACACGCTAATGGGGCAGGTTCCAGATAAATCTGTCCATTTTCTGACTTACTATCAAATGAATGCTTATTTCTGCTTATTTATATACATATTTACATCATAAAGCTTATTGACTAAAATACAAGAAATCTTGTATAAGAAAAATTATATTGACGAATAATAAGCAATGAGAGGTGTTGTGACGAAAATAAAAATCCTTGAGAATAAAAAGCTTATTGAGTAAAACACTTTAGCAACGAATGAACTGCACTGTTGATGTTGTTCATTTTCATAATAAATTGTGAAATCTAGATCATAGAGCACAATCAACCATCAGTAGTCTGTAAAACTGCTTCCGCAGCTGAAGCTGTTGATAACGAAATGGCTGACACAAAGCGATTAGCATACACATTGCTGCAGAGCACATTTATATTATTCACTGTAATGAAACAGAATGCAAATCATTGATATATTGCTTTTCAAAATAGCTTTGAATTACTTTGAAGAATAAGATATTATATGCAAAGTAAAACATCCAGACCTGTGCGAGCTTTGCTATTTGTAGTTTAAATGGATAGTTCTGCTTCTTGATTGTTATTAGAGCCATGTTCAAAGCCATTGTAGATTACTCATAGATAAAACCTCTGTGATCTCATTATATCAGTACCTGTGTTTTTCTGTTTCTTTCCTACAGTTCCATGTATTATGTATTTCAGCAAAATCAACAAATTATTTATTTAATGAAGTGATACCTGCTGTGTCATTCACCTTTAATTTTAAAACCATGCATGTCCTCTATAAAGATATTTTTCGGCTGTGGGTAAAGCATTATGTATTTCTTTGTTGTAATAAATACTGACAAAAATCATACTGTATATAATCTTCACAGTATTTCCTATACTATTTTGTTATGGAGAAAGTCTTATTTATTTTAGCTTAACTGGAATGAAAGCATTTTATTTAAAAACATCTTTAAGGTCAATATTATTAGCCCCTTACGAAATTATTTTTAGATTATCTGCAGACCAAACCACTCTTATCCAATGACTTTAATTAACCTTAAACATAGTCATGCCTTTAAATTGCACTTTAAGCTGAAGACTTGTACTGTATCTTAAAAAATATCTATAAAAATTTTGCATTATATATAATATATGCTGTCATCATAACAGAGACAAAAGTAATTAGTTATTAGAAATTAGTTATTAAAAATATGTTTAAAAAAATCTTCCCTATTAAACAGCACCTGGAAAATTCTCCATCTCATACTTTGCTTTACTTCTATCACACAGTTTACAGGGTAGACAAAAAAGCAGCATCCATGTTTAAATTAATTTGCATTTAAATGAAATGTTAATGCCATCACAGTTAAAATAATTATCATTATGGAAATTATATTAAATTCTATTTTCTATTTTTTTTTTCTTTTTTTAGATATTTCTTATTTTTGTTGCTATGATTTCGTAGCAGCTTTTATACAACTCAAAGTGAATATATGGGAATCAACTATAAAGATATTTCTGTAAATGCACAGAATGATTTACAACAGAGGCTGATGCTGATGTTAATTTGTCTTCATTCGTGTCAGATAAGCAAAAGCTAAGCCCTAAAGGTTTTGCCGTTGATGAAGTCTTTCAAGTTTCCAGTCTGTCTTTGCTATGACAAGGTCTCTCTCTAATGAACACAGCTTCTGTTCAGCCTCTTGACATGCAGTGCACTGACAGAGTAAGAGAGAGCACACAAGCTAATCGGCCCGCAGGTCAGTTTGCTCTTCATTTTCTGTTTACTTGCTGTGCCTTCTTTTTATGGAGTCATGACCACTTCTTTATGGGCCAATGGATTTTTCCATGCTCTTTACACTTATGAGTTACTATTTATTTACATTTTAATGAGGATATTAGTGAAGCGGTGACATTAGAACACCAGTAAAGAGTCATTGAATTTCATCCTCAAATGAAGGAATTAAATGGTTACTTTTAAATAGACTGTTTGAAATTATGTTCAATTATGTGTAGAGTAAGATCACAGTAGGTTAGAAAGGCTTTTCATTTTACTCAGCAATATGTGGGCACAATTAGGCTCACTTGAGAACTCAAAAATATTTCTTAAGTTTCTTTTTTATTTCCTTTTCTTTCTTTTTTTGCCATCTGATATTATGAAGCATTTACTTGGCGGGCATAGTGGCAGACTTGTTTTTTCCATTGGCACATTGAGTTACTTGACAAAAAGCTTCTACTGAAGAAAGAATGCAGTGTTCTTTCTTTTTCACCATCTAAAAGGCAGAGTGGAAGCATGCTGGGATGGTAAAGTGAAAGGGGTAAGCACCGTAGATTTACGCCAATGATGCGCATGCGTTTATGTGTGTGTTTGTGTGCAAGGTTGTGAGAAGGCAGAAGTTAAATTTGTTTTAAGACACTCTCTCCTTTACACACACCATAAATGTTGTCGTCCTCTACACACCAGCTCAAACACAATTGTGAGTGAAGATACTAATCTCCACAGCCAGTATACCACAAATAGGATCAGGGAAGCATGAAATCCATACCTTGTAAACACTACACCTTCAGACAGGGTCCAGGGAGGAAGACAGACGGAGAGTGACAGAGTAGAAGCGTCATGCCCATACAAATGTGCTTCCTGACAAGAGGATTTCAAATGCAGCTTCCAAAATAACTATTTGTCTTTGTTAATCAGCAGGACAATTACTAGGTGGAAAGAAATGTGTTTGTTCAAATTGCTGTGGCAGAAATCACAATATTTGGTCAGTCCAGTGACGCTGCATCTTTTTGCTTTCAGCTTGTTTTGCCCTCATGTTGCTCAACACAAATTACATTTTTACATACTAAATGCAAACGGCAGGACACCTAGGTGCATAAGTGATTTATGAGAAACACTGCTGACAATTGAAATCAACACCCAAAGAAACAGGTTTGTGAATAGTTTATTAGCCTTCTGTGTGAGGCTGTGAAAAAGAAAATGCATACTGTAGCATTGTGTACATAGTTTAGATTGTGCAAATAGAGACCAATCAGATGAGCATACCAATACTGTTGTAGCCAATCAGAAATAAAGAATTTATGTGTATGATGATGGAAGGGAGTAGTAAGCAGAAGATTTGTATACAAACTGCTTCAAGAGAGATGGTCGAGACCCAGGAAATTTGGCTAGTAATGGGTCAGCTGTAGCCATTGGAATTTCTGATTGCTCATTAGTTGTGCCCACTAATGAAAAATCAACCTGGAAGTGGTCTGTGCTTGGTCTTACAAGCTTTGGTTGAGTCGAGGTAGGAGGAAGGAAGCAACAATGCACATCTACTTCCAATGAAGGTGTCACATCCTGTTTTCTGAAATGTCTTTATCTGATTGATTTTTTTGGCAGCATAGATGTATTCTTCACTGCCTATGGTATTCCACCATTCTGCGCAATCAATTCTGTGACATTTAAGAAAAGGAAAATCCTTGAAAGTTGTTTTTGGTGGTCAGCTTGTGTTTAAATGTGCTTTAAGGTGTGGTAAATTAGTATTTCATTAATTAAATACTCACTTAGTTATCACCAAAGCTCTCTGTTTTATTGTAAATCATTGAACCAATATGCAGCATCAAAAGTCTGTCTGTTTCTCATGTACAAATGCTGCCAGTGAAATCATTCTGATTAGGTAGTAAGACAACAAAAATGCACTAAGACTCAGCCTCTGTTTTGTGTGAATTGCTCTGAGCTACTAGATGCGATCATGCGTATATGAAGGACTGATAGAAGAGAGTTGTTTTAATGGAGTTTGATAGATTCGGTACATACTTTCAGTATTACCATTGCTTGAAATGAGCCAATCTAATCCTGTTTATATGAAATAAGCTTGCTCCCGAGCAGGTTTGAGCTTCCAGACCTGTTGCTAAGACAACCCCTCTCAGATGATTTTTGAAGAACGAAACGATCCTGGATCGTGTCAAATCGTCAATAACCAAATTCAGCTAATTGAGTAATCCATGTACAAAGAACGAACCCCACTAAATCTCTGAGAACCAAGAAATGTGTGCTTGCGGGTACATATGGCTGCATTTTGTGTGTAAATTGAACGCTATGGGCCAGTACCACTGACTGCTTACTTCGGTATGGATGACTTTTCTGGTGTGACAGAAAAGGTCTACTTAGTAGCTCACCATGAATGGTACCAGACTTGGAACACATAGGATTCGAGGTTCGAGTCCGGTGAAGGGCGTTTCTAGAAACGATGTAAAATGAAACTCATGTGTGAAATCATGATAAAAGCATTCTCTTCTAGTCTGCTTTTGAAAACAATCTTGGTTGGGTTTAGGGAAGGGGTGTTTGGGTCAGTCGATATTAGGCTGATATATTGCACAATGACAAGCCAACTGGCTTCTCTGTAATGGTATGTATAAGAAAAGGTGCCCCAGTTGAGATTGCTAAAAGTGTACACAGCGGCTTGTGGATTTGTGAAAACAAAAACTGCAAGCAGACATAGCCCAGGGTACATATTTCTTGGTTCCTAAAAATGTAGCCCTGGGCACATATCTCAAATAAACCTGGGTTGCCAAATTCAATTGGAATCAACACTATAAAAAATGTTGTTGTAACCCAACATTGGGTCAAATATGGACAAACTCCACATTGGGCTAATTTTGCCAATAACATTAAATGACACTTTTTAACCCAACAGTTTGGTTTGTCCATTGACTCAGCCTTTGTCCATTTACTCAACCGTTGCTTACAACAGTTTTTTATATTTTATGTATGCTTTCAAGAATTTTGCATGAGGGTGAAAGATTATCCTGTGGAGATTGTTTACACAAATTCGTCATTCTGTCCTACAGAAAGCTGTTTGATTTGGAAGTGGAAACTGTTTAAGTTGTGCTACATACATCGTAACATTTGATTAAAAAAAAAAAAAAAACTGGAGCCACTTTTAAAAATAGATGCACAATTCTTCATACACAGGGAGAAACGTACGTGGGAGAAACAACCTTTGCTTGTATTTTTCTCCTCTTTCACTTCGCTTTTCGTCAGACAGCCATACATTATGCAAAATTGCATAAATCACAGGGCATAATCCTCTAACCAACACATTATAGAAACCCTGCTGTTTCACAACAAATCCTGTAATATAATCACCTGTCACGGTGGATAGAGTTTCAGTTGATGTACAATGCTTTATTTTGTTGGTGCTTTATGCCCAGGTCATGTCTCGCAGCGAAGTCACGCCGAAATAATAAACTGACTGAACGATGAGGCGGTCACAGAAATGCCACGTTTAATCTGTAGAATTAGCCTGATGCTGGAAAATAGTTCATTGTTGATTCTGCTCATTATTTTTTTAAGGATTATACCACGTTTCCCCATGTGGTCGCATTTTCCACAGGCACTGATGGCTATGCTGGCAGTCTGAGTGCATGAAAGGTTATGTGAATATGAATGATTATAATGATTCACGTATATTCTCTCATAGCTGACACTAGTAATAAAGCACCATATAACGTGAACCAAATCCCACTTGTAATGCTTGTACCGGATTTAGATGAGCACCTGCCGTGCATCTTGCTGTTTAGTTATTATCATGCAGCGTGCATGTGATCTGTCTCTGGTAATGCACTCGGTCTTGTAAGGTAAACTCGTGGTGTCAATCAATATATAAAATGCCTACATCTTTTGTAGCATTACTAAACTGTGAAAGTGTCAGAGCCAATGGTTTAAAGAGAATCCTACATGCTTGACTGAGCTGCCTGTGCATGAGCAGTGTGAAGGATTTGACACTCAACAAAAATGTTGGCATGACCGTTTCTCAAAGAGAGAGTTTAAAATGAGGCTGCTTCATACTTACATGAGCCTGTACAAAGCTTGAGATTTGATGACATAATGTGTGATGACTGTTGTGCTTCAGTGCTGCTGTACAATCGTATTGAAGTATTTCGTTCAAAAATGCTAATGGAACACATTACGGAAATTACATGTATATTACAGTATTGCATGAGTATTGTTTTGGTTTGACCTTTAGCAGAAACTCCTTGAAGTACAGTACGACATTCGGATTTTGAGAACTTCATGGAAATGGCAGTGCTTCTTGGAAATGAACTGAAAACGCTTCATTAGGATTCTAAGTAAAAAGGCAGGGCACTTTTAAAATAGATTTTGTGTTATTGGAACTACCATTCTCAGACTGGTTACAAGTAGTGAAGTAAAGTGTGTTTAGTGAAGAAAGGTTAGTGTGACATGTGGACTTAAAAAGATCATGCTCTTAAGAAAAGCCAACGCAACGTTTAATTGGTTAAAGCAACAGGTGCATTGCTTTTTATTTAATGCTAGACCTCTGCACTTCTGATTCTGAAGGCCTCAAGGCAGATTTTTGTATTGCTGGCAATGAAATATGATTGGTTAAAAGCTCTAATATAAAAATACCCTACTGTCAGGGTCGGTGGGTAGGGAAAGGAGCGAGGACTCAATTGCAGAACAAAAGGGTATTTATTTATAAATAAAATAAAACAAAAATGCAAAAACAACAAAATAACAAATAAACAATCAAAAACAAACTAGACTGGGCAGGCTGGCAGGGATCAGGACAAGGCAGGAAACGACAGGGCTGGACACGACGAGATGAGATGACGAACTGGCACAGGACAGCAGACATGAGGAGAATATAAGCAGAAATAATTAACAAACAGACAGGTGAACAGGATAAACTAATAATGGGTTAACAAGGAGGGTGGGACTACACAATAGACGAGAGCACATGACACATAGAAACAACACAAGCCATGTGCTCACATAACGAGACTAGAACACGCAGCCAATGAGAGAACTCATTAACCTCGTGCTCACACAAGACAAAAGCACGCGGTGCATGTAAACATGCACCACGTGCTAAACACAACACCAACAGAAGACTGAACAAGACACGAGCACATGATAAATGAAAACACCCTACCGTGCGCTCACACATGCAACGTGCGTGTTTCATCCCAGCGCCAACCGAAACCGAAACCAACTAGACTGAGACGCTGGGAATGAAACACCACGCTGCAGACACAAACAAACACCAGGACAAGAGCGCGCATCTAGAGCACGCCCGGACCTCGCGCGCCCGCATTAAGCGGGAGCGCGCAAAGCCCGAGGCGCAGTCCCGATGGCACTCAAACAGAGACAGAATGACAAAACGAGTGCTCGACTCGAGAAATTTCGAGCCGAGCACAACATACAAGACACGATAGGACTAGTGTCTGGACTCTGCCACCAAAACAAGAATTTACAAGACCGGAATGGCAGAACCCTGACACCCTACAGTGTATCCAAGAGAAAAGCTGAAATGCAGAGAACAAACTATAGGAAACAATTTAATAAACATTTGTGGAAAATATATTAAAAGTAAGTCATTGATTCTGATGTTTGATCTGTGTTTGATGTCCCACCACTTGATCTGTTTGCAATTCACTGGCATCCTGTTGACAAATAAATTGCAATGTTATGATTGTTTGAAATACATTTGATACTAAACACTTTGTGGAGACAACTATGTGCGATAACAGTTTGAATGTATGTATTTTAGTTACATGACACATTGCAGTACAGATTGCCTCTTTATCTGCATTATTAATTTGTTATAGAACATGAAAAAAAGGCTCTCATAAATGTCACATCCTTTTGATTTTTCCCAGCAAAAACAAAACACAAAAGCAAAATATGTATTCATATAAACATTTCATCGACAACCCAGAAAATTAAGAAAGCCTTAAATCATACCTTAACACAGTAGTCCCCAACGCTTGAATTTTTTTTTATCACCGTAGACCCAACACTTGAAAATTTTAGCGTGGCCGGAGGGTTGGGGGCTGTGGTTCTACATAGATTGCTAGGCGACCATCAACATTTTCTCAGAGGATGCCAAGCTGACAAAACATTGCTGTAAATACAAGTTTTATTAATGGAGAAAATAAAAAGAAAATGCTCTGTGTTTGTCTGAAGTAATTCGTCTACCAAAATGTGTATATTCCATCAGTGCAGAGGGGGGCTTTGGGTGCTTGAACATCTGCCCTTTTTTTTCTTGGAGAGAAAGTGCCCCCTCAAAATGAAAGTGCCTTGCGCAGCATTCTGAAAGATGTTTTCAACCTGGAAAGCGTGCGTTGCTCCCAATATGCGACGCAATCTGCGCACCTCCATTGGAAATAACGAACTTGTGCGGAAAAGATGCAATATGTGAATGGCCCCTAAAGCCGCCGTCATTTGCGATCTTCCTGCACAGACATGCTGGATTCACCTAATTTGTTGACATACTGTATGGTTTGGGATTCATTCCCTGGCTGTTCGTGGGTCCTTCACTGGGCCTTTTCCCCTAAGCAAAGAAACTTTCCAAAGACGTCTATTTCTTACTCATTTTGCTAGCTTGTGGGTAAAATTTTGACACTCAAGTGTCCGAGATATAGCCTAGAGAAGATTTTTCAAAATAAAATATCATTCAAACTCATAAATATACTCAACATAATAAATAAAACGGAAATAATTAATGATTTCTTGTGCGGCCCGGTACCGGTCCATGGTCCCGGGGGTTGGGGACCACTGTCTTAACACATATACCTTATAATAATCAGGTAATCATACCTTAACACGTTATTTTTTTATGTTAGTGAATCATCATAATAATTTTTTTGTACATGCTATTTTATCACCTGCTGTGTGAACAAAGCAATAGTCTCTTAATTTAATTATATATTAATTAATATTTAATTATTAATAATTAATTTCTTTGAAATTTAAGCACCTGCTATGTGGTTCTTAGAACTGCAAGTTAGTTCATGCTGCTTTTGAAAACCACAGTGATTTAGGTAGCAAAGTAATAATTGTAAAACTTTATTCATAGCTGGTAAATTTTTTCCTATGAGCAAGATCCCCTGTGTGAGGGTCAATAGATAACAGGTTTTCCTTAGTGCAGTCAAAACATAAAGCGCAGATCAAGATAATAGGTTTCTCTTCTAAATGCAATAGTAGTTGCAGTAGTAGTTTTCATCTGTTCCAGTCTAATATATTATCGGTAATGGATTGGCTTGATATGCAATCAAAGGCACATGAGAGATTAAATGGAGTGGACAGCAGTTGTGAATGCTAATGTTTAAAGCTTTTGATTTAAATAATGTGATGTTCTCAGCCATCGGGGCTTATTGAGCTCTTGATTTAACAATAGGGGGTAACGTCTTCAACTCAGTCTTGTTTTCACACTCACATACGTTCTCACTCACTCACACACACACACACACACACACACACATATATTGTCAGCTATTGAGCACCTGCTCGGAATACAAACACACCAGGAGCTCACGTATCCTGGCAACAAACTGCACAGTTTCAGAAAGTTCTGGAGGCTGAGTATCCATGCCGAAATCCATCAGGAATAAAGCGTGTGTGTGATGACTTATCAATCAGCAGCCTTCCTGCCCCATTTTGGCTCTGACATAAAGCTCAATGAGTGAAAGAAATCCAAAAAAAAAAAAGAGAAAAAGTTTATATTTTTCCACAAGCCACACACACTCAGTATGCATCAGCTAGATGAATTAAAATTGCATGAAAATTTCAGATATGAAAGACACATTAAACCATAAATTAAAGTGAGGATGTTTCAAATGGGTTGTTTTAACTCAGACCAGTGAGCCACATTAAAGATGCTGCCTGGATGACTCATATCATTTAATCCAGACAGTTCAAACAAAGAACCCTTTAATTCAAATACTCTGTGTGCGTATAGTGGCTTTTCACCAAGAATAGTTCTTTAAATTTAAATCTATGAAAGCTTTGTTTGAATTGTATTGGCTTGATACATACTGAATATATTACATTACATATTAATTTTGGATTTGGATTGTGTAACGTGAATTATGTCTCCTACAAAGGGAATGTCGTAATGATGGAAATACTTTAATTCATCTTTCCATTTTTAGAGAAGTATATTCAGAACTGGGTTATGCAGATTACTATCTTCAAAATAAACCTTTAAATAAGTTCAATTCTGTCTGACTGTTTTATGCATTTGGCATACATCCACTTGCTTGTAATTTGAACTCCTCTTTATATTTGTTGAACATACTTGTTTTTTTATCACAGTTGGTAGTCCACAGCCCCATATTTTCTTACTTAATAACTTCATTAATAAAAAAAAAACTGAATTAATTAGTGTCAACACATGCACAACTATCGTTGTTTGCATTATTGCATTTACAATATTTAGACATTTCTAAGTACTAAAATAAATCAGCTCTCTGATATTTATACTTATTTGTATTTAAATGTTAATGACTTTGATTATCCTACTGGTTTATACTGTACTTTATCATCCTAATTAGTGGTTATGCTGAGGCCTCATGATATACAGTAAGGATCAGAGACAAGAGTCACTCAAAACACTGCTTGAGATTTCAAGCATCATACAAGAAAAGTTTAATACAGCTTTTTCCCATAAAAAATGTTTAACTTTAAGACACCCACTAAAATGTCGTTTAGTGTAACAATAGTTTACAATACTACACAAATCTTGATATAGATTTATTAAATATCTTGGTATTTTTAGAACACAAAGTGCTGGATATATATTAGAAGACTCAAAATATGAATTAATTAAAATCTTTGTACTTTGCTACTATCGTTCAAACCATGTACACATTTCTACATTTTTCATCTATTAAGAAAATTTATAATAATCATTTTGCTGGGTTTGAGGCGGCACGGTGGCTCAGTGGTTAGCACTGTCACCTCACAGCAAGATGGTTGCTGGTTCGAGCCCCGGCTGGGTCAGTTGGCGTTTCTGTGTGAAGTTTGCATGTTCTCCCCGTGTTGGCGTGGGTTTCCTTCGGGTGCTCCCGTTTCCCCCACAGTCCAAAGACATGCGGTATAGGTGAATTGGGTAATCTAAATTGTCCGTAGTGTATGTGTGTGAATGTGAGAGTGTATGGGTGTTTCCCAATGCTGGGTTGCGGCTGAAAGGGCATCTGCTGCGTAAAACATATGCTGGATAAGTTGGAGGTTCATTCCGCTGTGGCGACTCCTAATAAATAAAGGTACTAAGCCGAAGGAAAATGAATGAATGAATTTTGCTGTGTTCATTCCACTGGCGCGGCCCCTGATGAATTAGGGACTAAGCCGAAGGATAGTGAGTGAGTGAGTGAGTGAGTGAGTGAGTGAGTGAGTGAGTGAGTGATCGACTTACCGTGATTGACCCTATTTTATATAATTTTTACAAGGTCAAAATACATGTTGTTTAATTTTTAAATAAATAAATCTATTACGCTGAATGTTAGTGGAATATTATTCACAATTTTCGCTTTTTATTTTTATAAAAGTTATTTGCAACTAATATTTCAAAATAACTCTTATATTTACAAAGTAACTTACTATGTTACTTTTTTTTTTACTTTTGTGTGGCTCTATTAAACTCACAGTTTGATTGTAAATATCTGGTTTTTGGTTGCCTTTTTACACTATACTTACTGCACATATATTTCTCTTTAATTTTCTATTTTAAATGTCAAGCCTCATCTCGCCTAGACAATTAAGGGGTTTGTAACATGTATGTGCATATACTATCACTTTTGTAAATTTGATGCTGTAACCAAATTGGGGCCACTTATCTTTGTCCCTAATGTAGATATATGTAAATTATGCCATGGTTTTTGTGAAACATTAGCTATATTCTTGTTTCTATGTCTTTGTGGGTATCATCACACCTCATTATTTTATACCACAAGAACCCTGCCAGAGCCATAGAGAAGACATATTTCCTTTTTCACAAGAGCTGAAAAGTCCAGTCATCATGTCATCTGTCCTTTCTAAACTCACTCTACTGTATGTGATTGGCCAGAGCTGTAATGAGCTGGGAAACCTCTTTGGCTGCTCTATTGAAGATCTTGCTGGGAATAACTCTAATGAGGGGAGACCCTTCAAAATGGGACACCAACCAAAACCATTGAATGGAAGGAGATCTAATAACAGGACGGGTTAATGTATACCCAGGCGAGTCCATCCATTCTCTTGCAGAGTGCAATAGGCCTTGGCTGCTTAACTACATGTCCAGAGAATGGATTGATGGAGGGAGAGACAGAGAATAGATGGAGACAGACCAGTGGAGGGAATGAATGAATGAGTGAGTGAGGGAGAACCAGAGGAAAGAGGAGAGATAAAGTAATAGAGTGTATATGAAGATAGAGAGAGGTGAACAGGTAAAGAGGGAGAGGTGAATGAAGGAAAATTGAAAAGTAGAGATGGGGACGGATGAGATAGAAGAGTACTGGGGATTGGACCTTTATAATTTTACTGAAGTCTTTGTTTGGGGGTGTCTGATTCTCAAAAATGTTTGTAAGGGGTCTGGTTGAAAATAATGTCTGACGGTTTGTAATTAAATATATCTACAGTAATTGGTAATGTGGTTTGACTGGATGTAAGTTATCTCTCAACGCATAAAATAAAACTTTCATGCTGGGTTCTAAGCTTATGATGATATCAACTTTTGTAATTGCTAAAAACTTATCACGGTATATGGTTTTATTGTGATATTGACTGACCAAGCTGGATCTTTTTTACTTTAAAAGGTATAATAATAAAAAAAGAAATTTTTAAGCATGTTTAGAAAAAACAAATGCTTCAACAAAATAAAATTGCAAACGGATGATAAAGTACAATACACCGTGTCCTAACTACACATGACACTGCACAATAAAAGTTATCTTTTGCATGTTAAAATGAGTTTTTGTCCTAACCATTTGCGACGGCAATGCACAAAATTTCTGTTGTAGCATGCTTTCTTTTTCCACTACGTTGCAGAAGAACCACAGCATATACTACTATGACAGTGATCAGCTCAGGTACAGATTATGTGCTTTATTGGTGTTAAATGCTACCAGTGTAAGTTTAAATACCATTATACGTGACATTTATTGTCATAAACTGAAAGCAGCAGTAGATCTTGAAAATAAAATAACTTTGGTTTGAAAATGACAGTCAGAACTGTGACTTGTGCAAACCAACAACAGTCACTCATAGCCTATTATGTTTCATTAGTACATATTAGTTAATGGATTAAAATAAACAGTGAGAACAGCTAGATTTATTACACATAATATTTGTTAAAAAAAATACAAGCTGAATGTTATTAGTTATTAACTCCTTTTAATAAAACAGTTATCACTTGTAATCAGATTACATTGTAACACTTTATTAGGTATTAACTAAGAAATTAACGTCACCTAAAGTTAATAAAGTTTTATGGTTTTCACTGTGAGTTTAGTTAAATTAACGATTGGAGCATAATGGTGCACAGTGTCATATAAATATTCAGAATAAATATACTATAAATTGTCAAAATTTTAAATCAATATTTCAGCATGTAGTATTCCAAATTATCATGTGAAAACTTTCTTGTTAGATTTATTAAACGAATTTAATTAATTTAATTAAACGAAATTTATTAAAATTATTATTTATAATTTATAAATTAAATTATATTTATAATTTTATAAATTAATTTATTAAAATTTATTTTAATAATTTATTAAATTATTAAATTTATTAAATTTATTTAACACCACTGCTAATACAATGTGAATATTCTTAAGAAACACTCTAAAAGTTTAATAATAAATAATTATTCACTGTATTTTTAAGTGCCCAAGATATATCAGGCCTTTTAATATTGAATTATTGAATGTAGGCATATATCTACTGGGTTCACAATATAAGAATGTAGGATGTGCCATGATCGTGAATGTTTAATATTTACAATAAAGAAAATTGTGATGTGTGAGGGACGCCAAGGACAAATGTATGTACGATCTGGAGATTATCACGTGATATAAAGCAATGTCCAAAGACAAAGCAAGCTGACAGAAAAGGGAAGCATAACAAATGCAGTCTTTGCAAAGAAAATTTTATTTAAAATAATTACTGAAAGACAAAAGATAATAAATGGCCATTTTCATACAAGCTTAAACATTGAAAGCAGTTTTTTGACCTAAATCTTTTCTTTTTTTGGCCATCAAAGACCAACTGTAAGAATTTTTATCAATCAAAAAAAAAAAAAAAATTACAATAATGGGTTCTTACCCAAAAAATTACATTTGTGAATAAAAAAAGCCATGTATAATAATATAACAATTTGAATTATAATAATAAAAGTGTTTATACATATTTTAAGACTTGTTTTATCTGAGATATAGGTATATAATAAATTCCAGTATAGTTTAATACAGACACATTCACAGTAAAAGAAGTAACGTGGCTCCTTCTATATTCTATATATTGGATAATTCAATATTTTGCATATGCTTTAGTACACAAGGGAAACATCTATGTATACATTCTAATCACAATTATAATTTATTCCTGCCTATCATCTGCTATGTTTATCCTCAAGTCATTCTGAGATTTTCCGTGTTCACAGTCATGACTCTGGTTGAAAATCTTCTGGTGGGTAGTGTGCTGTTTTTGTCACATTGCGGTATACCACACACTATGTGCACTCAGCATTAGATTGTCTGCTAAGAAGTCATTCCATAATTCAGTCTTTATTTAGAAGTTGATACATTAATTTATACATAACATTATTATTGTTTATACAGAGTTTAATACATAACATTTAAGTGTAAATTTTTTTAAGATTAGATGTTGTCTGCATCTCCAAAATGTTAACACTTTTGAAATGTAAATTTTTTTCATTAAAATATATTTGTAATATTATAGCAGAAGTATTTTTTTTCAAAAATAAAAAATTCTCAATTCAAGAAAAAATTTCATAATATTCAATAAAATTATCATAATACATTTTCTTAGAAATCCTAAATTAAAAAATTAAGCACTTCAAACCATTGCAAATATCACCCTCTTATACATATGTAATCTATTTTATGGATTTAATATTTTATTAACCTAAAAGGGGTTGTAACCAAAGTTAACTAAAACAATTTTTGATACTTACAAAATAAAAAAACATAAATAAAAACAAAAACATGAAATATATAAAAATATGTTTAACATACACTAAACTTAAAGTAAAAACAAATAAACTTGTTTTCCAGATCAGTACTCCTGTTGAGAATGTCTATTCAATTAAGATTAGCTAACAAAGTCATTTAAACATAAAATGTACGGTACTTATATCTTAGATTCTGTCTGTACAAGAATAATGTGCATTCTGGTGTTTATGAAAATGTAAAATGATGTATGTGTGCTACAACCAAAAACCTACTTAATGGCATTTTCGATAAAAAACTTGGGCTAAACACGGTCTAATTCTATTATGAATTACCGCTCAAATGTCAAAGTGTTCATTACATGCTGCAGAACTGCGATAAGAATGGAAAAGTGAGGGATGAATTAAGGAGGACAGGGGGGGCAGAAAACACTGAGATGTAGAAGATGGAGGTGAAGATAAATAGCTGTTTTCTCCAGAGCATCTGCTCTTACAGTCTCATCTGCTGACATCTGTCCTCAGTAACTATCAGCCAGCTGCTCGTGTTCTCCAACCACCGCATAGCCCTTTCTTTTCCACTCACTTGCCGTCTTTAATGTTGCCTCTAACTATATTGCCAGTTTCACTGCTGCCATCCAGGCCTTTCTCCTTCTGTCCCGTATTCCAATTCAATTTACATACTGTTCCAAAGTAGCTTTACAGAGAATAGTCCCTTACAAACTCCCCAGTGAGTAAGCCAAATGTCGTACACTAGCAAGGACAAACTCCAGACGATGTTTAAGCAGATCTGGAGAAAAAAAAAAAAAAGATGAAGAGGAACCAAGACTAAACTGAGGAAGCCAGTTTCCTTGCATGCATTTGTTTACTCAAATAAATAAGCCATAAGCCACATCGCATTAATGATAATTGGTTCATTTGTTGTATAATGATTACATACCAAACAATATGGGATTTGTAGATTGTAGTGTTGTTGTTGATGTACACATGGTTCCTGACTAATATCTGAGAGCAGATGGTGGCACAAGCACATGATTTGGTAGCAATGCAAATGTAGTATTAATTATGTATTATATGTTTTGTCTCCTATAAAAGGACATTTGACAGTTTGAGTTGGGGGATGGAGATGTCGGAATTGGATTGAACAGGCTGTTCATTAAGCTAAACAGTAACATCTGTAAAATTGTTACATTTTCATAAATTTGTAGATCAGGTATAGCTTACAAATTACCTTTGTAATTTAGTGCAATTAAAAGAAAATTATATGGATTTTGTTATGAAAAGAAATAACATTTAAAAAAGAAAAGGTAAAACAATTAATACGAATCAGTATTGTTGTAGTTAACCAAAACTCTCAAACCACAAAATGAAAATCATTTTTGTTAAATGTTAACATGGGGGAAAAGAAAAAAGTAAAAAAATAAAAAAAACAGCACACTAATTTAATTGACTAATTGACAAGACTAATTTAATTGGACAAAGTTTTTTTTTTTTACTTTTTCTATTGTGTTTGGGTTGATCGAGCACCTGCCTTTAAAATTTTCCTAGATATGCGCATACTGATTTTTGTCTTTCTATAACTGGGGGAAATTAAACATTGTTTAACTAAAAAAAAGCAAGAAAAAAAACCCCATTATTTAGACATTTAACAACAAAGCAACATCTAAATGACTAAACTAAAAAAATTTAATCAAAACAAAAAATCTCAAATTCTATTTAAAAAATGGCAATATTAGTTCAGTTAAATTAAACAAAAAATAGTATAAATACAAATGCACAAATCCAGATATGGCTTAATAACTAAAAATATATTATATTGTTTTACTTCTTAATAAATGTGTACATTAATAATAATGTCATATAATACAGTATGAAAATCAAATCTAAATCCAAAATGAACATTAACTTGACACATGACACATTACACATTAGAGCAATAAAGATACATGCAAGAATGAGAAAACAGAGCTCTGTTCTTGGCCTTAGACTTGAGAACAATAAATTGCAATGGAAAAAAGCACTTACAGTAATGTGGTACTTGCTCAGTGATTGACACAAACTCAATAGGAATCGTTCATAAATTCAGTTCACTTTTAGGACTTACTGTGCTTGAACAGTCAAATACACAGAAATTATGTCAAAATGCCTGTCTTGGTGAGGATTCCTATAAATGTGGTCAAGTCACATTCATTTACATTTATTCATCTAGCACTTGATATAGATTTGTTTGCCCCCCTTATAGTAATAAAACAAAAATAGTAATAAAACAAACAAAAAAAATGCAATACAGATAAAGTTTTTTTTTTCAGCTAAGCTGAAATCATTTCAGTATAAAGGCCTAAGTTCATTAGTTTTTCAAATGCCTTATGTGAACATAAACAGCTGGAAAAAATCAGATCAATATTTTTAATAATATATATTAGACATGAATAATGATGAATATGTGTGTAATAATACTCATGTCAAGATTCAACAAAAATTATGGTAATGAATAATAGTGTTCTATTATTATAAGACATAATATAAATAAATCAAAATAAAAATTTTAATTCAATGCAATGCAATGCTGAATTTGACCTGGCTTGGTGGGTTAGAATTGTCTTGTACTTGGTCCTGGCACAGGGCAATGGGCGACACAAAATACAAAAAATTCATGATTCTGAAGCTGAATTATGAATTATGTTAGACAAGTTTGCTTGCATTCTATTATTGACTACATATAAATAGGCCAATTTTTACTAGTAAAATCGAATTTTTGGCATTATCCCCCCTTGCATTATTAAACATTCTATTCAACGGTATAGACAGTAGTCTAATGCAGTACTGCCACTGGAAATCTATTTTCTCTTTTTTTTTCTCGCATTCATGCTGTGAATGCAGGCATTCTTTGGATATCTTACAGAGTCTCTCAGAAGTCTCTCAGTGCTCGCTATGGCCCACCTTTCTTTGATAATGCACGTACATGATACGAATAAATCACACAAAAAAAAAAAAAAAAATCTTTTAATCATATTACTAAAACTGCAGCGAATGCAAGGTAATTTAAAGTCTGTGTGAAATCAAAATGTATGATGTTTATTTTGCTACTGCACATTGTTATTCTCTATGTGAGCAATTTATCTGTCCAATTTAAAATGTTTGTTTTGGTAATCTTCAATCAAAGTCTATCCATTTGCTTCCATGTTTAGACTGCTGGTCCTTCTCTGTTGACGTCAGTTTATCCACAATATTCTTAACCACGCCCCTCATATCGTTACTTTACTACGAGGAAATGATGCATGAAAAGCCCCACCTCCTACTCAATATAAGTGTTTTTCAGCCACCAAAAAACTTCAGGTGAAAGGTTGATGTGACTATTTTCATTTTCATAAGACTCCTTTTACAGCATTGACAATGCAGTTTAATCAAAATACGTCAGTAAAATAGACTTAAGCATCCATTTAGTTGTTCGAGCATAAAAACGAGATGAAAGGCTGTTTAAACAATATGAGAGCAGCTGGTGAGCTAAGAAAGTTCATTGAAAATACTGTGGTAAAATGAATTTCCACATTTTAAATACATGGCATGGAACAATGAAATTTAATGCAATTCTTCTTGTCTATTGTGAGATCCACTTTATATTGTATCTCAATTAGGCAGTAAAGGTTATTGATTGTAAACAAACATGATCTTACATGCGGCAGTTCAAAATGGCATGACAATCCACCGAAAGCACCGGAGCAGGCTTATTCAAAATTAAAAGGCCCTGTGCATATATCCCGTTATAAGTACATCAACATACTGAAATAAAAGTCTCAGCAACTTCCGGTTCATGCAGACTTTACATTGTTTTTTTCTGATTTGTCTTTGAAGAGTGTCACTTCAGAACATACAGTAAATGCGCTTCACAGGATTCCTGCAATCAATTCCAGTTCTAATTCCAATGCCTAATTACCATGTCAGAGTGCCAAAACTTTTCTTTTAATTTTATCTCTTATTGTTAATAACAACATAAAGGGACAATACAAATAGCTATATTGTGACACATATACCAGTATAAAGTGTTGGAAGCAGGTGTTGAAAAAGACTGGATGAGGCACATGTACAGGGTTGATGGCTGGCCAGGGTTTGCATGGGCATGACAGAAGTTGGTGAACCTCAGGATGGGGTTCCCAAGGTGGAGGTGGAGGAAAGGAATAGAAAATAAGGATATTTCCTTTCTGAAGGAGATAATGCATAACTGCTCCTGGTCCTAGCATACAGATTGATCCAGTTAGTGAACACCAGGGCATCTGGCCCGCATACAGAAGATGGAAGTGAACTGAGTGTATTTTGATAACCGAGAGAGCTGGTGCCGCAGGTTTGAAATGTGTCTCTGTCTCTCTGTCTTTCTGAGAATTTGTGTGAGTTTGGTGTTAGTAGGTGTGAGGAGTCGCCAGTAGCACACAATGGCACACACTGATGAGTTCTGCCTGTAATTTCCTGCCTCCTAAATAGCCTGTGTGTGTGTTGTGTGTGCGTGTGTGCGTGCGTGCGTGCGTGCGTGCGTGTGTGTGTGTGTGTGTCTGTGTGTGTGGCTGAAATTACCCTCTTCTCTCTAATGAGGGACTCAAAATGATGAAACAATGAACTTAGACACAGAGGGACAATAATTACAGAAACAGATCAACAGGTGCAAGTTAACAGCTGAACAGACAGGTATATCTGGTACTGACTACAGTTATGCTGTGTGTGTGTTTATGAAAATGAGTGTGTATTTGTAAATATCATGAAATGCTCAGTTTTAAAGAGCATGTAATATACTGACTGCAGTCGAAAGATACAGTAAACTACAGAATCTGTTTTTTTATTGTTCAGCAGTCAACGAACACCTCAAATTACACATAATCTCACTATTCCATAATCCCCTTAACAGTTACATTTTCAACCACTTGTCATCACCAAGGAAATTCAAAAAGAGAAAAATAATAATAAAATAAAAACACATTTAAATTAAAGTTATCTCACTATTGATACACATTTATCCTACTTCTATACAGTATGTTGCCAGAAATTAAAATCTTAAGTACTATGCACTTCTCCCTCATTATTCCATCTGTCTGTCTATCTATGAAAATCTATCTACACTAAAAAATGTAAAGACAAAAAATATTTTTTATGTTGCTTTAACTTTTTAATAAGTTAATAAAATTTCAACTAAAATATTTAAGCTATACAAAGTTGCTTTTAGTCAGTTTGGTTGATGTAAGTTGAGAAGACTAGAAAAGTTAATTTGATTCAGCTAAAAAATTTAAGGCAGCAACATTTTTACAGTGTATGAAAATCTGTCTTTGAACCTTGTTTGTCATTTTAGCTTTGGCTTGGGCTGCTCGCAAAACACATTTACAGTTCAGATGGGACATATTATCTTTGTCGATTTTACACACAAATATTACACATACGCTTTGACCCACACTCTTGGGGCCATAAAAACACAATGTCATTATTTAGTGCTCTTATGCACAGTAAGAAAAAACACCCTAAAGCAACACGCAGAACTTTCCTCAAATAATTCTCACATTGATTTTGAAGTGCTGGTTATGATGGCCGGTCAGTGTTTTTATGTGTGAGAAGACATACAAATTTCATACCTATGAACCCATGAACCACCAGGGTGTCAGATAATCAATTTTAATGCAGTGTTAGATTGTTTTGACACTTTGGATCAATACTGTTCCCATAATCCCTGTATTCCTATACAGTTTCCTAATTAACGTTGATTTGTGTGCTGACAGGTCTATGAATATTTGTCTGCTCTGGTTCTTTTATAATTTGATGCTGAGCTTTTTTACATTTCTTTTTTTATTCTAAGATTTAGCCTTGAGTCTTCAGTTCAGTTCTTAGTAAAAAGAAAGACAGAAAGAAGACATGAAAGCATGTCTCCATTTAACTACACCTCACTGTTATCCATTTATTACACTTGCCATGTCTCTTCTTTGTGTTTTTGATTGAAAAAAAAAAAGAATGAATATCTTATAAAAAGGTATTTCGAAACTTTTTGTGTCATTAAGGTTTACAAAGCTATTTGCAGGTCTGTTTCATGCCATTAGTTTGTGGAAAACTGTTCTGTGCCTGTTTCATTTCATAACTGCTGACTTCCACATTATCATATTAATTAAATTATATTGTATAAGTTTATTCCCTGCATCGATTGAATTAGTTCAATAGTTCAGCTTAAAACATGACTCAATTAATGAGGAAACATTAAGAGTACAATTAAACAGGCCATCAAACAATACAGGGTGAATTTTATGTCAGAATTGCCTCACAGATGTAATAGAAAATATTATTTAGTGAAAGCAATGGTATCTCTGTGGCAACACCTACTCATAAATACTCATTAAAGCCATATGTCATAAGCTCTACACTTTTAAAAGCTTGAGAGAAGCATTTGGAGGATGATTAATTAAACCTCATCTGTGAGTGGGTTTTTCCAGAGGCTGAGTTGTGATATCTCATAAAAATAAAATACGGTGATGCATTACTTGCAAAATGGCAAACAGCTTTGTTGCCTCTTCAGGCATTTATTGGTATTTTGTAAAAAAAATTAACAGCCTCTTATATTGCATCCGTAATCTCTGGCTGCTTTAATTTATATTTGTGGGTGTTAATAATGTCTGCACACATGTTTTTAGTGCATTCGCAACAATTTTGATAAGTACAGCATTAACACTGACAGCAATTAAACCTTTATTTTATAATATTATACTTCAGAGACATATTGTACTGTACAATATATACAAATGCTCCTGAAGTTGGAAGGTCTAATTTAATTAGCAGTTTTTCTCGATTGCTAACAATTTACCCAGTTCTCACAACTTTAAACACAATCTCAAAACTATACACCAACTTACAGAAACCTCAAAATTCCAAACAAATATTTGTGTCAAAAACATATTCTCTTCAGTCAAACTGATGCACAAACTGACAAATACACAGACAACTGCACTGTCTAGAAAACACCAGTGAGATCAGTTCAAAAGTTCTCTTACTGAAACCTCTAACTGGTGTTTAGGAATCAGTGAAGGTGCAATAAATAGGTTAGCATTTGGAATATTTTTAAATTACACAGCTATAATACATATACCTTTTCCAAAAAAAAGTAAAATGATTGTAAAGTATTACAAATTGTAAATTGTTATTGTAAAAACTGAGTGTGAACTTAGTATGGGACAAAAGACAATTTACTCTCAATACACTACAACTCACATTCAGCTGAACTTTTTAGCCAGCTTCCCTGATGGCCCTTAGAGAAAAATGATTTGGAAATATATGCACATTACATTCATTCATTCATTTTCTTTTCGGCTTAGTCCCTTTATTAATCTGGGGTCGCCACAGCGGGATGAACCGCCAACTTATCCAGCATATGTTTTTACGCAGCGGATGCCCTTCCAGCTGCAACCCATCACTGGGAAACATCCATACACACTCATTCACACACACACACCACGGACAATTTTAGCTTACCCAATTCACCTATACCGCATGTCTTTGGACTTGTGGGGGAAACCGGAGCACCCGGAGGAAACCCACGCGAACACGGGGAGAACATGCAAACTCCACACAGAAATGCCAACTGACCCAGCCGAGGCTCGAACCAGCGACCTTCTTGCTGTGAGGCGAACGTGCTACCCACTGCGCCACCGCGTCGCCCTGCACATTACATATGTGAGAATATATGACAGTATAATATAGTTCATATTTGGATTTTTACATATATAAAATGTCACGTGTGTGAGTGTGTGTGTGTGTAGATCCCTGTTGTGGTGTCTGATTGTTTTAATGACATTAATTGTACAAGACACAAAACTTCACTTGTGTATTCGGATGTTCCTATGCTTAAGAAATCTGAAATTAGGGAGGAGACGAAACGCAAGAAAAAGGAACGGTGCCTCCGACAGAGAATCCATCGGTCAAGTGGACTATCTGGAAGAAATACGGAAACTTTACCGCCAAAAGATGAGATGGTTGTCCAGCTGGAATGCCTGGCGGTGGAGAAACAGCCCTAAAACTGTCCAAGTGTTAATTAACATGTTTTAGACATATATAAATCTATACATGTTCTAGATATATTACTAGCTATCTTAACATAGACTATTTAGCAATATATCACTTATGCAACGTATAACTTCAAAGGCTTCTCCTGTGTCGAACAGTATAAAAGGCTGGAATATACAAACCAGCATGGCGCTTCTGACTTCTTTATACTGAATGTCGTAGGCCCTTTATTCTCAACGGGGGATAAAGTAAAGGATTTTGTTTTGTTATTGTATTTGTGTTTATTCTTCTTTTTCACTGAATTTTATTTTGTTGATAAAAGTATATTTTATTAATTTTCTTCACTGGAGTGGACATTGACTTCATTCGCAGAACCCATCAAAAGTTACCTGTTGTGGTAAAGTATGAATCTGATTTATTCTTTGAACAAGTGTATAAAAGATGGTCCTAAACAAAACTCTAGCTAAGAAATATAGCCAAGAGAGGATTCTGGTTTCTTTATTTAATAAGGGTATTAGATAAAGGCAATCCAGTACACTGTCAATCTATAAATTACTGAAAGCAACAAAAATAATTCATATAACAAAAGTAAAATTTACAATGTAATTTTGACAGCACTTAAGTAGGCCTACAAGGTTAAATGTAATCCTGTTAAATGTATTTTATAATCTGATGTTTTATTCAAGCACCACCGACCTGTTCAGTATTCTATAAACCTAAAAGGATTTGTGAACATTTGTATATCTCTAAAATCATATAATTGTAAAGAGGTTTGCATTTGTGTCGCTGTCAGTACCTTGATGTTGTATGTTTCATTGTCTATTCAAACACAGAGCATGTGTACGTGTGTATTAAAACCACACTTTATGACTGAATACCTACGAATACTAATGATCTCATCTGCTCGAACATGAATTTTTATGAATTCTTCTTTGAGAATCTTCTTGTTCCAGACCAGAAAGCCACATGTGGCTCAAATAAGTGGCTGACAGAAGTGATTGTAATGTGGTAGCTGAGGTGATTATAATTAGCCTTCATCACGCCTCATCTCTCTCGTTGTTGGACGTCAGGTCACCTGTAATGTTACACAAAAGCGATAGATGCTTGATTTGCTTCCTCTTCATCAGGCACCTCAGATATCTGGCGTACCAGCAGCCCAGCGATCAGGTCAACCGAGCAACAGGGCAGACAGCTGGCCATGCATGTGCTTTTCTGCCTGCTTTTCTGTGATGAGAGAATAATAGTGGACTTCTGTCTGATCTGGATTAGCACTTATTATAAGATGTTCTGTCTCTCACTTGCGCTTTCATTCCAGTCCATTTTCTTCTCAGAAGTAATCACAGAGCGACCAATTTGAGGTCTTTGCATAGTCCGTGTTAGAGATTTTGTCTTTTTCTTTTCTTTCTGTCCGTCTTGTCTTCATTGTCTCTATGGCATAAAGGAATTGCATAATACGGTTGCAAGTCCTGTTTTAGAGCGCTAAATATAATAGAGATGCAAATTGGGGCAGGACTCTGTACTCATCCAGAATAAAGGGTGTATCGTATAAACATAGGGGTTGTGTAGTGTAATTTATCATATTTCAGGGCTCCAGACTATCATTTGTAAGCACTGGAACCAGTGTCAGTAAGTTCTGCAGATGGTGGCACCAACACCTGATTCTGTAGCGCTGCAGGTATTGTGAAATTACAATTTTGGTCTCTTAAAAATGCACATTCGACAACAGCTTGAGTTGTGAGTAGCAGGTGTGTGCAATCCAGATGTAATTTTATTTTTATTCACAAAAAAAACTGTACCTTCTGTAAAAATTGTAATGTGACTTCATCTTACACATTTATAGACCACTGTTAACCACAAGATAACCAGCTTAATTACCATAAAAGGAGGATAACTTTTTGCATTCTATGTCAGTATGGAAAACAGTAACCTCACATTTAGTACAATACTATACAATCTACACAAAATTTTGAAAAAATACTATACAATATTATACAAAATTTTGTACAATACTTTACAATCTCACTGAATTGTTGTCCAATTCTTGCTGGATGGTTGTTTTTAATTTCAAAGTGTTCTTGTTACAGTGAACTATTCATTTAAATACTGATTAATATTAATTACATACATGTATGGTTAGGTTTATAGAATCTAGTATAGGGTTATAGTATAGGGTTAGTTGCATGTGATTAATTAAGTGTAATTACTATATAGGGCTGCAACTAAAAATTATTTTAATAATTGATTAGTTGTTTTGCTTATTATAGCTGTATAAAACCTTAAATCAAGATCAGAATTTATTATGTATAAAAGCATACTTTAAAAATGAAAACATATCAGACTACATATCGAGTTTAATTATCTTTAATTGTGAACCTTAAATGAGCAGCAAAACTTCTCTAAATATCCTCAATATAAATAACCAAAAAGCAAAACAAGTGTTGTACTCCTATTACAGTCACATTATGAAATTAATACATAAACATGCTGGCAATGGGATATTAAGCAGCAGAATTTGTTGAAATATCAAAAATAATAAATAAAAAATAAACAACATTTTTAATTTCTTTTTGAAACCGAGGTAGAAATAAGTAGAATAGGTAAACTTTCACTGCTCAGTGCACAAATGTAATGTTATTAGCATTCGCTGAAAACCACAGCATTGAATAAATGTAAAAAAAAAAAAAACAGCTACTATTGTTTGCTGATTTTATGTGGTGTCTCACTCTATTTGCACCGTTTAATGTAAGCTAATCTAAAGTAGCACTGTTTAATTAATCATCACAGTAGTCAACATTTGAAGTGGATCAAAAATCCTTTTCTGAATTGTCCTAAGACAAGAATATATGTTGTTTGATAGCTTTAGGATGACTTTTATGAAAGGTTTTTATCCACTTCAGATGTTAACTACTCTATAGCTTGTGAGGTGATGTATAGCACAACTGAACTGATTCAGCAGTAATGTCCCGAAGTTAGCAAACAGTTAAAACAAAAACACTTAATCTGTACCATTTTGTCACAATGCAGATGACTGTGGTAGGCTACTTCTATGCCATGGAAGCTTAGTCTTGCATAGTATGCAGGTTTCCTTAGATCTGCTTAGAGGCATTTAATGTAAAAAGTTCCTATGACTTAGAGGACTATAGGGCTACATGCTTTTTCCTGCAGCCGGTTCTGTACCCTCCATTACGTGAGCAACTGTGTATCCACTGGATTAGTTGGGATTAGCCCAACTAATCGAACTTCATTGACAATAAATCAATAAATGTCATTATTTGATGTCATGTCATTATGTCATTGATAATTATAAATTTTATCGATTATCTGTTGCAGCCTATTATTAAGTACATGGAAGATGTGAAACAATGAAATACCTTAAAATAAAGTGTTTTGCGTATATATATATATATATATATATATATATATATGCAACAATCACTCAAAGATCCACATGGAATTTAAATGTATATTTATTAATCCATAGAACGAAACACATTCAGTGACTGACAACAAGAACACATGGACTTTTATACACAGGGTAAGGAAAATGGCTGGCAATCAAACGAAGTTACAATGAAGCGGAGACAATTACAGGGGAACTACAGGGGTAACCTAGGGACAGAATATATTAATAAATGTAATACAAAAATATATAACAATATATAATACAGTTCAATAGGAATTTTCCACTGCCTCTGCCACTGGTTCCTGTTAATCAGTAAAATTATGGTAATAGTTGGTGATTTATGGGAGAAAAAAACTTCTAATTCCATTGTTGTTGCACAATATTTGGTTCCTATCAGAGAGCTCTGCATCAAATTTTTACACTTCTCACTGGATTTCACAGCACTGTTTAATGGTCATGTAAATTACTGGACTGGAAAACACATTTGTCTTAGCTTACACCTGTAGTTTTGTCTTTTTTCAGTGCATTCAGCAATGTATCTCATATGCAACAGTATTTCATTGTTTATCAGTTTGGCAAATCTGTAGTGGCAACAGTGTGACCTGTAAACAAATTTAGTCACACTTGCCAGAAAAAAGGACCCTACCATTTTATAGGATGTACAGATAACTGTAAAAACTAACCAGTTTATGATGTAAAAATAAGTTACTTTCCTTGTAAATATGAAGAAACATAATGAATCAATCCTGGATTTAATAAGAAACCCAACCTGTTAGGTTAACATAACTGGCCATTGGTTTGACCATATTTGACACACCCATAGGATGCCAAATGACCCAAATTGTTACTTTTAACCCAGCTTTTTTAAAGTGTAGAGTCTGCATTCTCTGAACCAATTTGTTTGCTGATATCCATAACTGTGTTATGGTATGTGTTCTGCCAACTTGTAATCAATATGTTTTAAATACTATTGCGTAAATTTGCACTGGGCGGGACCACTTAGACCAAAACAGACATTCAGACTCCGCACATGCATTTTAAACAAGAATGACTACTGTTGCATTGCTTTTTAGAGAACTGTGTGTATGTGAACTTTAGAGTTTCCTAAAACTCTGCAAACATGTTATGGTATTATTTATGCTTTATTAGTGTCAAAAACATTATGCACAGCACATTTACAATTGGCCATGTATTTGTTATTAGCCATAATCTAAAAACATTTTTTCTGTTTCTTTCTGTCAATGCTGGTTTGCATTGTTATGTTTGTGCATCCCTACTAAATAATATTAGTCTGTTCAGAATTTTGCAGGGACATTTATGTAGCCTAATATGAAAGAAATTTGTGATGGATTTTCTCAAAGCATATGACATTAACTGCTTCAGTCCTTCAAAATCCTTGAGGGAGTGAAATATGGTCACACACAAGCTACATTCAGCTTCATGTGTAGTCAGTGTTTGAGACTTACAGTGTTTTTGCTTCTGTGTTGTACTTCCTTCACTATATCATATTCTCTCTTGACATTGTGGATGCAACTAATACAATATTCTACTTTATCTCACATACGTTCTTGGTAAAAATTGCGGATTGGTCTGCCTGCGGTTATTTAACAGAAGATTATTTTGAAACTCCCAAAAATAGCTAGTAGGTGTTCTAGCACTTCTAACAAGAACAATTTTAATTTGAGACCATAATGTGCATGTAATCGGCAGACCGGATGGATATCTTGTGATGTTTTAAATAATTCACTTTTTTGTGATCCGTCACCTGAGGTAATTTATCAGTCTTGTTCTTTTGAGCTTTTATGCTGCCTTTCTTTGTGACAAGATGATGTTTGAAACATCACCAAATTGGCAGGTAAATTCTTTCTTTTCTTTTTTTCCAACAGCCAGATTGATTTCTTGTTGTTTGAAGATTTTTCATCATTCAACCTGGGGAAGATTTCCAAACACTGGGAAGAAAGAAGTGATGTAACGGGTGGTGTCAAAGTACAAACTCTATCTTTCATTTTGCAATGACCTGAAGGGCTGAAAATCATCAGAGGTTTTCTCTAGCCACTTGTCAATACTTGTCATATCACATACCAACAGTGGGGACACCCACTTAACACTTTTGTAATATTATAATATTATAAACTCAATATTATAATGTCTACATATATTGTAAACATCCTTTTTTTGTATTGGTGTAATGTACACTATTTAACTGTGAATCGCTGATCTTTCCTTTAATAACAAACGGCCAGTGAATCCTGCGTTGCAGTGTAGGTTATTGTATTAATCATCAGAAAAATGACAGGAATAAACACAGCACATAACTGTGGTATTGTTGTAAAAATGAACTTTAACTCTTTATTCCCCACAGCCGCATATCTGGTCATCTCTCAGTGATCATCATTTCGCGTCATCTTCGCTAGTGTTTGAAGGGAAAGTAGCGTTCACATTTTATCAGGTTCGGCAGTTCATATTTGGCGATGTTGTGTATCGACGTCGATGCGTGCAGGCAAAAGATCCGAACACAAAACAAATCATTCATTCGACTCTGAGTCGACTCTTTTCTTTAAGAATCAATAGTTTTAAACATGGTGCACTTTCAGATTTGAATCTCAGCTGCATTTTTTCATTCACTTAGAGCTGTTACACACTGCATGGAAGGTCATGCAAAATGCAAGTAATCAGAAACTATTTATTGTTCATGTGAGATTTTACTGAATGTTTAGAGAAAACACGTTTGGGTCCGAATGAAGGGTTTAGTGTGTGAAGTGCTAAATGAGGGCGCAGAGTTAAATTATTTTTCTAAGGATATATATAATATATTTTTTTCCATTTTCTAAGGATTAAAAAAATCAGATGTTCATTAAATGTTTATAGTTTCTTTTCTTATAGTTTAAATATATGTTCAGTGGAGTCCAGAAGTCTGAGAAAGACCACTAATGCCAATGCCTCTGTTTTGCATTTTTCAATTAAATGCATGCTTTTCCATGACAGATGTTATCAGCAAAGTAATTTGAGTGTAAAATTGAATGGAAAAATGAATACAATTTTCTCAGCATTTGGTATTTGAAGTATTGGCCTTTAATTCAAGCTGTATGCAAAAGTTTGTGTAAAAAAAATTCCAGCATGATTTGACATGATCCAAAGGGCATCTTGTGCTTCAACAGAAGCAATAATATCTGAGAGTCTGTCACATGAATAAGGTTATCAAGGTTTCAGATGTGCTTGTTTGATTTTTTAAGAAAGAAAGGAGTTTTATTTGTTGATACATATACATTTGAGCTTCAATTTTTATAATGCAGTTTCAGAGAATGTTTTGTTTTGAACATCTGATAATTCTGATCAACAGATGTGATTGCCTCAGTGGTTCCAAGACTACCAAATAAACCGTCTCACTATTTGCATCGCACTGTATTTAATGAATTAAATGTCATAGACTAGACATTGTAATTTCTGCACATACAGTTGTAACTGTTTAGCAACAAAGGAATTTCCCTACAAAACTCTTCTTATAATGCATGAATGATGCATTAGTAATAATTGTTTGAGGCTAGATACAACTTCTTTGTGCAATCTTTGGCAATTCCTGAGAATTAGCAGCCCACTCTCAATGAAACAACATTTACAGCTCATTTCACACTAAATACTAACGTTGACTTCATGAACTCTAGAATTGCACATCTCAGAGAGAAAAAAAGAGAATTTGAGTGTAGAGAGAGAAGAAAGTGGTAGAATAGTGGGATAATGAGGTAGAGAGTGTGTTCAGCTTGAATACATTAGCATGCTAGATCAGGGGAAGCCAATGTGTCCTGTGACTGAGGTCTTGTGCCCTGGCTTTTTCCTTTGTAGGGCAAAACAGTACAGTTGCTGCAGAGGGAACTTTGGATAGATTTGTGTACTTTTCATACCAAGTGATTTGGGAGAGCAGCGCATTATTTTATCTGCTCATTTAATTTCTCATTTACCTGGAAAATGTTCTTGTATACTTATAATAATATATTAATTAATAATTGTATGGAATTTTATTAGACATTGTTTTACACAGTGTAGTTTGTATATTATGTTACAGTAAAGTATATTAAATATTCCGAGAAATCTGAATATTTTATATTTAATAAATCAGATTTTTGAGAAATCAGTTTGAATGAATTACAGTACTGACTCAAAAACTCATTTAATTAATGAAAGAATCAGCATTTTTAAACAAATCTCTTGAATGGCTTACTTAATTCTAACTAGAGTAAGCGTTGATTTGGCTAAATACTTTTAATAGCATGACTAACAGATAAATAAATAATAATAAAAATAAATAAATAAATAATAATAAAAAAATAGGATTGAATGATACTCAAAAATACATAACCACCAGCCTAAACTCCTTAGTTAATCCTTTTGTTAGTGGTGTTGTTTGTGTGTGTGTGTGTATATGTGTATGTGTGCGTGCATGTGCGTGTGTGTGCATGCTCATGTGGTTACGAAATTGTTTAATGACATGGGTATGACCTAGATGTACACTATTAGATGGTGTATGAGGACATGCCTTGTGTCCTTGTAATTCCAATAGCTTAAAAATCATACTTAATGGGATCTTTTGACAAGATTTGCCATAGCATTCCTGTGAAGGTAGGGGTGGGATAAGGCCATATAATAAGCGGTTTCTACTGTATAAAATACATGACTTTATGGAGAGTCCTCTTAAACCA
Organism: Danio jaintianensis; assembly: GCA_903798115.1. Classification (NCBI taxonomy): domain Eukaryota; kingdom Metazoa; phylum Chordata; class Actinopteri; order Cypriniformes; family Danionidae; genus Danio; species Danio jaintianensis. The sequence goes on from CAIGQV010016645.1 coordinate 5,844,273, forward strand.
TATATACAAGCATGTGTGTGCATGTGTTTGTGCTAAAGTAAGGGTAGCGGAAGTCATATTGTTTGTTTTTGAGGTTCTTCAGAAGCTTTATAATGTCTATATTGTTTGCTCAAGAGAAGGACTATTTCCATTGAACGTCATTGTTGTAGTGGCCCCATTCTCTGGGAAAACAGCCATATTGAGGCTTACTGTATTTCTTTATTTGTTTCTCTGGTCTTTTGTGCGAATGTGTATTTCAGAAGAAGACAGCCATGGTTTTGTTGTGACAGTTCTTTTCATTTCTGTCCCACTAAGACTCCAGAGATGTCCTATAGCACTCTCCTGGGATATTCATTTTTATCACTGTTTGCTATGCAGATCTTTCAACAGCAGTGTTCGTTTCTAGTTACAGCACAAGTGTGCTGTATGAAACCAGTCATTATATGTCTTTCTTGTTCTCTTTTTCCCCATTGTTGTCAGTTTCTGTTTCCATTTCATTTTTATTCTTGTGCTCTGTTTCTCTTTTTCAAGTCTCATAATAAAAAATAAAAAAAAACAGACCAACATGTTTTGTTAGATAGCTGCTGTGTGTGTGGTTTAATATAGCCATCTGTTAAGAATAAAACGCTTTTAGATCTCATTAAGTAATATTATTGGAACATTACTTGAGAAATTACTCATGCTGTCTTCCACATTGTCATTTACATTTATTACGTAGATAGGATTTTTGTGGGTTGAATTCAGAATAACAAACAAGACAGTTTTATTAGAATCCTCCATTTGTGCTTTAATATCTGTGACAAAAGCAGAGAGTAGTAAAATAAGGAAGAAAAAGAAAAGAGCTACTGAAGTTTTATTTCTTTTATGCCACGTCTGCACTTACCTCGTCTGAACCACATTATTAGTATCTGCTGCCAACCTTGAATCCTCCCTGAACTCAGATTTGTTCTTGCAGTCTGTGTTCATGTGGTCTCAGCAGTCTTGTTTAATTCTTCTGAATACTCTGCAGTCAACCCCTCTGTTCTGAGGATGAATTGTTTGGAATTAAAAATGAATGTACTGTATAAGCAAGGGTCAAACTGCTACAGAAACTCATTCGTCTTTCCTGTGATGTCATCAAAAAGTGCTGCAAGAAGTGACGGTGCAAAAATGATAATGAAGGAAGCTCTGCTGAAATTGAGATGTTATCAGGTTATTCACTCTTTTACACTTTTCTCCCTGTAAAGTGTTAGGATTGATAACCATATTTAAATATGGGAGTGAAATCCCGGAATTGCTTTCAAAATGTAGATGATTGACACCATGGTATAACAGCAAGGTTCTAACATTTGCATTTTACATTTACGCATTTAGCAGACACTTTTATTCAAAGCGTCTAATACCCGTGACACACACCACTAGGGAGCAGTTGGGGATCAGTGCCTTGCTAAAGGGAGTCACTTCTGCCGTGGTATTCACTCACAACACTTACAATCCCCGCTGGTGCCGTGACTCAAAACTGCGACCTTTGGTTCACAAGTTCAATTCTCTAACCTTTAGGCCACTCCCGCCCACTAGTAATACCAGATTTTTTTTATGGCAACTACAGTATATTCAACATTTAAAGTGGATCAGAAAAGTTCCCCTAAGACAAGAATGCATACACATTTTGGTTTTAGGACAACTTTGATAAAAGGTTTTAATCCACTTTAAATTTTGAATAGAAAACTGGTAGCTAGTTGTTCAGTTCGATTCCACACACACACTATGGTGAAAATCCATAAATGTGTTTGTCCTTGCTGTTTTCAAGAGTTAATTAATTTTTGAATGCTGCTTTTATTTCTATAAATTACTAAATTGTGTACACAGAAAAGGATTAAAAGGAAAGTTCAACCAAACATGAAGATTTGCAGTTAATTTACTCATCCATTCGCCATCCAATATATTGGTCTACTGACAGAAAGAAAGAAAGTTTATACAGACAAACAAAATGTGGCTCTTGGCAACACATTTAGGTCTTATAAAGAAAAATGTTCAGAACATGCATGATTTCGGGCCAAAAAAACAAACAAAAAAGCACCTTACGTGGTGGTTGCTTCCTTAGAGGCAATTCAAATTGCTATGTATTATTCTGCTTACACCACAGCTATAGTAGTTCCAAGCAGGTTTTGACCACATTACAGTTCCATTACCATGGCAAAGTATTTCACAACCTGCAACAGTCAAACAAAATAAAGTTTTTGAATGAGATGCATACAAGAAACTAGTCCTATACACACAGGAGCTTTTTGAAGACCAAAATCTGACAGATGATTTGAAATGCAACATCTGATTAAAAAAAAAAAGTTTAGTTTGGGACTGAAAAAACTGAAATCCTTCGGCATAGTGTTGATATGAAATTGCACTCAAGACCTGGACTACTTGAACTGTGCATTTATCCAAGATAAATTTGCACAATCCAATATATTTGCTCACCTTAGAATTTACATAATTTATGCAACTGCTAAATATAACTGTAAATTGACTTTTTCCTCAGGAAAACAAGGATATAAGACTTCAGACTGATTTTATAAAGTGATCCTTCTTTTGCTAGGCTAGCTGTGTTATATGAGCCAACAAAATTTGAAACTGTTTTTTATTGTGTGCAATAGGCCTCAGATGGTATGAGAACATGCTTGCTGATTTGACTAAAGCAAGCATGTCATGATTAAGACTGGGACACACCAAATCGACAGTCGGCTGTTGGGCAGTGTCAGGCCGTTGGTCAGTGTCGGTCCTGCTACTTGGTTTAGTGTGTTCCACACATCACCTCTTGTCAGGTTAATGTCAGATTGAGTTCGCCTGATTCAGCATTTAGAATCAGCCACGGCCATTAGCTGATGAGAGAGCATTCTGATTGGTTATTCAGCAAAGAATCAGAGCACGAGAACACATGAAGTGATGTACCCAAGTAAACAATTCAAGTCAAAAAGGCCCACAGCCTGCTGTAATTTTGCTACATTTTTTAAATATTTGCAAACTTTATGGATTATTAGATAATCAGACATATTTGCATGAGCAAATCCCTCTGTGGTAAGTGACAAGTACTAAACGCTTTATGCTTTTTCTGTGCACATTTCATCTTCTGGTTTCCCTTTGTGGAATGAGAAATCAGACTACTACCTCCTGTGGGTGCGGAAAGACATATCCTTTCAAACAGATACAGAACTTGTGCTTTTGGTTAAGTTGACTGCCACCCATTTGGTGTGTTCACACACAGCTTTTTGGTCCAGATTGAACCAGACACGAGCCGACGCAAGCTGACAACACAGTTCATTGGTTCATTGGTGCTAGTTGTTTGGCATCGGCTTGCGGTGTCCCGTGTACAGTCCTATGATTTCTGAAGTCCCCTAAGAGTTTAGTTTTAGGATAACAAGACTATGTATATAACACTATTCTAGGGACACAAGATTGTTAAATGTGTTGAATATTAAATTGAACAGAACATCATATATGTTGCAACACCCAAGAAATCGTATCTGATGGTCCCCAATTATTGTTTATTTCCATCTTAAATGCTTTAAAGGCATTATAAAAGTGACAGGATTATATTTCACCCACCCATTTACCATCTTTAAACTAACTCTTATTTTTCAACTCAACAGGTCTTTTTTCCTGCTATGACTTTCCTTTGTCCACAGATACATTTTGCAATGGCTTAAACTGTGAAATTCAATTCTCGCCTTTGTAATAAGATGTGCTCCACATTTTCCATTGTGCTCCCTCCTGCAGTTTTGCGCAGTCAGGCAAGCTTGACAGAGTTTTATGTAGGGCAGTGTCTGGACATGGAAGAGCCAAGAGCGTCTTCTTCAGCAAGCCACATCCGGCCATGATGGAGACCCACTTGGGAGGCTTAGCTTGCCTCCAGCTTTAATTTTTGTCAGGGGTAAAAGGTAGTGAACAGGAGAGAAAACAGAGAAAGTAAGAGCTTGGGGGAGAGAGGACTAAGAAAGACTCAAAGAAAGAGCGAGAGCAGAAATACAATGCGGGTTATCACAGTATGACCATTTGCTCTTTGGTCAATGAGGCAACCTGCTACCCAGGCACTGAAATGCCACAGAAGTCAAGCTGACCTAATGTCCACGATAAGAGCTCCAACTTCAATGGCTCGAACAATGGGGTTTAAACTGATGGTGGATTGGAACACAGTATGTGAAGCAGGCACTGATTATTTCAGTAAAAGGATAGAAAAAAACGATTGAAGACCTGTTCACGACAAGGACTGTAATAACATAGATGTAAACAATCATTCTAAATTTAAAATAATAGCCACAACACAACCATAACAATAACAACACAGATAAATAATGTATTTTGAATTACTTTCCATTTTATTTTCAGCTGATTAATGGTAAAAACATTGACAGTTATTCAGCATTTATATTTGCAGATGACAAAACTGCAGCATGCACTTGTAATAAACAGAACATATGCAATGTAGTTCCATTGTCGTGTAGTTTATAAGATGTATTTATGTAAATGTAAAACAACGTGCAGTGTTTATTTTGACTGATACATTTTAAAATATCTGGCAGAATAAGTTCTTCTGCTTGTTCTTCTTAAAACAAGTTTAGGAATGATTATAAACCTCTTGTTTTGTATGTAATTTAAAATATATTCGTTCTGTGTTAGTGGGACACTCCTGATGGCCGCTTTATAATTTAGGGTTATTATCACAGGGAAATGTACATTAGTCACCTTTCTGTAAAGTGCCAGAATTCAGATTTTTTCTTTGGACTTTACATTTTACAACTGCCAACTTTTACTGTGTTAATAGTACATCATTAGTTTTAATTTTATAAAGCATTTGATTATGATAAACAATGTGCATTAGAATCCACTGAACTTGAATTCTGGAAAATGGTAGCCATAGATGAATGTTGCAGGTTACTAACATTCTTCAAAATAACTTCTTTTGTTCAACAGAAGAAAGAAACCTAAACCGGTTTGGAACAAGTGCGAGTAAATGATGACTGGACTTTCATTTTTGGGTCACCTTTCCCTTACATTTTATGAAATGTAAAATTATTGTGTTGAAATATGGCCAATGACCAATCAGAATCAAACATTCCAGTGAGAGGTGACATAAAGTTATAGAACCATGGCATGATGGATAATTTCAAGCACACTCAACAGGAAATCTCGTTACCTGCGTCAGGTTAGTATTGCTTGAAGGGGAGAGTGAGCTGTATGAGAAACCATGCTGTTTTCATATATATAAGGGAACACATTTCCTCCGTCTGACAGTCTGGCGTCACTTAAATGTGTCATCATCAAACCAACCCTTATAGAAGAGCATTTTTAAGTTTCCTCTGCGAGTGGATGTTATTTTAAGTGGAAGACATTTTATATGATGTTCCCTTTTTTCACATTTTAATGCTGCAAAATGAGAGGAAGAGATCTAGTGCAGGGGGAAAAAAAAGTTAGATGATGTGTTTCTCATTTTCTGCACCTGTTCGCATTTTGTGCATAACAAGTTCATTTGTTCATTCTGCAAACGTATAATAATCAGACGTTGGGTTATGAAGTTTGTTTCCACTGAACGGCTCAGACATATTAATTTGTGAGTACTGTTATTTTCTTCACTTCTGAGTGATTTTCTGCCTTTTTGAGTTCACCTCATTTCAACCCACAGGATCCTTTGTACTTGTTCTGTCTCGTTCCCTCCCTCCCTTTTGTTCCTCTCTCAGTCTCTGTCTCCTGGTTGGAGAATGAGCTTTTAAGTCCTTTTGTTGTTGGTGTGTTTGCAGAGGGAGCTGTGTGGAAATTCGGACAAGAGCAGAACAAACGCCAATTGCTTCATCTCCCCTGGCTGAACTTCACCTCACTGTAAGCACTGCACACACACACAGCCATACGGATCCCACAATGTCTCCTACAATCAATCAGCCATTACACAATTACACAAACAAACCTCATCAAGATGACAGTGATCAACCGCTCAACGTAGACCTGTGAAAATCCAATTATCAATCACTCCTCCCGAGGGGCCTTGTTTTCTCTTTTACGCATTCTTGTTATCGTCTTTGTGGCTTATTTCGTTCGCTCGCAACACTACCAATATTGTTATAATCCTTTCAGCCGCTTCATGCATGTTATGCGGCATAAGTGATCTCCACTGTGTGGCTTTTGAAATCCTGAAATAAGCGTGGACAGTAGTTTTCATTAAATCGTAAATGAAAATCCCATTTCCCCTGAGGAGGTTTCATTGAGCAAGTTGCAGGCTGGCAATCTTGAATCAACGGTTTTCAATCAATTTCCGGCAGCCTTTTATTGTTTGTTGATAAATTCCCAGCTAAATGACAGATTAGGACTATAACAACTCAACAAAGCCTGTAGCTGGGTTGTCAGAAATGTGCATGTTTGCAGCCAATAAGCAAATGGGATTGTAAACAGTGAGGGGAAAAGTGAAATATTTTTCAGCTGTGTGTTCTCTATTTAAAACCGAGATCTCAGTCTCTTTCAGTACCCATAGCCTTGCAGTTTTGCACAAATATGACAAAAGGACAGAAGCTTAAGAGACACGATTTATGAAGTTTAATAATATAATGATAATAGCAATTTAATTAAGTTTTAGAAAAATATCTGCTTCATTATATCATTCAAGGTAATGTTCAGTGTGTGGAATGCAAATGTGAATTTCGTTGGGTGTTTGATTTGCATTTTGCGTAAATCATCTACTCTGAAAATATACTTTTAAATTGTACAATTTACTAGATTTAAAAATGTAATCATGATAATAATAATAGTGCACTTGCTTGTCCTTTTGCAACTGCATTACATTGAGTAAAATGTTGAAATAAAGTGATGTTTAAGATTTGAAAATTGGGAGACTCTGATATGTTGGTGTTTTTGAGTTAGAATTGTGGTACAGTGTTCTCGAGTTGAGGACCTGCTAACAGTTCTAAAGTTGGAGTGTTAGGAATGTTATCAGTACCACCTTTAGACTGCAAATATATTGCTGTTAAGAACAGTTATATTTAGCTTGCTAGCATGTTATTATTGCTTTTTGGCTTAACTTGGTTTCATCATGGTCACTGGTTTCACACAACGGAGAAATGTCTTTACTCAAATACTTAATTTTTGATTCACTCATGTCCAGAAAACCTGATTCAATTGTGTGGAAATGCTGTCCATGATTAAATCACATTAAGCCAAACAGGATATTCAGTGAAATGAAAGAATATTACATGATGACATATATATATATAAGTGAAAAATTCTGAATTCTGATGAAGTTGCATCAGTGTCAGATGGCTTTTCTTGATATTGTACTTAGGTTGGAACAACATTGGAACATGCCAAAACCTACAGTATATTTGTATGTTTGTTAGTAATTTTTTTCTTTCTTTTTTTTTTTCATCTTACATATATTCCTTACCTTGTAGGGGTTTAATATGCTGTCAAGTTTAGGGAAAAAAAAAA
>CAIGQV010016645.1:5872000-5888133 GCA_903798115.1 Danio jaintianensis
AGCAGCAGAGAGGGACACATGTACACATTTGGCAATAGGAAGAATGATGAGGATTGCTAAAGGACCAAAAAAGAGGGGGAGTAAAGCAGGTCATGCAGAGGTGGAAAGTAATGATGGTTGGAGACCGAAGCCACAGAGGGAGGCTAATAGCAAGATGGAGGGGACAAAATGAAGTGAAAAAGAAGAGAAGAGAAAGTGATATGCAGGGAGATGGTGCCTGTAAACTGTCTGCGTTAAATCCCAAACGGGTCGTTTAATTCTTGTGTTTGTACTAATTTCCCAAATGACCAGCCATGTGACACTTGACAAATATTTCATACAAAAGTCACAATTCACCAAAAAAAAGACCTTCATGCTAAAATGTATTAGACATTTATGAAAAAATGTAAGATGAAATATAACCACATACACAAATAACACTTTTTCTCAGTAGCCTTATAAGCATGTTATTATGTTTATTATTTTATTTAAATGATAATAATGATATTATATACTTAATGTGTTTGGGTCACACTTTTTTTAAGGTACAATTCTCAGTATTAACAAACAATTAACAAAGAATTTTAACTCAATGATTTGCTGCTCAGTAATAGTTATTAAGGTAGTAGTTGGGTTTAGGTATTGGTAGGCCCACATGGAATCTGCGCACAGAAATCTGCAGATTTTTAGCCCATCAGTGAGTCTATTTATTTACTTGTGTAAATGTGTGTAAGTTTATATTTATTCAGTTTTTAAATTAATTTCAGTAATATTATTGACTCGATTTATTTACAATACAGTTTGTACAATACAGCCCTAGGTATTGGTTAGGATTAGAGATGTAGAATAAGATCATGCAGAATATGTACTTTATAAGTACAAATAAGCAGGGCAAAATCTTAATAATAAGCAAGTAATAAACCGCTAGTTTATAGTGAGAATAGGTCCCTATACTAAATTGTTACCAAAATGTATATACTTAACACAGTAATAATTACATGCAATGTGTAGAACTACTATTATATTTATAGTTATCATCTGAGGTTAGAGAGGGAGGATAATAGCAAGATGGAGGGGACAAAATGAAGTGAAAATGAAGAGAAGAGAAAGTGATATGCAGGGAGATGGTGCCTGCGAACTGTCTGTGTTTAGTCCCATATGGGTCGTTTAATTCTTGTGTTTGTACTAATTTCCCAAATGACCAGCCATGTGACACTGAGAACGCAGAAACACAATGGATTGTTCTAGAAAGAAGGGGAAATAAAGAATGTTATAAAACCATCGAGAATGCTTTTTTTTTTTTCAGGGAGGAGTTTACTAAGGATGAATTGTGACTGCTGATAGCACTGTTTATTTGCACTGTCTGCATTGTTTTAATGTCTTTTTCAGTGAAAGAATGATGCAAATCTGGCAACTGCACAAAATGCACAAAATGCACCCACAAAATCTGCACTGAGCACAATTTCCATGGTGCAATTCCCAATTTTGTGCCGGCTGGCATTGTGGGGGATGCAGCAGACTATCAGGATCTGGCATAATTTGGTTTGGCTGCTTTCATCGTCACTTTACAACCACCGCAGTCTAAGCACTTGAATCAAACTCTGTACTGCATGTCTGGATAAACGCCTGGTTATAATGTTTATTCCATCATTTGATGAATAACTGCTGCTGTGATTATTACAAAATGTACACAAATGTGTCTTTTTGATGCAGCTTTGTTTACCAGCTTTCTGTGGGAGAAATAATGCAGCATTAATTGTGACAGGTGGGAGTTTTTCAAAAAAAAAAAAAAAAAAAGGCGGAATCTATAATGAGCCGAATTTGCATAGAAAGCAGACATTTTCATGTATGCATCTTCAGTATGTGTTGCTGTGTATGGATGTATGTATGTATACATTTATTTTAAAAGGTTTGGGCTAAGATTTTTGTTAGCATTTTTACAAATAAATAATGCTTCACCTAAACTATTAAACTAAAGTTTACCTATCTCTAACTGAAACTGTTCAAAAACGTTTACTCTGAGTGACCTTATAAGCAAGTTAGGAAGTTATATTTCATTGTAACATGCACATTATTATATTAAATATACTTTTTATTTAGTCAAAATGAAATATCTATACTTAGCATGAACATTAAATATTTATAAATATCTTAACATATATGCCCTGAGTATATCTGAACGCACAGTTTCATCTGTAAAGACTTTATAAGCCTATTTTGCAGCATTTATAAAAGCTGTTTGATTTATTCCAGGCTGGCTGGAAATATATATCTCAACCTACCTAAGTTTTGTGAATTAAATGGAACAAAACTGTTGGCCTCATACTGCCCAGTTGCGATCATTTTACTTAGAAACTGCAGGCAAACACATGTTTAAATACGTTTTTGCAGGTTCACAAAAATGTAGGTTGAAGCATGTATTTCCAAATAGCCTGTGTTTGAGTGACTGGTTAAAGGTGCATTAAGTGCTTTTTTGCCAAACGGTGTTGATTGCATCACGTTGAAAGCACCAACATAAGCTAGACTAGATACGCCCCTTACTGCTGATTGGCTGCAATAATGTTTTGGGACAGTACAACACTATGGTCAAAAGCATTTTTCAAATAATTTAGGACACTTTTAGACCCTGATCACATTGTGTTTTTTTTTTTTTTTTGCTATAAGAGGTGCCTTTTAAAATAGTTTTATTTGAATTTTTTTATTGAGCACCTACAAAAAAGTTAACTGTGCAAAAGGGTGACCAATGTCACATGCTCCAGCACCAAGACTGATGATACAGAGGTTGCCTAGCAACATAAAAAGTGTGGTGTGCCTTGCATTTTCAGAACTGAAAAGTGTGTTTGGTGTGATCGGCCCCTTAAGTACAGTAAATGTAAAGACTAGTTGAACTCACAAAGAGATTTATGGATTTTATGTTGAATGCATAAAACTCTTATACAAAACCAAAATAAATTACTTAACTCACAGTTTGATATGTTTGCCACAAGAAACAGTGCAGGCTGTTGTGTAAAAGATAAAGTACATCCTGGTGGTTGTTATTGCAGATTATTACTTGGCTGTCTGGAATACTTGATTTTAATTGGTCAGTTGCAACGTATGTTATTCCAAGAAAACAACTGCTGTGACTGAATAATATGTAGGTTAGTGTATGCTCCATTTAGCCGGTTTCATTTCTGTCAGCATTGCATTTAATTAAAGAATTAATAAACTGTTATGGCTCAGAACAAATCTGCAGTCACTAGTTTTTATGTTTATTTTAATTTTTTGTCTACAGTGATTGGTTAAGTAGAATAATGTTTCTCATGTCACTTCCTGTAATATCGACAAAGTATAGACTAAATTATGTAAATGAAATTATTTCATCTTCTATGATGTGCAATGCAAACATGTCTATTAAAATCTTCGAAAATGTAGGTTAGTGTTTTATGACCATTTAAGTTGACAGACCAAACCAAACAGTATGATCAAACAAAGATGCAACAGATAAATAATGAATAACAATGAATAAATCAATGAACCAAAAAGTAACGGACTGAAAACTAGGTCAGAGCAAAACAAGCACAAAGCCCACTCCAACACTGAAACAAAACAAGATCAGTAACAAATAATTTGAGATGAATCTATTACTAAAGCCGGGATGATTTTTAAAAATTTATTTTTTAATTTTAAATGTTGCATTTTTGTCATTCTTGTTGCATCAAGTCACATATAAAACATTGTCAGGTCATGCAAGACTCACTTGTTCTTATTTATTAAAATGGCAAAAGAAACCAGTTTGTTTTTAATTTAGGTTCTGTTTTTGAGTATCAAATGATACCCAACTATGTTTTTATTCACCAAACACACTGGGCTTTTTAAAAAGGTTTCTCCTGGAAGAAATACTATATTTATTATCATACATGAAGTTATTATATAACTATTTAATTTTATTTTTGTATGCTGACTTTTTTATGACAAATCTTATTTTAAATAATATATTCAAATGCTGATTGATTTATTATTTAGTTTAGCAATTTTTTTTGTTATGAAGGTAAAACGTTTTTGTGATAACGCCATTGTTGCTGGCATGGCAATAAAATGAGTAAGTATTTCAATAAATAAATAAATAAATAAATAAATACAATCTATCTGTATCTCTGTATATATGACTGTTTGTCTTTCAGATATTAAATATTTAATTATTTAAAAGTGTGTACTTACATAGTAAGGAAAAGTGCACACACAGAGCTACATTAAGTGTTTGTTTGAAATGTTATTTAGAATGTCCTGTGCATATTAGATGGCTTCTTAAGTTTGGTAACAACAATCTTTTTTGTGATTGTTTTCGAACTTCTGATCCATTTGCCTATGGGAGAAATTACTAAGAATATTACATGGCAGAAAATGGTCAAACTGCTTGGTCTACTAACAAGTGTGTTCATGGCTATACATAAAAAGTAGAATAATATAATAAGAAAATATCGGTTTGCAACCTCAAGAAGCTTATAAAGGTGTTTTTAATGTCAAAAAACAATGGAAGTGACTGAGACAGGAAGTCTTGAGCCAAAATGATTCAAATGGCTGCACCCACTCATACGTAAAGAATAAGGTCAATAGCAGGGAAATCAAATTATAATGTGTGGTTTCAATCAGTTATATGTTCTCATAATCCCTGTGAAGAAGACATCATCTGCCTAGAATCACACACACACCCACAGATATATGCACACTTTGTTGTTGTGGTTTGACTAGCAGGAATCTCTTGAAGGCTTCCTCCCTGGAGTCGACTAATCAGAGCTTTGGGCTCTGAGAGTTGGAGAACAGGGAATGCAAATGAGAGACTGCAGTATTAGTGTATGCTTGAGTGTGTGTGCGTGTGTGTGTGTGTGCCTGTGAAGACTGCTGTAAAGAGATGGCAGATTTTGTTTAACAGGCTAATTAAGCACTAAACTATTTCTGATCTGGCTAAGAAATTGTGAGGGGTGGAGAGACAGGGAGAGAGAAAAGTCATTTCCTTTCAAATTGTTTTAATCCTCCTTAAAGTTCTTCTCGTCCACACTGACTGTAATGCACCACTGCGCTCTCTCTCTCTCTCTCTCTCTCTCTCTCTCTCTCTCTCTCTCTCTCTCTCTCTCTCTCTCAAAGAATCAATGTGTCTGCTGTATCTCTGGCCATTAGCCCACGCAATGCATCAGACATATAGTGAAATATCAATCAATCAATCAATCAATCATTTTCTTTTCGGCTTAGTCCCTTTATTAATCTGGGGTCGCCACAGCGGAATGAACCGCCAACTTATCCAGCATATGTTTTACGCAGCGGATGCCCTTCCAGCTGCAACCCATCACTGGGAAATATAGTGAAATATAAACCATGTAAATGATCTGTGCTGTTAGTGACGTTTCAGAGGACTGCTCTGTTTGCACCTCTCATTGAAAGTGAATTGTGACCTTGCATTTTCTGCTCTGTACTTCACTGCCCCCTCTCACGTTTGGTAGTTATTTGTCTGCACCATAGAAAAGGGATAAACAATCTGATCAATGAGATGGATGATAGATTACTGTATAGATCAGGTTCAGATTAGGTTAATTGGGTATATGCACACAGACTTTTAATTTTCAGTCAGCCAGCCCAAGTGCTTCCAGTGAACTGACGCTCCACTACAAAATCGCCACGTTTAAGATCTGATTTCTTTAAAATTCAGTGATCTTTACTGCCTGATTGATATATGATATAAAGTGGGTCTCCGATCGGACATGAAGCACTGAATTAAAATCCATTTTTCAGCGCAATGTCTTTAAAATATGGAAATTTATTTTACCCCAGTATTTTCAATGGAGTTTCTGCACTCGCCTGCTGCTACTGGCGGCGCTAGAGTTTACACAGTATTTCATCTCGTTTTACGCTTGAACAATGAAATGAATGCTTAAGTCTATTTAACTGATTGTATCTTAATTACATTAAAACATCGATGCTGTGAAAGGAACCGTATGAAATTGAAAATAGTCACATAAACCTTTCACCAGAAGTTTATCATTGGCAGAAAAGCACTAGCTGTGCATATACTGTACCAAATTAAAATCACAAAAGATATATATAAATATAATAGTCCTCGCTTTAGATTAGGTCAGAAACTGCATGAAATTGTGTTAATGAAGAATTTATTAACACACAGAGTAACTATATATATGCCTGAAAATAAGATGTATAAATGTTCATTTCAATGGTTTATGAATGATTTACTTCACTTAAATATGTGGTTTGTAAATAGTGCAATACTTCATCATGTTCTTGTGATTAAATTAGTGAATTCTAAAGCAGACCATGCACAAAGTTTAGTGAAAACTATTTTGTTCTATTGAACAATGAAATAACAATTGTGAAAGTGTGAGGTTTCTTTCTTTTGTTGAACAAAAATAAAGATATTTTAAAGTATGTTGTCTGCCAGTAGCCATTTACTTCCATAGTATTTATTTTCTTTTTACTATGGCAGTCAGTGGCTATCGGTGTCTGTTTTGAACATTCTTCAAAATATTTTATTATTTGTTCAGCGGAAAAAAAGGAACTCAGAATGGGTGCAAGCACTGAAGGTTGAGTATATGGTGAATTTTGTGGGAACTATCCTGCAATATATTTTATTTATAAAAAATTTTAATAAATAAGAGAAGTGCCCTTTTTGCCCTTGCTAGTCTGAGTCTTAGTCAGAGCATATAACCGTAAACTAATTTTCCTTAAGTAGGCCACTCAATCTTTGCTCATACATAAAATAAATAGTTGATTTAGTCACCATGTCATATCTTGCGAAGTCATAAATTGCAAGAAATCAGCAGGTTCCAGATGTTGTGCTCCATGCTCCATCCATTCATTAGCCAATTCAATCCAACATTTTATTTGCCAGATAAGAATGTATATAATGCTGATTACATAATCAAACATTAAGAAGCCAATTCAGAAATAATAAATGCATGACATTAATTGGTCAAATATAAATCTAAGGGTTTGAGATGGATACTGTAGCTGACCATATAGAAGTAGGGCTTGATGCAGAGCTCAGAGACTCACACAACAGAATTACAAAGACACTTTTGGACCTAAATACCCAAATCAGAACAAACAAACATGAAATCAATATAATAAACGCTTCACAGAACCTTCTCTGAGAAATTAGTTGACATTATTTTCTCTGGAGTAGAAGAATAGCATCTGGGAAAGAACTTGTCAAGGCCAAAACTCAAATTAACAGAACGTTCTCACAATATGACGACAATATGAAATTGAGATCATTTACCAATCACACTGAGACATTTAAAATTATGCCAAATATGAAAAGAAACATGCTGAAATGGAACACCAGCTTTTCTAAATAACAAAAAAATTGGGTCTTCTGCATTTTTCAAAATGCTCAGTTTTCAGAGTTGTGTGGACACACACATAATATAAAAACCCATGAGTGTCTCAATCTTCTCAGGAAGCCCATTCTTATAGAATGAACTTTATTTTAAAAACATAAGAAAAACCATAAGACTTAGTGCTTGTAATATTGCATTAGCTAACACTTATTTGAACAGGCAAAGAAAAAAATACCTTTTAACTTTTATAAACCCTTATTTTGATATTTTATTTTACAGAAGTTATTTAAAACATTAACCCTCTGGGGTCGGTATACGCGGTTTGAGGCGTCTTCTCCTGATAACGTCGAAAATAACTTAAATTACACTTTCAGTTTTGATCATACAATTAAGAGCAATGCATCAATCGAATCTGTTAGGTGTCTACTTTGTGTGTGCTTTTGCAAAATAAGGAAAATAAAGTGTACGCATTTTTTTTTTTGTCTCTCTGTGAACTGTTTTTAGAAATGCATCACTAAAATGAACTGAAACTCCGCGAAAGCAAAACACACAGACATGAGACATATATCTATAGAAAGCTTGAAGTGTCTACTTTTAAATGCAGTGAGTGCATGTTGAAAACAAATACTGTTTGATAAAGTAATCAGCATGAAACCAACACTATGTCTAGTTTCTCAGTCTAAGCTCATTATTTTTAATGCGACCACGCTCACGAGGCTTTGTTATTACAATCGTCCACGTGAGACGCACGCGACATGTAAACTGTGGTCAGAAAAAACGTCAAAAACATCTTAGGGGCCCCAAAATCACCTCAGACCCCATGGTTTATATTTAACATGTTTTCTTTGAATGTAAAATCATGTTTGTAATTTGAATTTGATGCATACATTAAAACTGAAAGTCTCATAAACAATGTGAGAAACATAACTGAATCACTCATGAAGTTGCCCCAAGGTGCATCCAATTTACAGCAATTTTCTAGTGAAAAGCGACCCCATTCTGAGCCACTTTCATTCATTTGTTCATTCGATCCTAAAAGTGAGCTTACTGGGTGATAATGAGTCTAGCTTCACAAGTCTCACCAGTTCTGAATATTATTGTGAAGGCAATAGAAATGAGGAAAAGATGAAGAATTTAGATGTGCGCTTTGAGATTTGTTGGTTGTTCACTTTTTGAGCTTTCCATGATGCAATCATTCAACTAATTATACCGACTTTTAGCTCCAGGCAGAATCAACATGATTAGTCATTCTGAGCAGTGTATAGATTCACGATACCTGCTGTGTTGTTTTGTTGTGCATATCAGCTAACGTTTGCTGATATACATCATCTTTAGCCATGATGTAATAGGTCTTAATCTGTGTTTATACCATCAAAACAAATTGAAACTTGAATTTAATTATTTCCACGGAAACAGAGCAGAATCATTCAGTGAAGCTGCCTTCGTCTTAAACAGAAACTGCATGATTATTCTGCAGTAAGGCCAAAGTGTTGACATCCAGTATGTTTACAATTATTGTCTTTGCTGAACTTTATGCATATAGTATGCTGTATACTTAAATGTATGAAAACGGAGTATGGACATTGTAAGTTATTTTGAATAGTGGTTCTCAGGTTTTCATTTAACCCATCAAACCCAGTATTTTTTCTGTATGTATTATATTATATATTTTGACTATTATACATAGGGGCGGCACTGTGGCGCAGTGAGTAGTGCTGTCGTCTCACAGCAAGAAGGTTGCTGGTTCGAGCCTCGGCTGGGTCAGTTGGCATTTCTGTGTGGAGTTTGCATGTTCTCCCAGTGTTCGTGTGGGTTTCCTCCGTGTGCTCCGGCTTTCCCCACAAGTCCAAAGACATGCGCTATAGGTGATTTGGGTAAGCTAAATTGTCCATAGTGTATGTGTGTGAATAAGAGTGTATGGGTGATTCCCAGTGATGGGCTGCAGCAGGAAGGGCATCCACTGCGTAAAACATATGCTGGATAAGTTGGCAGTTCATTCCACTGTGGCGACCCCTGATTAATAAAGGTACTAAGCCGAAAAGAAAATGAATGAATGACTATTATACATTTTTGAGAACTGCCCATGCAGCTTTTGTACTTTGCAACAACTTTTATGGTAATGCAATTGTGCATTTTGACTGTTAAACCTGAAATTATTTGTTATTTTAAAGTAGGAAAATTAAAAATACAGTGAGCCAAATCTTCCAAGTCTTCCAAGGTTATTAAAATATTTAAATAATACCAAATATCAAATGATGTGAAATATTATATTGTGATCAATTTGTTTAGCTATATCATCCATATCTATAACTTTGTATGATATAAAGTTATGCAAACATGTTTCAAATATGTTTTAAATAATTTTGTTGCTCAATTTGTAGTTTGATGGGGTTTTAATAAAACTAATAAAGCAGACTGTCCATCAAAGGTTAAAAACTTATAGAAAACAGTGGGGAGAAAATATTTCTCTTACCTGTGGAATCGGCTTCAAAGCAAAATGTATATATACAGGTATCTGTAGAAGAAGAGGTATATGACTTTTCTGCACTTCCTAACCTGCAAATCCTTTATTCTCAGTTGTACTCAGGAAGTGCCATTGGGCTATAAACAAAGCTGATTTTATTCCTGCCCTCCCGATATCCTGAGTCAGACTGAGACCTGATTTCACCCAGAGGGCATGTGCCTGGTTCACACCGCTCTCCCACCCACCTATCTTTCCTCCATGGTCTTCACTTCTCCTCCTAAGCACTCCTCAGCTGATATAAATAATGCTGCAGACACTGTGCTCTCTCTCTCTCTTCTCTTCTTCTGACTCTCTCATGTTCTTCAGAAAACAAGAACAGCAGCACTCCAATCTCCTGGAGACTCACTGCACCTCACTAGAGGATGATAACTTTGTCACTTCCCTGCGATGGACTCATCATTGGGAACAATATGATTTTTTTTTTTTGAAATTTGGTCAAATAGAATGGTCTGTCTGAGTGGTCTAACAGCCCCCATCTGTGTCAAGATGACCGAGACAGCCAGTCAAATCAAAGAAGGCAGAGCTTTACTGAGCTTTGAACCAAAAAACATGAATTCCAGGATGACCCTTCAAATCATAATGGTGAAAGACAGCAAGATAAATGTAGCTAAATATATGAAAAAGTCAAAGTTAAATCTGCTTTAGGAAATATAGAAATATAAAACAACCAATATTAATATCCAATAACAAGAAGCTACTTGATGTCTCTTCAATTTTGACAGTTTTGAACTGAAAGTACTGAATGAGTCATAATTGGGATTAATTTAGGGTTTTCACAATGTGCACACTATTAGTCCCATACAAACTCTCATGCAAATAAAATACTAGTTCAAATAGTTGACATTTATTTAGTTACATTTTTTTTATTTAGCTGTTCATCTGTTCATTTATTCTGTAAATGTATATGATTAAATGGAAAAACAAATATATGCCTGAAAGTGAAATTAGCCTTCTATTGAAGTAGGTGTTTTTCATTTAGTTCCTCTCTAAAAGCATCTGGATCACTGAATATCAGGATTCTGGTTTACTATTACTTACATAAGAAGGCATCAGAATGCATGGTTTTGAATGGAGCCAGGAGAACCCATACTTTGTCTTGACCCATTTGCTGCCAGTTTCTGCCCACATTGAGCTTCAGGCACTGAAGCTTGAAGATGAAATGAGGCTGGATGTTCCTTCTGGAAGTCTGTGAGTGAGTCTTGTGTTTCTTCAAAGGAACAAATCATACTTCAGGAGTGTAAATGATCAACTTTACACTACTACAAAAAGTACATAGTACAACCCCAAATCA
Organism: Danio jaintianensis; assembly: GCA_903798115.1. Classification (NCBI taxonomy): domain Eukaryota; kingdom Metazoa; phylum Chordata; class Actinopteri; order Cypriniformes; family Danionidae; genus Danio; species Danio jaintianensis. Next base: position 5,883,123 of record CAIGQV010016645.1, read on the forward strand.
GAAAAAGTTGGGACACGCAATGGAAATGAAAAACACAAATAAAAAAAGAAAGTAGTGAATTCTAAATTTACTTTGACTTGTATTTCATTGCAGACAATACTGTTATGCCTCTTTATGTATTAATCCTGCTCTTTTTATTTTTGGTAAGTGTTCTGTGTATTTGTTCTCTCTGCAGGAAGCAGCTACTTGCTCCTTGGCTTGGCTTATTGAATTGGAGTTTGTGTATATATCTGAGGAAAATCCGTCACAGTATTTAGTGCATTAGCACTTGCTTTGTTGTCATTGAAAATCTGACCTCTGCCTGTTAACTGACTACTCTGATGTTTTTGTCAGTTTTGGATTTGTTCGCTGAATGTAAATATTTGTACATAGTAAGCCATTTTCTTTTGTACCTTATTTTTATTGATTGTTTTTGTGGACAAGGGAGTTAGGTAATAAAGTGTATTTTCTTTTCTTTTGCTGGAAAAAGGGAAGTTAGAGGGAATTTGAATTTAGATTGTTTTGTTTATTATTTTGGCCTGGTCAGCTCCTGAAGTTGAAAAAGACAAATATTTTTTTGAGAAAATCATTGTGTAAATAAAATCTCTCTATATTTTCTTAAGCAGCGTTATGTGTGCAGTCTTCCCTTTTATGTTACGTCCTTACCCCTAGATGGGGCATAACATGAAATTGGGGGCTCGTCCTATGTTTTTTTTTTTTTACTCCTCTAACAAACATTATTTAATGTGTTCCTCGTGAGTTTTATTGTTTTTTTTCAAAATAAACATGTATTCCAATTTTGGTTCTTGAAACACATTTTTAAAAAAGTTGGAGCAGTAAAGCATTTACCACTTTGTAATGTAGCCATTCCTTTTCACAACACTTAAAAGATGTTTAGAGACTGAAGGTTTCAGGTGTAATTTTGTCCCATTCTTTCTGCAAACAAGTCTTAAGGTGGGAAACAGTACGGGGTCTTTGTTGTTGCATTTTGTGCTTCAAAATAATCCACACATTTTCTATTATAGACAGGTCGGGACTGCAGGCAGGCCAGTCAAGTACCTGTATCCTCTTCCTCCACAGCCAGGACTTTGTAATGTGTGCAGAATGTGGTTTTGCAATGTCTTGTTGAAATATGCATGGGCATCGCTTGAAAAGAAGGCAGCATATGGTTGTAACTACTTATTATGGTACTTGACAAAGGTTTGCCAAAGTAGTCCTGAGCCCATGTGGTAATATCGCTTATAGATAAATGACGATTCTTGATTCAGTGCCACCTGAGGGATTGGAAATCACGGTTGTTCAGTTTAGGCTTGCGCCCTTGTCCTTTACGCACTGAAATTATGTTATGCACTGTTGAAGGTGAAATATACAAATGTCTTTCTATCTTTCTTTGAGGAACATTGATTTGAAATATTTCAATAATTTTCTCATGTATTTGTTGGGAAACTGGCGATCCTCGTCCCATCTTTGTTCCTAAAGGACTAGACCTTTCTTGGATGCTACTTTTGTACCAAATCATAATTACAATCACCTGTTGACCTCACCTGTTTCAAATCACATCATTATTTAACCAATTTACCTGATTACTATTGTTGGGTTAGCACAATTACTTGTACCCGAATAACATTTTCACATGGTATCTCTACTTTCACTGTAATACAGTGTAATGTTGGAGGTCAATTTACACCCCTGCCTACCATCATTTTGTGTTAATACTTTGTTTCTTACTGTGCCACTATAAAAAATAAGGTCCCACTTTATAGGAAGTGTCCAACTACTATGGATTTCCATCAAAATATAAATACAATGTACTTAATGTGTTCATAATGTATTGCAGAACACTTCTGGTGCTCTTGAGGTGGGATATGAGTATGGTTAGGGACAGGTTTGGTGGTATGGGTAGGTTTAAGAGTGGGTTAAGTTTTAAGGGAGGGTCAACAGTGTAATTATAAATATAATTACAGAAACTAATTACAGATGTGATCACATGCAAGTATTTAATCAAGCATAAGTAACAAATGATTAATTTCAGTGTAAGTACATATTAGTTAAGGCCACTTAATATGAAGTGGGACAGTGATAATAGTAATGTTGTAACTAAAGCAGAAATCACTGGAGTATGATTTACAATAAAATACTTTTTCAGTCTTTGAACGTCAAAGTAATGTTGAACTTGCATTACTTGCCACCATTTAGACATGCCATCATTTAGAAATTTACCAACTCAGAAAAGTAAAAGAAAAAACAAAAATCCTGCACCCATTTTCTTTTTAGTCAGAACAAATTTTAGTTTCAAAATAAAAAAAAAGAGCAATAATATAAACACAATGTTCAGAGATTCAGTGTTATTTCTTTATTTTTAAAGAATGTCTTAAATTACATTAAATGTCTTTTATGGTGCAAAACACGCACAACGATCAAACATGTTCTTCTAATGCATGCTTACTGAACACTGTATTCAGTGTGAACCCAACTTAAAAGGTGTTATGACAAATACATTGTAGTTGACTGATTTCTAATTAAGCAGTGTTGCACCAATTATCCAATTATACTCATTGGACCAAAACTCATTCCCTCTACCCACATTTATCAAACCAAACATTTATAGGGAGAGATTCCATTTCCAAGTAAAACATTAAAAAATACTTTTATATGACCTGCCTAAGAAAGAATATTAGACTGCAAGTGCTTTATGAACACTTTCTCCACTTTCATTAGTTTTTATATCTTTTGCTCATTGTACCCAAAACTCTGTTGTAGCACCATTAGCAAGTGATTCAAGAAGTTCTGATTAGTATTTACAGCCCCACAATCATAAACGGATATGTGCTCCCTCATTTAGCATAGAGGTTAAGGAGCCATGAAACAAGCTGTAAATGTTGCTAACTCTACAGCTTAGCCTGCAGGGTAAATAAAACAGTATCATAAACCAGACGACTATCATGTTTGCTCAGAACCTTTGTTGTGACCTAGTTTGTGCTCATCACAATCACAGTGTTTTAAAGAGCTGTGGCAGTTCATTCATGGCAGCACTTATAATATTTGTCATTATTCTCCTGTACCAGAACAACATTAGTGTTGCTGTTGACTTATTTAACGTTTTATCTAGTGATGAAGAAGTCAAGATGATGCTAATGTATGCAGCATACAATGTTACAGTATAAGTCTGTCTACACTAGCACTGCAAGAGTAATCACTAAGAATGCACTGCGTGAAAATGACTTTCTTGCTTAGAGTTTTAGTCTTGTCTCTAGTCCAAATATTAAACAGTAAAATCAAAAACATTTTATAGACAAGTAAAAAAAAAAATTGTTTTCAGAAATAAGTCAAACTTGTGTCAGGTGTCTGTTCTATGTTGTGATCATGTGCTCCTTTGTTCCGTTTCCCGCCGTTTTTCTGTTCATTAGTTTCACCTGTGTGTCATCATCCCATGTGTATATATATATAGACCCCTTAGTTTAGTTCCTCCTTTGTCCGGTATTGTACTGTCTATGTCCCAGTGTCTCCATGTTCCAGTGTCTCAAGTGAGTGTGTTGTAAATAAATCTATGTGTTTTTGATATTCCTGTGCCTTTTGTGAGTGAGCCGACCGGGACAACTTGAGTGAGTTTAAGCTTAATTAAAGCTAAATAATAATGAAACTTAAAACATGCAAATTAGTTCAAACCTACAGCAAGATTTTTTTTTTTTTAACTAATGGCAGATTATTTTGCTTGTTTTAAGGAATAGCTCACTTATTTTTTACTTTTTTATTTCTGAAAGTAAAACAATATATTTTTTTACTTGTCTAGAAAATGATTTTTGCATTTTTGAATTAGAAACAAGACAAAGTAAGAAAAGCATTTTGCAGAGTGGGCTTTCTGATAAAACCGAACTGAAGAGCTTTTTTCCAAACTAGGTAGCACATACAGTAAAACAATGAAACTCTTCTTCTCCTACAAATCAGGTGAAATGATCACAAAGCAAAGGCCCAGGGGGTCTTCCAGCTTACTCATCCTGAACCCACTTTTCTTCCCTTTCCTTCTCCTTCTCCACTAAGCTCAGGTCACTAAAAGACCACTCATATGAGTGAGGCGGGTGCTAGTTCATATCTAGTGCTATTGACAAAGTGGGTTCAACTAGCGAGCCTTCTGTGCTATTCATGTTCATGGCTCTGCAAGTACACAGTACATCAGCATCCAAACACAGTGAATCCAATGTCTTTGTGGAGCTCACATAATTTGTTTAGATGGAGATTACAAGCATGAATAATGTGTTTTTGCAGCTCACCATAATTTGTATAGATGGAGATTACAAGCGCGAATGATTGGTTATCTTTGTGTTTAGCTGCTATTTCAAAAATTGTGGTCGAACATTTCTGTTTGTCTTGTCGGTCATGGTAACCCAGTGATCAGCCCCTGACGCAAGCACTTCTTAATTCTACCACAGCAATGTTTTTGGGGCTACTTATGAAACACTAATCCTGGTTCACAGCTGATGCTTTGGGTATTGAATGGCAAAAAACCTATTTGGCCTATTTAGCCCAAACTGCCTTGGTGGAAAAGTGTTACCGGAATAAAATGTGTCAATATACTTCTTATGATTGTAAAATCCTACTGCGAAAGGCTGCACACCATCAAAGGCATTTTATTTATTTTTTTGCATGTCTTTTTTCTTTTTGGTCAAGGATGGAACCAAATGAACATTGTAACTGTTGCTCTGTCTCATTTAAGACTCATTTCACTGGTCAGTATATGGTTCAGTTTAGTTAATTACAGTACTGTACAGAAGGGTTCAGTATGTGTCACACTGATCAGGGTTGCATTTCCACTGTCAATACCCTTTTGGTAGGTGTAATGTAAGACAGAACATTGTGATTGACATCATTCTGGCACAAAAAAAAAAAAGTCATGTGGGTCATTCACATTGTCAGGTGTCTGTTCTGTGTCTTCATCATGTGCTCCTTTGTTCTGTTTCCCGCTGTTTTCCTATTGATTGTTTTCACCTGTGTGTCATTATCCCTTGTGTGTATATATACCCCTTAGCCTGTCTCC
>CAIGQV010016645.1:5888143-5913994 GCA_903798115.1 Danio jaintianensis
GTGTGTCATTATCCCTTGTGTGTATATATACCCCTTAGCCTGTCTCCTTCATTGTCCAGTATTGTATTGCCACAGTGTGTTGTCCATGTTCCTGTGTCTCCGTCTTCCCGTGTCTCCATCTTCCAGTGAGTGTTTATGAATAAATCTTCGTGTTTGATAACTCCCGTGTTTCGTGCCTTTGTGTGCAGTGCGTACCGTGACACACATATTGCTTCTTTCGTGAACTCAAGTTCATTATTTCAAATATAGATGTGGGGCAACCACAATCAAATAGGGAGAAAAAGCTCCACCAATCATGCTTTCCTCACGTTTTTAGATGCCCTCATAACAACAATAGATTAAATACTTCAGATTCTGTTCTTGCTTCTTGGCATGTGGCTGTTTGTAACAAGATAATGACAACTTTTTTTGAGCTTGTGTCAACCATGGCTTATTGGTGTGTGCTGCTACTGTATTATACGGTATCATGTCTTGGCTGTGTATTTAAAAATGGTGCTCCCTGTGTTGTCATTCTCCTGGCTTGTAGCATGCGCTAGTGAAGATTTTCTATATACCAATAGCGTTCAGCAGTTAGTCTAGCTACTCTAGCTTGGAAAGGGTGGCAAAAAAGTGGTATGTTACGGTTAGCATTTTTGGTACCATGGGCGTAAATTTCATTTAACAGTAGGGGGTACAATAAATATAAAAAAAAATTTATGAGCAATTCTTAAAGGGGACACAAATAATACAGTCAAATTGTACATGTATAAATGTACTTTTATATGTCCAGAAGTGTCCACGTTAATTAAGACAAGAACAGAATAGAAATTGATTATACAAAAAATACAGTGGGGTCACTTCGGACGTAGCACAGTGATCATTTAGTAAATGCACAGCTAAACAATATGCTAATTGTGGTCGTTAATGTTAAGTTAACAAACATTATGCCAAGTCGTCACAAATAAAACAATGCATGGGAAACGGCTTTGGCGTGTTATGCAACTATACAACAAGCTATTGTAAACAAGCTAACATTAACTATAACCCTCGGATGGAGGGGGACACGTCTGGGATTTATGCCCATGTTTGGTACCTTTGACAGTGGAAAAAGCCATAAATGTGTACAATACTGTACTGTACTGAACCGTACCACTCCATGCCAGGCCATTCCTCTCTGGCTCTTCTTCTGGATTCCTTGGGGTCTTTCTCTGGGCCTTTCTGTCTGTCTCTGTCTCTCTCTCTCTCTCTCTCTCCCTCCCTCCTTCCCCCTTTCTCTTTCTACATATAAGCTGGGTACAGTTTGAAATTTTATGTTCATATGTTTTAGAATCTCTCTCCCACATATTTTACTATTATAACTGGTTATATATGTTTTTGTTATGTGTGGCAGAAGGTGGTAAGACTGAAATGTACAGTTGTTACACCATCATGCTGATAACATTTCTTTAGTCAGTCTGCAATTCTATAGCCTTACAGAAAACACAGCCTAACAGTTGTTTTTCCTTTTCATGCTTGATATCATTTTAAAGGTCTCAATTCGATTGGTAAAATGGTCTCAATTTCTTACTTTCTTCACATTATGAGGAAGATTGAAAATGTTACATTTTGTTCCACAAATGTCTGCTATACTTCTGTTAAGGTCTTTGGTAAATGCTTTTATCCCCCCAGACCAGGTGTAAACAGTTCTTAAAGTTTTGTATTTATCATTTCTTACATTTATTATTTAGTTATGTGATTGGCATGATTTTACCTGGCAAATTAAACTTTGTTTATTTTTTTACGGACTCTTCTGATATTATTATATGTAGTAGATTATGTTGAGGCTGATGTTACTGCAAATCTGTGTCTAGAATAGAATATAATGATAGCACAAAGCACAACATCTGAGACCTGCTGATTTAGTAAGTTGCTGATTTAGACCTGCTGACATAGTAAGTTATAGAAAAGTGGCTAAATAAACAATCCCTTGTAAAGCATTGAACCGTCTGCAGTGTTCCCACGGGTCATGGAATTTCTGGAATATCATGGAACTTTAAAAGGTCTATTGCAGACATTGAAAGTCAGAATGTTAAACTTAGAGAAAGTCGGAAGCAAATGTGAAATATGGTTTAAAGTGGCCATGTTCCTGAGCCTGCTTAAAGATATTAGTTAACAAATATATTCCTTACTAAGATTCAGACTGGCAAGTTTGTGTCTGTGGAATTGACAATGTTCATCCATAATAAACAAATCATTTAAAGAATCGGATATTCTGAATAATACAATGTATACATAATCAATATTTGGGATGAGTTTATAATTAGAAACACTGTCTTAATTTTAACACACACACACGCACTCACACACACACACACACACACACACACACACACATTGAATCATGGATTGACATAAGGGACCCCACATCATAAAGATAAATAACACTGAACAAAAATAGTGGAGCAGTCCTTAGATGACTTGCTCTTTATTTACAGCAATAATCTGACATTATTTTGATCTCAAACTTTTCATTTTGCAAAAATAATTACTCCACCACCTACAGGGTGTCAGTAATGACAGGGCTGACCAACAAGGTTTGGATGTGTGGCACAGAGAAGCTAGCTTGTTTTCCAACAGTGCATCGTACTAGTTTATAAAACCCACCACATTTGGGTGAATGACAGTTTATTGTTTATTGATTTATTCTGCCAATAGCTTTCAAAGTAAAATCATTAACATAGCAGTATAAAAAAGCTGATAGAACAAACCAATAAATTATTTATTTACTTCATATAAACCGCATAGTTGCATTTTCTCTGCGTAAATCAATTTCATGCTTACCAAAAAACTCATACAAATAAAATAAAGTAAAATAAAGTGTTTTCAAAATACGTCAGTAGTAATCTTGGTCTGAATGTTAATCCAATCCAGGTCCACTAAAATTACTTAATAATACAACAATAAATTAGCTAGTGTACATTAATGCTCATGTTTCTTAACTTTGCTGATCAGTGTTTTTGTTTATTTAGTTATTTATTATTGATAATATGAAATTATTTCTGAAGGAGAGTAATTGCGCTGAAAATGCAGTTTTAATATGACAGAAATAAATTGCACTTCAAAATGTTAAAATGGGGCTGTCCAGATATGAGCAACATCCTTACAGTCAGTGAGCTAAAGAAAATAATCAGCATTGATGGAAAAAATAAAGCCCAGTGCAATGACGACAAAATGGTGGTCAAACAACAACAGAGTTTAATAACTATTTTTCCTTCTCCTTGGTCAGGCTTTATGTAAAGTATGTCAGAGGTGCATTTATATTCATCTGAAACGTTTAGTCTTATCTGCTCAGGCGACTGTGAGACTTATCCTGCATGTGTCTGCACATATGTGAAACCATTGGATGGGAGGGAGTAAAGTAGGGATTTAAGGATAGAGAGGAAGTAGACCCTTTCATCCTGGATAATGAATGTAAGAAGTACCTTTATTGTTCACATGACAAAAGATAAGAGTAAATGATCTTTGCCAAAAATGATGGAAGTCTTAGTTTCGTGTTTCTGAGGGTTATGTTAAGAATCCATTGCAAAAATCACAATACGTCCCACCAGTTCTTAGGTAGCTTTTATTTTCATGCAATTAAAGTTAATGGGTTTCTGTGTTTTTTTGGGCTCATTTTTTTGTGGTTTGTAAAATTTATTAGCAGTTTTTGAATGAAAACTATCTATATTACTACTACTACTGCTAGTTGTATTTTATATATATTTATTTATTTATTTATTTATTATATATAAATTGTTGTTGTTATTTGTTTATTTGTTTTTTTTTAGAAGGACAGTGTAAAGACTTGCATGCCCGACCAGTAGTACAGTATTATCCAAAACATCCGATAAGAATCATATTGATTTAATTATATTTGCTCCCTGAGCTTATTTTATCACCAGGGACACAGGCAGTAGACTCTGTTTATCTGACAGGAGAAGAAAAACGTTACAGACTGGTGGAATTGATGGAATATGCACACAGCTATAGTAGGCAGAAATATTTGTTTTAGACATTGATTTAAGTAGCCATTGAGAGGAAAGGGTCAAGAAGTCCAGGATTCAGAAGCAATCGCTAACAATAGCTAAATGGATGAAAGATTTTCTCATTTTCTCAGTCTGAAAGAGGGGAAAAAAGGAAATATTGATATGTTGAGAATGTGAATGGACCACATGTCAGTGTTTGTGTGAATCTGTGGTGTGCTTATAAGAATAACAGTATGATTGGTGGTAATTATGAGTCCTTTAAAAGATAAATACAGCACTTATTTTTCTCAGTGACAGTCTGCCAGGGTTTTTTTTTGTTACACACAGCATGCAGAGGCCAAATATAGCATTTATGTCATTGCATTTTTACAAGTATCAGATTCATAATAATGACATCAGAATCAAACATGTCTTCAAATGAATTAACAGCTTACATAATTGTAATAAAACTGTGTTTCAGATGCACTGGCATGCAGTGTTTGAGACTGAGTAAACAAAGTCTGTAATGCACAGCAATGCTGTGCTTATTTGATCAAAAATTCAGTGAAATGAACAACATTGTGAAGTAGTAATACAATTAAAATTATTGCAATATACAAACAATAGTAACAAACAATATATATTTTTTTATTTTTATATAATTTACAATGTAATTTATTAATATGTTGTCAATGTAGAATTTTCATAATCAATACTCATGTCTTCAATGTTACATGTTCTTTCAAAAATCATCCTGATACGATTCAGGGAACATTTCCTCCTATATTTTTTTTTCTGTAAAAAGAAGTTGTTTCTCAATATGGAGGATTGTTTGATGAACATCATTTATTTAAAAAAATATTTTTTGTAACATTATGAGTGGAATTTATGTCACTTTTGTTCAATTTAATGCATTGTTTCTGAATAGAAATATTGAATAATTAAATATTTAAAAACTTTAATTTAATTGTTTATAATTTAATTTACTCTTCTTCGCCAGGCTTTGATTGACAAATCATAGCACTGATTAAATGTGCTGTAGTGAATTAACTCAAAGAGGAAATGTGAAAGCTTAATCATAACTAGTTATAATTACTTATGCATATTTGGGTCAGTTTTTATATAGCAGAGTTACAATTCAAATCTACTTCATTCGGCAAACATTCAGTGTTAATTAATTGGCAGAAAGTTATTTTGAGTAGCCACATAAAAAAAAAAAAAATTCGTAATCTGTTTAAAGTCATTTGTTATACTATATATAATGTGCACAATCATTATTACCTATGAACAAACATCAACTAATATGTACAAAATACATACTCACTATAACATAAATAGTTATGTGTAAAAGGAAACGTGTAGAATGAATGAAGAAATCAAAATGAAGCAGGTAAATTAATGAACAGTTACAAGTCAATTTAACCATCTGAAAGGCACAACTGGTTACAAATATTCTAACAAATATTCCAGATAATCCATTTTATTTATCAGTTATTTTGTAGAAGAGACAAAAACTTAGCAAAGCGGTCACATTTTACAATAAGATTTAATTAATGTATTTACCAGCATAACCTAATTATAAACAATAATTGTACAGCATTTATTAATCATAGTTCAATATTTGCTAATGCATTTTTGACATCCAAATCCATGCTTGTTAACATTAAAGCACTGAGCTAACATGAACTAACAATGAACAACTGTATTTTCAATAACTAACATTAACTAACATGAACAAATACTGTAATAAATGTAGTGTTCATTGTTGGTTCATGTTAGTAAATGCATTAACATTATCATTAACTAATATAACCTTATTGTAAAGTGTTACCAGCAAAACCTATTGCTCCATTCAGTTATCAAGAAATAATAAGAATAAAATATAGTGATGCATGTCTTTCCCCTTTATTCATAATTCAGCCATGTCCTACAGCTGCAGATATGTTAGTTTTTCAGGTGTAGAATCAAAATATTGTTTTAAATATCCCCCAAGCGAGTTAAAGTCTAAAATACATTTTATAAATCAACAGCCACCCTTTTTAAAAATACTTTCCGATGTCCATACTTTATTTTAATGAAGATCTGTCAAGTGGAGACCAAGTGCGTGAAAAAGCTCTTTTGTCTTGAGTGAATAGAAAGAATTACAGTCCATCTCGTTTTATCTCGTTTGTTTTAGCCTGAAATTGATGAAAGCAGCTGGCCTCATTTTGTGCGAGAGATTAGAGCTTTCTATCATTTCATAATCAAATTTGTTTCATAACATTTCACACATTTTTCCAGTATTTATCTTTAAATGTTTTAGTGAAGGTTACATGAATCTCTAGCCTCCCTCACAAGTGGTGTCATGGCGAGTGAATCACTATCTATGACTAATACAGACACATATTCTGTTAATTAGCATTCGTTCTTCCTCCTGAGGGTCGATTACATATCCTGTACCTGTTTATCATCTAATGGACTGGAAGGTTCAGTGGCTTTTAAAGCGAATAACCTGTTTATTTGTTCACGCGTATTAGACCCCATGACAATGCAGATGGTGCTTGCAGACTCCCAGATGTTTGGCAGACCCCGCAAAGTCAAAAGATTATGAGTGCAAACTGAGAGTGATAGAAAAATGCTGATCTCAGATCAACACCGAAAGCAGCGGAAATGGGCAAACTGTCCGCATGTCACAGTTCATGGGTCTTAGCCAATGTCCAGCCACTCTTGATCCAAGAAGATCGTCATTTCTGGTTGAGAAGGAGACACTGAAAAGAGAAACAAATTAAGTTTACGTACTAAACAAACAAATTAAGTTTACTTCTCAATTCCGAGAGGACGCGAACATGCTCTGCCTTTAAATATCCTCCTACCCCTAGCTCCACAAACGAGAGTGAAGCAAATGCAACATCAACATTACAATAAACAGTGCTTGTGAGCACATCTAGGCTTGGCTCTTTAAATGAAACTAATAGTGGCCTGAGGCTGCTAGCAAAAATAGAACAAGCAAATAGAGAATATTCTGGAAAAAAAAAAAAGAAACCTGGTGAATTCCTTCAGTCTGGGTTACTGGCAATGGAAGGAGAACGGTAGAGCAAGAATGCCAACAAAGTTTGTGCGTTGTGTTAATGAATATGGGGGAGGAGATGAAACTGTCACTGTCTTTATATGAGTCTGTGAACATCGTCAAATTACATCTGGGTAATTTTACAGATGAAGTTCACCGTTTCTATGTTCGGTTGTTGATATGGAGTGGATGAACCTATCTGTGTCTTGATGAGATCTGAACGGAATGATAATGCAAGGCACAGAATCCATTATTCTTCATTCCTTTGAAAAGATCAGAGTGAGAACTGCAGGTTCTCATTTAAAAAAAATGTGCTATTAAATTGATAGAAAAAAACATTATGTGCTTTGCCTTTTGAACTACTCTGTACATCTCTTTGTTTTCTATATTGGAGGTGTACTGATGGCTAGATTCCATGCTATTTGTGCTACCGGAAAGGTCTCTCCAAGCAGAAGTGAAGAACTGAATCAGTAGCACTTCATAGCACTTTACATTTTATACTCCTTTTCACCTGTACACACTATGTACTTGATAGAGTCTTTACATAAACTATATAATATCTTTAAACAACTTTTATGTTTTCTGAGTGAATGCAAAGAAACCAAATGCCTTAGGTAAGTACATTTACTTTAGGTTCAGTAGTATTATCTAATTTATGTAAAGACTATGTACACAGTAGTTCAAAAGGCAAAGCACATAATGTTTTTTCATTCAATTTAATAGCACTTAAAAAAAAAAGAGAACCTGCAGTTCCCTCGCGAAGATATTTGCATTCCCTCTGAAAAAAAAAAATTTGTTTGCAAGCAAAACATTTACAAAGCATTTTTGGGTGAACTATCCCTTTAAAATAATCTCACTCCATCATGCACATCATCAACCATTGAATGTAAGGAATGGATTTTATGAGAAATTTTATTACTCTTTTATTACTCTAGTCCATGTTTGACTGTAAATATAGAACTACAGTGCATCTGGAAAGTATTCATAGTGCTTCACTTTTTCCACATTTTTTTATGTTACAGCCTTATTCCAAAATGGATTAAATTAATTTATTTCCTCAAAATTCTACACACAATACCCCATAATGACAATGTGAAAAAAAAAATTAAAATCGTTGCAAATTTATTAAAAATAAAAAACCTGAAAAATCACATGTACAGAAGTAATCACAGCCTTTGCCGTGAAGCTCTAAATTGAGCTCAGGTACAGTCTGTTTCCACTGATCATTCTTGAGATGTTTCAGCAGCTTAATTGGAGTTCACCTGTGGTAAATTCAGTTGATTGGACATGATTTGAAAAGGCATACACCTGTCTATATAAAGTCCCAGGGTTGTGTCAAAGCACAAACCAAGCATGAAGACAAAGGAATTGTCTGTAGACCTCTGAGACAGGATTGGGAAGGTTACAGAAATATTTCTGCTGCTCTGAAAGTTCCAATGAGCACCGTGGCCTCCATCATCCGTAAGTGGAAGATGTTTGGAACCACCAGGACTCTTCCTAGAGCTGGCCGGCCATCTAAGCTGAGTGATCGGGGGAGAAGGGCCTTAGACAGGGAGGTGACCAATAACCCCATGGTCACTCTGTCTGAGCTCCAGTGTTTTTCTGTGGAGAGAAGTGAACCTTACAGAAGGACAACCATCTGTGCAGCAATCTACCAATCAGGCCTGTATGGTAGAGTGGCCAGACGGAAGCCACTCCTTAGTAAAGGGCACATAGCAGCCTGCCTGGAATTTGCCAAAAGGCATCTGAAACAAAATTCTCTGGTCTGATTAGACTAAAATTGAACTCTTTGGAGTGAGTGCCAGGCGTTACGTTTGGAGAAAACCAGGCACTGCTCATCACCAGGCTAATACCATCCCTACAGTGAAGCATGGTGGTGACAGCATCATGCTGTGGGATGTTTTTCAGCAGCAGAAACTGGAAGACTAGTCAGGATAAAGGGAAATATGAATGCAGCAATGTACAGAGACATCCTAAAGGAAAACTTGCTTCAGAGTGCTCTTGACCTCAGACTAGGGCGACGGTTCATCTTCCAGCAGGACAATGACCCAAAGCACACTGCCAAAATATCAATGGAGTGGCTTCACAACAACTCAGTGTCCTTGAGTGGCCCAGCCAGAGCCCAGACCTAAATCCTATTGAACATCTCTCGAGAGATCTGAAAATGGCTGTACACCGTCGCTTCCCATCCAACCTGATAGGGTTTGAGAGGTATTGCAACGAGGAGTGGGCAAAAAATCCCAAAGACAGGTGTGCCAAGCTTGTGGCATCATATTCAAAAAGACTTGAGGCTGTAACTTGAGGCTGTAATTGCTGCCAAAGGTGCATTAACAAAGTATTGAACAAAGGCTGTGAATACTTATGTACATGTGATTGTTCAGTTTTTGTTTTTTTTATAAATTTGCAACAATTTCAAAAAATCTTTTTTACATTGTCATTATGGGGTATTTTGCGTAGAATTTTAAGGAAATAAATGAATTTAATCCATTTTGGAATAAGGCTGTAACATAAAAAAAATGTGGAAAAAGTGAAGCGCTATGAATACTTTCCGGATGCACTGTATATTTTTAATAAAATGTTTAACGAATTAGTTTTTTTAATGGGCTATCACTTTCTGAATGCATCTTTGAACCACTAGTGAAAGTATGGAGTTGTCTGAACCACTGTAAGACAAAAAGAGGACAGGAAGTGTTTGTCCAAACTCAACAGATTTTGTGAGGAATAGCAAAAATCTGCAAGAGAATGCACATACTGTATTTGTTGTCTTTGCGAGGAAATGAAAAAGATTGTATTGTATCGTATTTTATACACTACCACCATGTCCCTATAGGGGTTTCTTAACTTTTCAAAGTAAATATGCTGTAAGTACAGTACACATTAAGTACACATACTGTCAAAAGTGCATTTTAATGTTTTATATTTGTATTTTTATGTAGTTTAAGCTATATTTTTCATCCTTACCTTTTTTAGCTCTTTATTTCAGTTTTCAACTGGCAAAATTTCATATTTTAAATAGAATTCCGAAGCTCTTGTTTTTAGTGACACAGATGGCTGTTAAGTAAATATAAATATGTGTAAATATATGCTGCCCATTTTTCTCACAATAAGAAAATAAACTCAAGAACAAATGACAGGGGTGAGAAAACAGCATTTTAAGGCAGATTCACACTGCACGAACAGATGAAGACAAACACAAACCATCACCAAATTACAGCACTTCATTTCTCTGAAATTCTATGACCAAACAAGCGCTGATTCAGCACAGGAAAACAAGCTTCAGTAGATACTAACAACGGCAGACAGGATAACACAAAACTTTACAAAGTGCCTCTGTCATTGTGAATTTGCCTTAAGAAAACATTTGTACTTACTAGTCATATGGATACTTTTGCATAAGATCTACAATCTCATAGTATCATTTCAGCAGATGAGCTGTTTAAAACTACACTCTTAAGGTAATATGAGAAGAAATATTTCTCTGATTTGGCTATGTAGTTTATTTTCAAGACACTTTGACCATACAGTACAAAGTAGCTTTTTTGGCATCATCCTGAACATTATAATCATTTCTACCAGTAGCACATTTTTGTTTCCATTTATTTTATTTTAGTGCACTGTAGATAACTTAAATGATTATAACATCATTAGCCTTAGTAGATGGTATTATGTTATTGAAATCTGATTTTAATACATTTCAGTCTGAACTATCAGATTACATGTTTTCCTCCTTCATCAGTTGTTTTGCAGTACTCATAAGGGTTTTTATATTCATTCATTTTTATTTTTTCCATTAGCATGGCAACCAATATGGACATGCTAGAAAAACTGCATGTAGTATAAATTGAAAAATTATATCTAGATGCCTACAATACATCCTGAGGAGTCAGATACTAAGTGGCTATATTTCAAAAATGCTTTATGTTACAGCATAATACTTGAGAGATTTTGCTGCTACATCTATCAAGGTAATGATCAGATTCAAATGCCAGTAACGTGTTTGTGTAGGAGTTTTTGCTTCAAGCGTTCTGCATTTTGGAATGAGTAAGGCATATTTTTTTTTGGCTCTACAGAAGAAGAAGAAAAAAGTGCAAAAATTACAAGTGCTATTAAATATGTCGATTTTAAGCCATGACTTTTACAGTCGGAGCTCTATAACTACTATAATGGCCATATAGTATTATGCTGACCGTTCATACTTAACTGATTTTTAGACTGACACTAGATAGATATTTGAAGCTTCTGTTGAGGTTTTTGATTGAAGCTTTGATTGTCTGTTGGTAGATTTCATGATCATTTCTGTAATATAAAATTTTTGGCAGTGCAGTTTTTCATCACAATGGAATTTTGGAAGTGTTTTCGAAAGCACCGATTGACCCGTACACCCACTTCCCTAAACCCAACCGACAGTTCCAGAAAAAGAAAAGCCCTCGCCTGATTTTTACCACGTTTTCAGATTTTACCACATTCTCACCCTTTTGACTTCTGTTTTTGTCTTACTCCCTTTCTGAAACTGTTCTTCGCCGGACTGGAACCCCGTTGTCGTGGTCAGCTCCTCTCTGCGTCTCAAGTCTGCCGACGTACATGACGAGCTAACTGGACAAATTGGTAACAGTGGGAAAGCCGTCAATACGGAGGTAAGCGGTCAGCTGGTAAGCGTAAAAAGGAACTGCATCATACTGCCCTGTAGCGTTCGTTTTAAAGACAAAATGGAGCTATACGTACTTCTGGCTACATAATTCCAATTAGTTACAATACATTATGGATACATTTAAGAAAAGTCAGGGTTCTAGAGTCATATAAGTTATGTATATGTACTGAAAAATCATACTCAAACAAAAATACCAGTACTTGCTAAATATCTGTTGTAAATGCTACTCAAACTATGAGTAAAAAGATGAGTAAATAGGTACTCAAGAGTAGTGAACAGTGAGTATTACACTGTGAAAATTAGTGCAATTCCTGAGAAAAACTACTCAATTACATTAATTTGAGGTATTGCAAACAGAATTACCCTAAAAAATTGTCAAAATGGTTGCCTTAGAAGTTCTAGTGTTAAGAATAAAAAAGAAAAGCAAATCTCTCTCACACTATCCCCATCTTTTGAGTCACAGAGGACACATAAGTGAGAAAATGAGTGATTAAATAATCCTATAACTGGCAAGGATGAAGTGAGGGGGCAAAAATAGAGTTGGTGAATGTGCGGAGAGAAGGATGAAGAGAATCGATTAGCCGGGATTGCAGAAGGAAGGAGGCTAAGACATCAGCTGCTTGCTTCTGATAACAGCAGAGCCATGTAACCCTGCGCT
Source organism: Danio jaintianensis (assembly GCA_903798115.1). NCBI lineage: Eukaryota > Metazoa > Chordata > Actinopteri > Cypriniformes > Danionidae > Danio > Danio jaintianensis. Next base: position 5,900,458 of record CAIGQV010016645.1, read on the forward strand.
CACTAATGCACCCACTGATCAACACTTGGCGTGTGAGTGTGTGATGGTGCTGTCTGAGTTCTGCTCATTAAGTAGCTGAGAGATGCCAGAGCTCTGTTGTACTGCCAGCACTTTACCAGAAGGCCAGAAGAGAAGACGAAAACACTCTAAGTCCTTACATTTATAATGAACCACAGGACCGGGTCAATGAGGCGATGACCCCAACACGAGAAGTTAGAGACCCCTTGTTATTTCTCACCTGCTGTGATTATGTGTGTCTTTTGGCGTAAACTGGGGCATCTGCAAGAGTGTGACAGAATAACGGCCTATATATAAAAGAATGGGAACAATTGGGAAGGAATATTGAGTATATTAGGAATATAAGGAATATTGTCTGGACTGTCTGAACAATGTTGCATCACACACTTTGAGAACTCATTGAAAAGCAACAACTTGAATGTCACAAAGTGAATGATATACCAAGAGGGTGCGTTCCCATAGAAGCATATAATACTCCCAGCTAAAAATATGGTATGTTCCATAACATTTACTATGTCAAAATAAACCTCTGTACATATGTATAGCTGTATACATATAGATGACAATAGCTACGTTTCCATCCACCTATTTTTATGCGCATTTTGGATATGCGCATAAAAAATCGGTTGATGGAAACGCTTAGATGCGCATAAATTTTGAAAATGCGCATAAAAGATGTATCCGCATAACTGAGTAGGATAAACTTTTTATTCGATAAGAAAAGATGCGCATAAACTACAATGGAAACACTTTTACCGAACAAATTCTAGTATGCGCATTAAAAAAAGGTCATGTGATTTGGTTATAAGAGATCATGTGATGATAAAAATGTTTCTAAATGGACAAACCAGCAGGCTGACCACATTGTAAAACATCTGAAATGTTGTTTTGGTCATTCTAAAATGCCTTAACCGCTTCAGTATTAGTGTTATTATATTATTAATGACCTCCAGAATTGTTAAGAACGTCTGTGCTCCGCGTCTCACGCCTTCAAACGCCACCACGCGTTCACTGCGTGTCAGCATTGCCTTCTGAGGCACAAGTCATTTATTAAATGAAGAAAAGATTCATGCAGCTTCTCCTACCTACCAAATTCCGGTTTTACTGTTGATATTTGGCGCCATTTAATCAGGAAGTGACGATTTTGTTCTCTTTGACTCGTTGGATGGAAACGCTGCTTTATTCGCACATCTTTTATGCGGTATTCCAGTTTTGCGCATAAAGTTAATTCGCATTTTTGGATGGAATCATAGCTATTGACTACATTTACATGGACACCAATAATCCGATTTTAATGTGATTAAGACAATACTCTGATTAAGAATCCACCATGTAAACATCGATTTTTTTTTTTTTTTGATTACCTTAATCCGACTAAAGCTATAATCGAACTAAACAGGAATTTAATTAAAACGTGGAGTATGCCTATTTTAGTCGCATTATTAAAGTGCATTACATGTTAACACCTTAATCAAAATATTACCGTCATGTAGGATTTTTGCCGTATTTTGTGACAGGGTATTCCATACACACACGGCTGTTTGACACTATTCTCTGCACCTATCGAGTCAGTAAAGGACCACAGACACCTGCATCGCAAAATACAGAGTTTTGTTTTTTTCATTCGAGGTGCGGTATCAAATTCCATTAAAACATCACTCTTCCACCACTGCTTACTTCATACTCGCATCCAATATCTCAGTTTGTCACGGGGGGTGGGGGGGCATGCATGAAATGTTCTTGAATGTAAGTGAAAGTGCCAAACTGCAGTTAAAGTTGAAAAATTTAAAATGAAACACCCGAAATTACATGAAACTCCCAAGGAAACGTGGATAGCATGGTGACACAATGACGTTAATTGAATTATGTGCTATAACATGTAAAATGGAATCTTGAAAGGAACATTCAAAAAGCAACTCATGTAAACACCTTAATCATATTATTGTCTTATTCAGATTAAGGCAAATAATTCGATTACTGAAGTCAATGTAAATGTAGTCAGTGTTAACAATGTTAATATCCCAAAAAATTGTTTACTCTAGTTTGCTCTAGTTCAGTGGTTCTCAAACTTTTTCAGCAGGAGGCCCCCTTGTGTAGGGTGAATCCTTTTGTGAATCCCCCCCCCCAAAAAAACCTCATGATGCAAAACATCCTCAAACTTACAATTTTACTTAATTTTAGATTCTGTTTGTAGTCTTATTTCTCTGATTTGTTAAATTTACATTTCACAACATATAACATTGTATTAAAACAGTTTTGATTGTAAAACTAACATTGTCTAAGAAGTGCAACAAAAGTATTGAATACTGAACAGTAATTTATGATGTCTAAAGTAGAAGATGAATACTGAAAAGTTAATTTATATATATATTTGTAAAAAAGTTTTTAGATTCTACAATTTCGATGCGGCCCCCCAAGCGCCATCTGGCGGCCCCAGTTTGAGAACCACTGCTCTAGTTTCCTCGTGTGATGTTTTTCCCTTCAAACAAATTGTTTTGCTCAAGTTAAAATATTTTGACTTGCAAGGTAGATGCAATTGAAGTGAAGTCCGTACGTTCGCAACAATCAAGTTGCACATTCTGCTTTATTCGCGCCACGCCTAGATATATAATACTTACAGTAATTCCACATTTGGTGTGAACACCATTTCAGAAGTTATACTGCTAATAGCCTACGTGGAGCGGAGCAGGCACGTTGCCACAACCCCACCACCAAAAGCAATTTGTGTCTGCTTAATCCTGCAAGAGTAAACTGCTTTTCTGAAGGGGAGAAATTGTCACCTGCTCAGTGATAAGGCAGTAGTGTTTAATTCATGAACAAGTTGCAATTTATCAATTAACCTGTTAAATCAGTTCACAAATTTCACTAAACAGCTAATTTGTGAATTGGAGTGACATTATATTAAATAACTCACAGATTCAAATGTTCCATTCAGAGTGTGTCTCTAGTAAATGATTTACTGATTCAAATGATCCATTCAGAGTGAGTCTCCAGTAAATGATTCACTGATTTTACAAACTGACTGAATGTTGTTTCACATTCAATTCAATTCAATTCATCTTTATTATATAGCGCTTTTACAATGTAGATTGTGTCAAAGCAGCTTCACATAGAAGATTATAGTGAATTGAAATGGTGTCAGTTCAGTTTTTAGAGTTTAAGTTCAGTTCAGTTCAGTGTGGTTTAATTTTCACTGATGAGAGTCCAAACACTGAAGAACAAATCCATCGTTGCGCACATGTTATCACTTGAATTAGAAATAATTGTCAGTGTGATTATGAGAGTATGACAAGTTGTGGTAATTCAATTTTCTTCAAGTACCTTTATTTTTATTACTTTAGTAAATTACAAATCAAGTACTTGTACTTTGATGTTGAAATGGAGAACTTTATACTTTTATTGGAGTAATATTTTTACTTTTTAATTTACTTTTAGTAGGTAATCTGTACTTTTACTCAAGTGCCTACAATAATTTGTGTACTTGTCCACCACTGATGCATCTTACTATATCAGTACTTAAAAAAATGTATTAGACAAAAAAATTCAAATGCATTATCTGTTGTGTATAGTAGCATCATCTGATTGCTGAAACAGCTTTTTAAAATTACATCATGCAAACACAGATCGTGTGTCCTTTGCATTTGACTTATTACAGCAGTTGCGGTATTTGTCATTGTTTTTGAGATGGCTCTGGTCAAGGTTATAACCCCTTGTTATTTCTTACACAAAGTGCTATTTTAGTGTAGATGTAGGCATCTGCAAGTGTGTGACAGAGTATAATGGCCTATATATAAAAGCTTGTGAACAAAGGGAAGGAATATTGAGTGTGTCTGGACTGTGTGCAGAATGTTGCATCACACGCTTAGAGAATTCATTAAAGAAAAAAAACAACAACAACAAAAACTTCAAATGTAACAAAGTGAATGATTTGACTGTGGCGTATAGCACTAAATCTTTCTGTGTGTGTGCATGTGTTGGAGGTTCAAAGCTCTGTGTCAGCCTTCTTAAATGCTGCTATTCTGGCCATCTGCATGATTATGCATGTAATATTGCTGTTATGCAATAGTTCTATAAATAAGAAGTTAATACTTGAGTAACTTTCATTTCAGATACGGTCCGGACTCACTGTTGTTGTAATTTTCATAATGTATTACATTTGTGAAGCACTTTGCAAAAGCATGTTTGACTGCAGTAGTATTAATGGTTAAATGTAGATTCGCTTCCGGTTAATCATTTTAGGTATGACCCAAATTTTTTTTATTTTTTATTGTTTGACACATCACGCTCAAAATATGAAATAGAATACATAGAAAGCATATTGAATGCAAGTAAACATGTGCTTTAATGTTTCAAATAACACTAATAACATTGCCATCTATATATATTAAAATATGTAAACGTTATATTGTTATGTGTTGTAAGTATTATGTTCTTGCTTGGTCATACAGGTCATTCTCAAAATGAAATGGGTTGTTCTTAAAACAGATTTGAATTTTTAATTGTGGATGAACCTTTTTAATGCATCACCTACAATAATCTGCAAATACTTTCTATATGCATTTTGATAGTGATATTGCATCATACATATTAACTGTCCTAAAAAAATCAACTTAAAGTAGTAGATTATATAGAATAGAGAATGAAAAAAGGCAATGTCGACTGTATTGTGTTGCATCATCCTGATTGCTCAAAGAGCTTTTTAAAGTTCAAATAGCTTTTTATTACACCATACAATGTACACTTGCTGTCTCCTTTACATTTGAATTATTACAGCAAAACACCATAATGGTATTTTTCATCATTTCACGACGGCCCCGGTCAGGGTTATCATTTCAATCAGGGTCAGGGTTAAGTGGGACAGGAAGCCCATTTTTCAGCACAATGTTGTGCAGTGCTGCACTCATTTGTGGTGCTGTGCAACACTGTGCCATTTGCCCAGACCTCTCTAAACAGCTCAGGACCTACACCACAGTCTCTCACATTATACAGTTTATCTTGCCAGGCCATCTCGCACATTACTCTAAGTCAAGTGCATGTCACAGATTCATTTTTATTGGAGTGAAAATGTTTTCTTTTTAGAAGGTGGTTTCTGCAATTCTGAACACAAGCGCAAGAACATGGCCTTCAGCAATCAAAATGATCCTGAGCCATAAAAGTCCTTGTTTTTATTCAGACAATCTCCTTGTGTAGAATAGAATGGCAAAAACAGTGCATCCATTACTGATCTTTCTCTTTTTTATCGCTCATTTAATGCGTTTTAGGTGGTTACATAACAAATGTATTGTAATTAGGGATAATTACTTAAGATCTGAATGCTTAACTCCATTTAGTTCATGTTTTCAATCTTGATTACTCAAATACAAGCTCTCATTAAAGCAGTCCCTTTTCACGTTGTTTTTTTCCCCCAGACATTCTGTTGACTACAAGTAACTGCAAATCACTTGGTCTTCATAGGCATTTTAATTAAACCTTATGTAAGTGGCATATACACTTTCCTATACATATTTCACAATTTTGATGCAGTATATTAGACCCCTCAGGCTCTTTCTGGTAAACAGTCCCGTAGCTGGACTTTTATAGATCAGCAGGGCTTTATATTCCACTCAAGGGTAGCTAATATAAATTTGCCAGGACTGGGGTGGAATGTTCAAGTGATGTGTTTGTTTCTAATCTTTCTAGGGAGCTTTTAGTCATCTCACCAAGGATCATTTTGGCATGGATGAGGCAGAAGGATACTGGCATGAATAAATGTTTTTTTTTTTTTTTTTTTTTTTTTTCAATTTGTAAAACATGTATTTCCAGTCATTTTTTAACATCTTTGAAGAGTTATGATTGGAAGATTAGCAAGTACAATGGAAAGAGGGATAGTTTGTCTTATTGCATTAATTCTGCCTACCTTATATTTTAGGATCTTCCAGGCTCTGAATTTCTTAAGGAATTACCAAATTATATCTGTTCTTTATACTGAGCTCTACAGTATAAAGACATGCTTCTTTGTATATCAGTTCTTGCTGATATTGTATTAATAAGTTGTGATCCAAAATGCTGCTGTAATATGACCCCATAATCAATGTTTGATTACTTTAATGAATTTTATTATATTCTTAAATAAAATATTGTTGTGATGGTTATGCCAGTAGTAGTACAGCAGGATTGTGATGATGGAATTCATGAGAATAACTGATTATGAAATTCTAGCTTTCATGTTCAGCTACTGATCAGAACTGAAAAGTATTTACTGTGGTTTGTTCTAATGGCATCTACATAATGGGTCTGATGTGGACAAAGCAATCAAGCGGCTTTATATTTCACAGTTATATTATGCCTTGGGGCTGGAGGAGAGCGGTCATTAAATAAAAGTCATTGAAACTACCTTTTTGTTTGACATTATTCCATTGGATATGATCAGATCAGCAGTAGAACGTTGCCTGTTTAAAACCTAGAAAATGTTTCAAGTTATGGTTGGGTGTTGTGCTGACTATGTTTTAAAGGGACTAAATGACCAACCAAGCTCATTGAAAAAATGTACTGTACCTTAATCCTTGATCATTTTACAAAAACATAATTTTCACATTCAATATGCTGCAGTTTTCACTCCAAATAAACACTACATAGGGCAGATTGCCAATTAATGAATACTTATGAATATTAAATTGGCATTGACATGGTCAACTTGCTTGCATTTGTTATTCAAAAATCTCAGATATGAGGCCTGTGGGGAATAAAGTTTTTTTAATAAACAGTAATAAAAATAATAACGTAAAAACTAACATAGGCGTCATGGTGGCGCAGTGGGTAGCACGTTCGCCTCACAGCAAGAAGGTCGCTGGTTCGAGCCTCGGCTGGGTCAGTTGGCGTTTCTGTGTGGAGTTTGCATGTTCTCCCCGTGTTCGCGTGGGTTTCCTCCGGGTGCTCCGGTTTCCCCCACAAGTCCAAAAACATGTGGTATAGGTAAATTGGGTAGGCTAAAATTGTCCGTAGTGTATGTGTGAATGTGTGTGTGGATGTTTCCCAGTGATGGGTTGCAGCTGGAAGGGCATCCGCTGCGTAAAACATATGCTGGATAAGTTGGCGGTTCATTCCGCTGTGGCGACCCCGGATTAATAAAGGGACTAAGCCGAAGAAAATGAATGAATGAATGAAAAACTAACATAACATGTTGGCTTAATTTTACTCCTTCATTTTATGCATTTTATGCTTACCATGCAATAAGCAAAGTATTTTATTTTGTATATTATTTTATATTGTTCGTGTGGGTTTCCTCCGGGTGCTCTGGTTTCCCCCACAGCCCAAAGACATGCAGTATAGGTGAATTGAATAAACTAAATTGGCTGTAGTGTATGTGTGTGAATGAGTGTGTATGGATATTTCCCAGTACTGAGTTGCAGCTGGAAGGTCTGCCACAGTGTAAAACATATGCTGGATGAGTTGGCGGTTCATTCCGCTGTGGCGACTCCTGATGAATAAAGGGACTAAGCCAAAGGAAAATGCATGAATGAATTATTTCATATTATTATTCATTCATTCATTCATTCATTCATTCATTCATTCATTTTCTTTTCGGCTTAGTCCCTTTTATTAATCTGGGGTCGCCACAGCGGAATGAACCGCCAACTTATCCAGCATATGTTTTATGCAGCGGATGCCCTTCCAACTGTAACCCATCACTGGGAAACATCCATACACACTCATTTACACTCATACACTACGGACAATTTAGCTTACCCAATTCACCTGTACCGCATGTCTTTGGACTTGTGTGGGAAACCTGAGCACCCGGAGGAAACCCACGCGAGCACGGGGAGAACATGCAAACTCCACACAGAAATGCCAACTGACCCAGCTGAGGCTCGAACCAGCGACCTTCTTGCTGTGAGGCGAACGTGCTACCCACTGCACCGCCGTGCAGCCCTTTATATTATTAAAGTATGTTATTTTAAGCCTGGCAGTACTACTTTACAAAGGGACATAAAAAGTTGCTAACAATTCAGTGCATTATCTAAAATGCACTGCTTGATTACTGTGATCAGTAATTAAGCAGAATAATTGGTAGACATTGTCAATACAGAACAAGACGTGACAAGGTAGAAGTGATAAAAGACAGGAGAAGATTGACAGCGTCCCTGGAAAACAATTTAACTGCACATGGTACACCTTGGCAGGGCTCTTTTCAAAGCGCTGATGTCCTGGGGGAGCTGTTCTGTTAAGAATGGCGTAATCGCTATCACAATACCAAACAGTGCAGATGGGACTTGTTCAACAATGACTGAGTATTAAGGAGCAGCATTTTTTACATGAGGATTTGCAGATTCACATCACATTAGATTTCCGAACATGGCCTACTTTGGAGAGGATGGTTGATAAATCTGTTGAGTTTTCGCCGGGCTTAAAGATGCATTTTAGATGCTGACGGAACAAAACTTTATTAAGGTTTTTAAAGATAACTTATTATAGAGTACACAAGGTCAGTAGATCTGTGAGACATAATTAGGCTTAAGACTGAAATGTTGGAACTTATTAAATATTTGGTGGAAGATAAGTAAAGTGGAACAGCTTTGGTTTGGAGGAAGTTTAAAGCGCACTAATTCCTGAAGATATGTGGAATCCAAATACATCCTCTAACCAAGTGTGTCCTTGTATTTAATGTTGTACAGCTGGAAAGCACAGTTGGCCAACTGCAGTATTGTGGAGGTGTAGCATCAATCATCAGTGAATTTAAGATGTGCAAGCGATTTTCAGTAGCATAATGACATTTACTATCCTTCATTTTCTTTTGCTGCACAACTAACGGTGAGTGAGGACTATAGGAAGTTTAAAAGTACAGGTACCATCTTAATATCAAATGTGAAACAATGTAATAACAGTTTTTCCACAGCATAGAACCAAATTAACAGTCTTACAATGGTAAAGGTTTAGCTTATTAAAAATTATTATATAATATCGTTATCTTCTTATAATTAATATTCATATGCAATGTCATCATAGTTGCTAATTGTTTTACAAAAAAAATAATAATAATTTGTGAGAAATACATAAGAACTTACAAATAACAGACACACACACACACACACACACACACACACACACATATATATATATATATATATATATATATATATATATAGTGTATATATATAGTGTATATATACAGTAGTGTCATGGGAATGGGCATGTACAGAACCAACAGAAAAAAATATATAGCAAATATATAACAAAATGTCACGACATGGATTTTCAAAATACTTTATAAACAAAAAATTGTGGAGCTCAAGGAGATTTTCACAGGTGGAAGTAATTTTCTGAAGATAAATGTGTAATCCTTTTGTATGGTAAAAAAGGCTTCTTAAATCTAGTTTTTCAGTAGCGTTTTTTTTTATATTTCTCTGTTAATCAACAAGAAAACTTAATTTTCTGTTTATAGGAGGCTGAATTGGAAAATCATTATCACAATGGACAATCCTTTTACTTCCATGCATGCACTTCACAACTTCATAGTCATGCATTTGAAATCAGCCAGATTTATTACTTTTAATAAAGGTTTAAAATGTAAAACCACAAACAATGCCAGACTTCATCCGTTCCCCGGTGCTAGAATGTAATTTATGTGCTTTCATTGTATATTTGTATAGATGACACGCATCAAATCTTGACAGTAATTCTCTGCTGGTTTGGAACGTTAGCTGCACTGTTACAACAACAATCACTCATACAGACTTTGACTATGAACTATTAATCTCTGCAAACAATGTCAGTTGTGATTTAAAGAGCCCAAGCCACTGGAGCTGCAGAGAATGGCAGCAAGGGAGCATCAATCACTCACAGACACACACTTGTTGAAGTGTTTCAACACCAGGGGCCTATTTTGGGGGCTCCGGGCTTGAAGGGAAGAAGATCGTATTGCTTGCTGGATGGACAGAAGAATACAACCTTTATCCACTTATTCATGCATTCAGACAAAGAGACAGCCACAAGTTAATCAAGCAAGAATGAACTGCACAGTAGTGTGAAGACCATTTTCTCAGACCAGCTGTTTTCACCAACAGAGAAAAGCTAATTATAAAGACTGAATGTGCATAAACATCCAAAATCTCAGCAGGGATAAAGCAGACACACTTCAAGGTTTCATTAACAAAAGTTTTTAAATTTAAATGGAACTTTGTAGTCATGGAAGTGACACCTAGAATACCACCTACTGTACTGCATATTAATGTAAATATAATCTCTCTGTCTGTATAATAATAAAATATGTATTATTTACAGAACACAATCCAATCCAATATGTTTTGGATAAGTAAATGATGATAGTAATACAGTTTTTACTTTAGGTTGTGCTTTTTAGAGGCACACAGAGTCGTTTTTCACAGTAATTTAAATGTTTTTGTTTGTATTATGCCTCAGCAACCAGCTAACTTTATAGTTCTGGTTTTGAAAATATTGTTTGAAATGTTTTCTTTTGGGGAGGTACGGTTGCTCAGTGGTTAGCACTGTCACCTCACAGCAAGAAGGTCGCTGGTTCAAGTCGTGGCCGGACCAGTTGACATTTCTGTGTGGAGTTTGCATGTTCTCCCTGTGTTCACGTGGTTTTCCTCTGGGTGCTCCGGTTTCCCCCTCAGTAAAAAAAAAAGTGTGTGGTTGTTTCCCAGTACTGGGTTGCAGCTGGAAGGGCATCCACTGTGTAAAACATGCTGGAATAATTGGCGGTTCATTCCGCTGTGGTGACCTCTGAAATAGAAACCAAGCCGAAGGAAAATGAATGAATGAATGAATGAATGTTTTCTTTTCAAGGTATATCTAACACAAATGTATCCTACACATTTTATAATGCATTTGAATTTTTTATCTCCAACTATTTCAGAAACATAAAGCAAATGAATAGAAAACAAATATTTTGAAAAATCAATAGATAAATTATAGTTTCTATTATAGTTCCAAAATCCTTCCATCTCTTTCTTTGCCTTTGGTATTTCTGTCTGCTCTCCACCATGCATCTTAAGCTTCTGCTCACCTCCTCCCCTCCATTAACCATTCTTCACCTCCATTTCTGCAAATTTTCTCCTTTGTCAATTTGTTAGAATAGCTTGAAATGAAAGAGTTGTATTTTAATTCAATGGAACAGACGCACACACACACACACACACACTGAATTCTCTTTTTTTTTCATGTTGAGGAACACATTGTTAGGCACGGAAACCCCTCTGGAGAGTCTGAAAATGTAAAAGTTTTTCAGTTACTTCTAGAATAGTTTCAGTGGATCGAGTTTTTCTTAACTGTTTTTCTTAACAGTGCAACAGAAACTTGATTGAAGAACATTGGGCAATCTACATACTGTAAACACAGCTATTAAAAAATATATAATCCTGCAAATGTATACATATACAGAGAGAATAGAGAAAACATTATTAGCACTATTATTAAATAATGTTTAGAACTCTTTGAAGCTGCCCCTTTTGAGGCTTTGATCCTAATTGTGCCATTTTGGCTTTAAATTCAAACAAGATCGTGCTCCCAGTCTTCTTTTCAAAAGAGGGTGGAGGTACAATTGCCTATGTGTCTGCATAGTGGCAGATTCAAAAACAAGACTAATGTCATATGCTAATGAGGGAGAGATAATGCGTCACTAATGGGTGTGGCTTTTATAAAAAAATGAATTAATAAAAAACATGGTTCATTCCGCTGTGGTGACCTCTGAAATAGAGACTAAGCCGAAGGAAAATGAATGAATGAATGAATGTTTTCTTTTCAAGGTACATCTAACACAAATGTATCCTACACATTTTTAGACATCTACAAAAGGGAGAATGTCAATCAAAGTGTTTCTGCAGGCTGTTTTTATGAAGTGTGATTATAAAAAAAATGAATGAGTACATTTTTACAATTAGAAGTTAATTAGAAGAGGTAATATTAACAGACTGTTGCCACTATGTTTAAAGCTCTTATAAAGGTGATTTTTGCATAATAGGTCCCTTTTCAAATATCTCTTAAATTTCAGTAAAGATGCCAAGTACTTGTTGGTCAGTCCCTTCCACAAAAGTGCTTTCATTCATTCGGAGAGAGAGTAAAAAAGAATCTAATCATATTTCTGTTTCTTAGCAACAAAGCATTTGTTTTCAAACAAAGCTCTTCAGATAGAAACTTGTTTTTGTGCTAGATTTAATTTGATGGTAAAGAGCATCAAATCAGAACCAAAATGGGGAAGCAGCAGTGGAAACAATTTCAATAGAAAAAGCTAAAGATGCTTTTCTGTGATATATAGGGCTCTATTTTAACGATCTAGGAGCAAAGTCTAAAGCGCAGGGCACAAAAGCTTTAAGGGCGTGTCCGAATCCACTTGCTATTTTAAGGACAGAAAAATACACTCTGCGCCTCGGAGCATGGTCGAACAGGGTTGTGCTTAATCTCTTAATGAGTTCTGGGTGTGTTTTGAGAATAAACCAATCAGAGTCTCATCTACCATTCCCTTTAAGAGTCAGTTGCATAAGGCCAAGGCGCATTTGCTATTTACATGGCGAACTTTATAAGTGGAAATGCTTCACTAGCGAGAAAACAGTTAAACAGACCATCTGCAGCTTGAGGATAAAGAACTAGCCTCCTCCAATCGGCCTCTTTACTTTCTCTTTCTATCTTTCGTGGATAAGGAAACGGTGTTGTAAGGACTCCACTGAAGACATCCATTAGCCTACATAATTAATTTTGTTTGTTAAGCGCAAAGATTTGTTTCAAAACTATTTCTAAATTCTGTTCTAATTTCCAGCAAACAAATAAATGAGCAATAATAACAAAGTGTTGTCAAAAAACTTTATATATACATTATATACATATATATATACATATATACATATTTTATATCCAAACACACGTCCTATGCCCCATATGGTCCAAAACCTGACAGGTGGACAAATCTAAGCTTGTTTTTATTAAAACAAATATAAATATGCATCCCGAGATAAAGAAGGCATGGAGGCAGTGGTCTTATATTTATGTAGAAAAGAATAATTTTTGTAATATTTTAATCCTTTAATTCTTTTTCATTTGTAAAGATATTTGTGTATTGCTGTACATCCTGTGTGTATTAAGCAATGTGTAAGCAAGTTACACAACTGACGCGCTCTGCGCTGGACTTTAGACTGCTTTCAGGTGGTCTATTGCACAGTCTATTTTAGTTCCTTAAAATAGCAACGCGCCAACAATGCACCTTAACACACCTCTTATCTAGACCGACACACCCATGAGTCCACAAATTGGTGCAAATGTATTTGCTATTTAAACAATGTGGCGCAAAACATGAAAATTAGGGTTGCGCTGGTCTGAAAATAGCAACACGTCGTGGCAAACATGTCTTAAGCCTTATTGCGCCGGGTGTATGATAGGGCCCATAGCATGTTAAAGATTGTCTTTATTGTCAGTGTAGCGCAGTGGCTCATGATGAATCTCATGTGACTTATCGCGCTTATTGATTTGATGGTTTTACCTTAAATAAAGTGAGAAAACACGTTGCTTTTTAATCGATTAGTTGACTTTA
>CAIGQV010016645.1:5927221-5966690 GCA_903798115.1 Danio jaintianensis
TGTTCCTACAATGGATATCAATGGCTGCTGATTTCCAACATTCTTCAGAACATAATGTTTTGTGTTCAACTGGAGAAAGAAATGTAAAATTTAGAACCACACGAGTTAATGGTGAAAAAATTGGGTGAACTATCTTTTGATTTGACGTGTTAAAGTGGCTACAGTTTGTGTCAAGATGATCCTAGTCTCAGACCGCCTATTATTTTTTAGCTAAATTTCTGATGGATAAGGCAAAAAAAATGGAAAACAATTTGGGAATTTGAAGTTGCTGTCCCATTGGTTGAAGTCTATAGCATATTAAAGAGATATATGTCATGTTCATTAACTGTGTGCACTGGTCTGTTGTTGAATAAATGTAATTTTTCTATTTTCTCAACTGTAAAACACTAACTTAAAAATGCTTTACATGTCAGTTAGATGGCCTTTTGAGCTGTCTTTGGCCAATGAAAACCACTTTTGAAGTCTAGGCCTTCTGCTGTCAGTCAAAAAGTCTGTCTGCATTGGAATATGGTTTGACAGTTTGTTTTGTATATAAGTATACAGTTTGTTTTGTTGGGTGAAAATGTTGGTTCTTAGATGCATTGCTATGTGGATGTGGACGATTCTGAATTGATTCACAAATGTCAAAAATCTGTTTTATATTTCTGAATGTTAATTGATAACATGAGGTTGAGTTGAAAATCTAAAGTGCAGAAGTATAGCAGCCGCACAGTCTGTATAGATCAAGAGAGAACAGACAAAGAAATGCAAATACACGTACATTTAGTAGATGTGTTTGTTCATTCAAGTTGAAAAGCTAAAGACACATGAGCCACACAATATGCAGTTTGTTTCTCACACAGACTTTTGGCATGTTCCTTCATTAACCTCAGCCTGTTCTTTCCTCTTGTCTCGACTCACTTCAAACCTATGTTCAGGATTTATTTTGGAGTCTTAAATCTTTGACTCATTATTTATTTGTGAATAATTTCAGCATTGTATTGTTACTTGTTTTCATAGTATGCTAAAATCCACAAACATTCATATTCTTTGTAAGAGCTGCTGGTACAGAATTTTACAACACAGGCTTTGCAAAACATTTTATGTTTAATTGCAGGTTTCAGATGACAAATCCATTAGAGGGCACTGTTTACATTTTTGCAAACATGAAATATATTGCTTAGGCTGCGTTTTGTTATACGCTACATTTGCATGTCCTTCTTGTACATGTCCATGAGAAGGCGGGGCTTGTCATACATAATCACTTTGCAATCGACTGACCTAAACCCTTTTGTAAACCCAATCAATAATGTTTTTAAAAGTAAGAGAAAATTGCATCGTACCCACATAGTTTTGACATGATTTGACATTGCTTCTGTCTGTTTTGTGGAAGCATACGTCACCGGATTCGAACACAAACGACATGCATCACAAGTGCAATACCATACAAAGTGAGTTATCAAGCAAACTGACCACATCAGAAAAGTTGTCTATATGCAGATAAACAGGTGTATTTTGATTTTTAATACAATAACCTATGCTGCAGCGCGGGATTCGTCGGCCATTTGCTATTAAAGGAAGGAGCAGCAGACACTATTATGTATGGGACTTTGTCAGGCTTTGACAGGGACTTTTTCAGTAACTGTTGCGGTTCATATGGACCAGTTTCTTCTTCCTCTGGATCAGAACATGTAAGTGTGATTAAAATTGTTGCCTCGTTTTGTGTAGTTTGCAAAATGTGTGTTTAATTGTGTTTTAGAGGTTGTAATCGCCCCCGCGGCTTGTAATCACTTATCTATTATAGATCAGTGCTTGTACTGTATCTCTCAGGTTAAATCTATTCACTAGAAGTTAAAGCTATTCACATATTGTGTCCAAAACCACGTTGAAAATGCGCCGCATGCTTCTTCCTTTACCGATTTAAATGCGTTTTGTGCTCCTGATCCTCTGCTGTTTGTCGTTGCTATGGCCACCATCAGCTGTTCCTCACACGCGCGGCGCGGTCAGTTTTCAAAAGAGTTGAACTTTTGCCACTGTGTGGATTAGTACTGAATGTGTGTCATTGTTATTACTTGGGGTTAGGGTTAAGAGTAGAGTAATATGCTGGTGTTTAACTGCATTGCTTTATTGCATTCCTGCATTGGGCTCTCACATACTCTCTGGCTGCTACTTCATAGCCGTGGTGGGTATTTCTCTGTCTCAAGCTGAACCCAGTCGACCAATCACAACAGACTGGGTCATCGGACCAATCAGCACAGATTAGCTTCGCGCTAAGGAGGGGTTTGGGATCAAATGAATCGCTGATCGAATCATATGGGAGTCGTTGGGATAATTAGGTAAAAATAAATGCATATTATAAGACAATGAAAGTGTCTTATAATAATTTATTGACCTTGCATGCATATCAGCCTGTTGTTGGAGACCCCCAAAACCAAAATATGACCCTTTATAATGCAAAATAGGGCCTCTTTAAGATGCGTGTTCATGATATCTGGAGGCGTGGCTTTGGACGGCAGGGGAGGGACTGTGTTTCAAAGATATTATGCTAAATGGTTAGCATTTTGGCAGATCACCTACTGCACCTTTAAGTCTGTATTAATAGGCCACAAGTTTGCTGAGTACAGGCATGTTTCATTACCTTTTGGTTCTATGGAATCTTATTGTTGACTTGCCAAATCACTTCCATTTGTTTTGTTAATAAAAGATCTTGGAAGTAAATTCATTATGGATCATTATGGATGTAGTGCTTTAATAATCAGTGAAAAACTGTATTAAAACAAAAGATGCATCAATAATCATTTTGTCATCGCATCACAGCCCTCAGAAATCAAATTGAATCATAAGGTGCCTAGAGATTTACACCCTTATTGATGTCTGACATGGATGTCAAAAAATATCTTACCAAGTCTCCAAGACTTACCAAGAAAAAAGAAAAACATTTCTGGACTGCACATTTTGGATCTCTTTTTTTTTTTAAACAGTGCTGGGTAGGCTCCAGGACCAGTTTGAAAACCTCTAAACCATAATGATCAGCAAAATGTGCGCGCCATGCATACTAGACAGACCAGCAATAAACCTCAAATGGATAATACAGCAACCTTAAACAGCATGTGGAGATTTACAAACGTTATAGGACATACTGTATAACTGTAATGAAGAGGGCAGTTTACAGTGGTAAGCTAAAATAATGAAGAATAAAGAAATGAAGTCGGTGAGAAATCACAACACCCATTCACAGATTGAGCTATGAATGGCTAATGCTTTCTCCTCATTCAGGAAGAAGGGAGGAGACTGAGACATGAGGAGACGAGTTCAGAGGGATATCAGGTTGGACAGGAAGGGAGTTCTGGGGATTCCTGTTAGCTTTAGGATACGCAAACACAGACATGCATTTTATTGTATTGTTCTGCATTCCACATCATGATTTCTTGTTAAAACAAGTGCCCTGTTTATGCATGAACTGAAATTGCCTAACATCCTTTGACTGTGTATGTGTGTGGCAGAGCATTTTCTCTTTACGTACCTTGTTTCTTTTTTCACCAGCATTTCTCATTTTCTTTTTCTCTGCTTGTCTTTGTTTTTTCTCCTGTGCTCTTTTTCTCCCTTACTCTTGCCATCTGTCTCATAGCCTGCCTCACTCTGCCACTCAACCTCTTACTACTTTTCCGTCCATCAGGTCAAACACTGACGGATTTGTCAGTAGAGGTCTAGGGGGGCGCAATCGTTTTCTTTCTTTTATTTTCCCTGTCCTGCCTTTGCCTTGAACCTGCTCTCACTTTTTCATCTGTCTTCCACCATGTGATTGCACTCTCTCATGTTCTGTATATGCATGCTAAAGGAAGCCTGAGCTATGCACACACACAAAGACAAACGCACACACACATATGAAAAAAAAGAAAAGATTTTTATACAGTACAAGCTGCATATTCTCTACCCGAACCCCTAAACCCATCCCTCACAATCAATCTACATTTTTCAATTTTCGAAAAACTTTCTTCAGGATAATTTTAGGAGATTCCCTCTAATGTGTAAAGCGCTTTGAGTGTCCAGAAAAGCGCTATATAAATGTAAGGAATTATTATTATTATTACTATTATGGTATTAATAATAATATTGCTACACATGTGCAAGCATCCCAGAATATGGGGAATACAAGGTACATACAGTACGCACACACCACTCTGCAAGGAAGAATGGATTTCCATTGACTTTCCATGTGGCTTTACTTCCTGATGTGCATTTAGTGCCACATGTGACAGTAGTAGGCTCAAGCCATTAGCCATTGTTCACTTGCTGAAAAATGTATGAAATGGCACTTGTACCTCTAGTAGTCCTGAGCATTTGAAGATTTTCATACATTTAGACTGAGTCATAAATTGTGGTTATGGGTTAAGCATGTTGAAGTGCACTTACTGAGACATTATGTACTGCAAGTGGCATGCATTTTAGTTATTTATTTATTTTCTGCTGTTAATTTAGAGGTGGGTGTCATTCATTTTAACTGGATTTCAAAATGCCTCAGTGCATCCAGGATTCCATTTTTTTTATTGTACTGTAGATTCTAAATCTCTCAATAGCTCAATTCCCAGGATTTTTGGTCAGTAGTTAATAGTTTTGTGATGGCTCTGCATTGATAGGAGACAACACAAACTGTGAAATCATTAGAATGCATAAATAAATACATAAATATATATTGTTATAAAATGATTTATTCCTTTTTTATTACAAAATAATGAAAAAGGCAATCAGACCAAACTGTTGGGAGAGGTATCTTCTGCTCATCAAGACTGCATTTATTTGATCAAAATTACAATAAAACAGTAATGCCGTAACACATTAGTTCTATGTGAAAAGTGTAATTTATTCCAATAATTTAAAGCTGAATTATTAGCATCATTAATAAGACTGCAAATGATATTTTGCAACATTAATGTTTATTTCTGTATTTTTATCAAATAAATGCTGCCTTGGGGAGCAGTAGAGACTTCTTTCAAAATCATTAAACAATTTTACTCATCCCAAACATGTGATCAGTAGTTTATGTATAGAATTTGTGCATGTATTTTATGATACGGATATTGTTTGAAACCCCAAACTTTTACAGGGCACAGTAGTATGTTTGCTTAAAAGTCTTTACTTTATAGTATGTGCAAATCAAATTTATTTCACTTGTGAAGATGGCTCTCACTTGTAGGTCTACAAGAGGGCTTCTCAAATTCCGCCCTCCGGTCTATATCTTTACCAGGAGAGAATTCAATTTGGATCCACTCAGTAATTGTGTTCAAGGGATTAAAATTGTGGATTTACTTTATTTTTTTTGTGGATTTATTTTACTACTTGTTAGTTTTTTAATGTCTTTTTGGCCATGATCCGAAATGAAACTGAAAATGAAACTTCCTGCTTAGTGCTGTTGTCATGACGTCCATTCAGTTTATGTGTTTGTGGTAATTGGGTGACACTCTTCACTGCAGTGAGTGTTTGAATGTGTGAGGATGTCAGTTTCCAGTAAGGGAAAGTTGATGAAGAAATTTTGAGTTTTCAAAGATGATAGACAGAGAAGTATGTGCTAATTTTGCTCCAATCCAGCACAAAACTGTTCTGTTTGATTTGTAACAAGATAGTCGCAGTTGGAATTGTGAAATATGACACTATGTGAAACAAAAATTTCGTCAGCTGATAGAAAACATAATGTGCCATTTCTCACATTAGAGTGCTCCGTATTTTACACCTTGTTATTTTTGACCTACCTGTGGTTGTTTTCTTTCCTCATAAAATCCGCTGACACTTAAATTACGTGTCACTTGTCATTTTGCCACTTTTGCACTAGGTTATTAATGTAGGCAATTTTTTTTTTAATGCAAAAGGCATTTAATTTTTTTTAATGACTGACTTATGTGCATGTTTATTTAAAAAAAAGTTTTGTTATAACCTTTTTTTTTCAGTCATTTGACGTTGATGAGAATTCAGATTTGGACTTTTGAATTGAGACTTGAAACATTTGCTCCTCTGTTTCCATATTGTGGTTATAAATCAAACATGACAGTTCTTGCTGGGAGATGGAGGGAGAATCCTCATTAATGCTTTACTAATGGTAATTTTGCTACACAGACTATATAGATAAAAAACACACACACACACACACACACACACACACATACACACTCACCCATACAGTTTGATTGGGTGGCATATAGACGTTCTCTTGAACAGTAATGATATGAAAATAATTAATACAGCACAGAAACTGAATCATTTATGAACAACAAAAGTGCTAATCTGCTTTTAAAGAGCAAGAGGAAGAGAAAGGGGGGAAATGAATGGGCCGGGGGAAGTGCAGCCTCAGAAGGATTGGTGTGATGAATATTGGTTAAAGTTCAGTGCTGGTCACCAAATGCATGAGCTATCAACATTTTTCATAAGATTTATTCACAGTTGGTTTTTTTTAGGTGGCCTGTACTTGTAATTGTACAGCAAGTAATTTCTGCATCTGTCATAAATAATATTTATACACTAATTATTTCAGAAACTGAGAAAGTTACTTTCAAAAGTTGATTTATTTTGACCTTTATATACTGTATAGGCATCAGTTTTTATGTATTATGAGCTCTTGCTTCAGTACTCATGTGATAATTTGACTTTTTGCAACATAACACAACTGTATGGTTAAAAGCCTTTAAAATACCAAACAGTTGCATGACTATACTGTACATGTCATTTGCTCTCTCTGGGTCAGATGAAGCACAAATGCAGGTTTGTCTGCTGTGATTGTCAAAGGTTACAGACATAGCTGATCAAGATTACAATATTGTAACAATTAAAAGTGCATGTTTGCTATTTTAAACAACTTGCTAATTAAAACAACTAACAATATTTTATTGGGCTTTTATTTGAAATCTTTAACTCATAGCTGTTCTAAATCCTTGTTAGATAGTCTTATTGATGCTATTGTTAAATGGTTTACATTACATTCGATCTTGAATTCTGTGTTGTCAGTGATTTTAAATTTTAAACTTAATTTCTAAACCTCCACCTTTATTAACATAGAATACGCACATGTGTAGCTTGTTATGATAACTGTTTGTATATATATATCATCACATACTCCAGTTTGCTCTGTCTGTTTTAATCCAACTGAAGTGCAAAAGTAAATGATACAGTGGTTACTTGTTCTCTCTGTCTCTATTTGACATTTTCATTTTTTCTTGAATATGTTAAAAAACTAAACAAAGTGACGCCACATGACAGTTTTTCTGACTGCATAATGCATGAATATTTGATGATTGGTTGATTTTTGCTAAACAGCTCGCTATCACATTTTAGTTTAACAGTTCAATGTTTTCTGTTCTGGATTCATAACCCAGAGTAAAAGCTGGGCCATCCTTCTTTCAAAATTGCAGATGTGATTTTGTGCTTTATTTGGAGTTACCTAGTGCAGTCAGTGTGAAAATGGTCGTTTCCAGGTCATTTTCAGTTTAATGATTGGGGTATTATTAAGACAAAAACAATTCAGGGTTCACTTACAATCAGTTTATAGGACCTTTGAACTCAGAGATATTAAGAAATATGATATATAAATATTTAAAAAATATATATATATATGCCTGATTGTATCAGATCATGTCATTATGATCCAGGACAATCAGTTTTGTGTTATGAGTAAATTATGCAATAGGTTAGTACTGTTATTGTTGTACTTTAATACCATTATTTGTTGGCTTAATACAGTTATCACAGTTAGTTTTTGTTGTTTGGCAATGTTAAGAGGTTGTTTTATTACATATTAATGTAGATTGGCACTGTTGTTAAGATTTTGTTCATTTCCAACTTTGTAAAACTGTTGCACATAAAATATTTTCAAGATGTTTAGATGTTCAAGTGATTGAAGAGTTCACTTCATATAAAAAAAATAAAATAAATCTTTAATTGCCTTGACATTAATTTCTTGACTAAACAAGACATTTTGACAAGGAGCATATTCTGAGTCCAGTCAATAAGCCATTCCATTGCACCATGTTGCCTTGATTTTTATTTTATTTTATTATCTTATTTATTTTAACATGTAATGAGTTAAAAGATAAAAGACTCAGTTGTTGGTTTAGATATAGTCAAAGATGAAATAACTCAAATATTTCAATAAAGACATTTGCACGAAAAACAGCAGTTGTGGGCTAAAGAATTCATCATTGTGCTATTGTAAATAATTCGTACAGTGTTTGGCTTCAGTACAATTTTGGCTTCAATCCTAATCTCTAATGAACCTGGTCTTGTTCATGGGTTAAATGTTTTGTTTAAGACACCCAGAATCAATCAAATCAAAAACACATAGTTATTCGTGCTTATAAATGTTTTCCTGAAATAAGTCAATTAAACATCATCAAGGCAAGCATTCGGCATTGCTAAGCTTGACATATTTCTGAAGTCATTCAATAAATGGTTCCTGTGCATTAGGTTGTTGATTAATGATATCCTCCAGCTTCATTTTGCCCTTCTTCTGTGTTTGTATATGTTTATGCTTATGCAGGCAGTATATGGAGATGTGGACGTGTGAGTTGATTTAACACAGAGTGGTAATAGCATCATTAAGGCGGAATGATGTGATCAAGAATGTCAAGGTTAATCACTGAACTAATTACAGCCAAGAGATAGAGATTAAAGGCGGGGGGAAAAAGAGCAAGAGACAGTTCACCATTTCAAGATTTACCAGTCTGTATCCACATCTCACATCTTGAGGACTTCAGCATGCAGACACACAGACAAACAAGCAGTCTGTCGCATAATGACTGTATGGGGGCGGCAGCTATTAGGGTTGCTAATGGCGATACTTTCACACGCTGTTTTTTGAAAAAACAATAAACTGACAGATTGAGAGGAAGATTCGAAAAAGCAAAGGAGGGAGAAAGAGATGCACATTGCAGGATCCACACTAAAGATCCAGGCCCACGGTAACAGTAATCCAGCACATGAATTATTTACACTGCATCTAAACTCAATCTAGCGAACACAGATCAATTCCTCTGCACAACATACGGGGGTGGGAAACCAAGGGATGGATGGAAGGAGGGAGGGAGGGAGGGAGAGAGGGAGTGGATTAATAAATGAATTTAAGAAGTTATTCAAATGCTAAATTATTTACATGTCAAATCAATCCGAAGAGCTAAGAATGGATTGCCTCATTTTAAGGCAGTGCAGAGTGGATGGAGTGAGGTGAGAGAAGCGGATAAGAGGTGTTGGGAGAGAGGCTAGAGGATTAGATAAATAAAACATGGCAATATATGACCAGTAACTTGCTTATTTGCTGCACATCGAGGATTAGGGAAGGTGACTGCACCAGGAAATACTGTGTGTTTTTCCCACATGAAACCTAAGAACGAACAAATCCTGAAACAATATATTCTGTTTAAAAGGCCATTTTTATATACACTCCCTGTTGTTCTCCAGCATGTATAAATCAATGAAAGCAGAGCCAGCATTAGTGCTGTTAAATCTACTGAGGGCAGGTGAGATCAGTTTAAGTGTAGTAGCTGTAAGTGTGCTGTGGAGATTCAGGTCCATTTACACTCTAAAGTCATTCCCTGTGCGTGTGTGTGGGTGTGTGTGTGGGTGTGTGTGTGTGTGTGTGTGCGTGCGTGCGTGCGTGCGTGCGTGCGTGCGTGCGTGCGTGCGTGTGTGTGTGTGCACGTGCGTGTGTGTGTGTGTGTGTGTGTGTGTGTGTGTGTGTGCGCGTGTGCATGCGTGTGTGTGTGCGAGTGTGTGTGCATTATCTAACAGGCTTCTTGACTGTATGGGCATTTTTTAGTTCTCATATTAGCTCCCAATGTTAGCAGTTAGATACTTTATAGAAACTACACCCTCAATTGACCCTTAGCAAGTATAGAGGTAATAAATAAATTCTACAAAATTTACATTGATTTCAGACAAAAGCAGACAAGAAGGTCTGCAGTTTGCCTTTAAATTAGATATTCTGGATTCACAGGACAAAACTGAATTACCACATCACGTGTTGAATGAGACTGAGGATAACGATAGTTGATTTCCCAAATGTCAGTGCTAATTGACACTTTTAGAGCTTTCTAGATTCAAAGCAGCCATCTAGATGGCATATTTAGTGGGATCAAAAAATGCTCCAGAATGTTCACTTGCATTTCTGTATAATAGCAGAAAAAAACTAAAACACTCTTTCATTTTTGGTTGCACAGATAAAAGTAGGACATCATTTAAACTTTACAGTGAATGTTTTTTGTATATTTACAAGAACAACAAAACACTGCTTTTGTAAAATAAAGAAGTCAAACAGGGTTTACTGTCTGCCACCTTTCTGACACGCATTGTTATGACAAAGCAGATTTAGCATTTTCTCCATTCTGTCTTCTGTCTGGATACCTGCTGTCTGCATTGCAAAAGAAAATATAAAAATTTTGAAGTTAAAGCCCAATGATCTACCAACGTACCAACGAAATGTTTTGTGCCATTAACTATAAACAACATATATTATATATGATAACTCTAAACTAATCTAGCTGCATGTGGGAAATGCACTAAGCAAATTCTCTGATGTCCCTTTCATTCAGCTCTGATTTGAAGTTATGCTGCTTTTTGCACGTTTTGCTTGTTTTTCATTAACTGCTTAATATAAGTTACTTTTACATCATACAAAAATACTGATTATTCTGGAAAACATATGTATATGTATTTAGATATTTGCCACAATAGTACACTGATGCAATATTACAGTTTTTAACTAAGTGCACAACTCAGGTTTTGAGAGATAGAAAGATAAAGAACCAAATTGAATTCTGTAAAGCATATTTATTATAGCACAAGGAATTTTCATTGCGTTCAGGTAGAATAACTATCACTGTTCCCCTTCATGCTTTCGCTATCCATAATAAACCCAATGTCACATGATATAATGGGGATCATATTTTAAACACTGGGCAGAAATCCATTCGTCTGCAATATTCTTGCGCTGACTGAGCAGAAGTTTGGTACAGACCTGAAGCAGAATTTGAGGAACATAATGACTTTCTCCATCCGAGTGACTTTGAGCCACAGGTGTACTTTATAATGAGTCTGTGTGTGTTTCAGATATGGCTGAGTGCAACTGTGATTGATAGGTTTAGAGATCTGTCACTCAAAACCCAAGCTAAGACATATAGAGCAACACACGAACAGATGATAAAAGTCCTTAGAGAGAAAACAAGAACCTGATTTGGCTTGTAGCCTATAGTACCTGTCAAATACAACAATCAGTGTGAGGATTTTAAATACTTCGTGCATTAGTATTTCATAACAAGGTTTTGTGTTTTAAAAGTGTTTTTAAAACGTAATAAAAAATGGATATATTAGGCATTCAAATGCGTAAAGGCTCAGCAATAGCATCGATTTAAAGTGTGCTTTAAAGGTGCTCCACATTACAGCCATTGTGGAGATACTGTCAGACTTTTAAATGAGCCCAATTAGAGGCAAGGAAAGCCGAATGGCAATTTTATCATTAGCTCTTCTGAGTGATTCACTAAATTAGAGCAGCTCTTGTTAAAGTTTAATTTTCAAACATTCTGAATAGATGGTGATAATTGGCACAAGGTAATAATGAGTTTTGGGCTAACTCACTTTAAACAGGCTCAAAATGAGCTTTGCATAAATTGTAGATGATCATTGCTAGTTTGTAATACATTTCAGTATTTGTTTGATTTCGCAAAGGAGGAGGTTTAAGCTCATTAGTGAAACAAACTATGCAATAAAGGCAACTGAAAATAGTGTTGCATTTACATACGATTCATAGCTCATAGTTATTGCTTCATGATCAACTACTAAGGCATTCTTAAGTTGAGGAGGTTAATAGTTCACCCCAAAATATACATGCATACAAATAAATAAATCAATAATAATACATTTACCCCCCCCCCCCCCCCCCCCCCCCCCTTTTATGTCAATCCAAATGTATTTTCCCCATACAGAATTTTCAAAAACAAATCCGTAAGTTGAACTGTCCCTCCGTTTTTACTAGTGGCATTGACAATCTTGGCCATAATCCTAAAAAAAAAATGTGAATAATGAATAATTTTGATTCTATCAGAATGTATTTCTGTCCTAAAATGTACTTAACTCTATGCCAGACTTTAAAATCATGCATTAATAGACTGCACTGTTGATAAATCAGTTTAAGACAACATCTGAGGAAATACATGACACTTCTCTTGACAAAGGTCAAAGTATTGTTAATTGTTTCCATGGGAACTTGTGAATGGCACTGGTGCCTTGTCAGCCGTGAGCAGCCAATGTGACAAGGTCATAGAATAACATGGCAAGCACAGAGCTTTAAAGTATTAACAATGTGAGAAGAGAGCCATCCTGTTTATAGTCAAACCATATTTGTGGGCTTAACGTTAGCTTTAGCCTAAGAGTCTGCTTGATCTTACAGGGATAGTTCATCCAAAACTGAAAATTCTGTCATAATTTACTCACCCTTTAGTTGTTTCAAACCTGTTTCACTTTCTTTCTTCTGTTGAACATAAAAGAAGATATTTTGAAGAAAGCTGGAAACCTGTAACCAGTTACTTTCATACTATTTGTTTTATTAATATGTAAATCAGTGGATACAGGTTTTCAGCTTTCTTCAAAGTATCTTCTTTTGTGTTTGTGGAGAGGTGAGCATGATCGAACACCCAATGAGGGGGGAGAGCATGCTCAGAGCCCGGCGGCTAGTCAGCGGGCCAATCAGAAATAATAAATAACACCTGTCTTCTTCTTCCCACAACAACGAACTTTACTACAGTGGTGCCGAAACCCGGGAAGAAGAAGAAACTTCACTGCCAGAATGTCTACTCCGTCTACTAGTCCATGTGCGGAAGTCATCCAGGCGCTTGCGGTTCTCCACAGAGAACAACATCACGCGCTGGTAGAACTGAAGGAAGATCTCCAACATCGTTTTCAAGTCCTCGTGGAGGCCCAGCTGGAGGACCGCGAGGTAATCCGGAGTCTGCTGGCCCAGGATATCCGGCCTGCTCCAACATCTACCGCCCACCCTCCCGTCACTCTACAGAAAATGGCGTCGGAGGACGACCCAGAAGCGTTCCTCGATCTCTTCGAGAAAATGGTGGAGGCGTGTGGCTGGCCGCGGGCCGAGTGGCCGGTAAGAGTCATCCCGCTGCTGTCGGGCGAAGCCCAGATCGTCGCACAGCAGCTACCGGCCCAGAATCTCTTGTAGTATGCTCACCTGAAATGAGCCGTTCTCCAGCGGGCCCTTCGTGTTCGCCCAGCAGCTCCGTGACGCCTGCTGCAGATGGCTGGTCCAGGATGGCCGGGACATTTCCCAGGGGGTGGACGCCGTGGTGCTGGAGCAATTCATCTCCCGCCTCCCCTCGCGGACATCGGAGTGGGTCCAGTGCCACCGGCCAGACGACCTGGAAACGGCCATCCAGTTGGCGGAGCATTTGCTTAAAGCCCAGAATGATCACCGCCGGCGATATGACAAGGGCACTAAACTACGTACATTTTCACAGGGAGATAAAGTCCTTGTACTGCTACCCACTTCCAGCTCTAAATTACTCGCCAAGTGGCAAGGACCGTTTGTGGTCACACGACGAGTCAGCGATCTCGATTATGAGGTGGTTCGCTCAGACAGGGCCGATTCACATCAGATTTATCACATAAATCTGCTGAAGCAGTGGAGGGAGCCGGAAGAGGCTGGCTACGCTTGTTACCAACGAGGATGACCTGGGGCCAGAGAGCACCAGCCGGGAACGGCCGGGCGCTCTGGTCACCGGGGGCGATCATCTCTCCGCGAGCCAGCTCATCGACATCCGGCACCTCCAACGTGAATACTATGAAAAAAAGTGGTTCAGGAAGAATTGAGTAACATGCTGAAAATGGGTGTAGTAGAAGAGTCACACAGTGACTGGGCCAGCCCGATAGTCTTAGTTCCTAAGACAGACGGCTCGGTCCGGTTCTGTGTTGACTATAGAAAAGTCAACGCTGTGTCGAAATTCGACGCATATCCAATGCCGCGTATTGACGAGTTGCTCGACCGGTTAGGTGCTGCTCGATTTTACTCAACATTGGATTTGACAAAGGGATATTGGCAGGTCCCCTTAACTCCAATATCCCGCGAAAAAACAGCCTTCACAACGCTGTTTGGATTGCACCAATTTGTGACACTTCCATTCGGGCTGTTCGGGGCACCGGCTACATTTCAGCGTCTGATGGACAAAATACTCGGCCCTCACTCAGCATATGCCGCTGCTTATTTAGATGATATCATCATTTTCAGTAATGATTGGCAGCGGCATATGCAACATTTGAGGGCAGTATTGTCAGCGCTGAAGCGGGCTGGGCTCACGGCCAATCCACGGAAGTGCGCAATTGGGCGAGTGGAGGTAAGGTATCTGGGCTTCCACTTGGGTCACGGGCAGGTGCAGCCCCAAATTGATAAGACTGCAGCTATTGCAACCTGTCCGAGACCTAAGACCAAAAAGGAGGTGAGACTGGCGGGATATTATAGGCGTTTTGTTCCTAATTATTCGGCCCTCGTCAGCTCATTGACTGATCTCACTAAAAAGGAGGGATCAGATGGTCGGAGGAGTGTCAACAGGCCTTCTCAAAGGTAAAATCTATGCTGCAGGCCGGACGGCTCCCTGGCCTGAGACAGGCGGTGGGGGTATGTGGAGAGGTGAGCATGATCGAACACCCAATGAGGGGGGAGAGCATGCTCAGAGCCCGGCGGCCAGTCAGCGGGCCAATCAGAAATAATAAATAACACCTGTCTTCTTCTTCCCACAACAACGAACTTTACTACAGTGTTCAATAGAATTAATAAACTCACAGAGTAAATAATAGTGGTGTGACCCTACACTGATCTCACAGTGCAATTTGGTTTCGATTATCATGCCATCAATTTGTTTCAATTTGATATCACAGCATATCATGGTGCATTCACACAAGAATACAATTTTGTCTTTGTGAATGTATAAATCACAATGTTGATATATTTAGAACAAATGCCCAAAAGTAAATAATAATCCCACTTACTTTTTTAGCATAGTGACACGGACAATGAAGAGAGCTATGAAGAAATCCACTGACCCATCAGTGGTTATCCATATCTGCTCATAGACAGATCCACTGATAGACTGATAGAATAGAATTGAATTACTCAAAATCACCTTCCTTGTCAAGTATGCAAAGAATGTGTGACATTGGGCAGGGTGATATGGCAAAAATTTTAAATCTCAATTTTCCAAAAGTTTGACTCATAAACGATTTAGATTTTTTTTTAATGTGTAAATAGTTAATTAAAAAAATTATGACAAAGTCATCAGTAACTAAATGGAAAATGAATATGCATCTCAAGAAAGAAAGGAAGAAATGCCTGATTCTCATGTGTCATTGCTTGTAGCTTGTAGGCTCAACATTCGGGTATTCGCTCTCCTGTTGGTGTCGTCAATCTGGCAACCTGCGTTTGTGTGGAGTCATAGAAGGAGAGGTGGGGTAAAAAGGTGTTTTGATTTTGGAGTGCAATACCAAGTTCAACAACTGGGTGTCAATGTTACATACTTCACCTTTAATTGTCCACAACTCATTCAATACAATATAAGTCATCTCCCATAACCACATGCTTGGTATTAATTACTTGGACATTAACCCTAACCCTTGCACTGGACATTTATAAAATGCCACACAGACTGTTTCCCCGGTTGCAAATTTTCAAGTGTAGTCCCTTTGCGCAATGTAGAGCTTTTATCTCTTCGCTGTCTCACTAAGTGGGCAACGTCCATTGCCCTGCATGTCTTGTTCACACTGGATCTATGAGTAACTGTGAAGTTAAGGCTTGAAAAGGATTTACTATAGACGTACAGTATAGATATGTCTATAAAAATTACTAGGCTTTTGACTATTGTAGTCTGTGAGATCCTTCAAACTTTTTTGTTTGTACAACTTTTTCCAAAAATGTAAATACTTTAAATACTTTTATACGTTATGTTTACAAGTTTTATATTATATATTAAAATAGATTTATTCAAATTCATTATTTCCCCATAAATATTCCACATTGTATACAGACTGTCATGGGCTTTTAAACATTTAATTTCTTAAAATTAAATAAGAAATATAAGAAATAAGAATTAAACTTGATTTGTTTCTTATTAAAGCTACAAAAGTCATTCAGTCAAGAGTAGTGAGTGATTTTGTCCTTGTCTTTTTTGTTTGATTAATAATGATGAAAACATGCGGCAGCAGGAATAGTGTACTGTCGCTGTAAGAGCCGCACTGTTCCGTTTATGTTTTCACTTTCCCTTTCATGCTGTATCATTCTTAACTCTTTATTTTCAGTTATTTTTTCATAACAAGCAGAGGTTAATGTGAGTAATCACTAAGCGCAGGGTTTTGACACATTTTTTGCATGTATTTGACCATTGAGGCGCTCACCTTAAGATGACTACAAGGTGTGTGTGTTCTGCTTGTCGGCTCAACAACATACGTTCTCTTTTAAAAACATGAATGAATCGAATACATGTCAATAAATGAAGCACGTTCCATGCTGAAAAATTCACGTTACATGATTTCAATGTGAAAATGAGCTTTGAGAGGAATGAATTTGGACCGCTGGAAAGGGGGCGGGATATAATACATAATAATCATTTTGATTAATGTTTTTTTCATAATCGTTGGAGGCCAAAATCAAAATTAAATTTCAATTAATTGCACAGCCCTAGCAGCAACTCACTTCTTGGATGAAAGCAATCAGCCTTTTAAATGCTAATAAAATGCTTAGAATGCTTTTCAAGAGTTCGCCCTTAGCTGATGATTGATTATAAAGCGTGTTTGGCATGCTGTCCCGGGAGAGAGCCCTGAGCTCATGAGATCCTCGAGCCCGGGGCTCCCTCCCGTTGCAGGGCGAGAGGGGAGTTTGAGCTCAGGTAGGTCTCGAGAACTCCCCTGCTTGATAAAGGTGAATTCGAATTATGAATAATTATGGAGAGAAATTGCTAAATTAATCGCTCGTCTATGGTGTCGATTTGGTTGGTCAATTTACTTATGTTACATGTTTTTGGTCTGTGGGAGGAAACCGGAGAGCCCGGGGAAAACCCACGCAAACACGGGGAGAACATGCAAACTCCACACAGAAATGTCAACTTGGCAAGGTAAAGGCTTGAGCAATTGACATTCTTGCTGTGAGGTAGGTCTCGAGAACTCCCCAAAATGCCTTTTAGCTCGGGACAGCAGCCGCGTATTGAAGAACCCCCCAAAGGGCAGGAAAATCGATGCTATATCCGGCTGCTGGATATAATATTGAGAAGAGATGGGAGGGACAGGGCTCCTGCGGGAGCGAAGGAGAAGCAGGCTCCTGCGGGAGTCTGGGGGGGAAGCTGGGAATGACTCCTGCGGGAGTTGGGCTTGGGGGCACTCCTGCGGGAGTAAAGCCCAGGGGTGGACTCCTGAGGGGAGTCGAGCTTGGGAAACTCCTGCGGGAGTCAAGCTGGGGAGTGATGGCCTAAGTGGAAGGAAGATGGAGAAGCGTAGTTTGTGCTAGAAGGGAGGGGAAGTAGCGGAGAAACTCAACGCTGAAAAAGAAAAAGAAAGGAGAGTCGGAGAGACTCGACGCTTGGAGGAAGCGGAGCACTCAACGCTGTTAGGCAGAAAGAGAAAAGGGGGGCGGAGAGACTCAACGCTTGGAGGGAGCAGAGCACTCGACGCTGGGACAGAAAAGGGGAGCAGAGAGACTCGACCCTGGAAGGGAGCGGAGCACTCGACACTAGAAGGAAGGAAGGGGGCGGAGAGACTCGACGCTTGAAGAGCGGAGCACTCGACGCTGGAAGGAAGAGAGGTGATTGACTCCTGCGGGAGTTGGAGCTCGGGGTATCACTCCTGCGGGAGTCAGAGCTGCGGGGCCAATCTCCCACTGGAGTCGGGAAAGGGAGGGGGTGGTGGAGACTCCTGCGGGAGGGGGCCGGGGCTAGGGCTCCTGCGGGAATTGGGAGTCGGAGCTGGGGAGTGAGGGCCTATGCAGAAGGAAGATATAGAAGCTGGACTTATTGCCTGGAGTAAAGTAGCGGAGATGCTGAAAGGAAGGGAGACGGAGAGACTCAACGCTTTAGGGGAAGCGGAGCACTCGACGCGGAGGGTCAGAGAAAAGGGGGCACGGAGAGACACAACGCTTAAAGAGCGGAGCACTCGACGCTGAAAGGAAGGGGATAGGCAGAGAGACTCGACGCTAGGAGAAAGCGGACACCCGGAAGAGAGTTTTGTACTATTGGCCGGGGGGGGGGGGGGGGGGGGTTTTGCCCCCGGGGGGGGGGGGGCGGGGGGGGACCCCCCCGGGGGGGGGGGGGCGGGGGGGGGGGGCCAAAGTTCTGCAAGAGAAGTGAAAGGGAGGGGGCGGTGGAGACTCTTGCAGTGGGAACAAAAGGTGGAGGATGTGACCAGCAGTGGACAAGACTCCTGCGGGAGTTAAGTCTTGACGGGAGTGGAAAGGAGTAAATGCAGGGTTGAGGGGGGCCAGGGGGGGGGGCTAGTGGATTAAGCTCGGCGTTAGTGGGGGAGACTGTCTAGAGCGGTCTTGCTCCTCTTGCTACCAGTGGAGGGGTGCTGGCTGATAAGGGTTTGTTGGGCGGTTTTAAGGTAGTAGGTTTTAAGGTGGTGGTGGTGGATGTAGGAATTAAGAGCATCTGATGACCACCGGCCGAGGGCCTGGATTTGATGTTGTGAGAGGCCTTTGTGTGCGGCAGTAGTAGCTGCTCCGATCCTGAAGGAATGACAGGAAAAGGGGTCTGGGGAAAAACCTGAAAGGCGGAGGACTTCTTTTAAGTGCTTTTGGAACCAGAATCGTGTTACAGGATGGTTAGCGTCATCTGCAAAGAGGGGGGAAAAGGGGTTGGGATTTGACGCTTCCTGTAGTGGAGAAATACTAAAAGAGTATGGAAAGGACTTGTGGGGGAGGGGAGGTCAAAGATATAAACAAAATGGCCTTTCCTGGACTGGTCTGTCTTGCTTTGTTTGATAAAGAAGGTAAGGGTTTCTTTATCCAACAGAGTTAGATCTGAGATTGTGGGGTGGTTTTGGGTTAAATTTGGAGGTTGTGGTCAGCTCAGAGCTCCTGAGGAAACCAAAAAATGCTAGGTTAAACATAGCATCTATGCTGCGGGCTGTGTGTAATGACTGGTAGCCTTTGCGGAGGGTAGATATGCATTTAGAGAGAATGCTGAGGGTGATGGGTTGTCTAGGATCTGGGGGGGTGGGCTTTCTGTATGCCCTTAGTAAGGAGGTTTGTTTGGGAGTTGGTTATGGCATCAGAAGGGGCTCCGTGAATCAATTTATGAAAAAATTGGATGCCGCTTAAATAGCTTTTGATGGAGCTAGCTTGGATATTTTTTTGAGGTGTGGAGGTAGGAGATAAATGAGGTTATGGAGAGGAGGGAGAAATCGGGGAAATGAGCTTTATAGAGTGAATTTCAACATTCCAAGGTGTGAAGTATGATTGAAGAGTTCTGGGAGCTACGGCTTGTAAAATGAGTGAAATGGAGGTTTCGCGGAGGTTATAGAGGGGGTGTTTCAAGGCAATATCAGTTCTGAATAGTGAGGAACTGGGGTTGGATGGGGATCCGCTTCTGGAGCTAGCAGCCAAAACCTTAAAGTCCCGACAAATTCATTCAGGAAAACGTGATGTCAGGTGGGAATGTAATATGAGAGCTCCTGCAGAAATATTAAATACTATCAGTAGTGATGTGTAGAGATGAAAGTGAATAAGGGCTTAGCTAGAGCGTCACTGCAGTTGCAATGGTGCTATGGGTGAGTGTAGTTCAGCGAAGCATCTCTGCTACTGCAGTGGTGCAGTGGGTCAGTATGGAGGCAATGTGCACTCCCGCATAAGCATTTACTGATGTATTAGTGTGGGGGAGTGTGACGATAGTGGTATTTGGAAATGTAAATGTATATGAGTTCATATAGAGCGTCGCTGTTGCAGCAATTGAAACTCAGGGCGACCCCTAAATGGGTCAGAGCTGTGGTGAACGAGAGTAAATGGAAGTATGGGATAGTTTGATCCTTTGCGTAGAGTGTAAATGCATTTAGAATGGATGTGGAGTGTAATAGGTTGGATTAGGGTCAGCTTCTGAAGCCTGTTGCCATGATCTCTGAAATGAGAATCAGAAATAAAAAAATATATATTTTTTTACAACATAGTACATGTACGGCAGACAATGAATTGTTTTAGCTGATATCCATGCAAGGCTTCTTAATAAGGGCATGAGCAACTGTGAATGAAAGCGCCTTTTTGTTAATGCATGGTGTGCAAGGATGGTAGAGGTGGGCATTTGTCCCCCCACAGAATGACAGGAGGATGGAGAGCTGAGGATATGGGGTGTGGCTTGGCTGGTGGTCCTGGAAGTGCCTCTTTAAGACGGAGTAGGTGAAGTGATAGTGGAGTGGAGTTTTACCCCTTAGTGATTTTTTTTATTTATTATTATTATTATTTTTTTAATTATGCAAATGTATCTAACACAGAGTCAGTGGATGAAACATTACTCCATTTGTCAGAAGTGTCCTCTTATTCACAGCAGTCAAGCGGGAAGTTTGTTTCTTTGCCGTTTTCACATCCAACCGACTTGCCATTATAAACTTGCATATGACACTTTGTGTATGGGCGTAGAGTCACTATGGCATATTACTTTTTATAAATAAATCAACTGCCAACAGCAAACCCTGAACTTTAAAAACAAAAACTATGTCACCACTTAGTAGAAACTGTGAATGGAATGTTTGTTATGGGCTTTACTTTAATCCATGATTAAATTACATTACGTTTGGAATCTTAACATGATTAAAATCACAAGCATATCTGGCCCAATTCATTCACAAGGTCTTTTGCAACTGGGTCCATTCATGACTGTGAAGAGAGGGCGGGACCATCTCAAGTTTTGGGAGCTCCCTTGGATGGTGACACTTCTTTCAGCTATTGGCTCAATGAGCTGTCAATCAAAAGTGCAAAAGGTCGGCGGCCATTTTTTGACCAAATATCGCTAGTGTTTATGTCTGAAGACGCTACTCTATTGAATGCACTCCAGCGACTAGTTTGGATGATAGCAGTGCATTCCATGGATGTTATCAACGTATGAATATGCTGTGGACTAATGTTTTACGGATTGGATTGCTTGGACCCTTGCAGTCAAATTACTTCAAGCTGTTAGAGTGTTATGGATCTGTGGACAGGCGGGAGACTTGAGAGGTGAGTTTCTTTAGTTGAGATCATTCTAGTCATGCGAGTCTCGTCTTTCAAAGGTTTATAAGATGTTTAGTCTTTGTTGGAGAATAGTTATTTTTGGGAGGCTTCCCCTTAAAGCATGCTATGTACGTTACCGCGGGTGGACCGCTAGGAGAGCGGTAAGAGTTCGGCTTCATTGCAGTGACTTGATCGCCAGCGTCTTGAGAGTTTAGGCGGAGTTCGTGAACGGTGATCTTGCTGGAGATCTGAGTTGAAAACACGGCGGATGCGTTGGGTGAGGGTGTTTGAAGTGTATGGAGAAGGAGATTATATTGACAGCGTTATGGTTAAATGGTAGAAAAGCTGGTGGGCCGGCCGGTGTCTTGCGGGACCTCTGGCTCGATTGTCGTCCTGCCGGGGCTGGATGGCGTTGAGCCGCAGCTGAAGTCTCGGGGAGAGCGCTGCTCTGGCTGAAGTTGTTTGGTTGGTTGTTTTTTTCCATATCGACAGGCTAAATGGTGCGATGCTGTAGAAGGTTTTTGGAGCTGGAGCGTTTGTAGCAGGAAGCGTTCTTCAAGACGAAGATGGCTAAGGTAAGATACTCTGGTTATTTATAGTGATTTAGGAATCAACTGATTGGTGGATCATGCATTAGCTAATGCGGGACCAGCTGCTATCAATCATAAGCACGAGCTCCTCTCGAAATTAGTTTATGAATAAACTTCACTTAAATGCTAAAATTGTCTCTGCAAAAATAGGTTTTACGGTATTATGCAGATTGCCACCTGTCACTACTGAAGACACTTGAAAGCAAGAGGTGTTCTGGTTAATCACATTTTCACAGGCACAATTACCACCGTACTTGTACCAACTGCTCATTTTCAGAAAAGATAATCTCACTCTTGTATTCTCACTGAAACTGTAGAAAATTCTGAGCAATGGTGAGGTCAGTAGCAGTACAGCTTTAAGAAATGTATTTTTCTTTTTTCAAACAGAGAATTATTCCTTTGAAGTGTGTGGCATATTGAATTGCTAAAAACTGACATATGTCATATGGATAATAATAAGAGTCTATTGCTGAGATGTTGGAAAACAAAGTATGTGAGCATGCATTCAATTACAGTTTTTGTTATGCCACAAATTGTCAATTGCATTGTTGAACAACTGAAAGGCTGAATTACTCACCGTTGCCCAAACATGACACCCTCCTGAGAGAGAGAGAGAGAAAGAGAGAGAGAGAATATTTAGATTATTCAGAAGCTTTCACTAAAATCTCCATAATGACTACCTTGGAGCTGCAAAAACAAATATGAGACCATTAAGGTCTGTTGTCCTGGTCCAGCAATTTTTCTTCAAGAGACCTACATTTAATGTATGACGCAATGAGGTTATTTTATTTTTAGCGATATGATGCCATAATATACTCCAAAATTGCTACTTTGTGATTGGATCTGGAGAGACCTAGCCACCCGCATTGCCCTGAAAAGAGTTTCTGATGGCATGCGAATCAACACACAGCTTTGGAGGTTAGTAACTACTTTAAAACATACACACACACACATCGGCTCTGAGAGTTCTCTTATCCACCCACTGTTAGGTAGGCGTCTTCTCTGATGCTGAGTGTTGTAGAAAGAGTGAAAGTAAGCTGGGATGAGTGGAAGCAATAGATAGAAGAATGACAGACGGGTGAGATAAGAACATACGTGAAAGGCACAATATTGAAATTTAAGGTGACAATTAAGCTTTGTTGTTCACTTGAAAGTGTGAAAGCCTCTTTTCTCACTCCTC
Source organism: Danio jaintianensis (assembly GCA_903798115.1). Lineage (NCBI taxonomy): Eukaryota > Metazoa > Chordata > Actinopteri > Cypriniformes > Danionidae > Danio > Danio jaintianensis. The sequence continues at coordinate 5,950,185 of CAIGQV010016645.1, forward strand.
TTGTATTCAGAGAGCATGGCTTTGTGTGTTTTCCCTTGACTGTATTTTCTGTACCAAAGAATGTGTGCTTTTTGTTCTGAAAGTTGGGGATTATGTATTTGGTGTCAAGGGTTTTGAAACATTTTAGTCAAGTAATTGTCTCCTTGAAAGCATTTTAGGGCTTTCTGGGCTTATTGTGGATAATTGAGTGCTAAGTGTTGTGTTTGTGTATGGGTTGCACAAAGACTTTTGAACTCTGTAGTTGTTTGCATTAGTTCATTTGACAGAATATTTCATAACCCCATTAAAACTGTTTTTAATTAATTAATTCATTAATTTTATAATGTTTAAGGAACATAAATGAATAAACATTTTTTTGTTTTGTTTTGTTTTGTTTTATTTTGTTTAATGCAGCAGTAAGTGGTGAGGTGGTATGATGGTACATATAGTTACCACGGAATAAATTTTCAACTGTAAAAGATTTTTTTTTATTGCACATATAGTATGGCATGTAAATAAGAAGAGTGGCTAACGTGGTGTACCGCTAATGTGAGTACAGAATTACTCTGTGTACAGTATCCCTCAGTAAGCCTTTGCCGATAACAGCCTCTAAGCTTAATTCAGTATCTGTTCTAAAACTCCTTTTTCTTTAAAATATTGCTCCAAATCAGCCTCCCGCTGTGTCCGAGTGTCTGCCCCATGGGAAATTTATTCAGGGGCTGCTGTTTTACAATAAAAATAATGTGAGGATAAAAGTTAGTTCCATCTAGGAACAAAGCATCAAATGATTATAGAATCAAAATCTGATTTAAATTTATTGCGAGAAGCTAAAGCTTAAGGGGAATAAAAAGTACTCTGTAAATTAACCTGTAAATTGTGTAATTGTGTTACAATTTTTTTTTTAAATAGAACCTACTGTGCATAAAAAGAACAAAGTCAGCTGCAAATAAATAATTGTTTAACAGCATATACTGTTTGAGCAGCATAATTGTGTTAAGTTTTCATACATTTCAATGTTTCATACATTTAGGTTTCTTTTAATTAAAAAGGCAAAATGTAAATAATGCTGGTGGTGTTCATCTTCATCACAGCAGTCGTTTGTCATGGGAGTAACAGGTGCCACTGTCTGTCTTATTGGCCAGTATTATCAGTCACTTGCTAGCATGATATGCATGGGCTTGTTAGGAGAATTAAATGAACCACGAAGGTTTTGTGATCCCTTAATTGCACAAGCGCAAATGAATTTAGGTAATGCAGCTGACCACTGATTTGTCAAACTGACTTGCAGTCTTTTCTCCTTTGGTTTAATTTTGTAGAAATCAATGAATGTTCTTCAGGGAAATGTATTGGAGTAAATGAATAGAATTTATTGAAGAAATGTCAGTCGAATAAAAGTCAAAGTTCCCTGAAAAATAAAAACTCAATGTAACTAAAAACTCAAACTAAATATTATTACTTTGTTATATTATACCACCGCAAAAAGATATTGTGAAGAATAATTGTAATCAAAGATTTTTGGTGACTATTAATTTGCCATTGTATCGAAAAACATGCTATCGGAATGTCTTTTTTTAATATATTCTGAAGAGCGTTAGTTAACAGTCTTTTACATTTTCATTCATTCATTTTCTTTTCGGCTTAGTCCCTTTATTAATCTGGGGTCGCCACAGCGGAATAAACCGCCAACTTATCCAGCATATGTTTTAAGCAGCGGATGCCCTTCCAGCTGCAACCCATCACTGGGAAACATCCATACACCCTCATTCACACACATACACTACGGACAATTTAACTTACCCAATTAACCTATACTGCATGTCTTTGGACTTGTGGGGGAAACCGGAGCACCCGGAGGAAACCCACGCCAACACGGGGAGAACATGCAAACTCCACACAGAAACGCCAACTGACCCAGCCAAGGCTCGAACCAGCGACCTTCTTGCTGTGAGGCGATTGTGCTATCCACTGCGCCACCGTGCAGCCCCCTCTTTTAACATTTATTAATCTTAGAAAAGTTCTGAGGGGTTGTTGAGGACTAGACATAGTAGGTCAAGCATTATGTAAGGTATGTAACTATGTCTTTACTATTGTATATGGTAGGGACAATATTATGTATTTTCTGAAAGCATGCATAATCTCTGGATGTAAAAACAAGCAAAGGAACAGAAACAAATAATAGAAGCATTGTATTGCTCACACAAATTTAACCTTGCATGATCATTAAGCATTCAACAGCATATAAATCAAACCTGCCTTACATTTAACTGTCTGTTAGTTTATTACACCTTGAAGCAGAAACCTCAAGTGAATATTCAATTGTGGGCTGCCATATAAATTGATTTACTTTCTGAGATAATGTCTGAACTTGTGAAACTATCATAACCGTTAACTTTCTGCTTTGTAACCTTAAACTAGACGTGATTACATGATTAGCATGAACTCATTGGTTTCTCAGTGGGCTGAAATGCACCTCTGTGGTCTAGCGAGTACGTTGTGAGGTGTCGGTTCAACTCGAGGCCACTTGACATTTAATGATTGCCACAGAAATCTCAGGCCACAGCACTTTAAAGATCGCAAAGCTGACCACAATTTTGAGACCACATCAAGCAATCATTATTCCAAACACAACTTTAGACAGAAAATACATCTGAGATACAACTGTAGTTCCCTTTTCCCTCCCACTGTGGTCATGGTGTTTACAGTTTGTCAATGATTTCTTACCTATTTCCAATAATAACATAATGTATGGACAGAACAGTGCCCCGCAATTGATCCAAAACCCACAAGCCACGAGTCCCGTCGAGTATGTCCTTATAATGGAGCGAAGTTTTCTCTCTTTTTCCCCAAAGTAAATAAGCCTTATTGAGTGCAAGAGGAAACCAGGACAATCCAGTTTACCCATTTATGCTTCAAAGCTCCCCCAGTTCTTCCCCTCAGATAGCATCAGTTCACACTTGCTTGTGGCCTCGATTGCCCTCCAGCATCTCAGTGGTGGATCTCTTTGTGTTTGTGTATGCTGTCCTTGGAGCATCCTTCTATCTCATTTTTTTGAAATAGGCATCACTTCTCACCCGATAACATTCGGGGTGGATTAGAGTTGAAGGAGCACCCAACCGCACACATCCACATGTTTGTTTTCTTATCAATGTTGAGACTTTCCATTGACTTCTCTTGCTTTTATAGTCAGTTAATCATATTTTGCATCCCCTGACCTTAAAACTAACCTTCGCACAAACTTATTTTCGCATTTGGATTTTAATTAAAATTTTATTTAGTGAGTTTAATAAGCGGTTTTTCCTCATGTGGATCGTACAGTGTACTGTAGGTAATTTCAGGTTTTACTATACTATTGAGGGTGACGTTAGCAAAAAAAACCTTCTAGTTTTTAACTTAGGTGAGTGTACAGAGGAAGGAAAGGTGAGTCGGAGCAAATGAAATTGAGAAAAGAGATAGAAAGAGAAAACGAGTGATAGAGAGTTCATCTTCGTGGTCAGATGGTATTGATTCTCATGTTATTACATGCATTATTCACAGGAAACTCTCCTATGTATGAGTAGAGATATATACACAAGGGGGACTGGGTGAAAAATCCATTCGTCTTTCTCACTGTTGGATATCTGTGCAATGTGCAATTTTGTTTCTTTGTCATGGTCCTCGTTGAGATTATTGGAATCCTCAAGGTGTTTCTATGACTATAAAACAACAATGATATTGAAGTAGTGGGATGGCTTAGTATGACAATAGCATTGCGCGCGCGCGCGCGTGTGTGTGTGTGTGTGTGTGTGTGTGTGTGTGTGTGTGTGTGTGTGTGCGTGCGCGTGCGTGCGTGCGTGCATGCGTGCGTGCGTGCGTGCGCGTGTGTGTGTGTGTGTGTTCACAAATATCACCACAAGTAAAGCAGTATCAGTAAGTTTGGAAGTGGGACACACCAAGCCGACCCCAAACAACTAGCACCAACTACACCCAACGGGGTTTCGACTTGCGTTAGATCGTGTATTGACCAAAAAGCTATGCGTGAACACACTGAATAGAAACTAGGGTCCGCAGGGGGGCAGTAGTCTGTTGTCTCGTTCTGCTAAGAAAACCGAACTTCTGACATGCACAGACAAAGTGTAAACAAAGTAGCATTTAGTACCATTATCACAGTAATTGCCACTCACCATGGACAGTTAGTGTTTTTTGAAGAAGTCTGATACATATTATTGCAATAAACATTGCAAATAATTCATTAGGCTTTTCCATCTTATAGTAATCTTCCAAATTTCAAATTGCATTCTAGGATGTGCTTCTGTTTTCCAGTATGGGGACAGAATAATTGTTTTGAAAGAAACCTTTTCTTTACACCAAGACTGCATTTGCTCTATTGGATCAAAAATGCAGTAAAATTAGTCATTTTATTTCTGTGATGGCCAAGCTGAATTTTTAGCTTTCATTTATCACCAGAAATCATTCTTGTAATCAGATAGATTGCAGAAGAAACATTGCATGTTATTACAGGGCTCGAAATAGCGACCATTTTGGTTGCATATGCACCCGAAATTTAATCCATGCGACCTCGTAATATATTTGGGAGCCTTTGTGCGAGTTCATATAGTGGTTGTAGTGCGACCTGTTTAGATTTTTCACGTTCACCAGTGTAGAGTAGATCTTATATAGTTCATATTAGCTGTCAATCACTCAAGGCTTTCCGCTGTGAGATGACCGGGAGCTTTTATAACGGTGGGAAATGCAAATTTGGGTTTGAAAAACCCACCTAAAGTTACAAATAATGGTGCCAATGAGAGTGTTCATGTAGTGAATGTTGATCTGCCAGCCGAGATCAACCGAGTGTTTTTTAAGAGAGTGCTTGAAAGACTCGCAGTGGATCAGCTGTTTAATGGCCCGAATCTCAATGCATTGCATTTACTGCGTGTTTAGTGTAAAATGTAACACAGTATAACACTATCACCAAAACTCATCTTTACTAAGTTTAAACTGATACTCCGGCTCATAAAAAAGAACAGTATTGCGCAGATGTGAGTGGTCATTTGGAGAATCCTGCTCTGCCCTGCTCATATTGGGCCGGCTGCTTTTTTCCCATTTTAATTAGCGCGTAACCTGACCATGCGTTTAAAATGCACAGTTTTCTTAGAGCATGCACAGTATGCTTATAACATATTATTTTTCTCAAACACAAGTGCAGGTCGTTGCCATGGACATGAACCGAAACCAAAATTTATAAAGCCAGACTTTTCATCCTTTCTTTTGTCCGTTCTTTCTTGAGATGAAGCTTTCAGCATTGAATATGATTTATTATAATCTTACGTTTAGGGGCAACACGGGGGCTCAGTGGCTAGCACTATCGCCTCACAGCAAAAAGTTTGCTGGTTCGAGTCCCGGCTGGGTCAGTTGGCATTTCTGTGTGAAGTTTGCATGTTCTCCCCATGTTCGCATGGGTTTCCTCCGGGTGCTCCAGTTTCCCCCACAGTCCAAAGACATGCACTATAGGTGAATTGAATAAACTAAATTGGCCGTAGTGTATGTGTGTGAATGAGTGTGTATGGATGTTTCCCAGTACTGGGTTACAGCTGGAAGGGCATCCGCTGTGTAAAACATATGCTGGATAAGTTGGCGGTTCATTCCGCTGCGGCGACCCCTGATGAATAAAGGGACTAAGCCGAAGGAAAATGAATGAATGAATGAATGAATAATCTTACGTTTATGTTTTGTTGCTAAAAAATAATTTCTTACTGCAATGCTTCATTTTGGTTTGATGCAAACCATAGATTTATTTTTCATAATGTAACAGTAGGATTTTTTTTGGCAGAAAATGTTGTATGTTATTTGTATGTTGCAGCAAATTCAAGGCAGCATGATAATGAGAAATGTAATTAATTGTTAGTATTATTGTCATAATCATCATCATCATCATTAATGTTACGTCCTTTTATATGTTAATATTAAACTAAGGGTATTTGACATAACATATAATAGTTGTGAGTGACAAATGGATGGAGAAAGAAACAACTGAAAACCAAATATCACTGCAATTAATTATTTATTGCCCAGTGAAACCAGTGAAAATATATTATACAGTGTAAGAAAAATATTTACAATAAATAAATGATAAATTACCTGTTGGAGAGGAGGTAGTTAGAGGTGCTTAAATCAAAGAAATGAATATAACAAAACATACTAACTGTATTAAATAAACTAAACAAAATATCCAAAGAAAAGCATGGAAAGAAACATCTTTAACGTACCAAACGTCTTAACTAAACTAATCTAACTAAAAAACAAAACATACACAAAACAGCACACTCTCCTGAACCTAATGAAATAATACAAAAATTATTCTAAGTGTTGTATATTTATATCGCGCGACTTGCTCACTTCTACACCCTCTCCGAGGTATTACTCAAACAGGTATCAGTTAACTGGACGAGTTCACAAGCAAACACATTGCAATTTGTAATCTCAAAAGACTTTAGACAAGAGCATTAAATCGCAAGCAAAATGAAAACACATTCTCTCAGACTAGTTGGGGGCTCGTCCGAGATTTGAACCCGGGACCTCTCGCACCCGAAGCGAGAATCATACCCCTAGTTCTGCAGGCGAACGTAACAATTAATATTTTAGAATTATTGGACATTCATTTTGGAATTATTCCACAAATATCATCACAGCATTAGCTAGATAGTTGTTTCTGTTTTTTGTTAGTCCTTATTGGTGTTGTTTTCAAATACAATAAATCCGTTAATATACAGTTTGCAGTGGTGCTGCTATATTTTTGCTGGTGCTCCTAAATTTTTGAAGTTGGGAGCACCAGTGCTACCAAGTAAAAAAGTTAATTTCGAGCCCTGTATTATCAATATTGTTTTATTATATGTATATGTTTTTGTAGGCAATCTCTTTGTTGTTAGTTCAGTTTAATTCATCATTGCTGAATATATGATTACTGATATCTTGTTATCTCATTGTGGTAACATTGGATGGATTTGCTATGTCAAGTGAAACCCAATGAAGATCGTTATAGAAAAAATAGTAATAATCTAAAAAAAGTTATTATACAGTATAAGGCCATTTTTGGTGAAACAGGGACAAAGCAAATGAGTTACAAGTTTTGTCAACAGATATTGTTTCTCATTAAATAAAGCCTGATGATCTCTTTCAGAACACAGATCCTGCCACAAATAATGGTTTTACTTATCTACTGGGTATAATATGCAAAAATTTGAGCACATGTCTTCATCTCACAATGTATTTCCTTTCTGTTTCACTCTAATTTTCCTTCTCTGTCTGTTTTTTTTTCTCTTTTATTTTGTTTGTATCTACTGAAACAGCAAAGTCTAGGCTGCCTGAAGGCTCTGAAGTTAGTACAGGTGGTCTGATCTCTTCAGGCTCTCTGTTGCCCACCTGCATCCTCTGTTTCATCACTTCTTCTGTCACTTTTTTTCATCCTCTGCCAGCTGACTGGCATAATTCAAGGCTTATGGTGTGTCTGTCATGGTCGGTGGGTGGGGAAAGTAGCGAGGACTCAAGTGCAGGGAAAATGGGTATTTATTTAGAATAAAATAAAATAAAATGCAAAACAAACTACCCCGAGGGGGAAAACATTAACAAAACAAATAAACAATCAAAACAAACTAGACATGGCAGGATGGCAGGGATCAGGACTGGAGGACAGGACAAGGCACGAAACGACGACGAACTGGCACAGGACAGCAGACATGAGGAGAATATAAGCAGAAATAATTAACAAACAGACAGGTGAACAGGATAAACTAATAATGGGTTAACAAGGAGGGTAGGACTAGACAATAGACAGGAGAGCACATGACACATAGAAACAACACAAGCCATGCGCTCACATGAAACGAGACTAGAACACGCAGCCAATGAGAGAACTCATTAACCGCGTGTTCACAAAGCACAAAACTAAAGCACGTGGCCACAGTGTAAACACTGAGCCACGTGCTTAGACAACACCACAAACAGAACGCAAGACACGAGCACACGATAAGTGAAAACACCTTACCGTGCGCTCACACATGCCAACTGCATGTTCCGATCCCAGCGCCAACCGAAACTGAAACCGACTAGACTGCAGCTCTGAGAACGAAACACCATGCCGCGAACACAACAACAAAACACACCAGGACAAGAGCGCGCATCTAGAGCACGCCCGGACCTCGTGCGCCCGCATCCAGCGGGAGCGCGCATGGCCCGAGCGCAGTCACAATGGCACTCAAACAGAGACACACACAATGACAGAAAACGAGTGCTCGACCCGAGATAACTCGAGCCGAGCACAACATACAGGACAAGACAAGATTAGTGTCTGGACTCTGCCACCAAAACAAGAATTTACAAGACTGGAATGGCAGAACCCTGACAGTGTCTTAAACTGAGGACAGAAACGAGTGTAAATCTTCTACACCTAAATTAGCTTAACATGTAGTCAGCTTATGTACTTCTACTAAAAAGACCAGGAAGATAAATATGATATTGAAATACATTTATTTGACAAAGTATTATTTAACCTAACACAAGATTTCTTTGGCAAAGGCCCTCTCTGTAACTTGAATTGGTAGCTTGTAGTTCCAGCTATGACTGCTGAGGACGAAGGCAGGAGCGGAGCCTACCCCCCTGGACAGGCCAACCTGGTGGTGGTGGGGAGGATGATAGATGGATGTCTGCGTCAGTACCTGCAAACAAATAATTGGATGAATGGCCTGCTTATCTATTCTTCTGTCATGTGTCTATTGGTTGGAACTGATTGTAATGAGTGATGTGAGTGACATTAGGTCTTCCTAGTAGAACTAGCCCTAAAGCAAAATTTTCTACATGCAGAATTGGAGCGCTTTTGCCTTTTTTTTTTCTTCTTCATAATGACTGAGAGTTATGCATGTATGATGTGAAAGTGAGAGAGTCAAATGTACATGGTCATGACAGGTGCCGAAAGATTTAATAACTGCACAGATAATAGGTGAGGGTTTTTCTAGAAACAGTAATTGCATACAAATTGCTTGCAATAAATAAATCAAGAAATCATTTTTTTCTTTAGTATAGCATGCACTATTGAGCTGTTCGATTGAAGACTGTGAATATGTAAAAGTGACTGGAAAACAGGACTATCTATGGAGCAGCCTAGGACATAAAAAAGAAAATCAGATAAGTTTCTTATGAAAGTGTATACGTGACCATATGTATTTGTCAGATAAGAGGAGCTATATTACTAAAAGGGCATTATTAGAGCAAATGGATTATTCTCATGCCAGCTCAACAGACACAAACAGGCTTGTTTGACTCTAGTAAGATGTCTCTTAGACTTCCAATCTTTTTATGTCATTTTTTTTGTGACGGTTTTGATTTTTTTGTCTAAATCTGACCTCTTTCTCTAATACTAACCCTTACCAAAAGGCGTGCACAACATTACATTGAAATTTATATGATTTGGCTGATTTACTTTTTTTAAATTAGTGAGGACACCCATATCACTTGATATTTTACTATATAATTTAAGGCATGTGGCCATCACAATAACTAGATTTGTACACATAGGCACACACACGCACACACACACACATTGGTATTGGTGGTTTACAAGGACTAGGCATAATGTATTTTATACAGTAAAAACCGCTTATTAAATGGCCCTAGCCCACCCCTACCCCTAAACCCAACCTTCACAGGAAACTGGCAAAAGTTAGTAAGGACACAAGACATGTCCTTGTAAACCACCTTAATAGAATTCAACTAGGTGATATCTATGTTATTATACAAATTTCTCTCCTTGTACACTAGCAAAACCAGTACACAAACACATACAAATGCCTAAGGAAAGCATCACTTTATGTAGTTTTATGTTTGTTTGTTTGATGCAGACGTTCTGTGAGTGTGTGCTCATCTCCTCTCAGCTCAAACATCGCTGCTCAGACTCAGACACAGTCAGACAAACAGCGCCCAAGGTAAGGGCTTCAATCTCTCACACCATTAAACTTAAAGCTTGATAGATCATTAGTTCCTGGAACTACTGGAGCAAATAAAGTGGGATCCAAATAATTTCAAATCTGACTGAAAATAAACCAAACATTATTGGATAAACATTGATTAACGTTTTCAGACATTCTGACCCCTCGGTAGACTAATGCATAGGCTTGGTCTTCACAATTCAGTCTCTTCCTCCCCTAAAGGAATATTGTAGTGATAGATGTATATATAGCAGTGGACTGAATCATGTCTGAGGGAAAAAAATACAAGATGGACTCCCGAAAAAGATTTTTCTGTATTACACAGAGCATTTGCTATGTAAACCTTTCATGTCTGTTTTTTAGAATTGCATGTCTGTGATTGTACCAATAAGCAGTCAGTCACTATCAGACATGCGCACACACATTTGGCTTCTGCATTTCATCAAATTCCTCCCTGTGTGTCATCCCTCTTATGGGTTCATATATCTCATATCCACTGAAGTGTCATTGCATACTGAATATCTTATGCAAATACTTTTTTTCAGAAACACCCTTCATCTGTCTGGGCGTTGAAATTAAAATTCAAGTGAATGCGCCAATGTGTTGGAGAAAACAGATTTTGCATATATAGAAATGCTCAGTGTAGCCTATTTATGGTGCTGTTTGTGTTTGGGATAATGTGTGCATGCTGCTGTATGTGAGAGTTTTCGTAAATGGACAAAGACAGAGACACTCAGAGTGATACTCAGTTCTAAAGTTGTTGCAATCTTCATTCAATAAAATACAATAAGCTAACATAACTATCAATCTACTAAGGCCCAGTTGGAGAAAATCAACCATAGAACATGTGAAAGAAAGCAATGGTGGGGTGGTTGATCTGCTGAGAAAATGGCTCGTACACTATAGTCCAACCATCATTACTGCCCTCAACCTTTTGAGAGTTTGCTGTATGAATCTGTTTTAGCTGTTTTTCATCTACTATAGTTGAAGCAGCTGTTTAAGAGGAGAGTGCCTAAGGGGTATTACTGGATTGAATTGCATTTAGAATTTAAGCGCATCAGTCATACTGTACTAAGAGAAAAATTACTTTATTTAAAAGCAAGCATGAACAGGCGACATGAGTAAATATGAAACATCAAACATCAGTGAGTTATGATGGACCTGGAAATCTACATTAATTAATGGCAACTGTGTTTTGTCATCCATCCTGGCATTTTAGCTTTTTATTTGTAACATTTATTAGAATGTAACAATGTAAATGGTAATGCATAAATACATTGATACATTTCTATAAATACAACAAAAAAGTAATATTGTGAAATAATGTGTACATTTAGAATACATTTTTGTACAAGGAAATGTGGTAAAAACAGCTACATTTCAATTTATCAATTGAAAAGTAAAATACAGCAGTTTCCACAAAATGCTAAGCAATTTCTTTCTCTTTTTAACACATATATTACAGTTATATTATATTTACATATTTTTATGTTTGTATTATATTATAATTGCATTTAGTTTTTTCTATTATATAAATATTATATATGCCCAGTGTGTTTTGTTGTCTGTATCATATAGTAAATTCCAAATAATATATTAATGTGTTAAAATAATGTACATTTATATTGTTGAAATTTTACAATGCAGTTACATATTCACAATTACATGTAGTTCATGGTACTTATCAAATTATTAATGTACTGTTTTCTAAACCCTCTTGTTTGGAAAACACATTTGAGAGAATACCAAAGTCATATACAGAACCATTGATGGAAGTAATTCTGTGACTAGACTGAGGTTTATAACATAATTATCAGTGTGGTTTGATCCTGTTAAATTCATGCCACAAGCTTATCATATCTTGTACTCGTACTGTATATGTTCCACTGGCCTTCAGAGATGGAGAAGGAAGAATATCTGGTCTCTCTGTTTAAACTGTTCACTGAAGTGCTTCCCTGAAATCTTTTTTATTTTCCCAGAGTTGATCGTAAAAGCCAAATCGTAAAGCAAGCCATTAACCACCCATCAGCATGGGCCAATGCCAGCATGGCCTTTTGCATATTTATGAACAGGAAGGCTTGGGGTGGGAGGAAAGAAAACATATGTGTACACACTTATTCAGAGAATTATATTTTACATTCACAAACACGCATAGACTTCAACTGCATACACATTTGGATGGTACTCAAAAGTTGTTTAATTTTTTCCTATTAACAGGAGCATCGGAGATGGAGAGCTGAGTTTATTAACTGCACAACATGGCTAATGGAGTGAATGAATAATGTACACTGACACCACACACTCTCAAGCACCACAGCATTGTGTCTGTGGGTGAGTTGTGAGACACCTTTTCCTGGTGAAGAAAACATTATAACCAGATATATAGTTTCATTCTTAAAGGGATAGTTCACCCAAAATGAAAATGCAGACATAAATTTACCCTGCATCTTTTCCAGTGCTGTATGCACTTTTATTCTTTTCCTTTCCTTTCCTTTCTTTCTTTTTTTTGGGGGACCCAAACAATAAAAATAACTAATAAAAAAATGTTTTAATGCAGAAATCTATACTGATAGTTTTCCTGGGTGAGTCAGAGTGAACTGTGATACTAGTAAAAACACTTGTGAATTTGCAACTAGGGCAGGATTTTAGTTAAACAATACATGCAACTTTGGTTAGTTTGTCACCAAATCCCCTTGAATTCCTCAAAACACTGACCGTTTATGGCATGTCTCACGTGGCATTATTGTGTGATACCATCACACTATTAATTTTCATTTTAATCTGTCTCCACCTACTGGTGTAATATAGTAATTGATACCGTCTTTTTTCGGTAGTGTCAGGTTACTTTATAAAGGTGATTTACTCTTATAATCTAGTAGACCTCAGGGCTCATTTATTTGTATTATGTTTTTAACAAAAGTAATAATAAATAAAATAATTAAAAAAAATAAATAAATATAGTGATTGAAAACATTTATCCCAGTACTTCTTTCGTTTAAATGTTTAAAATGAACATAACAATAGTGTGTGCTTGAAAAAGTTGTTTTGTAACTATGTAAACTGCTTCCTGCAGATCTGAATGTCTGCAGTAATCATATTGTCAAAGGTTAAACAGACATAGCCAAGCTGCTGTCATGTAGGAATAAGATTGTGTGGGTGTTTGGATCAAATTTGTGAACTTTTAATGATTAATCATGCAGCTCCATAAGCTGATCAATATATACAGAGAAGAGCTGAAATCCAGTGGTTGTTTGTTTCCAAGAAAAAGAGCAACTGTGTCAATAAGAAATGAATATCATTTGATGATTAAGATGATTCTCTTGGTTTAGTTGTGAAAGGAATGGAGGATGGGGAACACCTTCCTCTCTCCTTTGTCTTTCCTGCAGATGCATCCGACTGCAGTATTATCCCCGACGGGCTTTAAAAAGCACTTTCTGTTCTGCAGAAATGGTAATGACGATTATGATGTTATGATGGCTTTAACTCTTTTGGTCTCTCTGTGTTTTTCTCTGTCTGCAGAGGATGAGTTGTAGCTATCTGCTATGTACCATCCTGCTCTTCGTGGCCGTTCTGCTCGCAGTCACAGTGACAGGAACCATTCTTCTTATGAACCACTACCAGGCTCCCCCCATGTCGGACGGCCCGCCCCATATTAGCACCAATCAGGACGAAGCCAATGCCCTGGTGACAGTCGAGAGGGGTGATGGATCACGCATCAATATCTTCATCGACCCCAACTGTCCTGATTATAACAGTAACTTCCTGCGGCTGGAAGGTGTGCAGACGTCTTTGCTGCACTCGCTCACTGACCACGATACGGATCTCAAGTCTGTCAAAGGTCAGGATCGAGCGCTATTGGTCAACTTGGCAGAGGAAGTTGCTAAGCTGTCTGCTCATGCGGGACAGCTGAAGATGGACTATGAATCTCTCAGAAGAGGACAAAGCAACCTGGGACAGGATCTGAATACACTGCAGACCGAACAAAGCAGACTTATACAGGTAATAGTGTGCAGAATTGCATATACTTACATGCATATGTATGAATGGATATATGCAAAATTGGACATGCAGTTGTACAAGAACTGTACAAGTTAGACACCTTTTCTGTGTAATATGAGAAACCGCTATGCAAATGTAGAAATAAATTTTTCCAAATTATGGCAACAAAAATAGTTAATAGGGCTGACAACATTTAAGAAAAGGCAGATGGCAGATTTTGACTGTGCCAATGTCTTTTTTTGTCAGGTCAATATCTCAGCTGGTGCCAAATTAACATAGTGCTAAAGTAACAAAGCTAATCTCTCATTTATATTTGAAATTATAAACAGTAGATTCTTAAATATCAAGATAATACACATGCTGTATAAATATCCTTAAAACCAGAATTAACTGCTTTTCACTCTGGAGCAAAAATGGGTCTTTAAACTTGAATATTATTTTTAAGATTTAAGAAACAATTTTATAATAAAAAAATTGCCTTGTTACAGGTCATCATTTTTAATTACCCTTCACTGGGTCATTGTAAATGGCTCTGCAGTGTGATAAATTAGCTTTTAAAAGTGTAATTAAGTAATCAAATCAGTTCATATGTGGTCATAAAAGCTGCATGTGTTATAATTAAAAGAAAAAAAGCTACATGCTACTCACAGTGGTGTATAACCTGTCAAAACTAAAATTAATTACCCCTTTACTTTGTCTGAAACAGAACTTTTGACACAGCGATAATTATTTTAAAGGTATGTCATAAAAGTTGATGTTAAGATAGCTAAGATAAGACATCTGACATCATGGTTACAATTCAGCTTCCACATTCAGCTCCGCAGTAGCTTTTGTCAAAGGATTGAACTTCTGGGAAATGGACAGGATCCAATAATAAATGACGTTTCAAAGAGAATAATGCTGCGTTAACACTTGCTATGTTTCCCTGAGACTGAACCTCATTTCAATTGCTACCCCGCTGCTCTGTTCTCACACTTTATTCTGTTTCAAACCGTGGCTCATTTGCAAAATGCTTTTGTCATCAATTGAGACCCACTGGAAGCTGTTTATCACCATTGCCTGCCAGTTTGAAATCTGAACGCAAGTAATGGAGATAAATGCGCACTGAAATTGTGCCTGTATCAGATGCGTTGTTTCAATCAAGCTATCCATCAGTTTATCCCGTATGCTGGCTTTACAGTGCATAGAAGGCACAAAAATGGAAATGACGGATAATATTCAACATATATACAGTACCACGTTATTTAAATCCTAAGATGCCATATTTGTATGCTTTATAGAGGTGACATACAAAAATATTTATATGAAATACATTTAAAACCATCAGAAAAAAAAACATCAGAGCACATTTGAAAAACTGTAAAAACAATACTTTTTGTGTGCAGTATTTATTTATTTAATTGGTTTGGTTATTAGTTTGGTTTTTAGTTATTGGTTAGTATTTGACCTATTTGTTTATAAAATTTATATTTCATATAAGTCGCTTATACTTTCCAGAGTTACTTTTTTTTTAAATACAAACATAAATATAAATACATTAAGAATTTCATTTTTATATTTAAATCAGGGCTGTTACGCAATTAAACATCTCATTCTGATAAATAACATTGTTGCAATTAATTAGTTACAATTTATTTAGACAGTACCTTCAAAAGTAAATGTAAAGTGTAATAATTTAAGATTAAGATAATAAAGCTTTAACTGATTTAGAATTGCTTTAGAAATAAATACAGTTAAACAAATAAAGTTATACAGGTTTGAGGGTGAGTAAATGGGTCATTGAATAACTTGTTCACCAGATTGTTTCAAAACATGAATACATTCAGAAACAAAACAGTAACTTATAATAACTGTTTTTTGTGTTTTTTTTAAACTAGAAAGAACAGAAAGTCTAAAATATAATACTTTACACTTATTTATAGAACTGTAAAAATGAATATCACACTTACACTTGGTATTCAGGACAAAAACAACACTTGTGTGATATTAAATTCACTGTCTGCGTGATATTGCTTTTATCATGTGATATAAATCAGAGACAATCTCATACATAAACACAATCACATGAAATTATAATTTAAACAAAGTTCACTTTTGAACATTAAATTATTAAATGTTTAATACATTATGACAATGACAAAGTTTAAAGATGCACCCTTTCATTAACATAGAAGTAATAGAGACTGAGCTTCATATCGTGTTTAGGCCTTTTGCATCATTGTGTCTTCTTGACACTGGCTTTTCTGAGAGTAGTATTTACTCTGTGTAAGACACCTTTATTTGGTTCCATGGTCCCAGCGATTGTTTATTTTCAATATATTGTAATTTCCTTGCCCTGCATGCCTCTTTATAGGTAGGATTTTCTGCTGCTCTGGGGCATTTTATGAGTGTGCTGGCTTCCACACTGGCATCGTCTATCCCATATTGTGCTCTGACTCCATTATGCATGTTTCTAGTGTTATAGTTGCATACATTGTGTTATTGCCAGCTGAGTACAGAAAATGCTGATAAAAGGACATTGATACGCTAGATGGCAACTGCTGTATCCTCTATAGTCTTCAGTTTCAGGGTTGGG
>CAIGQV010016645.1:5976690-5995473 GCA_903798115.1 Danio jaintianensis
GTTCACTACCTCTCACTTTCACACATACTCATACACACACACACCACACATGCTCTCTGACTTCCTGTGAATTATCTGCAGTAATGATGGCCAGTGACAGTCTCTAAACCTTCAGATTAAACATCAAACATGATTCTGTCTCTCCAAGTTGATCACTCAGTACTAATCCAGAAATTCCCCTGTCCAGAGCTGTGAAAAAGATGGTGGTGGAGAACAGAGAGAGAGAGAAATGGCTAGATAAATGGTTTGAACTGACGACAGCGAATATTAGTGAAAAAGAAGAACACTCAAAGAAAGAAAGCAGAATGGGAACAAGCGAGCTGAGAACAAAAGAGTAGCTTTTAAGACCCAGCTTCATGCACATGCTGAAACAGCATATGTTCTCATCCCTGCCGGCTGCGTTCTCACACTTCCCTCCGAATGTGTTCAAGTCAAAGAAACATTTAGCTGTATCTCTGCAGCCATCATTTCCTTGCCGCATTCATTTATTCTCCTTTTGAATCAATCTAGATCTCTCTCTTTCTCTCAATAGCATGAGTCGTTAGAGGCGATTACTATTGTTGTCCTGATTAAACACAGACATCTGTTTTGAGAGTCTTGTAGACAGGAGATCCTGCCCTGGTGATGCAATCGGCCTCACTGCCAACCGCAGATTAAATACTGATCGTCTGATCACAGTGTGGTGTGGAAAACCGGAAAGCTGGTTTAAGCTTATCAGCTCAGTTTGCAAGCAGGCCACATCTTTACATTGTTCTGTGCGTAGAGGTGATATAAGAGATCAAGTACAGTGAGGTGTCATCTCAAAGTAAGACAGACTGGGACATTATTTGCCAGTAAAGGCAGGGGCATCATACACTTTATTTTTTGTGTTGTTTCATTCTATAGGTCTGTCTGTGTGTGTCTTCTTCAAGGTTTTTTAATAGTTTAAAGCATGGCTTTTTCAAACCAACATTCAGGCTACGTTTACACGGCAACAGTGTATACAAAATGAAAAGGTTTATGTTTGCACAACAGAGTTTTCAAAACATTCTGCTTTAATACATCCGTTAAAATGACAACAAAAAAAAAAAACTGCATTACTTATGTCAAGCCAATATGTAGCTGTGACCTTGTTTGAATTTGCCATCTGTGTCAGATGTGTCTTCACCGTTTAATGCAAAGTAAATCCACACTATGCTGAAGCAATAGCAAACACCTGAGCAACAACAATACTACCATGTACTCCACCAATGTTGTGTATGTTTATTTGCACTTGCCTTTAATACACCTCCATAAACAGATACTATGCATGCGCATGAAGTCAACATTTTCAAAGACTGTAGTTTTTGGGAGTTTACACAGACCTAATGGTGTACACAAAAAACTTCCACTTTGACTTTCCTATTTTCAGATTTATGCATTTTCAGACACAAAAATACTGTTGTCATGTAAACGAACAGGCAAATCAAATCAAACATGCACATTTTTCGACTGAAAACTTTGTTGTGTAAAGAGCCGCTCAGTTATTGTTTGAACATACTTTAATTTTCTTGTTGAAAGCAAAGTTATTTGGACTTTTTAATGTAAATTAATTCTACTTCCTTACTTCACATCCAAATTCAACAGTCATGTTCAAATAATTCAGATTCACAAATTGAACTGAATGCACAAATCGCAATGCACAATGTTAGTCATGTGATTGATTAATTGATTGATTGTTTGACTGGTTGATTTATTGGTTTTTTGGTTGATTGATTGATTCACTCATTCATTCATTCATTCATTCATTCATTCATTCATTCATTCATTCATTCATTTATTCATTACAAAGCCTTGGCCTAAAGGTAGGGTATACAATTTCTGAGAGGCTAGTAGTTGCTAAAGCTAAATATCCTGCCCTCTATGGATAACCACTGCCTCCTCCAAAACACATGAATGTGCACAGGCAGAGTTGAGGCTCAAGTGACAAGACCAGATAGTTATGTTATCTCATGTCTCATTCCCAGTGAGAAAACATTACAGTTTAAAGCGCTTAATATTGCAGTTGTAACATAATAATAAGGGTCCACCAATGCTGTCTTTCCCAAAACGTGTGTAATTTTTTCTGTTGTTTTCCACATTTTTAGAGAGGCAGCAATGTGCCTGGCTTTAAATGTGCTGGCAGTTAGAGAATGTTTAATGCAACGCTGCTGAGGTGCTCTCAAACACATAGCTGAGCATTTTTGAACGAGTTTTGGTCCTACGCCATCCACAGATAATAAAAAACATAAATTCATTTGACCACTTAACTTAATAAGTACTATTGAGATGTGAAGAGATTTTCAACCTGCATAGCAACATTTTTTTTCCAAATCACCTATCCTGTCTTTAATTGCAGTGAAAAAGTTCTTTTCACCTTAATTAAAAAAATATTCTTGTAACTTGTTAATCATTTTGTTTAAAAAAATATATATATTAATGATGAGGAAATTAAGTCATGAGTACACTAATTGTGGCAGTGAGATTTGGCATTTGTTGTGCATGATTTGTGGAAGACACCATACTGTACATCTGTAGTTTTTGATGAGCATGAAATGGCACAAATACCTTTTGTATGAAAACCAAGTATTTTTACATTTTCTGTTTATCGAAAAATAATGGATCATACACTTAGTTTTTACATGACCCATTGGAAAACTTGACTCTGATTGGTTAATTGCTACTTTCCAATGTGGATTATTCCCAGTTAACATTCATTGTCAGTAGTAAGAAGAATAACATGACAGGAATCTAGGTATCAGACTCATTCTCTCTTACTTCATTTAAACGCACTCGCCATATTGCAGCTCTGATAAAGTTATTGATTATATTGAAAATAAAATCATTGAAATGCATTGAGTTAATTATTTATTTTTGAAGTTGCCATATAATAAGCAGAATAATGTACAACCAGCAAAAACAACAGCCTTTTTTTATGTTATAAAATCCAACTGGATATGCTGAACATTACCTCTTACATAATAAGATGAAATAAATAAAAATATGGCACTTGGTACCATATTTGAATCCAGCAAAATGAAATTTTAAGCATGGCTTAACTTAAAAACACTTTTTGCAGCCAGGTCACGTTCATGGCCACTTTTGTTGTAAGTGTAGAATTAAGCCAGTCAAATTCACAGAGAGCTTAAGCAGCTGCCTGTTAACATCCTCAGCTGACACTCTCCTAGCAGATAAATGCACACACAGCCTTGCATTGACTGTCTTATTGACAGATTGACAGACACATTTGATCTTTAAATGACTGCTAGTCGTACAGGACCAGAGACAGGAACCCTGCCTACGCCATTACAGCTAACACACTTCATTGTCATTGTGCTGGTGTTTGTCCTGTGAACAGAAATAGAGATACCTTGTGATTTTAGACTGTCACCCAAAGCTCCTTCATTACTCGTTTAAGTAATCTGAAGTGCATCTTTGTAAGATTTCAGCTTCTATACTGAGAGAATCAGAGCTGAATATACTTTATCTGCAGCATTATCTTAATGACAAAACTAAAGGCTGATGAAGTCTGTAGAAACCAGTTTGTAATCCATTTTTAGAGACATCGATAATGCCTTGTATAATCTTCTAATTAGCCACTTGATCTTGAACTTGTGGTTAAAATATACATACAAATTGTCATTTTTATTTTCTTTATTTCATCGATGAGCTTGATTGAGTAGTACAATTCATTACAGCAATATCACTGCTATTAAACAGAAAACTAACCCAACTGGTATCAAATTATCACATAATAAGAGTTTTCAGAAAAAAATGTTGGATCTATTTTTTCTTCTGGTTTCAAAGGCCGGCCATAGAAGAATAATTTCGTCTCTGCATTGATTCAATCATCAATTTTCTTTCATTTTGTTAGGAACACCCATCTTCCAACATTCAAACATTTCCAAAAGACAAAATTATGTACAAAGAGCTGCTGTGTGCAGTCTATGTAAACGGGGCACAGCAATGAAAGGCTGGGTCTGCCTCATCCAGGGACAGTACTTGCATGCTTACTACCTGGTCCGAAATGAAGAGGTAGGAACCTTGGGCACATAGCCAGGCCAGGGTCTCAGGACAACGTTAGAGTTAGTTGTCCGGAATTTCTAGGCACAATTCGTTGAACAAAAATGGCTCTAAGTCCCCGACCCTCTTGATAGAAACCAGCACGATCAGCAGAGCTGTCTCTAGAGAAAGAAGATTCTCAATCGAGCAGCTCAAACAGCTCTCTCTGCAGTCCAGAGAGGACCACAGAGACATCTCAAGAGGGTATGACAGTTTTGCAAGACAAATTCAATCTCCTAGCTTCTATTCAAGGCCACTGGAAATGGGTGGTTTCAGGAAGAGCACACAGTGTTACCTGAGCTTTTCCGAATCATATCACACCACCTCCTCCAGGGTGGAGTCACCATTCTCCAGGGAACATGAACTGCTATGAAAGCTCAAAGGCTGCACAGTTGACCTCGCCCAGTCTCTGACCTAGAGAGATTGATCTAAAACTCCTAGTGTGGGCATGAGCTGCGGCCTACATGCCCAGGCATGTAACACAGTGATTATGACCGTCATCCAGCGACAACAAACCAGGCCATCCAGAAACGCATGGCCAGCACATCATCTTTAGAAAGACACATTTGCCATTCGCATTGCTCTTTCAGGAATGTTCTTTTGTGGAAAACCCATAGAGGAGTTTGCAGAAGAAATCCAGTGAAGTGTCCGGGGACAGAAGAAGAAGCCCAGCTCGACCGCCACTGAATGCACCATTACTCGCACTGGAATCCTGCTTGCACTTGAACTTGAATTTGCTAGATCTTTAAGAGATGTGTACTCCACCTGTGAAGAGCTGCACTCAGTAATTTCATAGGAATTCTATAGGCCAGTTATCATTAAAATTCCATTGGACCCCATCGTTAAAATCAAATCAGAATGATTGGTCTTGTAAGTGAATCCCCTAGTTGATCATTCGGCATAACTTGTAGTGACTGAAAGGGAACTAAATAATAATTCACCTTGCACAAATTAAGAATTTTTACTGTGAAATCATGACTTATAATTCTAATATTTAATGAGTGAAATAAACTCAGAACATTAATAATGCAGGCTTAATATTTCAGATTTATTCCCTGAGCAATGTAAAAGGCATAACCCAAGTGACATAGCAAATGTCAAGTAGTGCTTCAAGAACTGACCTGCTATATGCAAACACAACAGAGCCATCCTTGAGCGAAGACAAATCATTTTCTTTCTTTTTTTTCTGTAATATGCTAGAAAAGGGTATCAATTTCAGAAAGGTTCTGTACTGAACAATCACACAGAGCAGACACCATCACAGCGATGCCCTCAGCTGCCATAATCCTCCAGTGGTGACTTTAATTAAAAGAGAATCTTTAATTAGTTGAGTCTGCAGTGACTGACATTTTGGGTGCAGTTTGTTATTTGCAGTTAAATGGCACAGTCATGACACAAAGACTACAGGGCGAGATTCACAGATCACTGCACTGTAAGGGTTTCAGATCAATTACTGTAAACACAAAGGTTTGAAGAGGCAATTTTTATATGAGGTGGCATCAAGTCTTTGGGTTATTTAAGTGTCATGATACAACTCAAGTTTTTTGCCCATTTTCCCTCCACACACCTGAAAAACTGACTACAAACTATTTTCTTCACGATTTATGAAGAAGTATAGTGTGTATTACTATTATTATTATTATTATTATTATTATTATTATGTGAAATTATATAATTTTTATGGTTTTGAAAGATGCTTCTGTCAAAGGTGTGGGATATAATGTTTGTCCAATTATTGCATTTTTTCAGAATGCTATGATAGGATGTCCTACCTTCCTGTCAGCCCATTTATTTATTTATTTATTTATTTATTTATTTATTTATTTAACAGTAAATTTAACATTAATTTAGTTAGTTTTATTGTGGAATATTTATGAACAAAAAAGGCATTGTGTTTCAGACACTAAGGATATTGCATTTAGCTAATAATAATTATAATAATAATACAAGTAAAAATTAAATAATAAATACATCAGCATTCATTAAATTTGTGATATTTAACAATTGAAAAAAACTTTTTGGAAACTTAAGAGACTTTATTAAAGCAATTTAATCACATAAGCCTTATATAAAAAGCGAATTTTAGACAATCAAGATGTATTAATGAATTTACAATAATGGCATTCACAAAATAATCAAAACTTTGATTTTTATGCTCATAGTAACAAATAACTTTTTGCTAACAATTTTTCCTGACTTTTAAACTTGAAAGTACATTCTGATGAACAAAAAATACAAGTGGCCTATAGATTCCAGTGCTATTACAAAAGGAGCATTCTTTACCAGCTCCCATACATTTGGAAAGCAGTGTATTATTTAGATAGATTTAGTGTAAGACCTTCAAATGTATTACTCTTTATTCAAATTACAAATTTGTAAGGCCTTGCCTTTTTCCAATTAACATTCCTTGAAATAAAATTTCAATTATTTCACCCCCTTGGAATGACTTACCTTTTCTCATAAAAGAATTGTTTTATATATTTGTTAGTAGGGGTGTACCGATATTAAAGATATTCGCCCCCTACAGTTCGAAACGCGATACTCTCATAGCGAACTGAGGTTCCCCCTCTAATCCTTCCACCCCCGCCAAGCTTCCTCACTAATAATAATAATAATAATACAAAGACCAACTCTTTATTCACAGAAATGAAACAAAAATCTGTATATTGATCATATGAGCTGAGATTGATGAAGGATACAGAATGCTCAGTGAGAGAATGTGCATGCACTGACACACCCTCGTTTTCAAAAGTCTGTGTTTTAAAACACAACCAAGAGTTTTCAAACTAAAACTGTTCTGCTTTCTGGTGTCAGCAAAAGCTCCATAGTAATGAGGATTCATGTTGATTAATGCACGATTTCTTAAATGGACATGCCGCTATTAATCAGCAGACATATACAGTACACACTAGATAGATAGATAGACTTTGCAACTTCTTAAAGTATTTATTAAACAATTTTTACACTCTTCCGCCAGTCCTTACTTCATACTCACATCGAATGTCACAGGGGGCATGAAGTGAAAAAAAAAATTACAAATGAAACACCTGAAATTACATGAAACTCTGGAAGAAACGTTGGAGAGCGTGGTGACGCAATGACGTTAATCGATCTATGTGCTGTAACATGTAAAACGGGATCATGAAGGGAACATTCAAAAAGCAACTCAATTAAACTCTTCAATCATATTATTGTCTTATTCAGATTAAGGCAATTTATTAGATTACTTATGTCCATGTGAACATAGTCAGTGTGTTACTTTAGAAAAGTTTATACTAAGCCTATAAATCAACCCATTATGAAACTTATTTTACTACATCCTTTTCTCAAGCTTAAAAGTTTTGATGTGTTTGTCTTTAGGATATAAACTGCTAAACATTTATAAAAATACCATCCAAGTTCATCAACATTTACATTTATATGAGTATATGATGACAAGTAAAAAATGCTAGAAATTACATTTATTGCTGAAATTAAGAGATCCTCACTAAGTGGAGAACCAGCACAAACTAACCACAGATATTATGGGAAAACCTCTGCATTACAAATTGAAGCTGTTGTTCTTTTATGTGCATGTACTTTCATTCTTGACAGCTGTGAGGTGACAGTGACAGCTAGAAAGGGGTCGGCAGATTCAGATTTCACCTTTTAATGCTTCCAGTTTCTCCCTCTCTTTCTCTCTCTCTGCCTCCACTGGCACTATTGTTAGACAGTGATGGTCAATGCCCCTTTGACCTTGCCTGACTTGGATCTGTGGAGAAAAGGGAAGATAACACCCAAGCATGATTGTATGTGTGTGTGGATGCATGCGTAATTTCAACCTTGACAGCAATGTCTGCCTTAGTTCTGTGCTTGCAGGGTTGATCTCCCAGGAGCCTCTAGGGCAGCTACAGGGCGGGAGAGAGACAAACCTTTAAAATGACTGACGGCTGTCATTCTGTACTGGATCAACCCTGTTCCCTCTTCCGTATTGAATTTCAGCAGAAAGCATAATCCACCTGCTTATGAATTCACCTGATTAGATGTTTTAAATCTTTATATCTTTTTAAAACTGTTAATTGAGATATGCAACTGCAATTATGGTACATTCATTAATTTACTATAAACAACTATATCAAGCAAACCAAGTTGTGCTCTCACTTGACTACTGTCGACATATAATATGTGTTCAAAATGAGTGAATAAAGAGGTATACAATCAAAGTGTCTGTAAAAAAAAATGTATCAAATGAGGTGCCTCTTCCAACAATGGGTGCTTGTCAATATCAAGAGTGCAGAGAACGGACTTGCGTTCTCGTGAAGACCTGTCTTGAGCAAATTTGGAAGACCATGAGATCATGGAATGCATCCTGTGAGAAATGAGATGCTGCGATATTCCCGATGGTCACATGACCTTCACACTTTTTAACGGAAAATAAACATTACAACATAATAAATTTTTATTTTAAATGTATCCCTCTATAAATAGTATAATTTGTTCCTGTTTAGAACTTTGGAAATTATATTAATTGCAGTTAATAACTAAACTGAACAATTATGCCTGTCATTGACGTTTTTACTGATCAGTAATGGCCCATTTCCACTGAGTGGTACGGTATAGGTCGGTATGGGTCACCTTTATCAGGCTTGCGTTTCCACTGCCAAAAGGGTACCAATGGTGGGCGTGGTGTACGACAGAAAGTTGCAGTCGACGTCATTCTCATTTGAGGAAATGTCAAAGTAAAACTGTACGGTTCGTCCACATATCATATGAGAAGCACTTCTCATAAATACATGTTCATTACTACATAAATACATAAATGTTCATTACTAACCTTTCTAAAAACATGATTTGATTATAACTGCAGATGAATGATAGTGCGAAATAGCAAAATAAATGCAACAAATATGAACACATACAACCCCTTACAGTCTCCGATATGTTATCAATTACAGCATACATTTAGTCCTTATTTGGGTTCAAAAACAACACACAACATATAGCCCACAGTCAGTGCAAACCTCTCATCTGTATCTTTAATCTTCACCAGCACATGTAACCTCTTGTTAGAAAGTAATTCGGTCATTCCGTGTTCATAATAGTCCAGAAGGTGATGATAATAATTAAACATGGCAGTTTGTTCGTGTTTTAGGTTGCTGAAAAAATAATTTGCTCCTTTGTTTTTTCTCGCTTCACTCTCGCTATTGTCCATTTCTGAAAGGATCAGATGTCAGAAGCACTTCAATAATCACGCGCACGTTATTATCATAAGCTCAAGAAGTTTGTTATTTCA
Source organism: Danio jaintianensis (assembly GCA_903798115.1). Lineage (NCBI taxonomy): Eukaryota > Metazoa > Chordata > Actinopteri > Cypriniformes > Danionidae > Danio > Danio jaintianensis. Next base: position 5,986,022 of record CAIGQV010016645.1, read on the forward strand.
ATTATAGACACACGCACGAAAGCTCTCTAGAGAAAGTGAAACCACTTGCGCTTTAGATGGCCTTGTAAACAACAACGGGGCACAGGGTAGATTCTGCTCTTCTTCTTGGCTTTGAGGCTGTTCATCAAGACGACGACAAGGTTTGTTTAAGCTCGGGTCGACCATGGCTCGTTATTATATGTATATATATTACGGTGTAATGTCTCGGCTGTGTATTTAAAAATGGCGCTTCCTTTGTTTTCATTTTCCTGGCTTGTGCATGAGCTAGTGACGTATCTCTGTAAACCAATAGCGTTCAGCTGTGTGTCTTGCTCTGCCTTTTGGTAACCTTTTGTTGTGCTAGGTACAGCATTCACAACAGAGATGCAGAAAGCACATGAAGCCTATCTCTGTGAAAAGAGATAAATAATAATAGAAAAATATAGTGCTCCGCTGATAGGCACATTGTTTTGTTTTTGGGAAAGTATGTTAAACACAAATTAATTAAAAACCTTTATAGTTTTGAATGTCTTGGACGTATCTATATGACAAAAATAGATGTTTCATTTAACCTGTAATGATAGTAATCACACAACCTGCCTTGTGCACTTGTAATGATGTTTTACAACCTGCATATAGAGTAATTTGAATGTCAAATAAGATATATAGTTTCTGTTTCTGTAAATAATAATATTAATTAATAAAATGTGGTGTATCTAATGCTTTAGTCGACTAAACCTAGATAAATTTGTAATGTAAATGGATCCATTTTCAGAAAACAGATAGCTATCCAATCATAAAAACACATCGAGTGACCAGGTCTAAACAGGTCCTAAGAAAGAATTGACTTGGATTTAAGTTGGTTCGGTTTAAAAAAGTATAATAAAAAATATAGCTTATATGTAACTAAGGTACTTTTGCCATGTACTGTAGCTTTTAGCTTAGCTTGCTATATTTCCTAGCATAATGATGCATTACTGCCACCTATTTAAAGGAGTTTAAAGGATTAAAGCAGTTTAAAGTTTAAATGATAAAATTTAAAGGAGTTATAATATTTAGGAAAGACTATTGCAGAACAAAAAAAATATTTTTCTGGTCTTGGTTTACTTTCACCTACTGTTAACCAAGATCAGAAACATCCTTTTTTGTTCTGCAATATTCCTTCCTAAATATTATAACTTCTTTAAATTGATAGTTGAAGAGCTTTCCAATATCAAATGAATAGTTGTTTGTAGGACATTTACATTACACATGGAGATTTCAGATGCAAAAAGGGTGTCAGGGATGTTAGGGTATGTTTTCTTATTTAAATCATATGAATTTTTTTTATTCCATAATATATACTACTAATAATTTAATATGTGCAATAATATAATAGCAAGGTGGCTTCACTTTTTATCGTGTCATGAGTAGGAATGGGACTATAACCGGTTTCAAGGTTTACCGTGGTTTTAAAATCGCAAACATTTTCCTTTATACCGTTCCTAAGGTATATGTAAGTTTTTTTTAAATGTGTTTTTTAAACTAATGAAGAAAGCAGAATGCAATGATTTATTTTAATTATTTAGCCTGACATGTTTACTTTTCCAAAATATTTTAAATGTTTCCTAAAATAAAATATATTGTATTCAGTGGGGGAAAAAAAGTTTGTTGTTTTTACCCAAAAAGAAAATACTTTAGAGCAGTAACCACAATACTGTCACGGTTGCTTATTCACAAAGGCTCAGGAAACACGGGATTATCAAAAACGAAGATTTATTAATATAACTCACTGGAAATTGGAGACACGGGAAGACGGAGACACAGGAACATGGACAATAGTTGGTGGCAATACAATACTCGACAAAGACGGAGACAGACTAAAGGGTAGATATACACACGCTAATGGGACACAGGAGGGGAACACAGGTGAAACTAATGAACATTAGGAAACGGCGGGAAACAGAACAAAGGAATCACATGACAACAACAGAAGCACATGGAACACTGGGGCAAAGGAAAACACAGAACCTGACAAATACCATGAAACTGTGATATTTTTATCCAAGGTTATCATACCGTCTGAAACTTATAGCGGCCCATGCCTAGTCATGAGCAATCCAGTTCTCTAAAATAGTGTTTTACACCCAAATTTGACACTAAAATCCCTCTGATAGACTCAACAGAATGTGTAATTAATACAGAGTGTGCTGCAAATTGGTTGGTAACAGGCTTCAAACTTTTTCTCCAATGCATCAGTCAAATTAAAGTAATTATCAGTTTTGAAAGCCTGCCATTTACCCAGAGGGATTACAGATAATGCAGAAGAACCAACACAGACCCCTGAGTGTTACTGATTACCATATTACACTGAATGCCCCTCTTCGCCATAGAAAACAAACATAAAATCTCTCACATACACAATCAAAACCTCAAGTTGACAGTGATTTTGACAGACTCATTATGGTTCTGTCATGCACATTTGATCTGTGTCATTCTGTGCACGTCCACATGTGCACTTGCTTGATGTGCATTGTCTTCACTGTCCTTTTAGTTTGATTCTGAACTCTAATTTAATTGTCCTTCTCATTTTGCTTGGCTGTTCGTTGGCACTATAAACAATGTTTTTATCCTTGAGCACCATTTTAAACAAATATTCAATGTTTCGTGCTTTGTGTTAACCCCTGAGTGAGTTTCTGGTGTTTATAAACATGTATTGGCAACAATTTTTTGTTGAATTTAGATTATTTCGGTTTATTATCCCAGGTCTCGCAAAATGTTTAAATCCCTGGTTGCCCAGCCAGGCACTCTTCAGATTTTGGTACTCCAAAAAGTAGTCCGAAAAGGAAATACATTATTTATTAAATAAAAATAAATGCATACCATTACTAAATAAAAAAAAGTTATATCGGGTGCATATGTATTTTTTCAAATAACCACTGATTTTAATTTGCAAATGTTTAAATAACCAAAACATAATGTGGTGCTTACAGTGATTTTTTTGGGGTTTTTTTGTATTTAACTGATTATATATTTTTTTAAAATTTACATTACCTCATCAATACTGTAAAAGGAACCATATAAAATTCAAAAAAAGTCACATTAACCGTTCACCGGAAGTTTACGGTAGGGGAAGAAACACTAGCTGTGCAAATACCCTATAGAACAAGCGATTAAACACAGAAATGCTATTTGGGTATCAGTTGTTATTGTGGCATATCTCCTTCCTTTTCAACAAGTGGATTCATTGCAACCATGTCAGCAGCACACCTGGACATCATGTCCCATTGCTGAGAATGCAAAAATATTGAAATTAGAGATTCACCAATTGCAATTTCCTTGTCCGTTTTGCAGGTGTGTTAACTTGCCAATACAGATTTTTGCAGATTACGATGATTAAGAACCATAATTATAATAAATGAATAATAATAATAATAATAATAATAAACCATAAAAAAAAAACATCAGTTTCTCACAAATTTCTTTAAAAACAAAAAAACACAAAATGTTCCACTGTATATACCTGCCACGTCTTCTCTCTCACAAACGCACAGGATCGCAAGAGTTATCAAAAGAGGGGTGGTCCACTACAATATCATTTTTTAAACTTTAGTTCATGTGTAATGTAGATGTGTGAACATAACCAACATATCTAAATGTAATATGCTCATAGTTCAATGCCAAATGGAGACATTGGCTTTTACAGAGTTAGCTTAGGAAAGCCTACAGTAAACAAAGTTTGGGGACTACAACAAAAATACATCCGGGCTAGTGAGATCACAGGGGCTTCCGGTTAATCGCATTCACCACACGCATACACCCTGCGCAGCGAAGGGGCGTGGCCGAAGGGGCTGTAATGTTATAGCAGGAGATAGCTAAAATGCCGTCCAAAGGCTGCTATTTTGACAGAGCTCATTCTGTTTCTGTATTTGGGCTTCCAAAGGACATGACACAGAGAGAAGTGCTTACAATTCAATTTTAATTATGTTCCAGAGAATTATAAATATATATATATATATATATAGATTGATAGATTGATAGCATTTGACAAAGGAGAGCTTCCAGAATCTCTCCCAGTTCAGTGCTGGATTTAGCTAAAAACTCCTCCAACCGACAAAGCTGTTGATTGTGAACCACAAGCTGTAAGTATTTTTATTTGTTACAATTGATCAATTACATGCATAGTGTCTAGCGTTAACAATTTGGCTACAAATTCATATTTATCAGTCAAACCGCTGTAAATACCCACAATCTTTAGCAGCGCGTGCAGTGTCTCTCTATGCGGACGCTTTCAGTGTCTCTCTCTGCAGCCGGTTTCCATGCGTTCTACATCTCAAATAACCAACTCGCAAAAGATATGTGAACGTTTCATATTACTTACACATGCTTATTTCAAATATATGTTAAAGACACTTGTCCGATTTTATTTTAGAGAGCAGGCGTGAGGTTCAACGGTGTACTCTTCATTTTCTGTCAGATTCAAGCACAAACTGCTGCGGCTAACACCTTCTGTTTACACAGCGCGTGCTGGAAGGCACATAACGCTTCCTGGTGACATGGAACCGATCTGCGAATCACAGCCTATTATGTTAGCTGACCAATCAGAGCCTCTTGAGGGTGACCTTTCAGAGGAACTATGAAATATGACGTTTTCATGTTAGCTGAGTAGCTGTATATAATCAAAGTAAGATATATGAAAAAATAACGTGATTTTCTATTTTCTACACATTGCTTTACATTTTATAAACACAACCATGCCTTAAAAAATACACTGTGGACCACCCCTTTAACAAAAACACTTACAACTGGAACATGGCACACAGGAATCACAAGGAGGTGTTGACAATACAATACCAGACAAAGGACTGAACAAAACACAGGAGTATAAATACACAAGACATAATGAACTGATTACAAACAGGGGTGAGATACAGATGGAAATGCTGAACACTAACACAAGGCGGGAAAACAGAACAAAGGAATCACATTACACAAACAGAAGGCACATGGAGAATAGCACATGGGGATGTCACATGACATAAACACAAGACACCAGACTGTGACAATAACTTTATCTGTTTCTTATTTCACAATATCCAATGATAAGCATATACTTGCAATTAATAAATAAAATATAACAATATATAAGCTATATATGTATAGCTTTGTATTATTGTTTTATACTGTTATTTTCAGATTTATTTGATCTTGTTCTGGTAAAGCATTTGCTGACAACTTCGACGTGACTGATGTGTTTTCTCTCTAAACACAATTATGACTGATATAGCTTAATTTTTTTCCTCACACAGCAAACATGTAAAATACCTTGAAAGAAAAACGTTTAACATGACTTAAATGACATTTTAAGCCGTTTAACAGGTGTGATAGACAGGCCTCAGAATTAAATAACTCACACATTGTCAGAAAAGTACCACCTAATGTTACTTTGAGTCTGAATTGTTCATTTAGACAGAGGTAATTTGACAGTTATGATTAAGTTTGTTGAGCCAAACGTAGTGGTTATGGCTACAAATCGCGAACATAGTGCCACTTTCACACACTTTGTAAAAAGTTCAGCGCTGATGACGTTAATGCTCAATGAAATTACTTTTTTTTTTTTTTTTTCAATTAAAAACTTCACATTTTCATGATTTTCATAAGTGCTGATAGAAACTATGCAAAACCATAGTATTATGACAAATGAACTCAAACTTTTCCATGGCACTGTACAGAATGTGGATGTGTCTATACACAAAGGGATTAGAAGCGCTAAGTCCTAGTCTAGAGTGACTCAAAAAAAGTAGATCAAGATATCATACCTCATTAAATGATTATTCCTGAGATCTGAATGCTGAGCTTTTCCATCACCATGTTTGTTCAAGTCTCATATCAGACTCTGCCGAGAGTGTTTGATTTAATCATTCACCCTTATCATGGATTTACACTGAGGAAGAGTGCAGACATCGTACAGTAGGCTTACCTTATTCAAAGCACACACATCTATAATAGAACTCAACACAACATGTTCCCCTTTGCATGAAGCCATTTAAACAAAATTAAGTACTTTAAACAAAAACATCATATCTGCTATCATGCAATACACTAACAATGCAAGCAACTTCCAATTTTAATCAGACACATATGTCATTTTTTGAATTGGTTATGCATTATTCTGTTTGTGTTGTGTGGCAGGTGATTCAGCGGAGGGAAGATGGGTCTGTGAACTTCTTCAGGGAGTGGGACTCCTATAGGGAAGGATTTGGCAAAATCACTGGAGAATACTGGCTTGGTGAGTTGAGTGTTTGTTTATGTGACAGATGAAGCCTGTGAGCATAAACTGTGATTTTAAAATTATCAGTGTAAAAAGCTGCCAACACCTGCACACACTCTTAACCACAGATACCTAAACAATTGCATCTTTTTCTGTGTGTATCATACCACTGAATACTTGGTTTAATTTAATACTTGCTACTCTTTGTCTGTCTGTCTGTCTGTCTGTCTGTCCATTTACTGTATAGGCCAGTTTATGCTTGATAGATATATGAACATGGAAAGACAGATGTAAATGCCCTCAGAAACCCATTTGTTAAAATCATTTTTTATTTTAAATGCAAAAGGACATGTGTAAATGCATCTGGTTAATACAAGTGTTTACATTTTACTTCCCCCAATAAAAAAAATAAAGCAGTGAGAGCGATATGCCTGCTTCTGGTCATCAGATACCTCAATGCGACTGCATAACACATCTCCATAGATGTTTTGAAATATATTTTCCATAGCTGCTGCAGTTTACATTACTTGGACGATCTCCTTTTGGCATTCTCTTGGCTATCAGTTTCCAACTACATTTCAACCAGAAGGCATTCTAACATTACACTGTTTAATCTCCAAAGAATTGATGATGGTCTCCAGAATTTCTACTAACTTTAAGTTTGCTTGCATTTCAACTTATTCTTTAAACCCTGACACTGACAGTCTACTAAAAATTTACTGATACACCTGAAAGTCTTAAAACCAGTTCCACTTCCAGACAGTGGCCATACATGCACATAATAATTACTAAGATCTAAGATGACAAAGTAACAGATGTAAGAAAGGGACTTTCAAAACAAGGTGACTGAATTCCAATTAATTGTATTTTTCTTCAGCAGTTCTGTGTGCTACCTAATTTCATATTTCCAATTTAATTTCTGAATGGTTCGCTTTGCAGTCCAATCAAACCTGCAGTGAGTCACACAGTCAACCGTACACATCGCATGAGCCAAACCTGTCAGAATTCATTGTGCTGCAATGCCCGGCTGATTGTGCATTGTCCCTTACTCAAATATATTTGTTGGTCCAACACGGAAACCAAAAGCTTTGAATTAGAGTACAAACATCTACCTCCACATCATCAGTGGATAAACAGCGGTTTCTCCTTCCTTCTGCTTTCCTTCTACTCCATGTAGCGAGCTGGAATCAAATCAACAAGAAAGACCAAATTGCTGTGTTTACCATTTTTGCAAGCCAAAATGGCTTTTGACAGCCAAAGCTCTATAATCAAGCTCTTAACCTGCAGAGAGGTTTAAACTAAAATCATTATTGTGTTTGTTGGTCTGCGTGAGAGTTTTGTTCCTCTGTGTGCATGATGAGAAGAGCAGCAGTGACTGGCTTGTTGGTATCTGCTAAAACACAGAGAGAGAGAGAGAGAGAGAAAGAAGAGAGAGAGAAAGAAAGAGAAAGAGAGGGGATGTACAGGGAATTTAAAGCACAGACATATACTGTGTGTGGGGTCATAAATTGGTGCAGTGGATGCAAGATGACAGATGGATGTGGCATCATTTGGGCCTTTGGGAATGTGGATGAGATACAGTTGTTTCTAATGCTGCCACATCTCCTCTACTGGTGTGGCCAAGTGAGGCGCTTGTGCCCCGGGGCATACTTATACATGGAAATAGATTCTCATTGTCTTTTCCATGTTAAGTAGATTAACATCAAAGAGACATACAGTTTGGTTTAGTCAAGTGTGAACTTGAAGACCCTATTTCTGTGAGTGCACTCTTTGTTTGCTGTGTTGCATTAGGGTGGTAGCGCTTTCTATAATGTCCTGTTCTGCTTAATCCCACAGGCTGAGAGAGGGACCAGAGTACCAAGCTGTGTCTATAGTGTCTGTGTAAAGCTGCTCTGTCTGTTTTTCACACACATGGACAGTGTTTACCCTGGAGAATTAGATAAAGCTTACATCATGTTCATTTTAACCACTGAAATTCCCTTATGACTCAATTTTTCTTCCTTACCCTTGACCCTCAGTGTCATCAAACACTTTCCTGAAGGCTCAAGGGAGTTACGGTGATGGCAGAGGCTGCCCTTGTTGGGTGAAACAGGGCTGGTTTTGTGATATACAGTGGTTGAGTTTTGAAAAATAGAGCTTACCCTCCCATTTTACTCTAGGACTGCAGTCTGTGCCAATGTTGAAAACTGCTTGTGCTCGAAAGTTCAGGTCTACCAATATTTTAGAAGCTGACTTAAATTGATGTATTGATTTTTTTATTTTTATGCTTTTTTTTTTTTTTTTTTTTTGCTGCATGCACTTTTTTGGGGTAGGAGTTAAATTTGTTTTGTTGTTTTGGAGTACTTTCATTGTACTGATATTTATTTATTTTTTATTTTTCTAAAGACTCCAAGAATGACTTGACAAACATAGTGTTCTTAATAAAAAATTGCATACATTTATTGTTTAACTTTTAGGCTTAAATTAATGGTCGTATACTAATAATTTTTTTTATTATGTTTACATTTTAAGGGGTTACCTCCATGCTGTGTGTTAAATTGACCTGCATTGGATTTAGGAAAATCTCACAAAAATCAGAAAACAACAATAAAATATTAACATTTAACAATGTCATAAACATTTGCATACATAGTTAATCAATAAAAGTAGGAGTGAGAAAGGACCTATTCTGTGGGATTTTCTGAAGTTAAAATGTTTGTAGCATGATGCTGGCAAAATTAGTATTGACATTCAATTTCCAGCTAAATTAACATATGCATAAATTGTTAATGTATGGTGTTGATGCACATGAAAAAAAAACATGCATTATAATTGCATTTAAACATGAAATGAAAGTAGGATTCTTTAATTTACCCACATGGTGTTATCGGTCCATCATTAATTATATTACTTCAAAAGTCTGAATTTTTTATACCTGCAAGTTAAATATATTTAGAGAGATAAGCACAAAGCCTGGGAACATTGTACTCCACAAAGGACAGACAGCAAGGATTGTGAAGTCATTCAGTTTGCTTTCATTTTGGTCATTCATCAGATATGGGTCAGTAGAATTGTGGGGGAGTAAGATGACACTAAAGAGGTTGAGCGTCAAATAAAATGGAAAATATGAGTCTTTTATTGTTATTTCTTGTTTTTGACCCAGTGAGTTAGAGAGAGAGAGAGAGAAAGAGAGAGAGAGAGAGAGAGAGAGAGAGAGAGAGAGAGAGAGAGAGAGAGAGAGAGA
>CAIGQV010016645.1:6020473-6041826 GCA_903798115.1 Danio jaintianensis
GTGGGTTTCCTCCAGGTGCTCCGGTTTTCCCCACAGTCCAAACACATGCTCTGTAGGTCAACTGAATAAACTAAATTGGCTGTAGTGTATGAGTGTGTGTATGAATGTGAGAGTGTAATGTTTCCTAGTACTGGGTTGTGGCCGGAAGGGCATCTGCTGCGTAAAACATATGCCAGAATAGTTGGCGGTTCATTCCGCTGTGGCGACCTCTGATAAATAAGGGACTAAGCCAAAGGTAAATGAATGAATATATCACCCTTTTAAAATATAAGACTGTTAAGAGATGGTGTTAATTTTACTGGCCACACAATGGATGGAAACACAATGAAGAGATATAGTACTAGATATGGTATATGTTCCAACTCATTATCTGCATTACATGGTTTTTACAGTGATTAAAGAGAACATCTTCAAGACAGGACTTTCTGTATAAAATTTGTAAAAAAAATTATACTAAAATTAAAGAGAAACAGAAGTTTACGAATACCTCCTCATGTGCAGGAGTGGAGGTAAATGAGGTGACAGAGAAACTGACCTAAACTTGCTCAGAGAAAAGCTGTTGTTATCAATCATTGTTTACATCACTAAGTCAGTTTAATGGTGAAGGAATTGATCGAATAGGCCTATTGATGGAAGGTTAGTGAAGAAATTTCATGCTCCCTTGTAAAAGTATTTTGTAGTATTTTCAAAATACAAAAATACAGTATTTTATTTTGATACATTTGTGGCTGCTGTATTTTGTAGTTTATATTCATTCATTCATTCATTTTCTTTTCGGCTTAGTCCCTTTATTAATCTGGGGTCGCCACAGCGGAATGAACCGCCTAGTTTATATTGATACATTTAAAATTGAGATATTTGGTATTTTATTTTAAAATACATTTTAATGTGTTTTTTGCCCATCCCTGCATGTGCATATAGTTTTATAGTTAAAACAATTATTATCCCTCCTTCCATGCAGAGTATTTAATTTCAGTAACATTTTGGCAGATTATCCTCACTATTGTTACCTTATTTTTCTGTTCTGTCTGAAAGTCATCATATGCACTAGTGTGAAGTGGTTGTCAATTGGTTTATACCTGTGACCCACATAATCCCATGGTCATTTTTTTTCCCCAGAGGGTAAAATAAGTATTAAATACATAATTTTCCCTGGTAAATATATTTGTAAATGAGCTGTTGACCCAGATTTTAATAAAAACACAAACAATGTAAACGTACAAATAAAACATCTGAACAATTGATTATGGAATAGCACAAGGAGATAGCACTAAACTACTGAAATGTATTTAATACTTTGTATAAAATACTTTTTTGGGTAATGACAGCTTCAAGACACCTCTTGTCTTGAGCATGGAGCAAGTGTGATTTTTTTTTTTCCCCACACTTTAACAGAGTCTAAAAATGTTGACTGTTCTGTGGGTTTCATCCATGGAATGTTTAGTTCAAATTTTCTATTGGATTCAGTTCAGGTGATTTCGTGGGCCATTCTTACAGCTTTATTTTCTTTTCTTTTTTTAAACTAGTTGATAGTTTCCTTGGCTGTGTTTGCGGTCATTGTCTAACTGAAATGTCTAATTGCTGGAACAGCTAATATTCATTTACACTGAAGAGGGGCAGGGCTGCTTTCTAATTAATGAGATATTTCAGCTGCTGTCTGGGCTTTACATGCCTTTTTATACCTCCCGTTCTTCATGTATTCAATAATTTTTTCCTGTGTCATTTAATTTTATTATACATAACTTAATTTCTAAACCAATTAGTTTTTGTTTTGTTACTGTCATCTGGTGAAAATTTCAAGTCTACAGTAGAAAGTAATATGTTTTATGAGAAAAATGAGCACGTGACTTGTGGGTTAATACATTTTTTTACTTGTAGATTAATACTACATTTGTAACGATCGCAGAGAGATCGCCTCTCGCATCATTCAAATCATCTTTCCTGTAAAATATAATGATGACGGAAGAAGTAGGTTATTCAGGATGTGGTGGTTTTCTTAGGTTGTTAAAGGTGTTTTCTGTCATTACTTGTTTAGCCTGCATTAATGCATTCAGTGTAAGCTGCACGATTAATCATTAAAATATCGGGATCTCAACACCCACGCAACATAATTTATAAATGATGGTGATTTGCATATGTTTATTAATCCTAAGAGATTCGGTCTTTAGTCTTTTGAGTAAGTTACAAAAAGTCAAATAACACAGAAGTACTGGGATAACAGCTTATAGTTTAGATAAAACCACTGATGTTTATGGTAAAGATTACAATCACCATCATATGCATTTAACTTGACACTCAAAAATGAAAGTTGTAGGCAGCAATTACATTATTTAACCAATAGGTGGCGACAACCAGCCATTAAAAAATATGCCACTAAATAATTCTTCAAAAATGATATATCTAGCAATGAAACATGAAGTTTTATGGGTGAATAACTGAATCACTTATTGAAAATGAGACTAAAAATAAATATGGCTTGCACGAATTATAATGTTAGATTTATACAATTAGTGTTATCAACAACAGTAGTAGTAACTGAATTTCCCCTTCATATGGGAACTACAACGTGCATCTGTTAACAGACTACGGGAGTACTTCAGACGACCAATCACTCTGAAGAGTAAGAAAACAGGCCAATGAATGCCAAAATAAATTGGCAGAGCTCAGCTCCACAGCTGACAGTGACTAGCCATTAGTGCTATATAAGCTGCCAGCTGAGAAGCGAGCACTAGAATTTAGCTTTCAGAGCCTCTCACGAGACTGAAGACACTCTATCTGCCAACCTGATTTCAAGACTGAAACCAGTTTACTCACCAGTGCGGGAGATGACGCGACAGCGGCAGTCAATCTGGGCTTCCTGTCCCCTGGGCGTTTCGCTGGTGTGCACAAAAGAGCAGTTTCCATTAAAAGAGCAGATTCCCTAAGAGAGCAACACAGTCAATCAACACGTCTTTTTCAAGACGCTGTTCTGACTGTGCGTTTCTGGATGCGGTGGTTCCTATCTCCGGATGATGGGCACGGGTATCGCATCACAGGTCTGGGGGTCCAGCATGTCGATGCGGTGCTCGCGGACAGCTCATGCTCTTACTGTGAGGGCATGGCTGTTGCACAGCTGAGAACACGGCTTCCAAGCCATCCCCATTGCTCCCCGTGAAAGCGGTTAGCACGCGGGCAGATCTGAGGATTACAGTGGGGGTTTATCCATCGCCTCCAGGCCCGGGGTTTATCCCCACCCCTCCACAGCGCGCTCCATCCAAGCTTCGAGTGGTTGTGCAGTTTATCCCCCAGGATGCCCGGGCCTCCGTTTGATGACACCGGAGATCAGATGTCCATTGCGACATCGGAGGGCGAGCTGTCATGCTCAGATGACAGACCGGGCTCGCTTCCATCCTACGGGGTGCAATGCGTAGTCAAGGTTCTCGAATCGGACATTATGGCTGCGCTTCCTGGGCTGCTTCGGTGGTGTGGCTGGAGATGGCTTGTCCCCCAGTCTCACCGTTGGACCGACTAGAGGTGTGGCGTGCGGGCTGATGTAAGATGAATCTTCCAGCTCCCGTCCACTTCTTCCCAGGGGCGCACAGCGAGCGCACGCTGGCATAGAGGGCATTTTTTCTCCGCCCGGTCCTCGTGCGCTTCCGCCTTCACCTCCCATAATGGCGAGGTGGCCAGTGGGTACGAAGCTATTCCTCAGGTGGTTGGCACCGCCACCTGGAGGGGTAAGCTGAGACCCCCGTCCAAGGCGGGTGGGTTTTCTGTGTCTCTCATGGCCAGAGCCCACACCGTTGCGGGCCATGCCGCTTCTGCCCTGCACCACGGCACCTACTGTGCTGCACAGGGGCGGTTCTTTGCGCCGAGCCCCCCCACAGGAAGTTGACGCTCCTATCATAGGTCGCCGTAAAGTCCAGTAATCGGACCCCGAAGCGAAGGCGGGCCACTTGGAGAGGAGGAGAACCGTTCTTTCCCTGGTGGAGGGCCGGGGCTCCCCCGCGAACGAATGTAGCAATTCGAAAAGAGCGGCTTTTCCTCCCTCTGGGTGTGGAAGCCCAATTGCTGCCAGCATTGGACACGCTGCCTTCCAGCTCTCAGCTTTGGTGCACTTCGCCACAGGTTTTGAGGGCGCCAGAGGATGAGCTCCTTTCTCGCACCTCCAGCCTCTCCGCGGGATCCTGGGAGGAAGGTAAGAGTCAATCTCTTATTTTCAGTTCTTCCTCTGGACGCTCTGCTTCCCGGGGTGAGCACTCCCCATCCCGAAGCTGCCCCTCCGCGGATACGTCAGCGATCGTTCCGGTGATGCTGCTCGTTCGGACTCTGTCAGCCTGGTTAGCGCTGCTCAGCCCGTCGTAGTAGCTCACACGGACGGTCAGACTTGGCTATGCGTTTCAACGCACTGTTGGCCTCCCGAGTTCACGGGTGTGTATTTAAGCGGTCATCGCTATGCCACCCCTGTCTCGCGTGAGAAAATTGTTATCCTCCTGGCGAAGGATACAATCGAGCCGGTCCCTCCAGCCGAGATGAAGAGTGGGTTTACGCCCCCACTTTATCGTACCCAGAGAGCGGTGGGTTATACCAATCCTATCTGCGCATTTTGATCTGTCATCTGTTCAGGATGCTGATCAGGATGCTCATGCAGAAACGCATCCCCCAGTGCGTCCGTCTGCGGGATTGGTTGCAGCTATAGACCTGAAGACCAGGGCAAGCTGTGTCCCCCGGGAGAGAGAGCATACTCTCAAAAAAAAACCAAAAAATAAAAATAAACGGTGCCTCCTTTTCGGCGTGAGTACGCAGCGCCTCTTAACAGATTATGCAGAGCTGGGCTGGGCGACACCTAACACATTCACAAGATTTTATAATCCTCGAGTGGAGTCTGTTTCCTCCCGATTACTGGGTCACTCCGGTCAATCGGGACGAAATTAAACTCGGTGTCAAAAACGCTTGCTGCGCCATGCTCCCTAACCCGGAGATACGTGCGCTTTTTCTATTCTGCTAGTAATTTTCCTGCTTGGCGGACCCTAGAGAATTCCTCCGAGGCCCCCAGCACCTGACTCAGCGGAGGAGCCGGGTGCCTTGCTCAGTGTGATGTCTGGTATGCCCACTCTTGGTCTACCCACATGCTGAGGTTCGGTGCCAGCTATGCGCGGCCCCCGATGGTGATCCCATATGCTTATTTCAGCCACGGAGTGTTCCCCCTGACCAGGCGGACCTGTGTCTTCCCTACCCGCTAACCAGCTTATCATATGTAGCACTCCCCCTCTATAGGGCTAGTACATATGTCCTTATTGTCATCAAGTCTCCCCTATTGGGTAGCAGGTGGTCTCCGCAAAGTCCTCCCCCTTCGGGGACTGGCACGCTTTCCCAATGTACTGTCGTATTTCTAAAATCCCTAGACTATATTAGCTAGGTAAAAGCACATTTACGACCCCCGATCTAAATTGTAATTATTCCCATGTAATGGTAATTTTTTGGGCCTAGGGGACGTTGGAAGGTTGCGCTCTTGGTAATGCTTGTGCGCTCACGCTATGCTTGGCAAACTTCACATCAGGAGCGTGACGGGCTTAGCTGCTGTGGCGTTTTCCATACAGTCTCCCGTAGTCTGTTAACAGACGCACGTTGGAGTTCCCATATGAAGGGGAACGTCCTGGTTACGTACGTAACCCACGTTCCCCGAATAGGGAACGGAGATGTGCGTCTCCACTGCAACAGCAGCTGAGTCTCCAGCTGTTATCTGAGTGATTGGCTCTTCAGCAGGCAAATTCTAGTGCTCGCTTCTCAGCTGGCAGCTTATATAGCACTAATGGCTAATCACTGTCAGCTGTGGAGCTGAGCTCTGCCAATTCATTTTGGCATTCATTGGCCTGTTTTCTTACTCTTCAGAGTGATTGGTCGTCTGAAGTACTTCCGTAGTCTGTTAACAGACGCACGTCTCCGTTCCCTATTCGGGGAACGTGGGTTACGTACGTAACCAGGACGTTTTCACAGTACTGAATATTTTACAATTTATTTTTATACAGCTGATAATTTTTTCATTTTATTTTTTAATAAAATTACAGGTTCTAAGTTCTGTTTGTTAAAACCAAACGTGTCTTGCAGTACTGTTTTTGTAATAAATGGAAAGCACATTACATTTGTCTCCTCCCCTTTTTGGCTGATCCGAAATATGGTCTGATCCGTGACTAAAAAACCATAATGTGAGATTTGTGATCCGTTACACCACTAGTCTCCACAGATGTTTTATAATAAGTAATAAGTTGGATTTGTTAGCAAGGAGGTATTCAGTTGGTCAAGCAAAGAAATTTGTAATGTTACAGTAGATTTCTATTGAATATTTTTAATAATAATTTCTGATGTGACATGAAGTGACTCAAGTACATTGACATTAAAAAAGGCTGGCAGTTTGTTTATTGTAAAGCCTTTGCCAAAAAAGCTCAGCATTTACTAAAATTGTTAAAAGAAAATTAACTTGATACATGAAAATGTATGTTTCATAAAGTGAGTGGCCATGTGAACTGTATGTCCACTTCTGATATCAACAGCAAATCACATCACTTGTTCAGCTCTAATTGTTCAGCTTTGAGTTTATTCAACTAAACTGCCCAAGACCACTTTTAGAAAAAGAATAACTTCACACATTTGTTCAGCTAATTATGGAGTAGCATCTATTATTGTGTTTGTGAGTTACTGAAAAAGCATTCTTAAAAAAATTACTGATGAGGAGTGACTCAAACCAGAGTGAGTTTTCCTACTTTTTGAGTGTTGCAAAAAGGTGATGTTTTGAAGAATTGCAGTGTGACGGAGAGAGACAGAAACAAAGCATGAGAGAGACTGGAACTCCATATACATAAATCACACAGAAATGGGATAACATGCTGAAAATTGTTTCATCTGGGCCACAGAGATGAGACGGATTTTCTTGTGTATGCTAACTTGTCTTGTGTTCTTGGGCATCTGGAGTCGTTAGTGTAAAATGGCTTTCTGTGATGAGTTTCACAGCGTTATTTCTAGAATAACACAAGTCAGCTTTGTTGCAGCCTAATTATACAGTAACATTCAGAAATGTTTTTGGAACAAAAAGTCTCTTATCATCAGGCCCATCACAACTCCATAATGAAGTGGCGGTTGAGGGATTTAGAAGTAGAACTGTGACGATTCTGGAACAAAACACTATGAGGGTCTACTGTTGCTGTAGTTATGAACACAACATTCACTTGCAATCTGATTAACATATAAACCATATTCTTAATTATTGTGTGCTGTGGATATTTCAGCAGTGTGTCCCACTTTATATTCATCTTAACTCTTTCCCTGCCATTGGCAAGATTTTTCCTTTATGAAACAACACCACTGACAGGCTTTCCATGTTTTCACTGTTTTGCATCTTTTGAAAGAATACAGAATCTCTGCATCAAACAACAAGTGAACAATAAACAGAAACAAACCATAGAAGTACATGTAATCTAACCTAATCATCAGACATTCAAAAGCATATAAATGCTGTACAGAACAAGAATACATAATCCACAAAGAGATTTAAGACTGAGAGTATTGATGGAATTGTTGTACTTGATTTATGTTTTCATCATTATTCTGAATTTGATTCAGTTGTATTCTTTGCTAAAAAAGATTTGCTCAGCTTTTTACTTATTTCTTAGTTTTTTTTTTAAATGTATTAAGGTTTTAATACAAAAAACATTAATGTATTGCTGTATATTACTAACACATTTTGCTTTTTTACATTACAAGTTAAAATTCTAAATATTTTTACTACTTCTTTTGATCACTGTATTAATGAAAAACAAATATCTGACCTACATTTTTTAAATGAATTGTCTTTTTTGTTCTCTTCCTTCTTCTTTGTGTGTGCACGTATATACAGGCGATTCGTTACTAAAGCATAACGGAATGAAGTTCACAACAAAAGACAGAGACAACGATCACTCAGAGAATAACTGCGCTTCTTTCTATCATGGTGCCTGGTGGTACCGCAACTGCCACACCTCCAACCTGAACGGGCAATACCTGCGCGGGCAGCACACGTCTTACGCCGATGGCATCGAGTGGTCGTCCTGGACCGGCTGGCAGTACTCACTAAAATTCACAGAAATGAAGATTCGACCAACGCGCGATGAAAGAGAGACCAAGTAAATGTGCCGGAATTAATGTTTAATTTTTGAGGAAGTGAAAAAGTAAAAGTAAATGTTTTAAAGACTTACAATGTGAAAAACAACATGGACATTTGTTGTTGCTGATCTGAAAGAGAGTTTTCTGTTGTGCTGTTTATTAATTTGGCAGAAAAGTCACACTATCGTGTGGCCTTGCTGTAACTCCTGCCCTCCATTTGACAATCTCTTCATCATCAGGCCTTGACGTCTTGTTACTCCCCAACTGTGGGATCTCAACTACAGTGAGTCACACTTCAGTTCTGATGGAAATGACACTGAGTCCAGCGTACTCAGCCACTGGTTAGGGAATTCATTAATAGAAGACCAAGTACGACAGTGAAATATTGGAATGGTTCCTTCTGTCAGCATTCTCCCTCATATTATGCAATTAATACTTTGAACACATGCACCAAGGCCAAATCTCCACTTAGTTTTCATGTTTGAAGAAGAAAGCTAGTATAAAAGGAGAAAGTGTGTAAAATGGGGGAAGAATGAGCGCGAGAGGCAGTCTGGGAGGAGATCAGTGCAAAGGTTTCTGTGGGAGTTTGTCTCTCATCTGTCTGACAGGCCATTAGTGAGCATATTGGCCACTTTGTTTGATCGCCATTGCCAAGTGATCATCAGCCAGACTCTTCATCTCGCACAAATGCAGATGGAGGCTGTTTGTGTCTGTGTTTGTGTGAGTGAGATGAAAGGGAAATGTGGTATTGTCTCGTCTTTTTCCCAAGTGTGCAATTCTGACTCAGCACAAGTTGGAGTGTGTTTGGGGGAATCTCTTTTTCAGCCCGTCGAGTGTGTTTACTTAGCATTCATATATGTGTCATTGTTCACGCATGCCTTCAGACCCCGTGTCGTAATGCTAATTTAAATGAACCGTCCTGCCCTGTTTTATGTGCGAACGCTAACGTGTATATCAGCACATTCACTGCCGTCTCTTTCTCTCTCTCTCTCTAGCGCACTCTCTAAAGGTCAGACATCTAGAACGAGAATGCCGCTCTTCTTTCCCCTCATGTTCAAGCGTCTCCCTTCATCTCTTGCCCTTTCTTTTTTTTTTCTTCCTGGTCTTCTTCTCATTTGTTCTCACCTCTCACTCCTTTGGTTTGTTTTCTTTGCTCTCCTGAGAAAGTGGAAAAGGTCAGCGTGTCATTTAGTACAATTACGCAGCTCATTGTTCTCTCTTCTTTGCTCTTTTCTGACTTTTTCCTTTTCTCCTGCTTCTGTTCTTTCCTCCTATTTCTGTTTCATAATCCATCCTTACAACCTAGAGCTCTGAAAAAAAATCTGACCAAATTCTCGGTTCAATTCTCAATTCTGGATTTACTGGATTAGGTATGGGTTTCAGTAAAATGTTAACAAATAATTTGAATTTGAAAAGAAAGCATTTTCAATTTCTGTGTTTGATAGTCAGGCTTTGTTTCAAACCAAATGTTGATTTCCTAACCCTTCTAAGGTAAAATATTGGTATTGTGTTGTCTAAAAATGAATATGAACATGTCTGAAAACATAGCACCTTTTTGTTATTTATTTGTTTTTGTTTTTTTTATATACAATTTAGACAATATTCTAAATTTGGAAGAAATGTATTATGCCCTCTAGTTTTTTTGGATCATTTTGATCTGTGTGGTATTTTGTATTTGTTTGTTCACTTTTGCCATATCTCTCTGGTTTGACACATTCTTTATACAATAGTTTAATAAAAAAAAAAAATCTCACTCACAATAACAACCCATTTCTGTTATGGTTTAACCCCTAAAAGTCATAACAGAAAATGGGTTGGCTTTTGTGAGTGAGAAAATATATTAAATGAAACGATTGTGTGAGTGAAGGTTTAGAGGGCCTTTATACAGTAGCTGGAGTCATGCTGCTGGACCAATCACCACATCCATGTAATATTCTGGCCACACCCATCTAGAACAAAGAGAGTGAAGGTGAAAGAAAACAAAACAAACAAAATACCACAGAGATGGAAATGATGCAAAACCCCCAAAAAAACTACAGGTCATAACAAATGCCATCAGTAGTTTTCAGAATAAAACAAAAAATAGGTTTTGCTTAAACATAAAACTAGAGTATAAACTGTAAACCCACAGAAGCTGAGAATTTTCACGTGGTCTTTAATTTTTTTGCATAGCTTTTTCTTTAATCTGATGATTTATGTTTACTATTTTTAAACTGTAATTTTGACTTGAGAAAAAGAGATTTGACATGATTACCAAAAAATATATATAGTTTTCTGTATTTGTTTTTTGGTTTTGTTTAGTTTTTTTTTTTCATGTAATGACAAATTTTCATGCAGACTTGTGAATGAACTTGTGCAAGTACAGGTATAAACATCGATCAGTTCATGGATTTTGCCATTTTGAGTTGTACTTTATAACTGTACCAAGAGCTTTAAGATATGTGTAGATTTCATGTACAGTGTGTATGTTTTAGAGACTTTTAGCGCATGTGAAATGTTTTCTTACGAGAAATCAACAAAAGCACACAAATGTTTGATAGAAAAAGATCCTTAATATGTCCTGATAATGCTTTGATTGAATGGGACTGAAGTCACTCGAGTGGACTCTTGTTTTAAATTCTGGTCTGCCAGGAGTGGAGTTAAAATAAATCCATTAAATCTACACCAGTGAATAACGAGCACATTACTTTGAAAAATCTACAGGAAGATGACTGTAAAAGCAACATTACAGGATGTTGTCAAGACTCTTAAAAGGACACAAGTGAGTGCCCATCCCCATCTCTGGAGTTCCTTCTAAGTTTGCATCACTTTAACTGCAAAGTTGCCTCTGTAGGTCTGTGTCTTTGTATTGTATTTTCTCTTGTACTTCATTTTCTTTTTCTCTCACCTCTAAATTCCCCCTACTCTCATTCTGTGGAATTACATCGCAATCAGACCCTTTTCTCCATCATCATTTTTCTTCGGAGTTAAACATGCTCCCTATTCAGCTGTCAATACCGTTTTTCCAGTGCATTGCTATCGTACTGATCCCCTGAACAAAAGCTAACAGACTGAACAAAGAACGAAGGAAAGAGACTTAAGTGATGTAACAATGTCATGAAATGGAGTCAAAAAAGGACAAAAAGACAAACCAAGAGTACAAATCATAACAGGACCGATAAAATCATTTGTAATTAAGGGTCTTGGTGAGAATGTGTGTGTGTGTGTGTTTGTAAATGAACGAAACAGAAAATATACTTGTAAAGAAAAAAGTAAATTGTTATTTCTGTGTATGACATTGGCTCTTCATATTGTGTGCATATAAAAAAAGTCAATAAATAACATATAAATAAACTGATTTCTGCAATGGCACTGCATGGATTTTGAGATGGATCTCCTGTGCATCATTTCTGTTCATCCATACACACATCTCTTGCTTTCCAGCAAGAAATGCTTGCATCGGCCCTCTCCAGCTGTTTTTAATACTTCCAGGGCGACACATTGCACTTTTCACACAGACTCAGGGTTTGTGATTGCTCCCTATGGACACGTTTTCTCAAACCTTTGCTCTATAAATAAGTCTAAATTTGTTTCTGGCTGAATTTTTATGTGTGGTTTAAAGCAATTGGCAAGTGCCAAAGGACATCCTGTTCCCATTTCCCAGTGTTAAAAGGCTCTGTGTGTGTGTTTGCGTTTACAGTGAGAGGTGAAGAAAGATGGCTGCATGGATGTGCGAGTGAAAATGATGGAGAGCAGCACATTGGATTGCATCTGAGTTCCCTGCCGAATGTGTTGGTCCCATTTTTGCCGCAATAATGGTGACTCCCTAGGGAGGACAGCAGCACAAGAGATGAGCACTAAAACTATAACCGCTCAATGGCCATCTTTCCTCTACAGTCTGTGACACAAACATTTGCAACCTAGACCATCACCACTGTATTATCTCATTTGTTTTTCTCTTTAGTAAAAACAGTAGAAGTTCAAAGAAGTAGAAGCTCAGTCTTTGAGCCCTTTATTGAATAAAAATCTATAAATCAAAATAAACTGTGACATCAATTCAAGTACAGTAAGTAACTTGAAAGAAAGTAACAAGTTAAAGTCTTGTTTTTATCACTTTATCTTATATTTCAGTATAAAAGATGGTCTTTAAATGTCAATGCAGTTACCGTGGATGTGTTGCTTTTTTACAGCAAACAGTTGATAACCAAAAGTGGATAACTGTTGAAAAATTAGCATTCCTAACATATAATTCTCTTAGAAGCTCAGTGTAGATTTGTGACCTTAAGCACAAAGCTTGTAATGTCAGATTGTTAGCTACTGTCACCCTTACATATCTGGAGGCATAATTATATGCAGCATTGATTCAATTATATGCAGTAAATATCTATATTATACAAGCAAGGTTAGAAATAACACTAACACAGACCAGTTAGCTTTTTTTAATGCTATTTGAGATTTAAACACAATCTTTGTGGGACGGTTTGTGTCAGCCTTTATTACTAATTTGAAATAGGTCATTTAATTTCCAGTTTGTGTACAGTATAGCAGTTATTGAGATTTTAACGTTTTCCCATACAAGCAGATAAGACTTTGTCTTAAATGCACAAATTACTTTAACTAGCCTCAGACATTCAAAATCTGGCTGTAGCCTCAGATATTATAGTGAGAAGGTTGCACTCTGGACAGAGTGTTACTCATGAAAGACTAAAGTCATGAACTAATATGTTCTGTCTGAACAACAGGATTATAACTTGCCATTTATCCAGATACAAAGGTTATGTGTTCCGTTAAAAGACATGATTAATCATTATTACAACTTTAAGAGTAATATCAGAGAGTATTTTTTTCTTCATAAAATTGCAGCCCTACCCTGTAATGAGTTTCTGTTTTAAATATATAATTTGTATGCAAATTAAACACTTTATTGTTATGAACTTTTTTTATCGTATTTAGATTGATTGAAGTGCAGTATTTGTTATAAAATACAGATACAGTAAACAAAAAGCCCTTGTGAAGGTAAAGTGCCAAATATTGCTGCTTAAAAGAAAAGTAAATTTCTGACCATACAGTCTACTAACACTATTTATACTCCAATCACTGCTAATTGACATGTTGCTGCAAAGTTTCTTACAATCAACAGAATGTCTAAATGAAAATAAAGTGAAAACCCATGAAAATAGAGAGAGAGAGAGAATGGGTCAACTACAGTGAAGCAGTGAGTGAAGTTTCTGTAGGGTGACAGTGATATAGATGAGGATGGTGTTTACCAGCATGAGCCGCACGTCAAAGAAACACATGAAAAGACAACAATGGTCTTTGTTCTTTGGAGATATGCATGCTTTCTTTCTGACAGACCACAGAGTTTGGTGTAATCCTGCATTCATAAAGGAAGAGATGCGTCATTCAAACATGAAAAAACTTGAAAACCTATAAAACAAGTGCACACAGTCATGCACATATGCCCAAAAGTTTTTGCTTGTTTATCCAGTTTTGTAGTTTGTATGCGTGAAGTCTGATTGTGTCCTCTCTGTGTATCTGCGATTTTGCCATTGGGATGATGTGACGAAGGGAAATGTCAGAGGAAAATTAAAGCGATTTTATTAGCATGGCAGCTCCTTTTATGTCTCGCAGACCCGACGCCGGTGCATAAGGGAACCTACATTAGCATAACAATCAATACCACCGTGTTGAGGGAGTGAGGAGGAGACAGATTTATTATTATTATTATTATTTTAGATTGAGTGTCGGTTTCTTCAGCTCTGAATTTACCTGCTGGCTGTCTGGTAAATGAAGTCAATCATGGCGAGCACATTGGAAGGGATATGTGCGCGGGTGTGTACATTTTATGCATTAACTTCTCTCTCTTTCCCAAACTCACTTTTCTCTCACTTTGATGGTTTCTCATTTCCAGAGAGAAGAAAACAGCAAGATTAGTTAAGCTTTGGTGAATCTTATCACATTCGCAAGCTTATGACGCAGTTGCCGCAATCTTGAGAACTCTGAGAAAAAGCTCAAAATGACGCTGAATATTCATGAATGAGTTATATTCATAACTTATATTCATCCAATGGGAATTAGCATGATACATATGTATTTAGGAAGCCACTTCAGGCTTGTTAACCCCCCGATCTCTCTTTTCACTAGATTTTTTATTATTAGTTTTTTTAGTCCCTTATTATCAGGGGCACCACAGCTGAAGGAACCGCCAATTACTTCCCTTCCATTACTTGTGCACTTCCAGCCACAACCCAGCACTGGGAAACACCCATACTCAATCACTACAACCATTTTTTTAGTTTAGGAGTGAATATAGTACCAGACTTGTGAATTACCTGCATCTGTTTATGTCACAACAGTGCTCAACAAACCCATCATATTTAACCCATTTAATCCTTTTTTTTTTTTCAAGTTGAGTACAAACTGTTTACTCCTTAGACCTCCTTAACATAAATATGTCTTGCCTCCTTTTATATTTTGTTGTTTAAATTAGGTGAGAAACACAAAATTGAATTGCATTTGAGTTGTTTTTAATTTAATGTGTTTTACTGCCAATCAAAATGTGCAACTCTTCCTCTAGATGTGCAAGCAGGAAGTATGATTTTGATAAATTTTTTGTATTTATTTTTTACATTTAGAAGTTTTAAAAAATTATTGGCCATATAACCAAACAACACTTTTATAGCCTTCCAGAAATAAGAAAAAAGTACACTTTCACAGTTGAGACCAGTGGGATTGAAAGGTTCAGTAGCAAAACTGAATGTGTAACTGCTGCAAGAACAGCCACACATTACCTCACCAATTGTTATTTCTCAGTTCCAAAAATGTTATGTTAATGTTGATGCATGTGCGTATATGTGTCTGTGTGTTTGCCTCTATTATAGCTATGTGTCTAAGCTTGTATGGAAGACAGAACAGGTAAATAATCAAATGTAATTTTAGAGACAAACAGAGATAGTTTGTCATTTATATTATTATATGTAATTGCTTTTGTGGGTTTTGACTCTACTTCTAAAGCAGCATTTGAAAAAAAAAAAAAAAACTGAAATCATCTGGCAAGGTGAATGTGGTCAAGGTGAATGGAACCTGACAGAATAAATGATGTCAAATATTTGCATCATTTATCATCTAATCAGAATCAAGCATTCATCAGCCAAGTCGTATAAATTGTAATATTTTACAACACTGCATTTTTGACCAAATACATGGGTCATACTTTATAATAAGGTTCCATTAGTTAATGTTAGTCAATGTACTGTATTTACAAATTTTCTTAATATATTTGTAATTGTTCGTATTAGTAAATATATTAACTAATGCAATCTTGTTATAAATTTTTACCAATAAATGCAAGCTATGTTGCCTTACAACTTTTTAAAAAAATTATAAAAATGAAACAAACCAAAAAATCAGTAACACTTTATTTTAAGGTACAATAATCGGTAATAACAAACCATTAACATAGATTTTTAGCTCAGTAAACTACTAATTTGCTCCTTATTAATAGTTAGTAAGTTGGTTGTTGGGTTTAGGTATTGGGTATGATTACACTCTTTCATACTTTGTAAGTGCTACAAACATTTTAAATATTTCTGTGAAATAAGCCGTACTATTAATCTAATAGTACTAATAGTCAGTACAGTGTACATACACATTTTTACTTTTCTTTTGCTTATTTTGTGGTATAATCTATTTCAAATACAAAAATAGTCACAGTGCTAAGAGTTCGTGCCATTCAATTTGGTTTCTTCTCGTCTAAGAGGGGTTGCTGTTTTTCTGTTTAGTCAAATGTCTGGATATGTGAGACTGACAGCCGGGATGTGCTGAACCTTTCCTGGAGGACACTTGGGGCTTGAAGAGAGAATAATAATGAGCTTTAGGTATTTGTGTTGCTGTTTGTCACTTACTGGTGGTTGATGTCATTAAAGAGCAAAATAACTATCTGGATTGAAAATGACTGAAGTGAGCTCTAGGGCAAGTTTAGAAATGAAATGTCCTCGGTTGCTGCATCTGTGTGTGTTTGTGAGCATATCTCAATGTGCAGACAAGCACAGTAACTTTTTGATACTTAGACTTCATCGTAGACTTTGTGTTTATTCTCAGCGTCAGCCATTGCATGTGTTTTATGCTATTTAGAGCGTTGCCACCCACTGACAGTTCTGATACTGGCGCAAAGATCCAAAGCTGTCATTACCACTCAAGTGAGCAGTCTAGTCCTTCCTTAACCCCTTTATGCCTCAATGGACCAGAACCATTACAACAACAGCCCTGCGGTGAGACACTGACATTATATCACATGACACCCTCTCAACCTTTTATTATGGTGTACGTTTGTTTCTGAATGACGAATGGTTTTGTGCAGTGGCTTTGGCAATTGGTGTTGTGTAATGGCTTAATGTCTGGTAACCAGAAGACTGCTGATTTGATCTGCAGTGAGTGGTTCATGAGTTATCACCACTGTTGCCTTGAGCAAGGCACTTAACCTCAGGTTGCTTCCAGGAGGACTGGCCCAATAATAAGTGAACCGTAAGTCACTTTGAATGAAAGTGTCTGTTATTGCTAAATGATTCACTTTGTAATAACTCTACAACTCAACCATTGTAAAATGCTATTACACAAATAGGTCCAAAATACGGTGTGTTGCTTAGTTCAGAGTTTGTCCTAGGGCAGCCAAAGGTTTTGGCTTTCAGTGACTTTTCTGTTCTTATACTGAAATTTAATAGGATGTAATAAAATGCATTACAGATGTCATGTGACAGCCAAAAAATACATTATTTGGTTTCTAGTGACATTTCTGTTCAATAGAATTTAATTGAATATAACAAAAAGGATTTCAACATTTCTACTTAATGCTTCATGGAAGATAAATTTGAAGATTAGTAATTGATTAAAGAATTGCATTTATAACGTTTCCGTTTTTATTTATTTTTGTTTAGGCACTTTGCATTTTGGTCATTCATTTGCATGAAAATTGAGTTATGGGCACACCTTTTAAAATTTTCAAAGTACAAGTTTTTACAAGTGAAATTGTTATCATAAGAAATATAACAAACTAGTGGCTTGGCATGCATAAGTGAAGCTTATTTCTAAACTAATTTTGAGAGGATCACGTGCTTATGATGACCACGGCTGGTCTCGCATCAGCTATCATATGATTTACCATCAGATGAATCCAAACGCACATAAATAAACAGATTTCCTTACCTTAGTCATCTTCGCCTTGAAGAATCACCCCATCCACCCCTACCCTTCCCCCTCTTTCCTAGATTAATCCAGGACACGGCAGCTCAGTGGCTAGCACTGTTGCCTCACAGCAAGAATGTTGCTGGTTCGAGTCCCAGCTGGGCCAGTTGGCGTTTCTGTGTGGAGTTCACATGTTCTCCTGTGCTTGCGTGGGTTTTTCCCGGGTACTTCAGTTTCCTCCCGCAGTCCAAAGACATGCAGTATAAGTAAATAAAATAAACCAAATTGGCACAGTATATGAGGGTTTTAGTATTGGGCATTCACTGCATAACCATATCCAGGTACAGTTGGCATTTCATTCCGCCATGGCAACCCCTAATAATCATGGAACAGGCCGAGCGAACGAATTCGGGGGAGCTCTCGAGACCTACCTGAGCTCAGACTCCCCTCTCTCCCGATAAAACAGGAGGGGAGCCCTGGGCTCAAGGATCTTCTGAGCTCAGGGCTCTCTCCCAGGACAGTATGCCAAACACGCTTTATTATCAATTATCAGCTAAGTGCGAACTCTTGAAATGTTTTTGCAGATACATATGATAGTGGATTGTTTTGATAATGTTTTGTCCATTGTCATTTAAACTGATCCTAAAAACTCTTAAATTTAGAAAAAGAAATTGTGTAAAGTCATGGGTGTTGCATTTTACCTTTGTATGACAGTACGGTTTATTGTACAGGTCAACATATTTGTTATTTGTTAAATATTTGACATTTGAAAGATATTATTAATCATGGTTTGTTTTGTAGCCAATCGAAAAATATTTATTAAGGGGGCTAATAATATTGACCTTAAAAATTATTTCAATGTTTAAATTGCTTTTATTGCAGCCAAACTAAAAGAAAGGAGACTTATAATGACTTACAATGACTTAAAAAAATATATATATTATAGGAAATACTGTGAAAATGTCCTTTCTTCCTAGCCTCAATTGGGAAATTGTTGGAAAACAATAAACGTTTCACAGGAGGGCTAATAATTGCCTTCAACTGTATGTATATGTGCATCAGTAAATAACAATTGTAACAATACATATTTTGTAGTGCATTATAATGTATTCTACAGTTTAACATTTCTTCTTGCGTTACTTATTTTTTGTGAAATGTCAAGACTTGAGTTAAGCATGTTTAACTATTTGTTCTATTTTGCACTGTGAAATAGTATAATTCATGATTATGGCATGATAAAATGTTGACAAAAAATCTTTAAAATACTGCTCCATAAAAATCAATTACAGTAATATAAATCAATCTCCATCAAATGTCAATCAAGCTGTCTAAGAAAAACAGCTCCCATAAAGATGTCTGAGTCTTCACCTTCATTGCAGTCTTTGGAGAAAAAGCAAAGTATATATGCATGCGCATGTGTGTGTGTCTGTGTGATGCGTGATGCGTCTGGAGCTGTCACGGTTTGGTTTGATGTTAGTAGGGTGACGTCCCCCCTTCATCTCCCCTGTCACAATCCCATCTCTCGCTCTTGCTCACACTCACTGCGTTTCCCTTTAACGAGACCAATGTGTCCATCACAACTTCTTCCAATCCTTTCTCCTCCTTTCGTTTCATCACCTCGCTGATGTGCTTTTCTTGTCATTAGCATTCGCTGTTGGCTATGAATATATGCAGGCCTATTAATAAGCAGATGTGTGACACCCAGACCCAATGTAGGATCACTTGCTTTTGGACGGCATGTCTTTGATACTACCTTGCACATTTGTTGGTATTATTATTAGATTGGGTTTTTGCAACCCATTTACCAACCCTAGTGGGCTGGGTTGATAGTTGAAAGGTTAGAGGTTCAAACCCATCAAGAAGTCATGAGCATGAACATGTAATATTAGTGGCATCAGATGCTGATTCAGTATCTGTTTTCGGTTGTCATCACCCATTTCAGTTCAATATACATATAAATGTATTCTTGCAGCAGATCTCTATTTGTACTGTATATGCAATATAAAATGTTATAATTATTTCTTCTTATTTATTTATTTCAAATGCCAACTAAACTTACTATGACTAATTGTATAATTGTCTTTTCTTTTGGTCTTGTTCAAATGATCCAAGTGAACCAAACTACTGCTGCATCACTATTTGCATACTATCCATCCTAAATAGTATTCAAAAATAGAATTAGGATGTCCCAAACCATAGCATGTTGAAAAGAGTATGCCAAAGGTTCCTGGATGGTCTACTATTTCTGTTTCAAAGTGTAGAACCGTCCGTACTCTAACAGCTAATTTTGTCGTCTATACATTGTGTGTTGGATGTGAAATACATTATTAACTACAAACTCAGGGGAAAAGTGTAAACAAACTACAAACATGGCAGATGTGCGATAACCATCAAGCAGAGAGGCTTCGGTAAAGTTGTTTGAATGACTATTAATCAATATCTAGCCAACTGGCAAATATTTAAATTATGTTGTCTGTGTTTTATTTTATCTGCAACAACAATGTGAACTTATATAAAGACATGTTTGGACATTAACTTCTGAATGCATAATTATCCAAAGCCATGAGGAGATTTCTGTGCATGAAATATGAAAGAAATGTGGATGATGTGTTGAGATGATTGACAGGGAACGTAACTAAGCAAAATAACAGTCTATTAATGATGAAGTATTATGTCCCAAAGTTTGCATACTCTTCTGTTACACAAAAAGTACATACTTTTGAAATTTAGTATAAGTGAATTGGGATGCGGCGTACATGTATTGTTACAATATAATAATATTATGATTTAAAATTGTTTAAAATATTTATTTTATTTTAAACACATACTTAATTGTCTCGGCTGGGTTAGTTGGCATTTCTGTGTGGAGTTTGCATGTTCTTCCCGTGTTGGTGTGGGTTTCCTCCGGGTGCTCCGGTTTCCCCCACAAGTCTAAAGACATGCGGTACAGGTGAATTGGGTAAGCTAAATTGTCCATAGTGTATGTGTGTGAATGAGAGTGTATAGATGTTTCCCAGTGATGGGTTTCAGCTGGAAGGGCATCCACTGTGTAAAACATATGCTGGATAAGTTGGCGGTTCATTCCGCTGTGGCGACCCCTGATTAATAAAGGGACTAAGCCGAAAAGAAAATGAATGAATGAATACTTAATTGCTGAAATAACAGTGCTTGATTTTCCTCTAAAACAATATAAATAAATGTATGCTTTATTAAATTGAGCTGTATGTCCAAGTAGTCGTGTGCAGGTAAACAAGGTCAATGCGCTTCATATAAAAAAACAAGGATAAAAGATGGGCAAAGAAAGGTTAAATGCCCTTGCTATGATTTTAAATGAAAATGAATTCATGCTTGAACCGGCAGACTCTCAATAGGAAAATCACTGCCAGGTCTGCACAAATGAACAATCAACTGCAATTTCTATTCAAGTGAACTTCACTGGTGAGTCACAGTGATTTCATTAAAATGCATTTTAAATTACTGCTTTTAAAGCGTTGTTAATGATTTTTCTTTAGACTGTTTTTAGATATGTTTTCATATATGTGGTTTGTATTATAATTTCATTCACGAGTTATGCTGTTATATGGACCACCTTGAACCAACATAAATATTTTCTATGCTTAATTTGAGTTTTCATAAATGTGACCCACAAAACCTGTCATAAGTGTCAGTTTAATTATATTTATACATCACATGAAAGCTGAATAAATAAGCTTACCATTGATGTATACTTTGTTAGGATAAGGAAATATTTGCCTGATATACAACCATTACCTTGTCAGTGATTAATCAGAATCAGAATCGGTTTTATTGCCAAGTGTGCTTACACACACAAGGAATTTGTTTTGGCTACAGAAGCTTCCAGTGTACATAAAGTGACAAGTGACAACACAAAATAAATATGAGAAAAAAATAATAAAAATAAAATAAAATAAAATAAAATACGACAAACAATAAACAGAGATGCAGTTAGACAATAGAGCTCTGGATGATGAATTGTTGTACAGATTTGTTATAAATATACAAGTTATACAAGTTATAAGGTGCTGTGTACAAATGCGTATGGAGAAAGTATTGCATTG
>CAIGQV010016645.1:6058392-6060892 GCA_903798115.1 Danio jaintianensis
CACACACACACACACACACACACACTTCTCTTCAGCGGGAAGCTTTTCAGTTGTTTGTAGTCCCCAAGCAGCGTTTTGGGAGGATAAAACTGCCATCCAATAAGATTATGTAAACACACACACACACACACATACATATGTACACATACATACACACACATATATATATATGTTTTTACAGAGACACATTTTTATTTACACACAAGGGGATATAGGAAATGAAAGATACACTGAGCTATACAACAAAAGAAAAACAATGGCCGTCGAAATAAAATATGCAAAAATGAAAAAGGAGAGAGAAAAGAGGACAAAAGTGTACGCCTGAACATTGTGCTTTAAACCTCCCACGTCTCTGTGAATCCATCAGCAAAGTCATTAACAATCATTACCACAGTAATTAAATATACCAGTCGGAGATTTGATTGAGTCCCACATCTCATAATTACTTTTTAGCTTTTCAGAACTGTATTGGAGCAGGAGCAGCTGAGATGTATGGAGACACGGCTAATTGAACTAATTATGCAATTATGCAAGGAGACTGAACTTCCACAGGAGCTGGACTGTAGTGTTGAGATGGAGAGGAGAAGAGAAGACGCTCACTGAGATGCTGGACAGAGACTGACAGGAACAGGAGTGGGTGGATCACATACTCAGATATTTTGTGAGTCTGGCCTACGTCAAGCTTTTGTGTTGATTTAAATTGTTCTATATATAGACACACACACACACCCCTGTTTAAAACTGGTCTTCAGTTTTGGGGTGGTTGTTTATTTAAAATACCTATATTAGTGTCCACATGATAATATTCTGTTTATTACTGAACAAATTTGTAAACACCTCTCTTCCTGGTGCTTTCAAGCTGCAACCACCACACTCATGTCAGACCTTCAGGCTGGTCAGGACTTTAGGCTGGTCAAGACCTTCAGAGCTTTATCTATCTAGTATCACTACCCAATCCTGGTCCTCAACTAGCTATGTTAGCAGCATGCTAATTTTTGCTATCAACATGTTAAACATTCTAGAAACATACAAATTCATGCTAACAATATGCTAACCATACCTAGCAACATGCAAATGTGCAAGAGCATAATTTAAATGTTTACAACATTGTAATTAGAAATATGCTAGATATATGCTAATTCATGCTAAGAACATGCTAAAACATCATCAGCTGGGAAAGTTATTCCAAACATATTCCTGCCATTATAGTTGTGATAGAGTGTTTCTTTTTCATTTAGAATTTTGGCCCTGTTTAGAAATTAGGGCCTGTCTATGTGTTTAATTTATATGTGGTGTTCCCAAGTCTGGGAACATTTTCAAACTAAAAACAAAAAAATGTTACCCTTATTTTACATGCAACAGTATGGTGACTGGGTGGTGCGGTGGCGCAGTGGGTAGCCAAAGACGTGCAATAGGTGAATTGGGTGGGCTAAATTGACCGTAGTGTATGTGTGTGAATGAGAGTGTATGGGTGTTTCGCAGTGATGGGTTGCAGCTGGAAGGGCATCTGCTGCTTAAAACATATGCTGGATAAGTTGGCGGTTCATTCCACTGTGGCGACCCCTGATTAAAAAAGGGACTACACCGAAAATAAAAGGAATGAATGAATGAGTATAGTGACTATGCATATGTCTTATTTATTCTCAGAACTGTACCACGATCTCTTTTTTTAGTCTAACAATTTATTCATGGTGATTATTTTAACTCTCAAAAGCAGTTTTCAAAGTTTTTTAAAAGCAATACTTTTATTGTCTCTGTCTACTCTTAAAAAAAGTAACATACATTTTTTATGATGTAATCAGTCAATGCAGAAGCAACAATGGTGTTCACTCCAACACAAAAAAATGTTTTTGAATATTTTCTTGTGGGAAAGAAGTGATCAAATGATTTTTTTTCCAGATAAAAAATATTCTATAAACATGTTTCATTTCTATTTCATGTGTCTTACTGCTGGCCTGGCATAATAAAAAAAAAAAAGTTATCATCTAGCCTATGCATTTTATTTAAATGCAAAAGAAAAAACTTTTTTGTTATTCATACTAGGGATTCCGAAATACTCTCCGTTCCGTTCAACCTTCGCGGTTCAATACGCATATGGATATGGCATTTTTTATTTATTTTGCATTAAACAAAATTTAATTGTATTTTGCATCCCACCAATTCCTTAAATTACTCTCTGAACTGGCTCTGTGTATGTTAGATTACATGTTCATGTGCTGCAACACAATTCCCCTATAAGTAAATATCCCATGAGTGAGCACTAAAGTAGGAGACACTTTTACATGAAAATGGAAGTGTGAGCTGCATGTCAGAGCATGAGCCTCGTGGCTCCAAAAGCCCAGAACCAGAACTCGCAAGATGCACAGGAGATCTGAGCAGGTGAATGAAACTTATGATGCACAAATTAAGTCTGGCTTCGCAACGGTAAGACTTATTTATGACTTTATGACTCTGACTTGACGAGCATTCAATCAGTTATACCTTGGAATGTAAACATTCG
>CAIGQV010016645.1:6065892-6079954 GCA_903798115.1 Danio jaintianensis
GAGTAAGTAAGTATGTTATAATTACTCAGTAATTACTAATTACTTCGTTTTCTGCTCATTTTAATCAGGCATTTTTATCATGTTGTCAGGTTTTGCTACTCTTTTACACAAATATGGCAAACATGAATTTTTGTGATGAAAATCATTTATTCAATCAAATTTCAGCCTTCATCTTTTATATAAATATAAAACAGCTTAAATTTGCAAATACGTGGCTTGTAATGTAATTTGCTAGCCATCACTTCAACACGATTTAACCTTCAGGTTATGTTTTTGCTCAAAATTCAGTTTAACTTTATCTTTTTACCTGGAGGCTCCACAACAAATCACATTTCGGTAGTCTTTCTTAACTGATTTGAAACTTTATAGTTACATGGGCCTTTTAGCAACTTGTCTGTGTATACCTTATTTCTTATTCCATACAATCTGATCACACTTTTGCTAAGCATGGAAAAATCCAGACTTTAAACAAACTAAATTTACATGCTTAGGTCATTTACATTGTAAGATACATGTAAACTTCAGATATAAGATCCTGGCTCATTAGGTCATGTTTATTGATTGAAATATAATGCAGTCCATTGTCCTGCCCCCATGGTGGGAGGTGATGATTGATGGAATGGCTTGCATGTTGTTGGTTCTCTTCTGTATGTAGATGAAAAGCTCTGGTACTGATAAATTTTTAAAATTTCCTCATATAAGAAACATAGATGGAACAAAATCCAATGACAAGCAATACAAAGGATAAAATTTGCTTCCCATGATGAGAAATATTTAGTCAATAAATTCTGTCACACTCATGTTGTATGACTCTGCAGCTCTCCAAATGACCATGTTGTTTTAATGCAATATTAGAAATCACAAGGGCACTGTACAGTACTGTTGGTTAGTTAGTAGCTGTTTTGCTGGATGCCACTGGGTTAGGGTTAGAAAATCTCATCACAATTGAGATGTATTGTCAGATGATACAAATAAAATGTGACAGAATACTTTTTCTTGCTGCTGAAAAGTAAGATTCTGCAGGGGAACGTGGCTGTGTATAAGTTGCTGTAATGGATGATGCATCAAATCAAAAGCATTACAAATGCATAAATCAAGCTCACTCAGAATAGTGTTTAGTGTTTCTGACTTTATTTTAAAATTGCTGTATGTGAGCAAAAGCGTATCACAGAGTTCAGTAAAATCGCCTATTGTAACATTACCTTCTTTTCCATTTGATCCACACTTTAATATGTGTAGACTTTTTAATGCAGCACAGAAACTTGAAAGGCACACGCATCTGCTGCAATCTTCAACACCGTTGATATTACATATAATGAGACCCAATAAAGAGAAAATTTACTCTGAAGCCTACGTTTACTTGCCACTGATTCAGCTATTGCTGTTTCCATAGTCATCTAAGTTCCATTAAATGTTGTGTATGAGCAGCATTTATTTTTTTCAGTATTTGTACACAAATACTGTACTGTCGGTCATGGACTTTAAGCTGTCCTACAATTCTGTTATTCCTTAATGTTTCAGTCTTATAAATGAAGAAAAGGCATACAGTATATTTGCTTCAGTTATTGTGGCAATTCAGACAATTTGTTGAAGCAACACCACATGACAAAAAATGGCCAGTAATTATTTAAAAGGAATTTTGGAAAGGTATACACACTCAGGCAGAAATGTTGCATATTTGCCACACTTTGTGTTTCTTGATCAGCAATATTCAGTATCTATAAATATTTCAGCAATATATTATCACACTGAGGCTTACGTATTAAGTATTAACCAATTTCCCCACCAGCATATAATTTTAAGAAAGTTACCAGCAACCACCAGCATTTTTGATGATTTTCACCTAAATTTGATGGCCCTTAGAATACTTTATATGACCGTATTATATATCAAAATGAAGAACTGATCACCACTTGATCAAAAATACATTCTTTACAAAAAAAACAGAAAATTGTTTATTGTTATTATTTTCAAAGTAGTGCATTTTCAAGAATGATGTGTGCAAGTGTGTAAAACACAAACATATAACTTCATCCAGGTCAACAGGTATGGACACTAATAATGAATAGAGTAAGCCGAATGGATGTTGTATACAGTAAGTTGTTTAATGCGACCTGATCTACAATTTTTCTGATAGTCTTATATTTCACTCCTAGGAGACAAAGAAGTCCCGTAACTCATTCAGGACATGCATTATGGCTTCCCTTACCATAATACACCTAAAACACAGATTGGCATAAAACCTTGTCAATGGTGGAGAAGCGTTGCCTCTCAAGATGAGATATCTTGTCAGTGGGGTGGAAATGGTTAACTATTAAAGAAACTGAAGTTATTCATTCTCACAGGTAGAGTCTCGTATAAAAGTTTTAATCATATAAAAGTTTTAATCCCCTCGTTAAATCAACTTTATTGAAAGGACAATTAAAGCCATCTGACTGAAGACTGACAACTTTGATTAGAGCAAGTCAAGCTAAATATAGAGCTCATTTACCAGTCTCTCATTCCAATTAACCTTTTTTGCTAATGATTAAAGGCATGCAAAAGCAAGCTTTATGGCATCTGAGGTCACAATTTAGATGCCAGACGTATTTGTTTCTGCAAGTGCAATATATGCAAGTGTTTAGTGAATATCTCCAGAGTCTAATACAAGCAAAGCTGAAAGACAATGACTTTGAAAAAGACCTTTGCACGCTGCACATTCTCCTTTACAACTGGCAGGTTTTCCGCTATCTGAAATGTTGATTAAACTTGGCTTTTAACCAGATGGAAAATCCTAGGAAAAGCCTGCTAGTTGGCAAACATGGGCACATTTAGGTCACCAACTAATCCAAGAGAGGATTTTGTCAGATTTCAGAGCTAATCCTGTTGCAGTGAAAGGTGTACCTTTATCAGGCTTTGTAGGCATTAATGAATGACATGAATTATATATAACCTTTGGCATGAAATTATATCTCTGGGGCTCCTAATACACCCTGAAAAGCAGCTAAATTTGCCATTTTCAATTTCCACTTGATCACTAATTCTGATAGCGGCTTTGTTATCTTGCATGGGGATTTAATTAGAGCTTATTCGAATTAAGCTTTGCTGAACAAGATGAGGAAAATTGTGTCACATATGAGGACAGTAAGTTTGAACATTCTCCAGGAGTCCAGTTGGTCCATCCGCAGCTAACAGTCAAACTCATGCTTGGATGTGTAAATTACATCCAAATGTGTTTCTTTTCTTTTCAGAGATCTCAGTAGATTTCCTTGATGTGAATATTATGTGAATGAGAAATGATTTGAATAATGGCCAGGATGATGCATTTCTCATCAATGTGATGCAATATTAAACTCTCAGCTAAACAAAAAAAGTCATTACTGTACAGTCAGAAATCATTTGTATACTTACATCATATTGCATTGAGTTACATTAACTGCTTTATTACTTTTTTTGATCTGTACAAAAGATTAATCCTAGCGTGTTCAGCTATTTCATTCTTTCTTTTAGTAAACTAAATTGTAAATGCTACAAAATGCACACTAAAAGGCCTTTATTTTTTCTGTACCTGTCCAGATGTCATGTATGGCTAAAAAAGGTTTATCTGAAAAGAAATGTGCCGGATAAATGCAACTTAATCATGCTGGTCACATAGCTGAAATATGTGTGAGCATATGTGCACAAGTGTGTTCGGGACAGTTTGACAGATGTGTGAAGCCATGTAATTGCTCACTGCAGATGTGGAGATCTCGCAAATGGCATATTAAATCTTTTTGCACACATACACACACTCGCGTTCAGAAAATGTTGGATAGCATGTTGTTTTTTGTGCCAAATAAAAATAATACAAGGTCTCCCGAGGCTAATTGTGGATCTACCTTGCTTTCTTTCACCTTCTTGTATGCTAAAAGCGGAAACGTGATGTGTGTGACGGAGAAAGAAATGAGAGAGACGAGCGTTTGATAGCATGAAAGCAACGCTACAGATGGAGCCTAAATAAAGCCCTATTAGTCTAAATTAGTCCATCACACATCTGCACTCCTGGGAGGCTGACTTTTTTATATATGTTTTTTTCAGGTGCCAGGATTTTCTCAGGTTCAAGCTGATCTCAGCTGTACATTTATTAGATGATAACCTTTATCTAACCAGGAAATGTGTTAGCCTACGTTTTTTTTAAAAGATAGCTAGACGTGACAGGTGGATCAAATGACTGATCGAATTTTACACCGCCATCATTGAGAGCATTCTCTCCTAATCAATCACTGTCTGGTTTGGGGCCACGTCTGCCCACACCAAGGACGAGCCACAGCACATTATTAAATCTGTAGAGCGCATTATGAGATTCACCTGCCTTCTCTCAACAACCTCAGGGCTAGGAAGAGTATAAGGAGGTCCAAAGCCACCCGTTCTCATCCCCTCACACCAACCATCTCCTTTTCTAAGCTGTTCCCTCAGGTCAACTAGAAGAAAAAAAAAAAAAAGACTAGCAGAATTGCTGCTTTCACACCAATAGTAAACAGTGATTTTTAGATAGTCTCATTTACTGCTGATATTATCTACAGTGCCCTCACATACTGCAAAGTGTTCTGCATATATATGAGCTCTTTTAGCATGGTTTGTATTGTTGGAAGGCCATTATGTTGTTTATCGCCACCCTCTTAAAAAGTTCTTTACTGAGATGTATCATTTTGTCAAGAACCTTTTAGCATTCTTAAACATTTCAATTGCATAAAATGTCCTTTTTTAGTGGAAGAAGTTTGCTGTTGTTGTTGTTTTCCACATTTTTAAATGCTCTTCTTATAGGCCCCATTTCCATCTTGTATTAAAGGGATAGTTTACCCAAAAATGAAAATTATCTGATCATTTATTCTTCCTCACGTGGTTTTAAGCCTTTATGAGCTTCTTTATTCAGAGAAGAACGCTGGTTGCTGGGACTCATTGACTTCAAGTAGGGAAAACAAATGGAAGTCGCTAGGTTCCAGCAATCCGCATTTTGTGTTCAACAGAAGAAATAAATAGGGTTCAAATAGGTTTTGAACAAGTGAAGCTTAAATAAATCATGACAGAATTTTTCTTTTTGACGAACTATCTCTTTAATGTGTTATCACTGGGCCAATCGCAGGTGGTCAGTTGAGATGCATTGCCATATCTGGGATTAAAGGGGTTATGAACTGTCTTTATAATTTAGTATAGTGTTCTCTGAGGTCTACTTACAGTATTATTATTAAAAGTAAAAGCTATTTTCTAAAAAAGCTATAGAAAGCTATTTTCTATATACTATTTGACCGCCTCGTTGAAGCACACCATTTGAAAAAGTATGGCAGATTGTGGAAGTAAACACCTAATGGTATGACCGGCTAAAGGTTAAAAATGCATAAATACCCACAGATATTTACAGTTGTGTTGGGTGACATTACTGTTGGATACAATAGTTTCAATCTTTTTGAAAATCTGCATCAAACTTTGCATTGTTTACTATGGAATTGGAAATAAAGTGAACAAAGCACACTTACTGATGTGGTCTTGATCTTCATTAAAAAAAAAAAGTTCATTGACTCTTCCCTATAGCTGCACTGTTAAAAATTGTCCAGTTAAAAAAACAGTAAGTAACTGGCAGCATGGTTGCCAGCAAGTTACTGTAAAATTAACAGTAAAATGCTGGCAGCTGCAGTTGCCAGCAATGTACTGCTATTTTACAGTAAGTTGCTGTAAAAATACATGGACTACATTGATATACATACTCAAGTGAACTAATTTTGTTCACTGAAACCAACTGCTGTATGTTTTATTACTGTTAAAATACATTTTTACACCGTGTTTTTTACGTCTCACACCTTTTACTCTTTAAAACTTCAGAGCAAACTTTATCTTTGGTCTTTTTCTTTTATTATTTCCTCATTTACTTGCAGTTTACGTGCAGTGTGAATAAGTGGGTGGAGCTAAACAGGCAATGCTGCATGTGTTGATCTTATTCTGTGGAGTTTAAAATAACTGTCGCACATTATACAGCCTGCCATTTTGGCAGATTGAAATACAAAAGTTGATTGAGTGCAAGCTGTTTTAATACAACTTTTGGTCTCACTTATATTAGGTGGCCTTAACTAATATGCCTTTACACTATAATTAATCATTTGTTACAATGTACCTATTGTGTAACTACATGTTTTTACATTGTACTTATGATTGATTAAATAGCTACACATGATTACATCTGTAATTAATTTCTGTAATTACATTTGTAATTTCACTGTTGACCATCCCTTACACCTTAAACCACCCTTAAACCTACCCATACCACCAAACCTGTCCCTAACCCATACCCCTATCCCACCTCAAGAGCACCAGAAGTGTTCTGCAATACATTATGAACACAGTAAGTGTATTTATTTTATGATGTAAGTACATAGTACTTCAGGCCACCTTATATAAAGTGGGACCGAATTGGCCGTGTTCTGAATCATACAAAATATTTTTATTGACCTCTTATGTGTCACTTGTGATCAAGGGAATTTAGATTTCTATGTTCATGACCAATTTATCATGCATTCAGATGCAGTCTTGTGACATGTTTGGTTTTATCAATACCATTTACTCTTATATCATCATACTAAATGAAAAACAGTAGCTTATAGGCAGTGAGTATACTCTAAAAAATTATGGGTTTCAACCCAACTTCGAGTCAAGTAAGGGCAAACTCTTGGGTTAATGTTTAGCCCAACATATTTTTACCCAACCTTTTTAGAGTGCAGGTGGCAGTAGTGTAAGTAATACAATCAAATTAATTTCCAACTTCCTCAAAGGTCAAAAGTGGACAAGCTACAGTATTTAGTGTTGTCCACTTGTGAAGAAAATAAATCTTAATACTAGGTAAAATGAGACCTTGCAAAGGAAAATAAAAAGTCATCTCACCAAAAGGTTCTGTAGGCATTGTGAAAACACCCTTTGTAAACCTTTATTTTTAAGGGTCCAACTAATTTATGCATATAAAGATGGCTAATAAAAAATGAGATTCCTGCGTGGTGGAATGATGGATAGGCGCAGGTCAGAGAGTGCTCCAATCAGTCAGACATCTGTGATGATCAAAGAGTTCATGGGACATTACAGCACTGGTAAGGTGCATTAGATCCACCAGTGCTGCAGCAGTACAGCTACTTCAGCTTTTAGCCAGCCTGTGTAGTACTTTGATCATATTTAGTGTGTTATTTATTTGTATTTCTTACCTGTTTTCCAGCGCCATCTAGTGGTGGCCATATTCGTTTGGATCAAGGAGATGTATAAAGTTATATATTAGCCATGACTTGAGGTGTGCAATCTGCCGTCTTTGCTCATGTTCACAATTTTGTTTTGGCCCATAGCTGTAAATCTGACTAATGACTTTGGAGACGCAGGAAAACGATGTCATCTCACCATTAATTGGCTGACGGCACCACATGTGCACATTATCAAACCTTTCACTAGCTCCTTATGTCTAAGGCAGAAAAATGGCAAAAAGTAAATTTTTCCTCATTTAAGAGCTCTTTAAATAATGAGAACAGGTAAAATATTTACTCTAATATAATAATATGAGAACAACAAAGTGCACATTTTTTTGAAAAAAATTAGATTTATATGACCTGAAATCGGAATAAAATACATTTCCATTGATGTATGGTTTGTTAGTACAGGACAATATTTTGTCAAGATACAACAATTTAAA
This sequence comes from Danio jaintianensis, assembly GCA_903798115.1. Classification (NCBI taxonomy): domain Eukaryota; kingdom Metazoa; phylum Chordata; class Actinopteri; order Cypriniformes; family Danionidae; genus Danio; species Danio jaintianensis. The sequence goes on from CAIGQV010016645.1 coordinate 6,073,568, forward strand.
AATCTGGAATCTGAGGGTTAAAAAAATCTATTATTGAGGAAATGACCTTTAAAGTTGTCCAAATTAAGTTCTTTGCAACACACAGTACTAATCAAAAATTTGGCTTTGATATATTTACAGTAGAACATTGACAAAATATCTGCATATAACATGAGCTTTACTTAATTCATTCATTCATTTTCTTTTCGGCTTAGTCCCTTTATTAATCAGGGGTTGCCATAGCAGAATGAACCGCCAACTTATTCAGCATATGTTTTACGCAGCGGATGCCCTTCCAGCTGCAACCCATCAGTGGGAAACACCCATACACACTCATTCCCACACATACACTACAGGCAATTTAGCTTGCCCAATTCACCTATAGCGCATGTCTTTGGACTTGTGGGGGAAACCGGAGCACCCGGAGGAAACCCACGCGAACACGGGGAGAATATGCAAACTCCACACAGAAATGCCAACTGACCCAGCCGAGGCTCGAACCAGCGACCTTCTTGCTGTGAGGCGACAGTGCTACCCACTGCGCCACCGCGCCGCCCCACTTTACTTAATAATCTAATGATTTTTATATGAAAGAAACATCAATCGTTTTGACCAATACAATGTATTTTTGGCTATAGTCAAAAATATACTGTGCAACATAAAACCATTGTGGTTCAGGGTAACATATTATAGAGAATTTAAGATATCTAAAATATCATATTAATGCGACATGCAAAAATAGTCAGTATACAGCTACTTTTGAATGCCCTTCAGATGGATTTAAAAAAAATTTAGTTCATGCAGGCATGCTTGTGTGTGTTTGTTTGTTAATATTAGTTTTAGTGCATATAAAATATTATTTATATATTTTTATTACTTATATATCTTAAATTGAATTTGCTTTGGATTTTTCTTTTGGACTGAATCAAGGTAAAGGCATGTATAAATACTTTAATTAGAAAATTGTAATCTAGAGAAGACATGATAGTGTGGGACATGAATAGAGTCCTCACAGTCTTATCTTGTTCTGTGCAGCTCCATCTTACCAAAAAACTCCTCATTACCCATCAGAGAAATCCAATACTCACAGAAATTAGATCACGTAGGAAGTCTTATATGAGATTGAGAGAGAAGTGTGCGTTTGTGTTCTGTTTTACATAATTCTGAAATATTAATAAATAACAATTATTCATTTCTAAGTTGAGTAGCACGTTTAATGCATCATTGCATTAATATTTATAGAGAAAATAGCAATGATGAAATATCATGTTTACAAGTGAAATTCCTGAATTAAATGTACAAAACTGTCAGCTTTTGTTATCTATTAAATTCAGACTACAAAGAGGCAACATGGAAAATTTACTCAGAAATGCTTCTTTTCCTGAATATTTCTAGAAGTAATGCTAAACATGCGTATGAAAGAAAAGCAATGCAACAATAATAAGACAAAATGAAACCATGCACGTTGTGTCAAGATGTAGCATATTATATCACTGTAATATAAATGAGAGCATAATTTACTATTTGCTCATTTGTTTTACGTTCTTTGCTTTGTTCTTTTTGATGGAGTTTGTCACCGTCATAGCTGTTTGTTTGCTAGGTGTTAAAGACTTTAGTGGTAGATTCTGTTTGCCCCAAAAAAAGTAATAAATAGGATGTTGTTTACACCAAGTATGTGCAAATACAGAGATGTGTAAAGGATGCTGTTGACACAAAGTGTAAATGAAAGTAATATGCTATTTTCAGTAAAGGTATCTGAGTTAATGAAAACAGCCTTTGCTGACAGGTCTTTGATATTTGCACGGTGTAAACAGACACTGCCATTTAAGAGGTGATATCTACATTTATAATGACTTTTTCTAGGGGTCACGTGCAGACATAACGACAACGGATATATTTAAACGCTGAGGTTCTGCTTGATTTGTAGATCACGGAGAGTTTAAGAAAGACTGTGAAACTGTATAATGCTTCAGTTTAGCTTCTCCTGTCTTGCGTCTGCTGGTTGGTGGGTTTAAATGAAAGTGAACCGAGAGGACATGCTCAATCAGTGGGCACATAAATCACACTTAACCTACATGTGCTGTTTTCACACAGCGGCCCACTCATACTCTTCATTAAGACTCAGTTAGCCCAGTCCAACACTTTTGCCCTTACTGTGATTTTCACTTCAACTTGTGCTAAACAGATCAGAGAACATGGCAAAAGATGCGTCATTACAACATAATTTATATAGTCTGTCAACACATTTTAATGCTTTTTTTATTTTATAGAAGAAACAAATATCAGTGGTCTTCACGACCCACCACTCTGCACATTTTGTAAGCCTCTCTTGTTTAACACATCAGATTTAACCAGCTTGCCTCAGTAAAGGAATGTGTTACGATTGACATGTTCCCTACTTAGTGTTCACTGCTCTCCTCCCCCTAGCAGAGAGACACTGTCTGAACTTGAAGTTTACTTCATTAAAACAAAACAATATTTGCACTACATGTTTGCAGCATCTTTAGACGAAACGTATTTAGTGTGAAGTGTGAAGGGTTATTTAACTACAATCATGAGATTTGAATTAAAGTTACCTTAATACCATATGAATTGAACATACTTTTTTTGAACTAGAATTGTGGCAAGATATCCTGTGATGTGCAGGGCACTTCCGGTCAAATGGAACAAACCTCTGAATCAGTAAGAGAAACATACAAAATGTGCAGAGCAGGGGGGCGAGAGAACCAGAATTCATATCCTGGTAGGTTACATGTCACTTTTCTGAAATAATGAAATCATGTCCCTACCATGAGCAAGGCAAACATACATCGCAGAGACATCTGTTTAATGTGTGCAAGACATTTGTCATTTGACACTATGATATGTCTCGTGACAGACTTTTAGAATGTCTTTATAATAGGAAGTTCATAATACAGAGCTTTCAAAGGCATTTATCATATCTTGGCACACAGATGATTTTCAGATCAAGAGGTCTTTAAAATTTGTCTCTAGGACGCATTACAATGTGTATAGACTGTACAGTCTCTTATAGCCTTGAATAGGATGTAAATCATGCTCCCACACTTCTGCCAATGGAGTAAGTGTAAATTTAATCATTTAGAAACAGAAAAAATAGTAGGTAAGTTGCTGTTTAAATAGTTCACATATTGCATTTCAACAATCCTGCATTTTCATGGGTAACTCTGGTCGTACATAATTTCATAACAACACACGCAACACAGCATTATTTTTACACCAGCTATAGGGTGCTTTATTTTAAAAAGTAACTATAGGCTGTAAATGCTGCTTACACTAACAACCTATTTTTCCTTTTCTTTTTTGAGGAGGGGAAACTTCTTTACAGTGACAATAAATGTGTTGATTTACCCCATAAGAATCACTTTATATGATGCACATATTTCATTTTGGCTTCTAATCACATACAGCACACACTAAAGACCATCCGTTCTTGTAGGTTCTTGCTGAAGTTAATGTGCCATGTGATGCACAAGAACAAATCTTATTGGTTTATTATGCATTAAGCAAGCAAGATGTCTCAGTTTCTTTGAAAGCTGTAAACAATGTTTGCTGATCAGTGTTTAAATGCGAATAAAAGCCTAGATTAAATAGTATTTGAGAATGATTGGAATGCAAATTGGAATGCAAAGCCCCCCCAGCCCAAAATATGATGACTAGTTTACCCAACTATGACGACTTGCCATAGGTTAATCTTATAAAGTGATTAAAACTTTCTAAGAAACTGCTTGATCAGATTTATTTATTTATTATCTCTAAATGAATCATTTGAAGTCAGAGAGTTTTGTGGAAATGTACTTTGAGTATCAATTGAATTTTTTTAATTGGATTAAACAGATCTTCATTTGGGTTCTCAAGATGAACAAATTCTTATGGGTTTGGAACAACATGAGGGGGAGAAAATATTGACCAGATTTTCTAACCTGAAAATATTTTCAAGGAGTACTAGAACTGAAAAAAAATTGTTGTAAATGTTTCAAAAATCTTCATGTCCTCTTGCTCTGCACAGAAATAGTCAGAAATACTCTTTGACCCACAGTTTGCATGCCAGTTCACTTACAGGTGGATTTCATATCTAAGATGTTTTGTTCTTAAATACCTATAAATGTATTCAAGCTCTAAACAATATGCAAGCAGGGGAGGTTGTTAGTGTCAAGCAGCCGGATGCAGAGACAATAAGCATTCTTGCCCTCTCCTACTGTGTCCACAGTGCATTCTGGGTAACTCCCACAATGCATCTTTGAGAGGGCAGCTGTGTCTAGTAGTTACTTGTGATTGTCTCTGTCAGCTATGCTCGGGTGGAAAAGGTAAAGTAGACGTTTAGCGAGCGAACAGCGATTGCGCTGAACTTTTGCTGGAATTCACACTGTACGCCTCCACATATTTACTCCCCACTGTTCACTAGACTCACGCAGAGACACATCTCTGTACGGCAAACATGTAAAACAAAAACTTTCCTCTTCTCTGTAGCTGATCCCATCACAAGGACCTGATGGTCTTCTCAGAGTGATGCCGCACATGCTGTTACATTACCATATTCGCAATCTACACCATTCTTCATTGTGCTAATGGAGTTTGACTGTGATGCTCAGAGTCTATAAGGTCTGGAGCCACTTTAAAGGAATCCGACTTATTTTCATTTATTCTAAATTTCTATTTGCATTTTATACCTCAGAATTTGACCGCCTGAAGAGTGTTCAGGGATGCTGTGTGTATTGCGTCTCTAACGTTTTATGATTAAAATGTATATGTACTTGAAACTCAATTGCATAATCCACTTTCACACATGAAGGCTGTTAAATTACAGTAAAATTGCCAGATTACATTTCCCAGTAAATTATACAAAGTGACTGTGTATATTTGCCGCTCACTCATGCAACTGTCTCTCTCTCTCTCTCCCTCTCTTCCTCTCTCTCTCTCTCTCTCTCTCTCTCTCTCTCTCTCTCTCTCTCGCTCTCTCTTGGGTAAAGAGAAGATCTTTTCTTTAATGTCTGTCCAATTTGACAACATTTTTTGACAATGTAGAAAATCACAATTTTTGATTCCCGCGTCACAGACTAACAACCAAATGCCATGGATAATTGCATTAGCTCTTCAGGGTTTGATTGACTCAAACTCTTTGACAGTTACCATTTTGCTTTGAGATGATTCGCGCTTTATGACATGGTGCATTATCCTGCTGGAAGTAGCCATCAGACGATGGGTACACTTTGGTCATAAAGAGATGGACATGGTCAGCTACAATACTCAGGTAGGCTGTGGTGTTGACACAATGCTCAATTGGTACTAATGGGCCCAAAGTGTGCCAAGAAAATATGCCCCACACCATTACACCACCACCAGCAGCCTGGACCTCATCAGACCAGGCAATTTTGGCAAATTTCTTCTATTGTCCAATTTTGGTGAGCCTGTGCAAGTTGTAGCCTCAGTTTCCTGTGCTTAGCTGACAGAAGGGGCACCCGGTGTGGTCTTCTGCTGCTGTAGCCCATCTGCCTCAAGTTTCGACCTGTTGTGCCTTCAGAGATGCTCTACTGCATACCTCGGTTGTAACGAGTGGTTATTTGAGTTACTGTTGCCTTTCTATCAGCTCGAACCAGTCTGGCCATTCTCATCTGACCTCTGGCATCAACAAGGCATTTTCGCCCACAGAACTGCCGCTCACTGGATATTTTCTCTTTTTCGGACCATTCTCTGTAAACCCTAGAGATGGTTGTGCGTGAAAATCCCAGTAGATCAGCAGTTTCTGAAATACTCAGACCAGCCTGTCTAGCACCAACAACCATGCCACGTTCAAAGTCACTTAAATCACCTTTCTTCCCCATTCTGATGCTCGGTTTGAACTGCAGCATCGTCTTGACCATGTCTTCATGCCTAAATGCATTGAGGTGCTGCCATGTGATTGGCTGATTAGAAATTTGTGTTAGCGAGCAGTTGGACAGGTGTACCTAATAAAGTGGCTGGTGAGTGTATGTACATGCTTAAACTGTAAACTGTAAAACTTTCACATATCTAGCATTAACAGAGATCAATACAAACATATGTTCATTTCCTTCTTAAACTGTCGGAACAAACACAATACGTTTTCTTTCATCATTTACTCACTATTAATTTCAGTCCAAAGCCTCAGTGTTTTTATTCATATGTCATTACTAAGTTGTAATGTAATGGTGTAATTAGATGTAATTAGATTTTTTCAGTACTGGGAGTACTGCAGGACTAGGCATAGGCAGCATTTTCATAGGTCATAGAAATATTGGCAGAAACCAACTTTTTACCGTGTTTTCACCACATGAAATTTAGTTATGAAACATCAGTCGCACTTCATTTTAAATAACAATTCCCACTTTTTACTACTGATTTATAACCTGTCTATTATTAATATATTGGCTG
>CAIGQV010016645.1:6080354-6092489 GCA_903798115.1 Danio jaintianensis
TTCTGGATTATTTTATTTTTTTTGCCTTTCATTTAGAGCCCTGGAGTTAACGTCTGCCTTGGTGTAATGGAACTTGTCCCTGAGGCGATTTAACCCCACAAAAAGATTGTTCTAGAAGTCCATTGGGGGAGAAACACACACAGGAGACATAAAGCTCCATTTCCCCCATTTTGCCCATCAGTAGAGCAAAGACACCCTCCTGAGAGAAATGAAGGCTTTGATGTAGACAGTGTTTTTTTGTGTCTGAGAGAGTGTGTGTGGGATTGTTTTAATAGAGAACGAAAAAAGAGAAGTGCATGTGACGCCTTTTAGGAAATTATATGCACTCGTTTTGTGAATATCTCCCATTCATATCTCCCATCTCTCCATCTTTTTTAAAGGGAATACCTTGGTGTGTATCCATATATGCATTTCAAATGACTTACAGATGCGTATTTGATATAAACTCATGAATATTTCACACATGTATCGCCCATAAAATATAACTATGACACCCATAGATGCCATTAAAATGAATCACTTTGCTAACACGCTTACATTTGTCCAAAAATAAATGCCAAACTACCACTACCTTCCAATATCTAGCTGAACTCATCAGCTCTCTCTAGATGATTGTGTGTGTGTTGAAGATTTTAGTACTGAATAAATATTTAACGCAGCTGGGGAAAGGAGCTAAAGTGGTTGAGAATGTGTGACAGAGATGAGGACAGTGGTGTGATGGACTGCAGTGTCTCGGAGGAGAACAGAAACCTGTGGTACAGCAGCAGTGAGCACACTCTCGTTTGATCTACTCCTCTCCCTTTATTTCTCCATCTTCTCTTTGTTTCATTCTGTTTGTTTTATTTCAGAACCGAGAGAGGAAACTCACAGCAATACTGAGCGAGGGAACACTCTCCATATAAGACGGTTAGATGGAACTGCACACAAATATTAGCATGAGCAAACAGAAAATCTCAGACATGCTCTGAGCACTGGCACCAGACGTGGAGTGCTAGCAATGTCTAAACACACATTCATTCAGTTTGTGAAATGTTTCAATATTAATAGTGGATTTTTCAGTGCTAAAGTACTTTCTTTCAAATTATTTGAGGAAATAACTTTAAAGTAGCACTTTTTGTTTGACTTCTGTCATTTCAATTGCCTTTTGGTCGCCCCATAGAAACTGCAATGATGAGAGATCATGTGACTAGCCAAATACTAGCTTGTCTTTGAAACCTGCCATATTATTGTGTACTTTTGTTACTGTTTATAATAGTGATATGCTTTAATTCATGCTTAACTAATGCACAGATAATCTTGAGATAATGTATGACTAATGAAGAACTAAACCCTGTATTGACTGTATTGCATTGACCTTTAGTGTTGTATGATTTACACATCAACAAGTAATAAAGTGAAGAAAATAATAAAGTTCAACAAGGAATAAAGTTTATGTGTTTTGTATAAATGAAATATGAAGTAATATTAATTAAATGTGCCACCATGTATTATGTATTATTAACTAAATGTGTAATGTATTAATTAGCAAGTTTCTTTGTTAATTGATGCGAAAATATATGAGTCAACCTCCAATGTTTCTTTAGCTTTTCTAAAAAACAAACAGACGCTTGATTAATATATAATTATAAATTATAACCTTTTATAAAAGTAACAGGGGCTGCACGGTGGCGCAGTGGGTAGCACGTTCGCCTCACAGCAAGAAGGTCGCTGGTTCGAGCCTCGGCTGGGTCAGTTGGCGTTTCTGTGTGGAGTTTGTGGAGTATCGCATGGGTTTCCTCCGGGTGCTCCGGTTTCCCCCACAAGTCCAAAGACATGCAGTACAGGTGAATTGGGTAAGCTAAAATTGTCCGTAGTGTATGTGTGTGAATGAGTGTGTGTGGATGTTTCCCTTGTGCAAGTAAAGTAATGCATGAGATAAACGTTGCTAAAAAGTAGAATTTTTTGCAGTCCTTTTCCAAGTCCATTTCATAATTTAATTGGATCTTCCTTCTCAAGTCAAAAATATGGAAATCTATTTAAATATTGAAGAATTACATGCCTCTAAAATTGTTTGATTCACTCTTTATGTTCATGGATTCCCGATACATTCTTTTCCTGTAGTTATCCGTCCTTTCACACATCATTAATTTAGTCAAATGAAACAAAGAAAGCAGGAGCTTCTCTGAATTCTTACTTTTTCTAGTTCATATTTTATATGAAGACCCCCCGATCCTTACGGCTTTCCATTTAGATTGTTGATGTCATTAAATAACCAAATATGCTTTTCTTGCCGTCCAAATATATCTTATGTTTGTTCCCTGTGCCACATCCCAATAATTGTCAAGGTTTTTGATTGCGTCTGCCCCTTGTTTCCTCGTTTGCTAGTTAAATGCCTGTGTATGTCAAGGCAGGACAGAAAACGGAGAGTAAATAATGTTCAAACAGAAAGTCTTTATTAAGTTCAAGGAGAACAAAAGCAGCTGCCGTTCACCGGCCGTCCGTGGGGGAACGCAGACTGGATAGAAGGTAACAGAAACTTCACCCTCGGGTCCCCCGGTGAGGAGAGGGGTAGAAGGAGCAGGGCGAGGAGAGATCCCCTGCCGTGGAGCGAGTGCTGGAGCTGGCGAGCGCGGAGGTAGATGCTGGATTCAACAGCGGGGTGGCTGCGCAGATCACAGGTAAGTAATGAAGTTATGCTCAAAGTAATAATACAGGACTAGACTAGACAAGACTAATAAACTCAAAATAGTAATGAAGAGTAGAACAGCATAGTGACCGTAGGTTTTAATACACACAGTAATCTGGCAATGAGCTTCAAGAAAGGGCAAGTATATGTAGTGGAGAGAATCAGATTAAAAGAGCAACAGGTGAGTAATGCGTGCGCGCCAGCGCTGATTATAAGAGGCAACAGCTGAAACAGACAACAGATTATGACAGAGAAGCCCAGATCAAACCTGATCCATGACAGTATATTTAAGCCCCTATGTTTTAGTCCTTTGTGGTCGGTCATTGAATATGGTTTTTGTTCCCTGTTTCCAGCCCTGTCTTGCCTTGTTTTTGTTTGGGTACCTTAAAGGGCCCATAGAATGAAAATCGGGATATATGAATAGGCATACAGTAGCTGAATAATAAGTTCCCCTTCATATGGAAACTTCAACGTGTGTCTGGTAACAGACTATGGGAGTACGTCAGACGACCAATCACTCTGAAGAGTAAGAAAACGGACCAATGAATGCCAAAATGAATTGGCAGAGCTCAGCTCCACAGCTGACAGTGACTAGCCATTAGTGCTATATAAGCTCCCAGCTGAGAAGCGAGCACTAGAATTTAGCTTTCAGAGCCTCTCACGAGACTGAAGACACTCTATCTGCCAACCTGACTTCAAGACTGAAACCAGTTTACTCACCAGTGTGGAAGATGACGTGACAGCGGCGGTCGATCTGGGCTTCCTGTCCCTTGGGCGTTTCGCTGGTGTTCGCAAAAGAGCAGTTTCCGTTAAAAGAGCAGATTCCCTAAGAGAGCAACACAGTCAATCAACACGTCTTTTCCAAGACGCTGTTCTGACTGTGCGTTTCTGGATGCGGTGGTTCCTATCTCCAGATGATGGGCACGGGTATCGCATCACAGGTCTGGGGGTCCAGCATGTCGATGCGGTGATCGCGGACAGCTCATGCTCTCACTGTGAGGGCATGGCTGTTGCACAGCTAAGAACGCGGCTTCCAAGCCACCCCCGTTGCTCCCCGTGAAAGCAGTTAGCAATCGGGCAGATCTGAGGATCACAGTGGGGGTTTATCCGTTGCCTCCGGGCCCGCAGACCCCCCACTCCTCCACAGCGCGCCCCATCCAAGCTTCGAGTGGTTGTGCGGTTCATCCCCCGGGATGCCCGCGCCTCCGCTTGATGACACCGGAGATCAGATGTCCATCGCGACATCGGAGGGCGAGCTGTCATGCTCAGATGACAGACCGGGCTCGCTTCCATCCTACGGGGTGCAATGCGTAGTCACGGTTCTCGAATCAGACATGATGGCTGCGCTTCCTGGGCTGCTTCGGTGGTGTGGCTGGAGATGGCTTGTCCCCCAGTCTCACCGCCGGGCCCACTAGAGGTGTGGCGTGCGGCTGATGTAAGATGAATCTTCCAGCTCCCGTCCACTTCTTCCCAGGGGCGCACAGCAAGCGCACGCTGGCATAGAGGGCGTTTTTTATCTGCCCGGTCCTCGTGTGCTTCCGCCTTCACCTCCCCTGATGGCGAGGCGGCCAGTGGGTATGAAGCTATTCCTCAGGTTGTGGGCGCCGCCACCTGGAGGGGTAAGCTGAGACCCCCGTCCAAGGCGGGTGGGTTATCTGTGTCTCTCATGGCCAGAGCCCACAGCGCTGCGGGCCATGCCACTTCTACCCTGTACCATGGCACCTACTGTGCTGCACAGGGGCGGTTCTTCCCCAGGCTTATGTGTAAGCACCGCACAGTGGTCGACTATGCTCTCATGACCTTCAAGTCGGCCTGGGGAGGACGATGGCCACACAGTGGTTCGGAAATGCCACCCTTGGCTTACCCTGGCAGATATGCGCTGTGCCAACAAAGTTCGCTTGGTGTGCCCATATCCCAGGCAGGCCTACTCGGCGACACCATCGGGGACTTTACCCAGGAGTCCTCAGTGGTGAGAGATCAGCCGTGCGGTCATCTCCTCGTGGGCTTGGAAAACTGCTCCCCCACCGGACCCGTCCGCGCTGGCTGTTCCTCGCCGAGAGCGCTCTTCCCAATCAGACCGTAAAGCGAACCTAAGGAGGGCCGCTTGGAGAGGAGGAGAACCATTATTCCCCTGGTGGAGGGCCGGGGCTCCCCCGCGAAAGAATGTAGTGATCCGAAAAGACCGGCTATTCCTCCCTCTGGGTGTGGAAGCCCAATTGCTGCCAGCATGGGAGGCGCTGCCTTCCAGCTCTCAGCTTTGGTGCACTTCGCCACAGGCTTGAGGGTGCCAGAGGATGAGCTCCTTTCTTGCACCTCCAGCCTATCTGAGCGTTTTGATCTGTCGTCTGTTCAGGATTCCAGTACGGGCTGGTGGGCTGTGTGTATCGAGCAAGCAGCTGCAGGTTCATAAATCGGACTTCGGTTGCGTTGGCATTCAATTGCCTGGAGTTGTTGGCAGTATTTCTCGCTCTCCGCCGGTTCCTACTGGTACGGGAGGGGACACACATGTTGGTTAGGACGGCCAGCACGGCTGCGATAGCGCACATCAACCGCCGCATGTCTCAGCTTGCTCGCCATCTGCTCCTCCAGAGTCATGCGGCTTAATAGCTGCGCACCGTTCATATCCCGTACAAGCTCTACCGTGCCAGCTTACATGCTCTCACGACAGTTACGTTTCCGGGAGAATCCAGACTCCACCCCGGCACAGTCCAGCTGTTATGGGCACGCCCAGGTCATCCTGCCGCTTCTCCCGAGCGGCTCTTCGCCAGCTGCTTTCCCTGCTCTGCACGAATGCGCTGGCTCTCAGCTCTAGCAATATACGTTTTTCCCTAGTGAGCCTGCGCGCACAGACTCTGTGCAAGGTCGGGGAGACGAGGAGCGGGTCTCGCTCGTTGCGCCTCCTTGGCTTAACTGGACCCGAGTTTCCGGACTCACACTCCTCGTGATGGCCCTCCCTGACGAATTCCCCAAGAAGAAGCACTCCTTTTTCTGGGACAGGCACCCTCTGGCACCCGCGCAGCGTTCTGGAACCCCCATGGAGGGTTTTTAGACAGAGCGCGGTGGACTTAGGTGACCTATCAGTCGATGGTTAACACCGTCACTCAGGCTAGAGCACCCTGTATAGGCAAGCCTATGTCCTGTAGTGGAGTCTATTTGTTGTGTGGAGCTCTTCTCTCTGAGAAGAACCCCGGACATGCCAGATTAGTGTTGTGTTTTCTTCCTTCAGGATAGCTGGAGAGCAGGCTGTCTCCCTTCACACTGAAGTTTTGATGTGCTGTCATCCCCTCTCTCTGTGGCTGCGGATGGTACCGCGCTGGGAAAGCATAACTGGTTCAGTCGGTTCCTCAGAGGCGCGTGGCACAAGATGGTTAATTCCATCCCCGCCCCCCTCTCTTGCCCTCTAGGGATCTCTCTAGCCCCAGCGGCTATGGTTAGGTCCGTTGAGCCACTCGATTCAGTATCTATAAGTTTTCTGTCCATGAAGGCAGCTCTGCTGGTCGCGTTGGTATCATTCAGGAGGGTTAGGATTCCGGTGGCATTTTCGGTCAGCGAATTGTGCCAGAAATTTGGACCGGCCTACTCTCACGTTTACCTGAGACCTCGGTTCAGCTTGTGCCAAGGTTCCTACCGCACCTTTTAATATTAGGTAGTGAGCCTGCAAGCGCTGCCTGCGGAGGAGGCAGACCCAGCCCTTTCATTGCTATGTCCGCGCACTGCGCTTAATGTGACACGTAGAGCATACTTCTCTAAGCAGCTCTTTTCTGTTATGATCGGCAGAAGGGAAGTGCCGTATCAAAGCAGAGGTTGGTCCAATTTATAGTTTATGCCATCGCCCTCATTTCAGGTGCCAGTGCAAGCTGTGTCCCCCGGGAGAGAGAGCACACTTAAGCGGTGCCTCCTTTTCGGCGTGAGTACGCAGCGCCTCTTAACAGATTATGCAGAGCTGCGGGCTGGGCGACACCTAACACATTAACAAGATTTTATAATCCTCGAGTGGAGTCAGTTTCCTCCCGATTACTGGGTTACTCCGGTCAATCGGGGCGAAATTAAACTCGGTGTCAAAAACGCTTGCTGCGCCATGCTCCCTAACCTGGAGATATGTGCACTTTTTCTATTCTGCTAGTAAGTTTCCCGCTTGGCGAACCCTAGACAATTCCTCCGAGGCCCCCTGCACCCGACTCAGCGGAAGAGCCGGGTGCCTGGCTCAGTGTCAATGTCTGGTATGCCCACTCTTGGTCTACCCACATGGCGATCCCATATGCTTATTTCAGCCACGGAGTGTTCCCCCTGACCAGGCGGACCCGTGTCTTCCCTACCCGCTAACCAGCTTATCATATGTAGCACTCCCCCTCCATAGGGCTAGTCCATATGTTCTTATTGCCATCAAGTCTCCCCTCTTGGGTAGCAGGTGGTCTCCGCAGCATCCACCCCCTTCGGGGACTGGCACGCTTTCCTAACGTACTGTCGTATTCTAAAATCCTTAGATTATATTAGCTAGGTAAAAGCACATTTACGACCCCCGATCTAAATTCTAATTATTCCCATGTAATGGTAATTTTTTGGGCCTAGGGGACGTTGGAAGGTTGCTCTCTTGGTGATGCTTGTGCACTCACGCTACGCTTGGCAAACTTCACATCAGGAGCGTGACAGGCTTAGCTGCTGTGGCGTTTTCCATACAGTCTCCCATAGTCTGTCACCAGACACACGTTAAAGTTCCTATATGAAGGGGAACGTCCTGGTTACGTCCGTAACCCACGTTCCCCGAATAGGGAACGGAGACGTGTGTCTCCACTGACACAGCATCTGAGTCTCCAGCTGTTAGCTGAGTGATTGGCTCTTCAGCAAGCAAATTCTAGTGCTCGCTTCTCAGCTGGCAGCTTATATAGCACTAATGGCTAATCACTGTCAGCTGTGGAGCTGAGCTCTGCCAATTCATTTTGGCATTCATTGGCCCGTTTTCTTACTCTTCAGAGTGATTGGTCGTCTGACGTACTCCCATAGTCTGTTACCAGACACACGTCTCCGTTCCCTATTCGGGCATAACCAGGACGATTTCAATAGATGGAAATGACATACCATAAGCCATGTAAATCTTGCGAGTGTAAAATCCAGATGAAAAACAGACCAAATCAGCACAAAACATTCAATGTGACAATCCACACAGGATCATTAATAGTGTATGCACGCCCCAGGCAGCATTTGATAGGCCAGAATGTTTCTTCCCCTTATTTTTACATTTGTATTACTTCCTACATATCCACTCAAACAATGACTGAATTTGCTGTCTGTTCAAACTACTTCATTAAAATGGGCTGAAACAACAAAATTCTTGAGATTTTTGGGGGACAACATAATTGTTTTATGTTCAATACACTTAAATTTTTAAAAACTAATAAGTTAACTTAATTTCTTCATGTTGTCTTAACACAAATGAATTGTGTGAAACCCAGAATTTTTTTTACAGTGTGTGGGACTCTTACTTTAAAAAGAGACCAGCATAATAGAGCTCTCCAGCAATGCAACCAGGCATGGAGTATCTCATCTCATAACATCTGGTCATCAGAACGCTAAATTTAGGAAAGACAGATTCTAAATTTGTTCAGCGCTCCCTGAAGAGGCATATGGTCTGTTTAACTGTATGTTTTTAATGTGTATTTTGTGAAATTTGGTGCATATGTTTGTAATGATGCAACACACCTGTATGTTCATAATGAGGCTGCAAACACATGTAAATGCTGATTATAAGTGTTTATTGCATGTTTAAGCATTGTGTCATATCACTTAGCTGTCTGTCTAGTTTGCCTTGCCTGTGTCAGGGATTATGCACCCTCAAGGACCATATCTTTTGGATACTGCTAATCATACTGACCTCTTGGACTCATTTGGACTCATGCTCATTTACTTTTTTTTTTCTCACAGGCTCAATGATGCATAAAAGCACGTGTTAATCCATGATGATTCTTGTGGGTTGTTTAGCCAATTTTTTGACTATGGATCACTGGTTCGCCCTTCACTGTGGTGAAGCTGGGGAAGGTCTTGCTTCGTCTTTATTTGGATCTGCATCTCACTGTTGTCTTGCAGCATCCCTTACTGTACATTACAGCTTTCATTCCAATTATTTGAATATTTACAGTCAGTTCCACATTGAATTCAGTGAAGATCTTCTAAATTATCTTCTAAATTTACAGAGGAAACTAGTTCATTTGGATGTCATTGAATTTACTTTGAATGAAAACAAGGCTTTGAAAGAGAGACTTATAGTTTTTACATGGGCACACTGCATAATTTGTTTATACAGTTTATCTTACACCACGTAATTTTCACATTTTCAATCTGATTTATAGAGATCCTTTTACTGTTTTTTTCTATTATAAAGTTACTACATCAGGTAATTTTCACAAATGTTTGAAAATTTTAAACGGTTCATATATTGATTTCTTTTCTTTTCTTTGTTGTGTAAAGACAAAATCTGGTTGTTTAATAAGTTTAAGACTCCGGTCAATCGGGGCGAAATTAAACTCGGTGTCAAAAACGCTTGCTGCGCCATGCTCCCTAACCTGGAGATATGTGCGCTTTTTCTATTCTGCTAGTAAGTTTCCCGCTTGGCGAACCCTAGACAATTCCTTTGATGGAACAAAGTTTACATGTGTTTTAAGGGGATTTGGTAATTTATAATAATTGTGGGATATATAATTGTGATATATCTTGAACAACACAATGCACAATGTAACTCCAAGTGTTCCCATTATTTTTTTTAAGCAGTATATGTACTCTGTACTCTGGACAGACTCAAATATTGTCTGTCAAAAATTGCATATTACACCACCATGACTAGCATTTCTGTGACTGTGCAGTCATGAAACATCTCTGGAAGTCATGAAACATCTCTCATCATTGATGTTCTTGAATCAAATTTTCAATGGTCCTTTACAAGCCCTAAAAAAATAACTCTTCAGGAGTATGGTTACCTGGGCTTGTCATTGCTTTGCCATTATTCCATTAACCGTTAACCGCTCTCTTGTTATCAGCTTCCACTGCCATGCTAGTCTCCCTCATTAACATTGATTTCCCTCACAAGCACGGAAGGAGCGAGGTCCGGCTCATTCATCTCCTTCTCCCAAACACACACTCTTTTGTCATTTATCTCCGGCTCTTTTTCTGCATGTGTGTCTCTTGTGCAAATACATAGAGCCTGAGTATCAGTTACCTTTAATCACTCATACACCCACAAACACATAGATTCCTTCTAATCACCATCCTCTTTTTCACCTCTGTTCATGTTGAGACGCACACGCTTTCCACATACTAATACTGTCTCCTTTGTTCATTTCAACCCCTGCATGCATCTTTTGGCTTTCACATCTTTGGATTTGCCCCTTCTGTTGTTTTTTCTCCCTGTGTATTCATTCATTCATTTATTTATTCCTCCTCCTGCTCTCTCTCTCTCTCTCTCTCTCTTTATCTCTCTCTCTTTTTCCTCTCTGTACTGATGTAAAGGTTATCAGTTCCTGGCAAAACCTCTCTGCATTATAAATGAACAGCTGAAAACCCACTCCAGGGACAATTAAACCTGAGGCTGTTTAGCATGCAGAAAGAAAAGGAGGGAGGGATTGACGAGGCCAGTGCTCGGCGAAGAAGAGAAGTCTGGCACTTGAGCAGAGGATTTGAGTTTGTTTGTTAGCCCTGAGACTGCTTTGAGCACAGACACCTACATTCCCCTGAACTCACCGTCCATGTGAATCATGCAACCTTTCAGGAGCTTTACTGGGGTATTTGTGCACTGTGATTTGCAACAATGCCAACAGTAATGATTGCATCAGCTTGATTATGTCTCCATCACACCATCCTCCTCTCTGCTTTAGCGCCTTCATTTTTCTTTCTATCTGCGGTTCTTTCTCCTACTCTACCCACAGTGCATTCTGGGTAACTCCCGCGGTGTAACTTTCTACTTCTAGTAGTTTGGAAACACCAGATGGTTGTGATTGTCTCTGTTGTTTATGCTCAGGAGGAAAAGGTAAAACAGACCTCACCCTCCTTCACAGGTTTCTATTTGTCATCTGTATATTTTGGGCTCTCGGGGGTGATGATGACTGTAAAAGACATTATTATTTTATTCCGTCTTGCTTTCTTGTTATTATTATTTACAGTAAAAAAAAAAATCTGAATGGCATCAAAGTCTAAAAGTGTCATTTCTGTTTGGTAGCTTCTGTATACAAAAGTGAAGCTCTGGTCACATTTATCATTGTTTGGTGTATTTTCACTGGCGTAATCCATTTATTTCATGTGTGGGTGAAAACTTTCCCCTAGCAATTTGGTTCAAGTTGGTCATGCAGATTCACCCTGCTGACAAACAGACAACTTTTTGTTTTGACGTAGACTTCTCTCTGAACTGTGCTTTAAATGCCTCACGAAGACAGACAAATTGTGCTAATGTGCTCACACCTTTGGACCAATTTAACTTTTCCGAATGTACTCTCTCAGGGCACTTCGATCGGTACATCGATTCAGCTTCTTCTTAACAAATATTGAGTCAGCCAATCAGATGGCAATAACTTAGTGCATGTGGTCAAGACAAAAGTTAAAACAGAGCATCAGCATGTGGTAGAATGTCATTTTATAGGGATAACAAAAAATTTTAAATTACTCACTATTTACTCGCCCTCAAGTAGTTTCTTTATTCTGTTGAACACAAAATAGGATATTCTGTAGAAAGCTGGAAACCTGTAACTATTGACTTTTAGTAGGAAAAACAGAAACTGAACAAGTAAAGAGTTAGCAAAAAGACACTGATGATCTGCTGGGATTCTCAAGGTTTTACAGAGAATGGTTGCCTGTTAGAAAATATCCAGTGAGTGGCAGTTCTATTGGCAAAAACATCTTGTTGATGCCAGAGGTCAGAGGAGAAATAACAGACTGGTTTGAGTTAAAAGACAACAGCAACGTAAATAACCACTAGTTACGACTGAGATCTGCATAAACGCATCTCTGAACACACAACACCTTGATCCTTGATCAGATGAGCTTCTGCAGCAGAAGACAACACCAACTGACTCTCCTGTCAGAAAAGAAAAGCTGACTAGGAATACTATTGACAAGAGCTCAGCAACATTAGATGATAAAGGAAAGATGAGCCTCTGCTTGAACACTGAGATGGTAGGGTCAATATTTGGAATAAACAACATGAAAACATGGATCCATCCAGCCATGTATAATTGGTTCAGGCTACCGGTGGTGGTGTAATGGTCTATCTGAGTATCATTGCTGACCATGTCTGTCCCTTTATGACCACAGTGTGCTCATCTTGTGATGGCTACTTCCAGCAGGATAATGCCACAGTATGTGACAAATTTCAGACTGGTTTCTTGAACCTGACAGAGAGTTCACAGTACTCAAATGGCCTTCACAGTCACCAGATCTCAATCCAGCAGTGAAGTGAAGTGAAGTGAAGTGAAGTGTAGTGTGGCCAAGTA
>CAIGQV010016645.1:6092889-6125305 GCA_903798115.1 Danio jaintianensis
ACGAGTCCAACACTCTAACCACCAGGCCACGACTGCCCCTTTGGGGTGTGCTGGATTGGGAAATTCACATTATGCTCACACTGCTAATCTTATTCACTCTATTGGCCAAATAAAATGCATGTTTATTTAAAAAAAACATTGACATTTTAAGTGTATAAAATCTCTTTAGGAATTTACTGATGGAAAATCAGTCTTCTGTAACTGTAACCACTCCAGTCCAATATCCGCTCTGATGGGGGGATCAGATGTCTCCTGTCTATCAAACTATGAACATACGGTAAGAATTGATACTTAGGTGTTACACAATATCATCCTCTGAGTATCGATGTGTCTGTTCGCGCTGGTTTTCTAATATAATAGCTTATTCTTGACAGCGATTCTCCTCTCAAAGTGACAATGACCTCTTTGTATACAAGTTTGTGAATGTGGTTGTTGCTGTCATGTGTATTGCATTTGAATAGCGGAGGCAGGATATCATGAGGACAGACAGGACCTTACAGTACCTCAAGTTCATTTCATACAGATTACAAAACCAGATAACATTTGTTTTCAAGTGTAGTTGCAGTTAGAGATTTCAAGCTTTATGCAAATATATTTCTCATGTCTGTGAGGCAAATATTTGTCAAGATTCCAGTGTGTTTGCTGACCCCAGGGGGTTCATAAAAATGAGCAGCAGAAACTATTGTAAAGAACAAACATCTGAACTGAGCCCCACCCCAGAGAATAGTCAGTCTATAGCAATTAATGATTGGCTCCCTACCTAAAAGGCAGGGCTTCCTTTGCTAGTGTAGCCATGTTGACCATTACATGTTTCCCCGTTCAAAACTATTGACCTTATTCTTTTATGTATGAACGTTCACAGCCATTGGAACTTTTTAAGTTAACCAATCTTATTCACTTCATTCAGCTTGTTATGCTGCTTGATGTTGCACACTTGCATTTTCTTATTTTTATTTTATTTTTTACATATTGTCATAATCACAGTTGTTTGTAGAACAGTTTGAGTGTTTACTGCAGTTTATTATTCCTAGTCATATTCCCCATAGACAATTGAATCAGGAGTTCTAAAACCATCACAGAAAAGAGCTAACTTTTACATTGCAGAATAAAGTCAATACGAGTGACACATCTTGTATATTCTAGAGTTTATGGCATTACCCACACAGCACTCACCAGCTGGCTTCCACTACATTAACATGAAGAAATGCCTGCAAAGGTAGATATAGCATATCATGTAAACAGAATATTTGGAATTTGATACTGTAACTTTTTTCCTCTGTTGTTGTTTTAAATTGTACATTTTGGAGATTTCAAAAGTTAAGATTAAAAAAAAAAAAAAATGGTCAAGATCTTCAAGAGATTAATTGGAATACGCCACTGCAGGACAGAAAAGTAATAATGCATCTCTTTTTTTTGTAGATAGCAGTGTTTGCTTGGTGTGGTTAAAACAAGCTCATTTTGTCAAACGTGCAAGTTTGTGTTTGTGCCCTGAAACAGCAGGAAAAAACCCAGAAAAGCTGCATTGTGTTCCTGCCAGGTGGAGAGCATGTGGATTGCTCTTCAAAGCTGAGCAGTGAGCAGGGATTGCTCAGGGTGGAAATAGACAGAAATAAGCAGGTCTTCTCTGAACAGGACCGGACACTTCTGTCACTTCTTTTTTATTTCATTTTTAGCCCACAGTGTGTGTCAGGTTTTTCAATATGATGCAGCATTTGGAAAAAAAAGACAAATAAATCTTAAGCAAAGCCATGTACTGTAAATAGACAGTGCAATATTTTTAGCAAATTAATGATCAGCTATGTTGATACTTTTAGTGAAATCAAGCTGTTGCATATCTAACACACACTGTTTTATGCTATTTTTCCATCTCACTGCTGTCGTCAACTATCCGGTAATCCAGCAATGCTATGTGAGCATTTTGAACTGAAATGTGCAGGCATTTCCAGTGTGGATCTCCACTGAAGTGCAAGGCTCTCTGCCACTATATGCGTCCAGGGAGCTGTGCGCTCAACTGGGGCCGGAGATGATGGATGTGGCCCTCGCGCTACTGGAGGAAGCCTCCATGTGTTTCAAGCTCCATAATACACCTACTCATTCATCTCCCTCCCTCCCATCCAGCACAACATTCCCATATGCTCTCAGTAATTACGGCCTGCATTTTCTCTCCGACACACACAGGAGAGGAACAAACACTCAGCGAAGGTGTATTTAAACGCTTTCCACCTTCTCTTGAGTGAGTAACGGCAGCTCTTACGCTCTCATTCTCTTCTTTACCTGTCTCCTTTTAGACCACCGATCTCATTACAAGGCTTCTGGTGAATTAAACGCCTTTATTGGAGCAGAGTTTAAAAAGGAATGGCTAAAACTGAAAGTCAAACCATTTTACTTCTTCTCCTCATTCCACCCTGCAAACATGCCGCAGGAGTGGCCGCCGAGCCTGGTTTAAGTCTCTTAGCATCCCAGCCTCCTGCTGCGAGACACGACAGATCAAAAATCCTCTTCGTCTCTCTCGCCCCCTCCCTTTATCCACCACTCTTTCTTTCTTCCACCCTCTGTTTTTTTTTCTTTTCCACTTATTCCAGTTCTGTCTTTACATTTTTTATTTTTTATTTTATCCCTCTCTGTCAATCCTCTTCTATTTTGGTCATCTGCTTTCATGTCGCAGTTTGAGAGACTGAAGAGTCTTTCTGGGTTGTGCGGAGGGAGGGATGGAGGGAGGTGTAAATGAAAAAGGATGATGGATTGGTTTGTTTTGCGAATTCAAGCGTGCCTCATTCCTTCACCCTAGATATGCAGGGCTCCTTTCTGCAGTTTCTCGAGTGGAGTAATTATTTTTTTAAATATGCGAAACCATTAAATTTTAGACAAGGAGTTTGTGTAATTAATTTAACCCTTTCGTCTGGTGATTTCTTCTTTTTTAGTTTAGTGCAATTTCGTGTACTGCCATCAAGCATATTTTACAGAACAAGAGTTGCTCCAAAATGTAACCTTTTTTTTCTGTGGACACACGGGGCCATCTTGTGGTTGAGGGATGGTATTAACCTTTCTGCGTGGATTATGGTAAATTGTCATTGAGGTAACGAAAAAATAGAATCATAGTGATAAATAGATTAATATAATAAGTAGAATAATTTCGTATTTTAGCTGGGTTGCAAAATACATGTAATGTAAAATGTACAAATATACAAGAAATATATTTTAAAGCAATAAATGGTTTCTTATAATCTTTAATGGTTTATGTCACAATATTTTCAGTTTGTCACTAATGATTTGAATACCACTGTTGACTTCAAAAGGGAAAAAAATCTATTGCTAAGCAGGTTTTTATTTATTCATTCATTCATTTTCTTTTCGGCTTAGTCCCTTTATTAATCTGGGGTCGCCACAGCGGAACGAACTGCCAACTTATCCATTCATTCATTCATTCATTTTCTTTTCGGCTTAGTCCCTTTATTAATCTGGGGTCGCCACAGCGGGATGAACCGCCAACTCATCCAGCATATGTTTTACGCAGCGGATGCCCTTCCAGCTGCAACCCACTTACTGGGAAACACCCATACACCCTCATTCACACACATACACTACAGACAATTTAGCTTACCCAATTCACCTATAGCGCATGTCTTTGGACCTGTGGGGGAAACCGGAGCACCAGGAGGAAACCCACGCGAACACGGGGAGAGCATGCAAACCCCACACAGAAATGCCAACTGACCCAGCCGAGGCTCGAACCAGTGACCTTCTTGCTGTAAGGCGACAGCTCTACCCACTGCGCCGCCTGGTTTTTATTTAGTCTTGAATAAAGTAAATGATTAGAGGCAACATCAATTATAATACATTATTATTATTTTTTTAATTTATAAACACATACAAATTTATCAGTTTATACATACAGAACAAACTCTGATCTCCACACCAATATGCCCACATGCTTTTAATTACATAAATGTAATAATTACAAAAAATAATAAAAATGACAAATGAGAGGCTAAAAAAGTATTTAAAAAATCAGCTATGATTTTTAAGCCTTGCCAGGCAACTGAAAATCATTTAAAAAGAATTCAAAAGAATTGTAAAAGAGTGCATATTTTTTTATGAAAGGAATATAAAATATTAAAAAATGCACAAAATATATAGCTTGCATTAAATGTGGGTATGTACATGTATGCATATTTTTGTTACAAGAAGGGAAGCTAGAAAAGCTTAAAATTCAGCTCAAACATGGGGATTTTTATCTGGTCTAAATTTTTTAATACCCTAAAATTCACCCGAATATGAAAATACTCCCTCAAGTACTTCCAAGGTTCCAGTTTTATTTTCTGTTGAACGCAAGGATTTTTAACTTAGTAGGAAAAACATGAAAGTGTTTATGGAAGTCAATGGTAACAGGTTTCCAACATTTTTCCAAAAATTATTTCTAACAGAAGAATGAATTTGAATTTTCAATATTGTTTATTTGTTTTTACCTTGTGTAATTTAAGCTTATATTAAAATATCTGTCCAAAAAACAGGTGACAGTTTTGTTGCACTACTTCCTCTACCTGCATCAACCCTCAAAGCATAAAATGGAAACGTGTGAAACCTTTATATCTGATAAGATGAAAGAAGTCAGATGGTGAAATGGGGTCAGAAAAGTGGGCTCTGAATCTCACGCAAGCATCTGAAATTTGATTACTTGCAAAAACAATTGTCTATTGTGTTCCATTTGATGCACATAAGAATGTCTTTTAACTACACATTATGCTGATTAGTCATGATTTGGCAGTGAACTTTTCAACTAGTTTGCTTGTTAACACACGCTACAACAGTTCAAGTTATATACACTTGGTAAAACAAAGACAACATTTAAAATCGTTTTGAGATTTAAGTAGCACAAACTCTTGGAGTACACCAGAAACAAAGCATTATGCTTTGCTACTGAACTGAACCCTGAAATACACTAGAAAATATGCTTTTCTTACTTAGATTTTTTTGTCATGATTCTAGTTCAAATATCTAAAAATTCTTAAATCAAGAAGCATTTTCTAAACAAGCAAAAAGTATTGTCATGTTTTCAGAAATAATGAGGCAAAATTAAGAGAGTTTTTTGTTTTGAAGAAAAACTCTCCTAATTTTGACATATTATTTCCTAAACCAAGGAAATCACTATAACTGTTATTTGTTTCATCTTTACTAGCGACACAAGGACATTTGTTTTTAAAAAGTTAACATTTTAGTTCATCATATTATTTTTACTTATCGTGAAGGAGTCAAAAATAGTTTGTAAATTGTTTTGTATCATGTTTGGATTATGCCTTCTTAATATCATCATAAAAATACTAATACACTGACAGCTAAATAAATAAATCCTAATAAAGAAAGCTTTGAAATATTTTTTAACTGTATATTGTCCTGTGCATTAATGTCCTTGTCGCTCAGGTACTTTTTTCTAAATAAAATACAATCACTTTATCAATATATTATCGGTTGCACTTTGTTTTACAGTACATATATATATATATATATATATATATATATATATATATATAGTTTATTCATTTTGTAGGCAATTGTAAAAACTGAGATAACTGGTGAATAACTAATAGCTTTGATAAAACTGTTCACCCTGCTGAAGTTTATTTTGGTCAAACCAGTTGATTGTATATTATCTACTTGTGCATTCTGATACCATCATAAACACTGAAGTCTGAGCTTTGCAGACGGTTGATCTTTTGCTTTCTTGCTTGGGGATGTTTGCCTCCTCGCTTGGGGTGGTTTAGTGATGCGTAATAGATTTCTGTACTGACATCCTGTGGAAACATTGTGTTATTTTTTTATAAAATATAGACTGTAAAACACCAGAAACTCCAGAGTGGGGTTTCATTACCATTAGATTTGGTTGAACAAATCTGTTAAAAACAAGTTTTAGGACCCACTTTATATTAAGTGGCCTTAACAAGTATGTACTTACACTGAAATTAATAATTTGTTACAATGTACTTATTGTGTAACTACATGTTTTTACATAGTACTTATGATTAATTAAATACCTGCATGTGGTTGCATCTGTAATTAATTTCTGTAATTACATTTGTAATTACACTGTTGACCATCCCTTAAGCCCTGGTCAGATCACACGAATTTGCAACTCTTGGCAACAGCACGCTCATCGTAGACGTCACGGGATGACTGATCGTGAAGCAACGTGTAGTCTTGCACATTTTTTACCCATGACAAGTCAAGATTTTATCTAGACAAAATCACATAATCTGACATAGTGACTTTCGCAACCAACAATAAAAATTGTGTGATCTGACCAGGGCTTAACCTTAACCCACCCTTAAACCTACCCATACCACCAAACATGTCCCTAACCCTACCCATATCCACCTCAAGAGCATCAGAAATGTTCTTCAATACATTATGAACACAGTAAGTACATTGTATTTATTTTTTGGTGTAAGTACATAGTAGTTAAGGCCACCAAATATAAATTGGACTAAGTATAACGACATAAAAAGCCACAATTCTGAGAGATTAGGCTCATATACACAGTTCTGCTCCAAAGTTTACATACCCCTTGAAGAATTATTATTATATATATATGAAGAACATTATTATTTTTTTATTTAGTACTGTCCTGAGTAAGATATTTCAATGCTATCTTACTCCAATTTGTAGCTTTTTGATTTAGTGACTAATTCATTTGAATTTGTAATAATCTCATTTGTACATTTTGACATGATTTGCTCCTCTGCCAATGATGGTTGGGTTTAGAGGTGGGATGTGGTGTCATGCCTCCTTTTAAAAATTTTACATTTTAATACAACTGAACTCGTACGAATTAGCCACTAAACTGACAAAACGAAAACAGTTACGTTTCCTCATGAGATCGGGCTGGATATTGATTACATATAGTTCACAAAAGAAAAACCTATATTAAATTATTAAAGTTTACATACCCATAGTTTTCAATATATATGGGGACTAGTGCATTGTGCATAAGTAGTGCAACAGTATAAGTCAAATGTTTAAGATTTGATAATGATGATGATGAAAGTCTCTTTTGTTCCAACATATAATAAAAACATTAATATTGTGTCATTTTATATGTTTTATATAAATGTTTTTGATTATTACTGGTGCTTAATTAATAATTATGGTTATTATTATCAGTGTTAAACATTTTATGCTTTATATTTTTAAAGGAAACTGATTAAATTGAATAAAAGTTGTTGTTTAGTTTGTTTGTTTTTAATTTTATAATACATTACGGTTTCCCATAATTCAGCTTTGAATCATATAAATACATTACAAATAAAAATGCTGGGTTGTTGTAACCCAATGTTAGGTCAAACATGGACAAACCGATCATTGGGTTAAATATGGACAAACACAATATTGGGTTAATTTTCTTTCTTTTTTTTAACTAAATTAAATGACACGTTTTAAGAAAAAAAATATTACAACAAACCATAATATTTTAGCGCTTGATAAAATATAATGTCAATAAAAAGTGTTATATTAAATAATTTTACTGTGTTATATTAAACATAGAATTTCACTGTATTTGTATAACTTTCTTGAAAATTGTCTTTGTAAAATTAGTCAAATGACATACAATAAAATAGAATCATAATAATTAGTCCAATTAAACACATAAACAAATAATATATAAAATCAAATAATATATATTATTCATCATGTAAATGCAAGTGGTGAGCAGAAGAGACGTCTCTGCATATTTGGGTTCTGTGTTTACCTGTTCCGGATTCAGTTGTCTTTGCATCTCAGAACTGCTTTGATGACCTTCAGGCTCCTTCACAACTGTGAACAGTAAAAAAAATAATTAATTGATTTAAATTTACTCAAGGATTAGTTTACACAAAGAATGAACATGTCCTTATAATTTACTAAATGTTTCATTTATATTTTATTTATATTTATTTAGTTGCTTGACAATTCATGTAGGTGATAATGTTGTTGTGTGCGTTTTTTATTTTATTTTATTTTTTTTTATTATTCTCCTCCTTGGGGGTGGTGGTGGGATAGGGGACTTAGGGTTTTTGAATGTTCTTGTTTACCCTTAGTTATTGTAAAACAAAATGTGTAAAATATTGATATTGTGGTATTTTTTTTGTAGACTCCACAAAAAAAAACGAAAAAAAAAAACATACTAAATGTTTACTAAATGCTGACTTCTGTATTTCCCAGAGCTAGTCAAGCTTTTGTGGTAAAAAGTATAAGTTTTTTTTTTAAGAAGAAAATTGATTATTTCTCTGTAATCAGTCGGAGCAAGCTCAACTGGTGCTCTAGGCAAACGACGATCATGCCGCCCTGAAACCAAAAGTGAAAAGGTCGCCTCTATGGACGCACCGGCCCTGTCTGTAATACCCTTATTCATTGACTGGGATTGTTTCAAGCCCTTTCAAGATGCATTAAAAAATGCAGTTTAGAACTTAAAACTATTCAGCATCAATCATAAAAGTCCACTATTTTGAGAGAAATCCTGGAATGTTTTCCTTAAAAATATTAATTTCTTTCCAACTGGACTGAATAAAAAAAGGCATGAACAATTTGGATTAGAAGGGGGTGAGTAAACTCAGGATTGTTTTTTTTATTATTCTGGAAATGAACTAATTCTGTAAACACAAGGCATATTGTTGATTTCCCACAATTAAATAATTCTATGTTTAAAACAGAAACAGTGTTTTCTGATCTCACCTGTCTTGCTGCAGCAGATGTAGACACACAGAGCCAAAATGGCGGAGAGAAGAGAAGACAAAGGACACACTGTTAGCAGCATCAGCCGGTAATGCCAACAGTCACACACCGACTCCAGAGGACTCTCTGAGGTCAACACTGAGGAAATAATGTTTGTTAATGACCACTTGATGATATTACTCTTTTCTATTATTTTAATTCATTCATTTGATTCACTGGTAGCTACATTTACATGTACAATATAGCGTATAACACTCAGTGCACACTTTTCTGTCACTGAATCACCAACCATCATTTCTCTTTAGATAACATTTGTGTTGGATGTCTTTTTTCTGTTCCATTTCTCAACAGCGCTTTGCTTTCTGTGAAAACTCTGTATTTTGGATATCTAAGTGTGTTTCCTTGTTCTAATGTATAATTATTTCAGAAAGCACATACAGCATGTGATTATACCTGTTAAATGAAATATGTGTATAATAAAGACAGACATTGTGCTGCAGCGAGTTGTCTGAAGAAGGGAAAGAAATATGATTTCTATTACCCCAGTATTAGCATCTATAAATTGTCTCCCAGTTCATTTTAAAGTTAAATAAAAAAAAATGTCTCTTCCATTTTCTTGCAAATTCACTGGCTCTTTATAATCCACCTATATCATTGAGATTAAAAACTAAATCACAAACTTCTCATGTTGTCCAGAACAAGATGTAAACTCAACACTCATAAATAAGTGTACAAAAGCTGTCACTGGCACAGCACCTTTTCAAAATGTACAGGTTTGTACATGAAGGGTACATATTAGTACCTGAATAGTTCCTTTTGAAAAGCTACCATTATTTCTAAGAGCAAAAGGAGACCAAGTCTTTACAATAACGGTGCTGAAAATGTAGAATGATCTGTCTTTTGTTTATAGGTCTACAAAGTCACATTGATTATTAGAATCAATTCTAGTTCTTTAAAATGTATGTTGTATGGGGTGTGGTGTTCCTATGTAAATGGTGTTTCTCTTTTTTTGTTTGTGTCTTGGTCAATCCTGTTTGTCTTTGTTTGTTTTATTGGTGATATTAAGAACAAGCACACAAACACACATATGTGTATTAGGCAGGTTGAATAAAATATTAATGAAATTGAATTTAATTGCTGTTCTTGAATATTTAAAATAAAATAAAATGACATTAAACATTAATCAAAATATTTAAGTGCATTTTCAGATCTTATACTTTTTTAACAAAGGCATGATGTAGAAATCATAACACCCACCTGTTCACTGAAAAAAGAATTCTAAAGTAAATGTCACATGTATTAAAATAAATCTCCTTTGTTCTTTATCAGTTTAATATTTAAAGGTTGTGTTATCTCTGCTGTACTGCTGGATCACCTTGTGGATTTAAATAAGCACTGTTATTACTTCGTCCCTTCATTACGGAGCCCCAGAAGGGACGTGGTGGTGGGAAAAAAATGGGTGGGAGAAAAAAAAACTGGGTTGGCAGAAAAATTATTATTATTATTATTATTTTTTTTTTTGCGATCTCTTGCAAAGTTTTGCATTCCCTCGCAAAGATGTTTTGGGTTCCCTCGCAATACTTTTGTGTTACCTTGCAACACTTCCTGTTCACTTTATATTTTAAAACTATAGGTAAACCACTACGTCCCTCCAGGGCTCTGTACTTCATTGCATGGTTTACTACAGTCAGTTAAACTATAATATTTTGAAAGTTTAAAGATCTCTAATTAGCCTTTTTAGAACTGTATGCCATCTTTCATTCTTCTTCTTCTTCTTCTTCTTCTTCTTATTATTATTATTATTATTATTATGTTTCACTCCGTATCATTGTGATATTTTCATTTAATTGTTTTATTGTATTATTATCATCATCATTATTACTTGCTTATATAGTCTTTATTCATTTAAATTTACTTCTGTACATTGAGTTATGATGATGTTGTGATGTTTTGTTTCAGTTAACAACATTTATTTTAGTAACTTTTATTTTAAGTACATTATTTAGCTCCTTATTTTATACCATTTGCAGTATGAAAAAAGCTTACCAGGTGTAGTGAATGTGAGCTTTGTGAAAGTATCACCATTGTGGTGAACCTTCTTCTCTGAGATTTTTCCATTCTTGTCGGTAATCTTTTCTCCCTCACTTGAACAATAATACAGGCACAGGTCTGTTTCAGTGATGTTCTCGATCAATAAATCATAGGATTTGGAAGTAGGCCTATTGTTAGATAGCACTTGGAACCGTGGAACGGGCTCTGTCAGGCTGTTGTATGCAGAGATGACCAGAAGTGGCTGGATTTGAAAAGAGCAGATCTTGACCCACTGAATGTCCTGTCCAAAATTCTCAAGGTCACAGTGTAGAGTCGCATTATCTCCAGGTTTGACCACCAGCTCCACCAGTTTTCCACAGACCGTCAAGTAAATGCAATTCAGTGCAACTACATCGAAACAGAAACGATGGGATACACAAAAGAATAATCAAATAATGCACAAGTGCTTAAAGAAGAACACATCCACAGTACAGGCTACACTGAACAAAATATACATATGTACATTAAATATGCATATTTAAAGATATTAAATGTGAAGAGAGATCACTTACTGAGAGTGGCGATAGAAAGCTTCATGTTGACCACATCAGAATGACTGGTGGTGCTTGTGGCTGTTCAGAGTCTAACTGTCAATGTGATTCCGCCTCTTGTTACGCAAAGACAATTCTCACTAAGTCTGTTTGATACCCATGACAATTTTAAGATGACATTTGTCTTTCATGCAAAAATGCATTTATGGGGGAAAATGTTTTTTTTGGAATTGAAAAAAAGAGTTATTTTTATTAATTTATTTTTAATATATTTTTATTATCATTTATTTTGATCAATTGTCTGCACTGATGAAACTGTGCACTTTATATGTATTCTTAATTACACTGAGGCTGTTTGATAATTTAAAATTTACATTTTAACACACAAAAAATTAAGGGGAAAAATGTTTTATGTTGGAAAAATTTATTTTATTATGATCAATTGTCTACACTAATAAAACCGTAGACTTTAGTTATATTCTTAATTACACTGAGGCTGTTTGCTGCAGTATTGGACAAAAAAAAGGTTTTGATAACTATAAAAGTGTCCTCAAACATAAAAGTTTTCTGTAACTTTAGATTTATTCTTAAGTACACTGAGTCTGTTTGGTAGTTTAATTCGTAACAACTGCAATTGTGTTAAAATTGCACTTGTTTTCTATTACCCACACACACCCACACAAGGTGTTATATGCTTTGGTATATAAATATGAGGCTGCAAACCTGCTGTAGTTGCTGTAAAGATGGAGGGAGTCCAATGAGTGATATCTGGGTCAGTGGTTTTAGTGGTGTGCATGAACCTGTTGAAAACAAATTCCAATTATAGATACGCAAGCGTCAAATATTTTCCATGTTTCTGTTTGATGCACAAAGTATCTTGTGAAATATGTTTAAAATGTGCATTTTAAACAAATATATTTAACTGTGTCTCTTTTTTATAAACTTACAAATTTAATTGTAGGTCCGTTTTTCATGTAGTTGCTATGGCCTAGTTTATCTAGCATCTTAGTGCACGTTATTTTTATTCATTTATTTATTAATTTGTTACCCTCATATTAGCCAGTAGGTCAATTTGACTCAATCTTTAACATCTGCAAATGCATGGCTTATTTAATGAGAAATTTAAGTTTCCAACAAAAGACATGAATTACTTATAATTATAATTATATTAATAAGACACTCAAATAAATAAATGTGTACATGTTTTAAGTGGGGTCAAATTGACTACAGTGGGGACAATTTGTAGTCGGACTTTAGGTTAATAGGAGGGTTAATAGTCTACACCACCTGACATCAGATTTTCTCAGTTCAATCTTGAACATTTAATTATAATACATATCTTCATGTTTTTTTTAAGAGTAGCCTAGTGAAAAATTGTATTTTTGGAAAACATGACGGCAAACGATGACTCTTTTTCATATGGACTAAAAATAAATTCTCTTGAGAAATAGCAGCGACCTCTAGTGGAGGTCTTTTTTCAGTCCTCTAGTCTAGACTTCTAGTGTTTCCTAAAGGAGGCTCACAGCAGGCTACAAATTCTCAAACCACTGAAATAACATTATCTCTTCCCTTACGGCGATCGATTACTCACTATTATAAATGAATAACGCTTATTGCCATTTAATAACTATACGGTATCGTTATAGCTCTGTTTTTATTACTGGGTGGATCCTAATGTCTCAGCTTGTTAACAAACCAAGTTTATCAAAGTACAAATACGAGGAGAGAGAATGTTTACCGCCACGCTAGGCTATTTACAAGAATATTTAACCTCCAAAAATCTCAAATGAGGCATTCGTACGGCTGTAGTCCATAACAAACTGCAAAGAGTCAAAAGCAGCACTTAAGTTTATTAGGTTTCCAATCCTCTTATGATGAGACTCGCGCACCGCTCGTGATTGGAGGCTCCGGTATCCGGATACGAGCGTCAGTCAATCAGCATCAAGCGCCACACGCTGCTGCAGCTTTGGGACAAGAGAGGACTATCCAAACTGTCCGACGTGGACTTTAATGGGTTAGTTAGTGAGATAAACCTGTCGGATGGCGAACACCTGACGAGCTGAACAAAAAGTTGCGCACTGAAGCCAGCAATGTAACTTTTACTGCCGTGAAATAATTATGCAAGACAACAAACTGGATTACTTTTACCAGCGGTATCCCAAGGACATCATGTCTTTTGCTGTCCCTCGATCAGGATTTGTGGTCTTCTGCGTGGTAAATCCAGTTTTATTCCTCTAGATACGTGACATTTATACTGAGGGACTTGAGCTGCACGTGTTTGGCAAGTTGAACACCGCAGACATGCTTAAACGTGATTCACGTTGCTTTGCCTTTAAAAACCGATTAAACATGAAGAACTGCTTTTGAGCACCAAAAATAGCATGTGAGTTAATAATTTGCAAGATTTTAAGAAACCAGGAACTTTGGAGAATTTCTGAAAAAGAATAGAGTCTGCATGGTTTGTTCTGTTTGTGTTGTGTCTCAGCCCATCATTCCCTGTTGAAAACTCCAATAGAAACTATGAGAGAAGTTGTAACGATTTACTCTACAAACAACATTACAAACAGTATAAAACATTACATTTTAACCATCAAAACCTACTTTTTAATGGTTTCTATTATGCGTTTTGGCACATTCTCAATTAGGAACCAATAGGAGGCAAAAAAAAAGTACCCGTAGAGACCCAAACAACCTTTACTATTTTTATTAAAACCAGCACAATTCATAATATATGCATTCAAATTACAATTCTATGATGGGGTTTTTCCCAGCTTTTTTTTTTTTTGTAAAATAAATATTAATTAATATACTTGACTTGACTGTATGCTTGACTGCGACAATAGTAGTACCATACTATACCCCCTTGCATAAATTAGCAATGGTTATATAATAGTAAAAGTGTAGTATGACACATTGAATATAATTTGTATAACCACAATTTTGCAACAAACGGGTAAACTATGGTTAGTGCAATAAAACCATGATTTAACTACAATAACCATGTTGTAAATTTGTATTAAACTATTTTCCCTAATATAGTTCTCAACCAAATAGCAAGGTTTTTTTCTCAAAGAGCTGAGCAAGCACACACTGCATTCTTGTGGCAAATATAATCTGTTATCAGGTCATCGTAGGATAATCCCTCACTGTTCTTTTCCTATCGAACACAATAATGTATGTTTAATTCCTTGTGTAACTCAGTGGTTGTGCATTCAGCAGTAATTCCTCAAGATCAGCTGATGAGTGCTTTGCGATCCTCACATTAATGGCTGAAGTTGAGGATTGTTCCCATACTTGCAAAGTCCTTTTTGTTTGTATGAGGGCCATGTTTGTTTAAATTCATATTGTTTTCTAATTCAGGTCCATATGCTGAAAAAAAGAAAGATCCAGGTTAATTTGAATAATCTTTTAACAGGAATAAACTAACAATTAACTTAATATATTTTTACATAAATTGGAGAAGATATCTGCAACTGGGCTGATTCAAATTAAATTTGGGTAACATATGGACCAACCCAACTGTAGAATTAATAATTTAAAGTAAAAATGTAACCCAGTCATTGAGTTTGTCCACATGTATATCGGTGTGTCCTGCATTCGAATCATTTATGTATTATTTGTTATTCATGTCAATCATAAACATGTTATTTTAACTCTAAGTAAAATAGAATGGTCTGTCATCATTTACTGACCCCCCATGTTGTTTCAAACCTGTATGCAGGATGCATGGACACAAATTAATGTTTCAAAACATTAGACATTTAAAGTTTATTGCAGCTAAAGAAAACTGAATAAGGCATTGCATTTTGCATATTGTTTATTACAGATAGAGTGATTGCTGCATTCATTTCCTTTTTCCTGCTTATTGTGCTTAATAATAATAATAATAGTAATAATAATAATAATATTAGTTATAATAATAACCTGGATCCTGGAGGATGTGTCATGTAATTTAGTTGCATTTAGCTAAACTCTGTATTTGGTCATATTAAGCCTGTTGATAAATTATTTGACACATTTGATTGAGCATTTTATAAAGAACATACAGTCTCAAAGTATTTCATGACAAATTACATCTGATAATTTTTTGGTCCAGTAAAATACAAATAACTAAAATGCTAAGTAATTAAATACATATTTTTAATACATTTAAAAACTGCCCATCTAGGTCTGTATGGTATTCTTCAGAAGACCACAAACAAAAATATAAAGTATGATTGTGTATAATGAATATAATGAAAGTTAATAATCTCCAGTGTTGTATTTGTCTAAATATCACCATTTGTGCGCTGAAAAGATCATAAAATCGCTTTTATTTTATTTTTTTTACACTTCTACATTTCTTCCTCTCTGCAGTTGTTTCTTTAATAGTGTGACACTTCACTGACCTCTGTATCTAATTTAACCAAGAATTTCACACATTAGTTTCATCATAGATAGAAAACCTG
Source organism: Danio jaintianensis (assembly GCA_903798115.1). NCBI lineage: Eukaryota > Metazoa > Chordata > Actinopteri > Cypriniformes > Danionidae > Danio > Danio jaintianensis. Next base: position 6,108,623 of record CAIGQV010016645.1, read on the forward strand.
TTAAAATTACAGGCATTTTGTGGCCCTAAACAAAAAAGTAAGTAAAGTATTTAGTAAATCACTGTTGTGTAAATGTAACATGATTATTTTTTTATTTCATTCATTCATACATTCATTAATTTGACTCTAATGTAATTAAAAAATAAGAAATTGACCTGTATTGTGTTTTTGAAGCCAACTTTATGGATACACACGCTTACAAATTCTCTCAACAGTTAGTAGAGCTTAGTTTTTTTTCAGGTTTTATTCATATTAACTTAGAGGATAACAGAAAAAATGCATTATTTTCATACATTCTAGACATTTTATGATATTAGATTACATCGTTCATAACTGCATTAATGCTCTCTATTCTCTTTCTTTTTTTTGTCTGTAGCTACTAGTAGTGACTCTCGCCCTGTACCCTGTGCTGAAGACACTAGGGGTTCAGATTCACTCTGCCTTCACAGGAAAATATGTGTCAGGATATCACTCACTGCTGCTTGTCAACTGTCCCACTGAACAAACTGCCAGAGACATTGGAAGGTACAGTACACTTTCTCAGTTATACATTAACCCACACAAGGGTGAATTATTCAGAAATAATGATCAGCTTTATAGTAGCAACTAAGTAACCTTATATTCCTTTAGCTATGAGGTGACAAGGGCTTGTTGTGATAACCAGTTACTGTGTGCTATAAATGTATTCTGTGTGTGTATAGTGTCTCAACAGAGAGAGAGAATTTTTTTCACTTCCTTATTCTCATTGCGGGCAGCTTCTTCACCACCATGAGAAAATATAAGAAAATACTTCACTGCTTAATGGTTGCACTGCATATGTGGTTTTGTTAACAGTAAAACTATCAGCAACAAAAAATGAAATGTTGTGTGCCTGTATACAGTTGCAGAAATATGTAACTGGAATGGAATGATAGCCTAATGTCTGTGCATATAATAGCCTTTGCTTTCTAACAACTTACTTTGTATGGTAAAACGTTTTATCTGATCACATATTTGTGCTGCTGATGTACTTTGTGATTAAATGCCATGTGGTTTGTGTCAACAAAAAGTTTCATGACCTTATTGTTCTTACCTTGTTGTTCGTTATCATAAATAATACATTATGTACTGCAATTATACTATGTACTATAGTATTAACTGCAGTCCAGCTATTTTTGTATGGATGAAGAGGTTATTGCAAAAAGCTATCTGTTAAATAGTTTTTAATAATGCCACAAGGATCTTCACATTTGTCCCATGATGCATTGAGAATTTTACAGTTTAATTTAAAACTTTCAAAGAACACAGAATATATTTTATTCTTAAGAATATTTAGAAATTGGAATCGGAAGATGAAAAAAAAAATCCTAAACAAATAAATCTTAATTAAAGTTAACAAAAAAAGTGCAAGGTAACAAGAACAAAACAATGTTTAACAAATTCAGTTTAGACTTTTAAAGTGTCTGACATAGAGTCATGGGTTCCTCAACCGGCCATATCTGCTACCAGATCTGTTTTCAATTCCTATGCAGATTCCGAGAACGAAACACCAATATGTTTACCTTGTGGGCCAGGATCTTTCTGTGTGCTTATTGGCTGCATATCATTGCTCATCAGTAGTGATTCTACACCAGGGCTAGGCCCGGTTTAGTAACGCACACGTACACATAAGAGAGAGATGAGCCATTACATTATGGCCACCTATCTAATAACCTAATTTAGTCCACAAAACAGCTGCCACATGGCAAGGCATTGATTCAGTGAGCTGGCAACAGGTCTCTTTTTTTTTCTGGAACCATAACGTCAACACGTAACAGAAAAGTGCTTTTGGCTACACAGGCTTTTATGCAGAAGTTTGTGATGAACTGTTTTATGTACTGTCTTATGAATAATATTTTATTCATAAGAATATTTAATCAGTTGCGTATTGAACTGCAAATACTGCTAGGTGTGCTCTAAGCCAGGGGTGGTTATAAATGTGTGTGTTATATACACTGCCTGGCAAAGTCACTGTTTGGATATGAGGAAGCAAATCTTTATTGCAGGGATTAATGTGTTTCTGACTTGTGTGTTTGACAATACTTATTTTAACCTTAACTGAGGCTGAGCTTAATTATTTTCATCTTTTATATGACCATGTTGAAAGACAAATCTTTCAGAATGACAATGCAAAGATTTATCAGTCTCAAACTGTGAAATAAGGCTTAAATTTCACCTATAAATTTAACACTAATTGACCTAAACCTTTTTGAACATCTATGCATTTTTCTGGAGTCAACTTTAAAAACTTTTAAAACAATAAATCACATATATGCCGACAGATGGGTGGAACAACTGATTAACAACCTCTGCTTTTATGATGGGTCTATTTTGTGAGTTGGACCATCCATTAAAAGAGCTTGCTGCAGCCACTGATTTTATATTGGTCATACAAAGAAGCATCACTGAAATATCATTTGATTGATTGAAATGTTTTAAATATTTGTATTTATTTATTTATTTATTTATTTATTTATTTTATGTCCTTGTGTATCTTATTCACTCTTATTGTTACACTTTTTAATGTTTCAGCAGCAACAGAAAGGGAAATGGTTGCAATTGTTTTTTGTTTTTGTTTTTTTTCATTTAATTAAAATAAAAATTTTCTCTCTCTTTCCATTTTTTTTTTTTTTTTTTGAGAACCACCGTTGTAGAGTATCTCAACATGTTTGCGTATTTACTCTCTGATGCATAATCATTTATTTTCTCATTATTCTATTGTTAAAGAGCACTTTACAGTTGTTAAGTCATTAGATTGCCCTCTAGACCTGTAAGCTCTTCAAAGTAGAGCGGTTCTTGAAGTTCAGGAAAACCATGCCACCTGGAATTCCCATAGGTTCAGAACCACCAGGAATATTACTCCAAAAAGCATGAATGCGGAATATGGGCATTGTGCAAACAAAAAATGAATTTTTGCAGACTTGAGGTCAGGGGTACAAATTATTATTTTTTTTTTGTAGTTAATAGCTAGTTTTATGTTAAATTTTCTGTTAGTCTGGCTGTCTAACTATGGCTGTTTAAAATATTAACCTTTTGTGTTTTTAAGCATTGTGGTATGGTAATACTGTGTTAGGCTTTTAGTAATGCTGTAATGTAGAATGGTTTGCTTATTTCTTCCTAGAAACTGAGAAAAAAAATTTACAACACCACACCACAATTTGATTTAATGTGAAATTCATTAAATATGTAATGTGCCTTTTTAATTAGAAAATAAGAAAAAGAAAAAAAACATTTTACAGTTTACATTCTAGTAAGGCATTGAGTGACACAATCAAATTAAAAACAGCAGAGAAGTCCAAAACTATTCAAAGTTGTTGGTTGTTTTTGTCTATATACGATATTACACCTGCATTCAGATGAGCTGTGTGTGACTCATGATGTAATTGTATCTAAATACAGAGAATCTAATTTCGCTCTATCTCTTTCTGTCTTCGTTCTGTTAGAGTCATCATGGAGAAAAGGCTGGCAGCATGTGTGAATATATTTCCTCGCACTGCCACTATGTAAGACCAACAAGTTTAACCTTTCACCCACTCTAAACCCTTGAAGCCAAAACACTACAGCTCAAGTGTAATTTTTATCAACACTGTATATAAATGATTAACTGACTGTTTATGTAATGAAGGACAATCATTTAATTTCTAAAATCCAACTTAATGTTCTTTTTATATTTCAGGTGAAAAAAGTTAATGTTTTTCTCCAAGATTAAAGCAAATAAATGACTGCAATCATTTAATACAACATTTCATTCACATCGTTTTTAACTATTTATTAATTTTAGGTATTACTGGAAAGGCGAAATTCGGGATGCCACAGAAATACTGCTGGTATGTTTTTACACATTTCTTTACAATATCAGATTAGTTAAACAGTGTATGCAACTGTTCTTTGTCATTTATTGTTACAGCTGTATTTCTTATGTTGTGATTATAAAAATGTTGTGCATAATTAAAATAGGATTTCTAATTTCTATTTTCAGCTTGTGAGGACAAAAACATCTCTGGTCCAGAGACTCATGACTTATATTACGTAAGTATGTTTCTTTTCACCATTGCTTAAAAACGGTATTATTTCCCTTGAAATTTACACAAAACTCACAAAAATGTTTTTAGAACTTTTAAAGAAGCTGCAGTCCGTAACCTTTTTTTTTTATTTTTTTTTTTAACCTAGACTATCAATGTTTGAACAAGTACATAAACATCTAGAGTTCAAAACTCTCCTTACCTTAGCCCGATTGACAATTGTAAACTTTCAATAATGTGTTCTAATCTGAGTGGTACTGGTATTTACAGTAATACACACTAAACACAGGCATTCACATTATTCTTATGTTGTTAACATTACCAAACTGAGAACAAAGTATAACAATAATAATAATTTGCGGTTTAATGTGAAATCGTCTTTTTCTTCTATGTTAGTAGACGTGTTACTTTTACAGATAACATTTTCCGGTAATTTTCTGATTTGGGTCGAAGAGTAATTCCGAAATGTAGAATATGTGATTGCGAACCAAAGCATCACAGTGGTTCAGTTATTGACAGCCACACATTAGATTCATCCACTCTGAGGAGCCACTCAAATGCAATTTAACTCAAACATTGCAATGTAATGCAAAATGCATATAACTGCAATTGCAGATTTTAAACAAAGATGGTGATCGAGGCAACACTTACTGACTGCAGTTTTAATGTTTCAGTATACTTGTCTACACTGTTTAGTTTGAATGCATCATTGGTCAAAGTCAAGGGTCAATAATCAAATCATAATCATCAAGTCAGATTAGATGCCATTTTGCTGTCAAACAAGTTGAGCAAATGCTGTATGAAGGTTTATTCATTGGTATAACAGTTTCCATGACAACGAAGCATCTCAGTATGAAGGATGTTGTCTGAATCTAACAAAATCCTCCCTTTGTGCCACCTGTAAGCTGGTCAAAAGACTTTTGTTCTTGCATACTTTAAGTGACATTTGAATACTTGCCGGGTTGTTGTGAAAAAATTTGCAATCATGAGGACTAGTGCCAGAGCATATCCATTATATAAGTCGCAGGTTAAAATGCTAAGACAGAAATATGGCAGGATTTCAACATGGATAACCGAATGTAGAAAACTATTTCTATATGTGTCTGACTTAAAAATCCTGGACAACTTTTTCTCAGAGCTTCAAAGAACCTGAATGATTTAATGACTAGTAGAGCTTGTGGTGCACATGAACACTTTGAGGTAGCAAGAAGCTTTTGAAACTCCAGCTGTGGTATTGAAACTGGCTATTTCAGTTGAAACTTCAATTTACACACCTGGAGTATGTGAAGAATAGAGCCAGTTTCTGAATACCTTTTGTTGAAGAACAGAATTTCAGCTCTCAAAATGCACTTTTTGAGTTTTCAACATAATTGGACACGATGGTAAAAAGGTTTGGGTTCTGGAACTTTTTATCCTTCATAAGAGTAATTTTTACAGTTTCTTTGATATGAGGCAAAATATTATTTGCAGTTAATAATTTTATTTTAAAACTTTAAATGTAGAAAACAAGAAAACTGAACGCTGTCCAAAAATGTTAGCAAGAACACCTGTTATAAACCCTAACGCTGGAAAATAAATCATCTTTACATTTGTTTCAGTAATTGTTTATGATGATGTTATTGAATAGAGAATTGAATAGAGGTGTTTTGAAAGCTGCAAAAAATAGTACTAATAATAAATTGTAAGCAAATCTAAATTAAATGCCACAAATTGACATTCCTTATCTTACCACCTTATCTTGAATTTGAGAAGATTGTTTTTTGTTTGTTTGTTTAGCGCAGTGAGGGGTGCCAAAACTCGGTCCTGAAGGGCCGATGTCCTGCAGAGTTTAGCTTCAACCCCAATTAGACACACCCGAACGAGTTAATTAAGCTCTTACTAGATATACTAGAAAATTCCTGGCAGCTGGGTTGAAGCAAGTTGGAGCTAAACTCTGCAGGACATCCGGCCTCTAGGACTGAGTTTAGGCACCCCTGGTTTAGCACAACATGTCTGTATTTTTTCTGGGATCAGACATTGGAGTTATTAAAAACTAATAACTGCACTTATAAGTGACTAGTAAAAGACACGTATGCCACTATACAGCACGTCATTAATCCCTTTCACACTGTATTACTGTAAACAACTTAAATAGTAAATTCAAAAGAATGCTTTTCACACAGGCAAGGACGTTCCAGACCATACACACATCCATTTTCTGACATCATTAATCATCAATGACATCTAAACAGCTGCGCTTGTATTTGTAAACATGAAGGGGTCAGGCTTTTTCTTGGTGGTTTCACTTTTATTTGAAACTTTAGCATTCATGCAGCTGCTTTTGTCCCAGAGACGACCCAAAATACTTAACAATAGGAATTTTGCTACCATCTGATGGCAGAAGCATTCTGGGAAATTACTGGTAATTTTACAACTTCTCTTTATGGAAAATTGGCAGAACAAGTGTACTGGTATTTTCAAAAAGGGCCTGTTCACAGTTCATTATTGATGTTTTAGCGAAATTCACTTGTGCTTTTGTCAAAGACTGTGTTATTTAAAAACAAATGATATGGTTCATGTTAAACTGCATAACCTACTGTGTTTAGTATGTAAAGCATTTATCATTAACCAATGTGTGTTAAACATGAAAATATTCCTTATTCAGAATACACTAGCCAACATTTTGAAGTAAATCAAAAAAGTTTTTCAAAATTGTTTTTAAACAAGAACCCTGGTTGTTGGTGTTGTTGGATAGTTTTAGGACAACTTTGATCAAAGGTGATGATCCACTTCAAATGTTGACCACTGTACATAGCATTTCAGTGAAATGATTTGGGTAACACTTAATTTTACAGTTTCCTTGTTGCATATTACATTAAGTTATTTATTTTACATTTAGAATCTGCACATGCAAACAGTGTTCTGAGAATCTACACAACATGTTATTTATACAATAACAGGCATTCTTATTTTTTGCTTTTACCAAAAATACTCAATGCACAAAAACACCACTAAAGCCACTATAAGAAATAAAAAAATGACTAAAAAGGGTCCTGTCAGTACCTATTAATGCCACACAATTGCCAAACTAGCCACTGATCATTTTTAGTCTTTAGGTTAGAGATCAGAATTTTGAGCCCTATTTAAATGTTACCTTAATTTCCTTTGTGTCCCCTCAGAGCCATCCACCCATATGACATCCCAGAAATCATCAGTTTTCCCATTGATGACGGAAGCCAGCACTACTTGAAGTGGATGGCAGAAGCAGTGACTGATATTTGACTTGTCAATATCCCACAGTGTATTCTGTGGAAGCTCGGCGTGCAGAAACATACAGGGATTGATGGAGCACAAGCACAAATTCTCAGGTTAAAGGAAACCCTGGACCTTACAGAAGAACAAGAAATGAATGTCCATCAATATGAAGATCACGGTGTACATTTACTGGATGAGTTTGTATGGAAAGAAATTTGTCTGATGTGGTTATAATAGTGCATTTATGCATTTAGGGGATGCGTTTTATTCAAATAAAGGAACTAAAGCAATACGTCACAGAGCCAACAGTATCCATAGTTTACAATCCCGTGTTCATCAGACAAACTAAAGCAGGGAAATGCACAGCAGAAAGTGATTAATTAAAAAATGAATAGAAAAAACAAAACATTTTGACAATTTCAAAATGAGTCTTTTAAAATGGTCCGTTTCAGTGACCTGAGATATTGCAGATACAATAAGTGATGCTTACTTAAGTTTTACTTTATCATTTGTATATTTATTGACTGTTTGATTGATATGAATAGCTTTATGATGAAAAATAGAACTTAATTTAACAGTAACTATTTACTGTTCAATTAAAATGTACAATTTAATTGTTAAAATATGCTCATTTGTATAATTTACCTTATGTCCAGTTGTTGGTCATATTCTATGTGATATATGTGGTGGTTGGACAGAATTTTCAAATAATGCATTAATTTAACAATGTTTTTTTTTTTTTTTCAACTTTCACAACATGAATTTAACACTATTGAATGTGCTATGTTGATTTTCATTGTATTATACTGTAATGTAAATATTAATTCTCACTACACTGTATAAGCATGTGAATGTGGGGAAAATGAAATAAAAGCACTCTGTGTGTACCTGAACTATATATTTTTTGTTTGGTTGAATGGGGTCCACTTTAGGTCCACTGGTCTGGCTTTTGAAATGGTGTTTCCGGAACTGTGAAAACACAATAGAAGTGCGGATGTGAGGGGAAATGCTTTTGTGTGTCAGGATTTACTGAAATCCAGTCATAATGATGTCACTAAACACATCTAGCTACACCTAGTAACCTACAGGGGAACACTGGTTTTAAATTAAAGGCACCTTTTTATATTATGGCTAAATGTCACCATTAACAAGCTTAGCACATATTGCAAAGCAAAGAAAAAAATAGGAAAGTATGGCTACAGCTTTTTTCAGTGACAGTATGTGTCTTTTTTTAAATTTTGTTTGAAGGCCATTTTAGTCAACTTTCAAATAAGATTTTGATGAAATTATTGAATGACCATTGAATATTTATTCTTGTAAATTCTTTTTAAATGTATAATATTATCATCCTTTTCTTCCAGTTATGTTAATTTCAATTATTATTATTTTTTCCCAACTGGTCAGAAAAAAGTTGGCAAATATGTTACTTGTTTAGATGACATTTTCCGGTGAAAATTCTGATTTGGGTCGAACAGTACTTCCAAAATGTAGAATATGTGATTGCAAACCAAAGCATCACAGTGGTGTGGTTACTGACAGCCACAAAATTAGATTCATCCACTCTGAGGAGCCACTAAAATGCACAACAGTTAACTGCAATTGCAGATTTTAAACATAGATGGTGATCGAGGCAAAACTTATGGACTGCAGTTTTAATGTTTCAGTAGAGTCATCTACAGTTTAGTTTGTATGCATCATTGGTCAAGGGTTAATAATCAACTCGTCATTTTTATGTCAGCAGACGTTACTTCATTTGTTTTACAGTTTCCATGACAACAGAGCATTTCAGTATGGAATTGTTTATTCAGAATACATATGTTTGTTTTATTAGACAGTCAGGATCTGTTTATTTTATTTTTAAATTTTTTACTAAATCATCTGATTCAAGGACATTTTAGTCAACTTTCAAATAAGATTTATTGAATGATTGATTGACCATTGACTATTTATTCTTGTAAATTCTTCTTAAATGTGTAATATCATTTTTTAGGTCAATTTCATTGATTTTAATAAAAACCAATATTCCTGTGGGCTCAGTTGGTTTAGCTTTAGATTAAAATTTTTTTTAGCTTTTAATTTTTTTAATGTGGAACATTAAAACAGAAGAAAGAATCTGAAGTGATTACTGAGGATTTCAAATAACAAATCCAAGAGGCCAGTTTCTCAACAGAAGATTGGACTGGATGTTCCCACAAGTGATACTGATGAATGACATGATTGCACAAGGACATGTGCATTTAAATAGATACAGTTGAAGTCAGAATCTGTCCTGAATTATTAGCCCTCCTGCATATGTTTTGATTTTTTTTTTAACACATTTCTAAACATAACAGATTTAATAACATATTTCTTTTATCTTTGCCACGATAACAGTACATAATATTTTACTAGATATTTTTTCAAGATACTAGTATTCAGCTTAAAGTGCAATTTAAAGGGTTAATTAGTTTATTAGGTTACTTAGGCAAGTTAGGGTAATTAGGCAAATCATTGTTAAATGATGGTTTGTTCTGTAGACAATATATATATATTGCTTAAGGGGGATAATAATATTGACCTTAACTGAAATTAAAACAAATAAGAATTACTCCAGAAGAAAAGATAGGAAATACTGTGAAAAATTCCTTGCTCTGTTAAACATTATTTGGAAAATATTTGAAAAAGAAAAAAAAAATCACAAGAGGGCTAATAATTTCGACTTTAACTGTATATGAAAGTCCAGATCTGTCCAAAATCTAAGTTTTTGAAATATTGCCAAGAATATTGTGATTTCGACATAATTAGTTGAACAAAATGTCAAAATCACTCAAATAAACTTAATTTCAGGAAACTTTCTAAATAATTAAGGGGAAAATATAAAAGAAAACTCAATTTTTTTTTATAGTAGGCTGCTATTTGTCAACTATAATTTGTCAGTTTCAATAATTTGTCAACAGAGTTTGCCAGTAACTGAAGGTTTGGCAGGTTTTAAAATAATTGACGTTTTAGCCAAAACTTCACTTGCATGCTATAGCTCTTATAAGAGCACATGGCATTAATGAAAAAATAATAGTAATTAAACAACCCACTGCATGATCAGTGTTAAATTCTGTTCCTTTTGATAGTTTTTTTATAACCTATCAAAAGATGGGAAACGTCATGTGACTGTTAAGCTAGGCTATCAAAATTCTAAAAACAACAGTGATGTTTTATATACTACCTTTATTTATAATAATTGCGTAAAAAATACTCCCTTGTCTCACGGTTACGATCCGCTCGCGTTAATTGGAGGCTGTGACTGTCAATCATTTCACGCTGCGATGTGGGGCGGATCCAATGATGAAATATGTACCTTCACGGCCTCTTTAAGTTAGATTTTTTTAATCAGGTAAAATACTCGTTCAGTTTCAGACTGTACAGATAAAACACCACGAACATGCGTTTGAAATGTGAACTTGCTTGCGGTGACGAAATTAAAGAGGAAAGTGTGCGAAATCTCTTCACAACCCACGCTGACTGGAACATTGGAGAAAGGCGAAAAATGGTAACGTTAATCTTGTTAAATATCGTTGTTTAGAAGTAACATTTTGAATAAATTCGGTGTTTTTGGCGACATGTGTTTTAACCTTTATATATACGGTCGAATTTAGAAACATGCAATCTAGACCTTAAGGTTTTGTACATTAATTACATAAAGTTGGTTTGATGGTGGACGGTTGATGTTTGAAAATGTGGGGAGCCTCTCTAGAATTCCGTAGGCCTACCACAGTCTTTTCTAACTTCAGTAACGCTAGCGTTTGCGGAGAATCATTGTAGAATCACTAAAGAGTTCAAAGTTGTTTTTTTTTTGTTGTATTTTTCAACTATGCACGCCTTACATTACATTACATTATTGATATTTATTAAAATAAAGTGTCACAATAAATATGGCTAATTTTCATTACTGTCCTCATATTCAAAATATCACAATTTAAAGTGTTAGTTCACTCAAAAATTAAAATTATGTTATTAATTATTCACCCTCATGTCTTCTAATCCCTCGAGACCATTGTTCAGCTGTAGTTCAGCTCTGTTTGTGCATTTGCATTGACTTTGTATGTAACTTACTCATGAAAATACTTAATTCCGCGTTTAGTGTCTGTGAACCCAGCATAAGGCTTTTAATTAATATTATATAATTTATTATGATTTTTCTATTATGATTATGCTTGCCCTTTTCAGTTTATCACAGTGGGTTTTTGTTCATGTGGATGTAATATTTTTAAATGAAGGCAGGAAAAACTGCTTATAAAAATACCTTTGTGCATGTGATCATGGCCCAAGACATTTTAGGTGTGACCTGAGAGCTCCCTCATCCTCCATACAGAGCAATGACCCAGAAAATTACCAAAAACAACCTCAAAAAAGGCCATATGCCAGATTTGTTCAATCACAATATTCTCAGGTTACGAGAATAGATTTGTGGGCTCATAAAGCAAAAAAGAAAATCTTTATTTAACAGTTTCTTCTTTTAAATTTTTTTTTGTTAGTATAGGGCACGCATTCACAAGAACACTCGGTTGCATTGCAGATGTGTACCAGCAGTGCGTCTGTGCCTAGTTTCAAACTTAGCAAGTTGCGCATGGGCAGTATACATCAGTATACATGCACAGTGGTCGTGAATGTACACCCTATGCAGATAATGGGAAAATACTGTTGAAGGAAATTATTTTTGTTTATGTATGCACAAAAGTATAAAATAAATTTAAACAATAAATTTAAATAAAATATTAAACAAATTAATATAATCATTAATATCAGGCAGCAGGAAGGGAAGAGTGTGTTAACAGAGAGTGTGTTAATCTATTATATTGTGATCATATCTGCGCAATTCTAAATGATAAAATAAGTTATTCTACTGTGGGCTGGTGAGAAGAGAGCGCAAGAGAGAGAAAACCTGTATCGATATTAACCAAAAGCAAGATTGTATCGTTTTTAATTATTTCAGTATTAATATATATCGATATATTGATATTTTTACACTAGTTGGGACCATCAGGGTGCTCTCAGAGAGTAATAATTGATAGAATTTTCATTTTTGGGTGAACTAATCCTTTAAAGCTCAATAGCATTTAGGGAGAAAACTTGCTGTTTTTAATGTTTGTCTGTTGTTTTAACACCAACTGAAACCATAGAAGTTTTACTTCACGTAAATTAATTGTGGTGGTTTAATACATTAATTATTTCGAAAATTAGTACATCATGTATTTAAAAATGATATGGTTAGGTTTAAAAAATGGAAATAATATTAGCCTGTTACTCAACAAAATTGTCTGACAACTCTATTATATTGTATGCACCGTATGTATAAATGCATGTGTGCAGTAATCACTGTAACTGCTGAAGTAAATTTAAGACTAAACATTATTTAATTTAATTCTAAGTACTGTTTATTGATTTATTTTAATGAATAAACAAGAAAACCTGCTGCTTCAGATGATACAATATTTGTTGCTTTACGGCGATCTGCATTAAAATTAAATTACAAACAAGATCAGCTAGAATGAATTGTTCTCCCTTGTCCCCCCTTTTCTCTCTCTCTCTCTCTCTCTCTCTCTCTCTCTCTCTCTCTCTCTTTCTCTCTGAAGAGCACACACATGCTTCGGCTGAAAGGACTCAGAGCATCGTACTGTAGCGGATAGAGGGAGGCACGCCTCTCTCAGTAGATTATCCTTATGCTTAGTGGTTCAGATTACCAACCACAAAGATGCAGAGGAGAAGAAACACAATGGAGAACCCTTTATTCTGTTCATCTCCCAACCAACACCACGGATGGATTCAAGTCTCAGGTAGGACTGTCCCATAAAAGGGGTGGAGATGGCAATGCTTACACTGAGAACAAGAGAAGGAAGTCTGCAGCGTTTTAGTTTTAGCTGTACTTTCTCTAATGAAGCAATATTTGATCACTTACTAAAACTTTTGCCCCCTGTGAGTAGTTGTGAAGAAACACCTGATTTTATTAAAAGAAAAAACAACAACAACTAATAAATGGGTTAAAATTGGTTTGTGTGATAAATTGGAAAACTAAATTGGTTTGTGTGTTTCATAAAAAAAAAAATCTCAAGCAGAATTCGTCTTTGACATTAGAGAATTGAGCTTGGATCAGGATGAAACTCTATGCCATGGCAACAGTCATTTATTGCATTTTAAGCAGACATGGTAATTTAGGCATGGCTCTACGTGATGCTTGTTGATGTGCTTTTTTTGCTAATCAACTAAGATCAACTAAGACACAGTTTTGAGGATTTGCCTCAGAAGAATGTATTATATAAGCCGTAGAAAACAGCTGCCCAGTAAGTCCTTGTCAGAAAGTAACTTGCTAGTAGTTGTTTATTACTGAGCCAATTCAAAGTGCTTCCACTTGAAAACAAATCTGCTGAGTTCGAGAAAACTAGAGACATTTAGTACAACTGAGTTGTTGTTTGATGGGTGTTTTTCATTGTCTCATTCCACAAGTAAAGATGTTGAGCACTCAGAGAAGTTCCGTTTTTCTTTCACAGACAGTAGCCTGTGTTCTTCCTCTTTCATTTACTTTTGGTGTATTGTAGCATCTGCCCTCCAGACAGACACTCTGACGCACAGTCATCTGCTGTGGATGATTACAATGACAAAAGTGGAAAAAGTCACTTGATTGTGTACAGTATATGTCACATGGTGCATGATTTACTCATTATGCCTAAAAAGGATACCAGCTTTAAGTACTCTCGCTGACCCCCCTGCATGAGCCTTTTTTTAATGTGACTATTATTTAGAACTTTAAAGTTTCTATGGTGACGCGTCAAGTTTATGATGACACAAACATCCTAATTAAATTGTGGCCATTATTAATGTGACCATTATTTAAAATGCATCACTTTAAAGTTTCCTTGTGACATGTCCAGTTTATCATGACACACTAAAGCCTGATAATTTATGTATATATATAGGTTTTTTTGTTTCTTTTTTCACTTTTCTGTTAATTTTAGGTTTTTTTGTTTCTTTTTTCACTTTTCTGTTAATTTTGTCTTAATTACATTATGGAATATCTGAAATTCGATTCTCAAATATGTGTAAGAACCTATATTTCGTTGTTTCAAAAGTGATCATATTATCATATCTATAATGGGTGATGGGTGTTACCATATTAACCTGCGCTGAAGTGGGAAAAACTACTCCTGAAATCAAGTGGATGTTTAACTGGGAAAAGAATAGAGTAAATCTTAATGTTACCTAAGCATTTTTTATCTGATGTGAAAAAAGCACATTGTCTGATTATGTTTAAAAAAGAATTATTATCTCCATATCAGCATTCATTCATTCATTCATTCATTCATTTTCTTTTCGGCTTAGTCCCTTTATTAATCTGGGGTCGCCACAGTGGAATGAACCGCCAACTTATCCAGCATATGTTTTACACAGCAGATGCCCTTCCAGCTGCAACCCATCACTGGGAAACATCCACACACACTCATTCACATACATGCGCTACGGACAATTTTAGCTTACCCAATTCACCTATAGCGCATGTTCTTGGACTTGTGGGCGAAACCGGAGCACCCGGAGGAAACCCACGCGAACATGCAAACTCCACACAGAAATGCCAACTGACCCAGCCGAGGCTTGAACCAGCGACCTTCTTGCTGTGAGGCGAATGTGCTACCCACTTCGCCACCGTGCAGCCAGACATCAGCATGTATTTTACAAATCATAAAGCTGAAATGACAGAGCATATGCAGTTTTTGTGTTCATTTCTGTAGTTTTTTGCAAATTGAGTTTTTGTTTAGACTTGCTAAAAAAATATTTAGCAAATTGGAGGGTGTGTGTGTCTTCGGGGGAAAAGTGTCTTTGTTTTGAGAAATGAATGAATAGTTTGGGAAATTATGAGAACTGTATAAGATATACATTTTTTTCATTATAATTTTCATAGAAAAATATGTTGCAGCACATTTCAGATGATAATAAACACATCCAAGTCTTTAGATCATTAGAGAAACTTTATCTAGTCCCACTCTTCTAGTTCCCATTGGATTTTTCAAACAGCAGCACATAAAAGTGAGCATATGTGTTGCGTTGTGGAAGCAGTGTTTTTCTTGTGCATGCTTTATTTATATTGTGTCTATTCATGCTTTTGATACGATGTGTGTGTGTGCACGCATGTGTTCTACTGTGCTTTCTCAGTTACAGTTTAAGAGCCTGGGGACTCAGTCACACACGGCCTCACTTTAATACCCTGTTAATTGATTTGTCCTCTGGAAAATGTCAGTGGGTGTACATTGAGCTCTTATGCTCCCCTCGGTCTCTTCAGGTTCTTCCACCAAAGCAGCCTTCCCTTCTCTTTAAACTAAATGACCCATCATAAATATCCCATCATTCCGTTCTTCGCTTAGGTGAACATGATCATGAATTTCACTTCTGGTTAAATGTCACTGCCACCAAAGATTAAAAATAGGGGCTGTAATTCCAAAGCAGACATCCTATCTTTCTGTAATAGGAAGAGATGTGTGTGTGTAGTTCAGAATTACAGAGGGCTTATATTGTAAACTCATATCAAACCTGAGTGCAGATTAGGGATTATTTTATGTAAAATCAGGTGGCATTCTAGGGATTCTATATTTATTGAGTCTTTAAGGAATAGTTTACCCAGAAGTGAACATTTTCTCATCCTCAAGCCATCCACGTGAATATTTTTAGAAGATTCCGTGGTTCTTGGTGATTCATTCAATGGAAGTCAATTACTATCAGCACTTTTACAGCAAAAAAAAAAAACAGTTGGGCTTAACAGTAGGATTAATTTCAAACACTCGACTGAAGTTAAGTAAGTTTGCTGTAAAAACATGGTATTAAATGTGATATTTTCACATTCAGCATAGAAGTAGTTCACTGAGAAGCATTGCAAACAGCTGTCATTATCACAGAATGATTTGTTGAATGATCTTTATTTCATCCAATTAAATTGATTCTGATTTGAAGCGCGATTTTGCACAGCTTGTCATTGTACTACGACTTACAGCACATGCTGGAGTTATAGTAGAACCAACTTTAATGACAAAATGCACATGAAAATCGCCTTTGATTAATTAACACTAAAAAAACAGGCTGAAGAGAATGAACCTGTGGCTCCTGATGATATATTGAGGTGAAGCATAACAGTCCGTCTGTGGTATCCAAGGACAATTCAGCTTTTTTAATGCTCTACTACAGAAACCTACAGTAGTTCTTAGATGGTCTGAGTTATTTAACAGCACATTTTTATTTGTTTTTGAGTGAACAGTCTCTTTAAGATAAAGGATAAAGGATTAAGTCATCTAAAAATGTTAATACTGTAATTTACTTATCCATTTATCCAGTTTTTTTCTTCCATTTGTATAAAATAATGTATTAAAAAAAAAAAAAAAAAAAAAAAAAAAAAAAA
>CAIGQV010016645.1:6138372-6161375 GCA_903798115.1 Danio jaintianensis
GGGACACCATACTTGGCCACACTACACTTCACTTCACTTCACTTATGAAATAGTTTGATAACAAGCAGGAAATGTTCATGGGCCAATGACATCACCACATTGAAATGGTCTATATTAACGGATTTATTGTATTTGAAAACATCATCAATCAGGACCAACAAAAACCAGAAACAACTATCTAACTAATGTTGTGATCATTTAATAATATTTGCACAATAATTCCAAAATGAATGTCTAATAATGACAAAATATTAATGATGACAATAATACTAACAATGAATTACATTTCTCATTATCATGCATCCTTGAATGTGCTTGAATGTGAGTTATCTTTTATAAAAAGTCCTACTGTTACATTGTGAAAAATAAATGTATGGTTTATATCAAACAAAAATGAAGCATTGCAGTAAGAAATATCCATGTTGTACTATTGTTTTATATGCATGTCAATTTAATGAACAAATAACATTTCTGCTACAAAACATAAATGTAAGATTATAATAAATTATTCAATCCAATGCTGAAAGCTGCAAAGCAGTCATCCGTAACTAAATAGAAAAATAATATGCATCTCAAGCAAGAACAGACAAATGAAAGGAAGAAAAGTCTCACTTCTGTCACTCTTTAAAGTTTTGGTTTCGGTTTGTGTCATTTAAAATTTAAAATGTCTCGTTATGTGGCGTATTACATTTTTCTGTGTTTGTGGAAAAGCAGGCGAGTCAGCCGGTCCAATATATGAGCTGGGCAGAGCAGGATTCTCGCGATGACCACCGGCGCAATACCATTCTTTGTCATGAGCCGAAGGCGAGCTTCTTTGGCGATGATGGATACAGTGTTCGATTTTAAATTAAGCAGCTATTTACGCTGAACACACAGTGAATGTAACGCATCGAGATTCGGGCCATAAAACAGCTGATCCACTCAGAGTCTTTCAGCACTCTCTCCGAAAACACTCGATTGATCTCGGCTGGCCGATCAACATTGACCACATGATCGCTCTCATCAGCGCCATAATTTGTAGCTTTAGGTGGGTTTGCAAACCTGTGTACTTTTCATTGCGTCTTCCTCAAACTTCAGCCGTTTGCATTTCATGAAAGCTTCCTGTCATCTGACAGGGGAAAGCCTTGAGTGATTGACAGCTAATATGAACCAATATACCAGCAGGGAAGACCGATTTAGCACGTTTTTAGAAAAAATCAAAACAGGTCGCACTACAACCATTATATGCAGTCGCACAAATGCTCCCAAATATGTTATGAGGTTGCATAGATTAAATTTCGGGTGCATATGCGACCAAAATGGTTGCAATTTCGAGCCCCGATTAACATTAGTGGAGGAGGCTATGTGCAGCTATACATGTTATCATTATCCAATTGAATGAACGCCAGCCTTCCTTTATCACAGTCTGTAGGTCAGAATTGATTTCAAAATCTGCAACTTTTTTGTGGTTAATATGCATTTCATAAAGATCTTTACTCTACAGAGTCAAGCAGCAGAAGTTAAATGACAGTGTTCAAACACCACTGGCCCATTTTTGGGTGAATTAAATAGGAAAGACTAGTCTTACATGTGTTATAACACAATGGTGTTGATAAGAATGAGAGACTTTGAACCTTTAAATAGTAGTTAAATTATAAAGGGTTTATTGCAGTATGTCAATTTTTCATCCACTTGTTTGTATGGAAGTTGGTTATAAACAACCCAGTGTGTTCAAACCATCTTCATTCAGCAGGGACAGTTTAATATTCACAGTTACACTAATTAAAATGTTATTAAATATGCATCATAATGTTATAGTCTACTGTGCTATGAGAGCACCCATAAACCATAGACCGTCTTAAAAGCACAGTAAGTGTAACAGCTACACTTCATTAATTATTTGGCTGTAAAAGGCTTTTTACCATCATTCAGCATGAGAAGCGGAGGTTCACCATGAATGAGAATGAGTTTGTCAGACTTGTTCAATGATCTGAAACAAGATTAGATTAACGTTTCATGCAGCGTGTCACTGTTTCCATATGACATGCATGTAAAAAAGCAACACCATGACAATGTTGTAATTCACTTTGCTTACATTCTCAAACTCAAATTAACATAGCAATATTTCTTGCTTGCTTGAAATATTTGGAAATCCTGTCGCAAGAGCTGGTGAGCAAGCGGTTCATTATCATATAAATGTGTTCCAGGCACCCATTTTCATTTGGAAAATGTGTCTGCTACAGGTTCAGGAGCTGTTTGCTTAGCAGATCTTTCAGTGTTTTGTTTGACCTTTGTATAGAAGACACAGGAGGAGTAAATGGAAAGGCACAGGCCGGATCCAAACAGCGAGTCAGTCACATGAATCCTTTTGCTTCACTCTTTCATTCTATTTCACTTTCTTTCTTCTCTCTGACAGATATGAGGGGTCCTCCAGGCCACTGGATGTCGTGTGGTCACTCGTGTGCTGAACATGCTGTGTGGAACCCCAAATTCTGTGTGGTCACTGACTATCAAATGCTGCTGTTGGACAAGGAGGAGGTATTGATCACACATGAAATAAGTTTTTTTTTTTTGTGCTTTCCACTTGCTTGTAGAATTACTATTATGGATGCACCAGATTTTCGGCTGTAAAAATTATTGTCCAATATTGGCATATTTGGTTTTTGGCTGAAAGAGAAAAACAGCACAAAATATGAGTTGAAAAAGAGCTCTGCTGTGCTACGCTGCCTAGCAGTGTCCATCACGCTGGTTTCACTCTACCTCCAGCAGTAATCACTGTGCTTTATGAACTTGCTTTTAGATGTGGAAATCTCTGCACTGTCCTATGAAACTTATTCATTTCAATGGCTTGTGCCGGGGAGTTTGTTCCTGTGTCGACTAAAGGCTAAGGGCAGCAGAGTGCACATCGATGCATAGCCTCCATGGGTACCATGATCAAAGTTCAAAATAGCTCAATATTTCACTTTGGATATTCTGCTTATGTACATGTATACTTATCTCTGCATGAACCAAGCATGCTCACTGGAAAAGCAATCTCTGCAAAAAAAAAAAAAAACATGACAACACAACATGTCTATGAAGTATACTTGTTTCTGGTGCTTGCAATAACTCTACTGTGCTGTCATGGCAACACTGGTAAAATGATTTGTTCGCTGATCTAAAATCTGTATAATTTAAGTTGAGTTAAATTTTAAAAGTCTGAAAAACTTTAAAAAGTACTTCAGATTTTTTAAATAAAATAATAATACAAAGAATTACAAAGCATCTTCAGTTTTGCTTTCAGGTATCAGCTAAGTGCAGAGAATTTTCATTTCACTGCATCTCTAATTACTGTTACTGTGAAGTTTGTACTTCATATTATTTCATAAAATAATAATAAAAAATTATAATAATTACAAAGCATCTTCAGTTTCGCTTTCGGGTATCAGCTAAGTGCCGAGAATTTTCATTTCAGTGCATCTCTAATTACTGTTACTGTGAAGTTTTCCTTATAACTGGCTGTGGTGTTTATATGCAATTCAGGTGATCAAATCTAGTGGACAGTGCTTGGTATTAACAGGATTCAAAGCATTTTTTCACAGATTTTTTTTGTTTACTC
Source organism: Danio jaintianensis (assembly GCA_903798115.1). Taxonomy (NCBI): domain Eukaryota; kingdom Metazoa; phylum Chordata; class Actinopteri; order Cypriniformes; family Danionidae; genus Danio; species Danio jaintianensis. The sequence continues at coordinate 6,141,950 of CAIGQV010016645.1, forward strand.
AACTTCTCTCTTTAATGAATGTTTACTGAAATGTTTAAGGTAATTTTTTTTTAAGTACATTTGTGCAGTCTTAGTATGTTCTCTTACCTAAGCCTAAGAAATAATATTAGTTCAATATTTTATTATTTGCCATTTTATAATATTATTTTACAGTACTAATTAGCTCTTTGTTTTTTGACTTCAGACATAGACATTTTGAATGAATCATTTGAACATTTAAACAAATAATTTAATGAATCACTTTTTTATGTATATAAATAAAATTGATACTTTATTAAATTAAAACAAATGTCACGGAGTGGGAAAAAAAAGAAAGAGTCAGAAGGGTGAAGGAAGTATTATCTTTTGGTTGTGAGGCTGAACTGGCACAAGCACATAAAAGCGAATAGTGTGCTGACTCTATGTAGTTTGTCATGGTGACATGTGCAGGAGTGCGGTATATCAGCAGGCTCCCTTAGCTCACTTTTCGCCCTGGCAGTCAAGACACACAGCGGTTCACAGGGGGACAATCAATAGATGGCCCGCACTTGCAAAGAATATATGCTGTGTACCGTGGTCGATAAAGAATTTCCAGCTCCCCCATAGCTCACGCTGTATGTCGAAGCTCTGTTATCAGCCAGAGAGCAGTTCTGTAATAAATCTCCACTCCTCTATTACTGGCCAGCCACAACAGCGCTGAATGATTCTCTGCTGAAGGAGGAGCAAGAGACTAGCTCCTAGGAGCAATTTGTTATCTTAAATATTACTTCTAAAAAAATTTTTTTCTGTTGCAGCTGGTTTACAAAAGATTTGTGGTATTTTTCAGCATTTTTAACCGTTTGAATGAGTCCATATTTTAATGACCCATTCATAAATATACAAACATGCAAACGAATTATTTGAGCTATTTAATTAAGACTTATTTTAAGAATAATTACGAATTATTGAATACATTTTTTGCTGCCAGTTTATTTTCATATTTCAACATTTAATTTAATTTATGCAATCGTAATTCATTTGTTCAATTATTGTAAAAAAAAACATAAGGAACCAAATCAAAGGTATTCAACAGAGGTGCTGTGGCCCATTATAGAGAGTTTCAGGGATTATTCCGGACAGCCATGAGATGCATTAGTTTTCAATGTATTTCTTAGAATTTCTCAATTTTATATGTTAAATTTAAATACTAACAAATCAACACCTCTTTGTGATTGTTTTGTGTGTAAAAAGCAGTGCTAACCTCATTTCCAAACAGATTTTGTAATCAGATTTTCACAAATTTCAGACATATTGTAGTATTTGGGAAATATCATGGTTCTAAGACAACAATAAATTGTTTTGGACCGTCAGTAAACCAGATTGCTGTGGCTAAGGTTGAATGTGATTTTTTTATTTATTTTAATTTTTTTTATTATATATATTTTTTTAGAGCAAATACACAGGTATTAATAATAACAAAGCACATTAACACAGACTTCAAAGAATACACGTTTTTGAGAGTTTGGCTGTAACACCATAAGGGTTGAGTGTGTGCTGGAAACATGATTCTGGGAAGGTGAGCAAGGTCATATTGACAGTCAGAGCTGTCCAGATCTTATGCTGCGATGCAGAGGGCGCCAGATAACATTTTGCCTTGAGGAGCAAATTGGTCAAGGGTGAACCTGTTTATTAAATATCTATATTTTTGGTCCTTATGTGATCTTTAGCTGCTTTATTTGTACAATTATGCCATTGCATTAAATATAGAAGCCCTTTGATTAATATATTCATATTCTGTCCATCTGCACACTTGATGTGATTTGTTCTTGATTGAGTTTGAGTTCATTTTCGCTGAATTCATTTTGATTGTCTGTAGAGGTTGAATTGTCTGTCTGACACTGATTGTTCTCTGATTGTCAGATGGAGTATATTAATCCTGAGATGAGGGCAGTTGTGATGTTCTTTCACTTTTCTGTGTCCTGTTTTCAGATTCACCCTCTGCTCCTCCAGGAGAAGAGGACTGACAGCAGTAAATCCAGACTGCTACGACGCACCATCAGTGTTCCTGTGGAGACGCACTTCCCAGAGTTCCAGAGTCACCTCGCTGTGGACAACAGTGAGTGTACTGCTGTTAGCCAATGTTTACAACACAATAGGTAACAACATGTTACCTGACACATCCACCATGAGCCCCCCCAACCCCCGTTCTCCCAAAACACACACACAAACAAAAAAGGATGGTTGTTGTAAATATTGTAGTGTTATTAATAGTTAAGTCAATAGTTTTAATTAATATTTTTTATGTTTTATAGTTTATTATCATTTTTAAAAAATATATTTGTAATAAGGAAAATGCAGTAGCTGCCCGAGACATTTAGAAGTTTATATATATATATATATATATATATATATATATATATATATATATATAAATCTTTTGTTTTAGTTGCAAAATTTTCTGGCAATTATTTCCCTTAAACTGCACAAAAAAATGAACCAATTTATTTTGACACACGGTAAAGGTTTATAAATATTTTGCTATGTTTTGTTGATAACAATTATGCAGTAATGGTCAAACCAACACCTTTGTCACGTTTAGGTAAAAGGAATGCAAGGTAATGTCAGTATGTTCTGCCGAGTTACTTGTGATTACGTGTGGAGTCCAGCAGGGGAGGATGTTTGTTACTGTATTGTTTTCTTCTGGCAGTGGTTTCATCAAGTGCTGTGTTCTTACTGCTTGAAATAGCCTTTATACTGATCACATATTTATTTTTTTCAAATACCTTGACTTTTTAACTTCTACCTTTGATGTATGCACACTTTATTTTGCTGATTGTGGTTTTTTTTTCTGAATGCATGCATTTTTCTACATAATGGACCATGAAATGGCTTTTTTTAAATGAAAGGGTTTATTGGGTGGATGCTTTGCGTGTCTGCAGGTTTGACTGTAATTATAGGGTTGTGAGAGGGTTGAGCACAGTCTCCTAATTACAAAGTTTTATTTTTCGTTATTCTTTTTATTTTGTACTTTTGCATCACAAGAAGCTTTTCTGTAGCTGATTGTGACAGCACTTCTGCCTGTTCACTCGGGATTTGTTGGTTATATCAGTTGTACCGAACCCGTATCAAACCGTGAGCCCAAAACCAAGATACTGTATGTACCAAATCGTGACTTTTGTGTATCGTTACACCCCTAAGAGCTACAAAAAGCAAATGCAAAAAACAAAAACAAAAAAAACCAGTGTCACAAACATCAACCTTTCAAATGTCTTACTCTTCTTTTAATTACTGTCCATTATGTATGAAAGAGATTTAAATTTTCTGTCAGACTTTTTTTTGTTTTTGTTTTTTTGTTAACATTTTCCCACTCGAATTCAAAGACTTTATATTTAAATATCGCTCTGCTCATTGTGTATAGTTGGAATCTGAATATATTGCAGCAACTCTAAATATATTGTGCTATAAATCAGATCATTTTTTTGAGTAAAAATAGCTGTTGTATATTACAAGATATCACAATACAGCCGCACAATATTAAATAATTGCAATTACTTTGAAATACTTTGCCTCTATTCTACAAAACACTAGATTTCATTTGTCAACAAGATGTCTTTAATCATACTTATTAAAATTTAGTATGATAATTTACCCTATTACATATTTTAATTAATACAGGTCAAAGTATGATGTTTCATTTTTACAGAAATACACCTGTTTGAATACCAACGTAACATTATTTTATCCATATTTCTTTACATTTTATTCCAACAAACATTATAGAACGCATATCAAATGCAAACATAAAAGCTGGTATTTATTTGCCTATATATATATATATATATATATGTGTATATATATATATATATATATATATATATATATGTGTATATATGTGTATATATGTGTATATATGTTCAGATTAATTTCATTATACTAAAATATATATATATATATATATATATATATATATCATCAGATATAACATGGTATTTTTCTTTTTTGCCCCCTGCTGATACTGCAAAACTGATTGAAGATAAGAGACAAACTGAAGTAAATCTCCAAGCTCCCTCTTCTGTTCCCTTTGAAAACTAGAGCGCCTTCTGTTTGATGTCTTCAACCAGAGGGTGAAAGTGAGAACAAACTTCACTAACTTACCTTGATTAAAAACCTCACAGCATTTTAAAGCAAATTAAAACATATTCATCAGAGTGTTTTAAACATAACTCTTTAATAACTAAATAATATTAATGTCAACTTTCTTTTTTTAGTAGAGTAGCTATGTAATTATAATTATGCAAGCTTGTTAGCCTTACAGGCAAACACCAAAGTGTGACATAGTTTGTAAGGCTAGTGCTCATTCAGGTGAATCAGTGATGTGTGGTGAAACAATACTAAACTGATAGCTCATTGAAATGCTTAGCTAGACTGAAGTAGCTCATTATCACTTATATAGCAGTGTGCACAGGGCCTAAAATTAACACTTGCCAAGCGCCATATGAGAGGAAAAAATCGATACTGGCAGGTATATAAAACTTAGTTACTTGCCAGTTGGCTGCTAACTTAATTCATTAATTCTGAGAATGCATGAAAGGCAATTTGACTTATTGCAGTTTGGGTTCTGATGCATTACATTTCACTGTGATCCTTTTTCACATAAACTGTTCATAATAACGGTGGGTGGCTCAGTGGTTAGCACACCTCACAGCAAGAAGGTCACTGGTTCGAGTCCCGGCTGGACCAGTTGGCATTTCTGTGTGGAGTTTGCATTTTCTCCCGTGTTTGCATGGGAGTCCAAAGACATGCTCTATAAGTGAATTGGGTAAACTAAATTGACCGTAGTATGAGTGCGAGAGTGTATGGGTGTTTGTATGGGTTGTGGCTGGAAGGGCATTCGCTGCATAAAACATATGCTGGAATAGTTGGCGGTTCATTCCGCTGTGGCGATCCCTGATAAATAATGGACTAAGTTGAAGGAAAATGAATGAATCAATGAGTTCAATATAACAATGATTTTAAAAGTATTTTTTTTCCCCTGTTTACGATCTTATTTTTTCACATTTTATTAGGAATTACTAAAATAATGAACATAGTTTACATTTTCTTACATTTCCTAAGCCACCATAACTACATGTTAGTTTTAGACACTTAATTCGTTTTAGAGTGTTCAGTACATTTCATTTTTTATGGAGTTTCTGAATAATATATTTTTGTGGTATCTTACAATTGAAAGATTGTCACATATTTATAAATATTGGTAATTTTATGTTAGTCTTTCTGTAAAGAGTAACTTCTGCAGGCTCTCTGTCAAATCTTTCTAATATCTGAAGGCATATTAAAACAGTTGTCGCAGATGCTATGTCTTTAAGAATCATGAGCGAAGTAGGAGCAAAAGAGAAACCCAAACTTAAAGGAACAGTTGATCTGCATGCGCACCACACGCATCCATTCTGTGTCTCTCTGTGGAGCAGTAGACAAACACAGAGCAGTTCTCTACACATAGGGTGAAGGGAGCACTCCCCTCTCTCTCTCTCTCTCTCTCTCATTCTCTCTCCCTCCCATCTATCTCCTTTCAGCACTGTTTTTCAGTTGTTGGACAGCAGTTCAGCACTCTGTGAAGTTATGGAGTCTGAGACGAGCCCTGAGTTGGAGGGTCAGTCTGGTAAGTGCTTGTCGAGGAAAGATGCTTTTGGCCCTTGACTCAGTTTTGGTGAAGTTGAGAAGGAGAATTGGCGTATTGTGTTAAACTGCTGTAATACTGGATGCATGAGTTTGTTGTTAACTTGTCTCAAATATCTACAGACCACACAGAGTCTGTTCTTGCTTGATGCATATTGCAAAGAAAACTGGAAAGCACTTGAAAAACTTTTGGTTGTGATAGTTCACCATATTAATGGCCTTGCTGTCTTGCTGAGTTTTGGAGAGTTCAGTTTAAAGCTCTTATCTGTCTGTCTGTTTGTATGTATCTATCTATTGTATTTTGACTAAACTTTCATTAGCATCATGTATATATTAAAGGGTAATATTAATATAGTTTAGGTGAACCTAGTGCAAAATGGCACATAAATCACTCTGATGGCTTTATATGTCTATCTGCTAATCTATTCCTGGCTAAGTAGGTGTTTTCTGACCAAAATAAGCTGCAGGGTGAAGCAGACTTTAGTCAGAAGTCTGTCTGTGTCTAGACTTTACAACTAGATGCATTCCTATGTTTACAATGATAATTTTTTACTTTGAGACATTAATGCACATACCATACTATTATTTAGCTTTTTTTAGTCTTTTTCTTTTTCCATCTGTCCTAAGTTTGTGGTAATAATTTCTGGTTTGACTTTATCGTCTTGTATCTTTGAAGGATTGTGTGAAAGTTGTGGGTGACTGGAGTGTGCTGTGCAGATTTGATTATGTTAGAGCATGTGAGGGAGTTTCAGATTTTAAAGGAATTGTGTTTCTCTGAAATGTGGGTCTCTTGTGACTTTAGTTTGTGGAGAGAGGGAGTGGGTAGCTTGTGTCTGTGTTGGGGAGGGGGGGAGCAGGACGGGACGGGAGAGAGAGAGAGAAAGAGCAGGACGGGATGGGAGGTTGACTTATGTACACAAATAAATCTCTCTTTCTTTCTCCTCTCGCTCACATTCTTCTTCTTTTCCACTAACATATTTCAATATCCCCCGTCAAAGCTCTTTGAAACCTAATGATTATATTATTGGAGTATTTTTTTCCATTGTCTGTATGTGCAGGTCTGTTTTGCAGTGAAGGAGCTCTGGAAGAATGTGGTTTGCTGAATGAGTAAACCGCTAAAGTATTTCAGGGAAAGAGGACATTCATGGTCCAACTGGGTCGATACGCTGGACAGAGAGAGAGATGGGATGATTGCAAAGAGAGCTAGCTAGAAAGAAAAAGTAAGAAAAGAAATCCAAATCCACGATATAGTAGTTGAGCCCAACATCTGTCTTAAACGCAGGCCAAACCTCAAAATATCCCAGAATAGCCCCAAATAACACAGTACAACTGTCCTGCCTCAACAGAGTAGATGCCCTCCCATAATCTACTACCGGGGAAGTGTATAACTACCCATTTGATTCAGGATTGTTAAACCCTTAAACCAAGATCAATTTAAAAACAGAATCAAATCAGGCTCTTAAAAAAATACATGCTTCTGGTGACAGTTGCAAAAATTATGTTATGGTGTGTCTTGCACATTTTGTAGCATTTTTAAAGTGATATGTCCTTGGGGATAAAATTTTCTCAGAAATGTATAAATGTGACTAGCAACCATGGATTATGTTGGTTCTTGCATGTATTGTGGGAGCTGAAAAAAATAAAGGACTGATAAGGGATTATATGTACTATATCTGGCGGTTGTTATTACAGAATAAACCCAGAATAGGGTCTATTATTACCCTGAAGGTACTTATTTAGCAATAAATAAACTGGCTGGATGTAAATAATACCACTTATGAAATGGCTGCTGCTTCTGAAAGTAAATAACTAGACCTACAATATTGGTTTGAGTCAAAATAATTTATTAATTTAATGAACACAAAGCTTCTGCAAAGAAAGCAGTTGCTAGCAAATAGCAAGTTCAAATAGACAAACATTTAAGGGATATGGTACAGTTATTATTACACTCCTTTTAATAAAAAAAGTTATGCTGGCAACAAATATTAATTTAAGATGAAACCGTTTTAGTATATTGCCTGTTTTAATCTTTAAAATATGTTATTGTGTACAAATATGATCAGTTTAGTGATGGTAGTCATTGTTGTGGAACAAAAACAGCAAAGCATTTTCCCTATTATTTTTACTTCAATTAGCTAGCCTGGCTTGCCTTGCATTACTTTCATGCATTTTTATCATTCTTATGACCAGTTGTTTTCTAAATAGCCATTATCTCTAAATAATCTTTGAAAAGATGACTTAACATCAAGCAAAGTTTCTCAGCAATGTCATCATCTTTAGCTTACAATTTGCACAAGCCCTTTATATTTCAATGGATTCCGAATGGCTGTCAGTGTTTTATCATGTATTAGCTGAAAGAAATTGTTGTTATAGTGATCCCAACGATATAATTTCTCTACATCTTTATCGCTACAGTTGTGTTCTGAACTCTGCTGTTGTTTTACATTCAGAACGATTTTTAGAACTCTGATCTTTATCATTATCTTTATAGTTATCATGCTTGATGTGAACTGGCTTTTACTGTACTATATTGAAAACCCCATACATCTGTGGGTAGGTGACAATAGCATTAACATGTGTTTGGTCCACTGTAGTGTACAAGTGCTTTGAGGTAACGACATAGTGCAAGGAACTAGTGAGTGCTCATTCATTCTTATGTATAAAATAAAAGTTCATTTCAGCTGGAAAAGTGATTATTATGTATACTCTAGGTACATTTTGCTAGATGCAAATCTTTTCAAAGAGCCTGGGTTGGACAGAACTCTTGATAAACCCAAAATCAGTTATGGCGTGAAGAGTGCTGCTTTTGAATGTGTAATTTAACAGTCGAATGAAGGAATTAAAAGCTTTAGGATCTGACAAAGCTCTGGCATGTTGCTTTATAATATGATGAGAGATGCACTTATAGATAAATTCAATTATGTAAGCTGTGGAAAACCCCCCAGCCTGAATGTTTATATCCCTGTATCTAAACCAATTACCAGAACTGAAGAAAGAACACATTTTATGAAAACAGAGCTGAACTTGTTCTTGGCATTCGGTGCATCTTGTGTCATCTGCTGCAGAGATGAAGTGGAGGGCTATCTGCAATGTATTGAGCGTTCAGACGAGAGGATGAGAAAGTAATTAAAGATAAGAGAGACTGAGCGACAAGGGCCATGAAAAGGATAGACATCATTTGGATACTTCTCTCCCCTGCCACTCCAGGGAATCTAATCTTCTTTCTGCTATTTCACAAGCGTATGTTAGCAGGATGCTAATTTCACGCTTTACCATCTGAATCTTAACCTACAGGGACTTATTTAATCTTTGTGCTATTTTAAAAGTGGAGAGATTCATGTATTCTATTGACTTAAAAGCCTCTAAAAGCCTCTTAGCTGTGCATTCACTGTAATGATATGCCTCAAGAGACGTTTTACTTTTAAACATGTCTTAATCAGGATTATTTCTATATCTGCTACCATTTTTGCTTCATCTGACCCTTGAAAATCATTTGGTGTGACCTAATATTTTCAGTTGAATTCAGTCAATAAATATTTAGTTTTTACTTTTAAGAAACCAGTCAGTTGAAATGTTACCTTATAAATCTCATTTTAGGTTGTCTTACAGAGAAGGCTTTGAATTGTTGAATTACTTTGACATATAAATTTATACATTCGTTTTTATACATTAATGTGTATCTTGTTTATACATACATCTTTTAATCATATCTTTATCTTTTTAATCATATTTCTTTAAAATAAATGCACTATTCAGAAAGCCTTGAAAATAAAGGAGTCTTGACTTTACAGTGGCTGTCAGGAGTTTGCTGAGCAAGTGGCACAAGTAGTATAGTGAAATCCCTGCATTAGGAGTGTGAGAGAGTCATTTCTTGTGAAGTAAAACACAAGAAACCCTGGTCCTCATTGAGATGGAAATAGGTCTGGATGTTTGTCGTCCTACTTCACTCATCCTTTTCTTTGAGCAGATGAGAGAGCGAGTGGAGCAGTAGAGGAAAGAGGAGAGAATGAAGGATTTCTACAGTTTTTCCACCGTGATAAACAAGAGAATCTTTCAGTCATTCTCTCTGAGTCACTTCTGGCCTATGGGAACGGCATGCACGTCTGCTTTGACTGAAGGGGACTCTTTAATTATTAGACCAAAGACAAAAGACTGTGTTTGCATGCTTCCATCTAACCGAATGTCTTGTGGCAAGAATATCTTTATATTATCTTTTCGTCTTTTTGGGTGTTTGCGTGTGAGAAAGTTTCATGCTTGGTCTCTAGAGTCACTCTTGCGTTACAGAAGCCCATGAGAACAGTATTAGGGAACAGATCAAGTTTGATGTTCTATCCTTCAGCTTTTGCTAGTGCCTTATTAAGACTCTCGGGGATCCTTTGCCACCATCTGCCTGTCCAGCAGCATTGTCTTTGTGTGTGTGCCAAGTATGCTTGAAACTTTCAGAGTTATTTTAATGTGTCCATATGCTTATCTTTATGTGTGTTGTATGTGTGCATATTTGCATATGCTCTGCTTGCCTGCATTTGTATTTAGTCCATTTGATCAACCTCAAAAATCTGTGTGGAGAAATAAAAAATAAAAAAACTTTTTGCGATGTTGCTTGGTAATAAGCTGATAGAGTGCGAGAGAGAGTGAAAGGGTGAGAAAAAGAGGGGTTTAATCAACACTTGTCTGCTTGAATGTGGCAAAGCTGTCTCATTTCTCTTCAGAAACAAATCTAATCTCAGTCTGGGCAACCTTCCATTTATGCAAAGCAGTTTTCATTTCTGGAGAATAACAAACTCAAACATGAGATCAGATTGCATAGAGTATTGATGTTGGAGCTCCAAAATAATCAAAAAAACATTTTTAAATTGGAGATAGTAGGATTACTTCAAAAGAAGTACACTTTTCAAATGAGCAGATATATCAGTTTAGAATGCAAATAAACATTTTTAAGATTTAAATTTTTTTTATTTATGTATTTCTCTCAGATTTTATTTCTAGTATTAATGAAATGAGTGCAACGTATGTAAGGGCTGCTTAAACTTTGAAACCAGTTCATGTCCCTAGTCTGTCACATGAACACCCCAGTCTTAATCCGTAGGGTTTAATATAGAGTTTACCCACCCTTTAACAGCTTCATCTCTTTTGGGAAGGCTTTCCACAAGGTTATGGAGTGTGGTTATGGGAATAATTGACCATCTTTCTTGAAGCACATTTGTGAGGTCAGACACTCATGTTGTACAAGCTCACAGTCTGTGCTTTAATTCATCTCAAAGGTGTTCAGTCAGTTCAAGATCAGGACTCAGTCTAGTTCTTCCACACCAACCTTGCTCATCCATGTATTTATGGACCTTGCTTTGTGCACTGGTGTGCAGTCAGGTTGGAACAGGAAGGGGCTCATCCTCAACCTTTTTTCACAATGTTGGGATCATGAACTTAAAAAATAGTCAAAAAATTGATTAATTGGTATGCTGCCGCATTAAGAGTGTATTTCACTGGAATAAGGGACAAATTCAAACCCTGGAACACAACCTCATACCAAAATCCCCCTCCACCAAATATAACACTTTGCACAAAGCATTCAAGCAAGTGTCGTTCTCCTGGCAACTGCCAAACTCCATCAGATTGCCAGTGTCCATCAGATTGCCAGACAGAGAAGCATGATTCGACGTTACCGAGAAAACATTTCCACAGCTCTAGAGTTCAGTGGTAGTGTGCTTTACACCTCTGCATTGGACGCTTTGCATTGCACTTGATTATGTCAGGCTTGGATGCAGCTGCTCTGCTATGGAAACCCATTCTTAAGATAATCTGAAGGCCATATGACATGTGGAGTGCACCTCAGTCTGTGATATTACATGGCTATATCACTTTGTGGCTGTTGTTGCCAATTGTGTATGCTTTGTTATAATACCACTAACAGTTTGCCATTTGAATATTTAGTAGTGATGAAATTTGATGAATGGACTTAATAGGCAAGTGGCAACCTATCACGGTACCGCACTTGAATTCACTGAGTTCCTGAGAGAGACCCATTCTTTCACTAATCTTTGTAGGAATGGCCTGCATGCCTTATACTACAGAGTTGTTTTCCCAGTACGTTTCAAGGAATAAAAATCTCATATGTCAAATTCTGTACTTTTGTTGTCACTGTTGATTTTTTATTTATATTTTGTCATATTTACTTTTATGAGGGACTTTAAGAAACAGTTGCTGATGAAATGGTAATGGTGCCAGCTGTAAACTGTTAACACCCATAACCAAAGAAGGCACAAATCATTTAGCAACAAAAGCATAGGATGCAATTAGAGTTTTTAATAGTTCATAAATAAACAATTACTTAAAGGGATAGTTCACCAAAAACAAATTTAGGAGATGGCCTTTATTTGAATTCATCTGAATATAGATTGTACCAGTTAACGTGTTATATAGCTCCTAAATAAGTTGTATAGCTGGACAGAAATGACAGAACTTTAGTATGAGTGGTGAAAGCAGTAATATATAGTTGATGTGGATTTGAAAAGACAAGTTTGACGCAGTGAAATTGTTTAGTTGCCGCACAATGGAGGATTGTGTCAGTCACTGGCTTTTAAATGTCTCCGGGGTTTCGATATAGAGCTTGTAGATGAAGACATCCTCTGATCTGAGCTCTTATGTACAGGTTGAGTTTGTTTGTTGGTGATGAGAGCCCTGCTGCGCAAGTGTGTTTCTCTGTGTGAAGGAGAGGAGCGACTGAGAGTTCATAGGAGACGCCGCTGTCAGTTGCTTCCTGCCTTTCTTTACAGCAACATTGAGAAAAATGATTGTGAAGAAAGTCATATTGTTTTCTTTCACTTTCATCTCTCTTAAAGGAGTAACTAAAGCTAAATCCAAAACTTTATGGCCTGAAAGCAATTAAAATAACAAGCTATGGCTTTTACAAAATAATCGTCTCTGAATGAGTTTCTCCATGACTGTTTGATGTTTTTTTACAGGAAAAGTTCTCCCAAAAGCTTTGGACATTTGACTTTGACGTTGTGGATGAAAATATCAATATTTGATGAAAGAAAGGAAGTGACACTGAGTTTAAAATGCACAAAGGTGAGAGAGAGCTATACTGTTTATTTGTGTCAATAAAACTAATAATAAAAATAATAATAATAATAATACATAATAAATAATACATTTATACATTTAACAGACACTTTTATCCAAAGCAACTTACAAGTGAAGATAAAAATGCACTTCAAATAATCAAAGTAGCAGTATATAAATGTGTATATAAATAAGTATATTTCTTTCTTCCTCCGAGCATAAGGAAAGATATTCATTCATTAATTCATTCATTTTCTTTTCGGCTTAGTCCCTTTATTAATCTGGGGTTGCCACAGCGGGATGAACCGCCAACTTATCCAGCATATGTTTTACGCAGCGGATGCCCTTCCAGCTACAACCCATCACTGGGAAACATTCATACACACTCATACACTACGGACAATTTTAGCTTACCCAATTCACCTATACCGCATGTCTTTGGACTTGTGGGGGAAACCGGAGCACCCGGAGGAAACCCACGCGAACACGGGGAGAACATGCAAACTCCACACAGAAATGCCAACTGACCCAGCCGAGGCTCGAACCAGCGACCTTCTTGCTGTGAGGCGAACGTGCTACCCACTGCGCCACCGCGTCGCCTAAGGAAAGATATGTTACACTTATTTTCAGACATACTGATAAATGGTGTATTAAAAAATACTCAACTTTGTACAACATGAAAATGTGATCAAAAGAAACATTAAGTCATTTACATACACAAACAAAAAATAATAAGTAATTGGTATTTCTTGGCTAAAAGCTCTTACAGCAACTTACAAAACTTACAAATTATCAGACAAGTTGAAAATCTGTAGACATCATAGATGATTCATTGATTAAACATTAAGATGAATTTAATTAAATGATAGACAAATTAAATAAACTAAATGAAAAGAGATACAAATCAAAAGTTTGATATTTATAGCTTTCTGAAAGGCAGTGAATTAAATAAAGATTTTGTGTAGTGAAAATGTTATTTTGTGATTGTGTATTGTACTAACACAATTGAAAGTATGCTGAAATGTTTGGGAAAAAAACACTCTTGATGATCTGTTATGATATAAATAGTGCTAAATGTTTTGAAAATGTACCAGTTGCTTGGGAAATTTGCATCAAACCAATCAAGGAAAACTGCAAATGCAGCCTATGTAAGCATAAAAAAGTCCATATTATTAGCTAAAATCTAATGGTAGTGTAGCATTAGGTGTAGTATTTATTATTGAAAAAAAGATCAGGATGAGACTATAGTTTTCTTAGAACAGTCCAGAGTTACCAAAAACAGTAAGTAACGTTCTCTTATATTTCTGGGGTTGTGTCCAGAAAGCAGTGTTTAATTCAGACGATTTAAGAGGCAAAATATTCTTATGAAGCACAGCATTACCTAACATGCTTCAGGAAAACAATGCTCGTCAAAATAGGGCTTTACACTGTGAGTTCTGTAGCTTTTTGTTTTGGGTTTAGAAATAGCATTGCTGCAAGGGTCTCTACAAATTCCAAACCGTTGTACATGTTGAGAACAAAAGACCTGAGAAGACACTTTTGTTGAGCAGTCTAAGCACTGTTGAAAGGAGCAAGCGTTGATTTGGATGCTGTTGAAAGGAACACGTATGACTGCTTAGCGTTTCCCAGATGAGGAGTTAATCACTTTGGGTAACAGCAAGCGCAGTCTAATCCGTCTTTCATCTGGCCTGTTTCACTTTCTTGTTTAGTTGATGAAAATGCTAAACTGAGGGGGGGAATGTCTGTAAAAAATGAGTTACAGAAATTCATTACTGAAGATGGAAAAAAAGGGGAAAAAATTATATACAGTTGAGGTCAGAATGATTAGCCCTCCTGTTAAATTTGAATAATTTTATATTTTTTCCCCAATTTCTGTTTAATGGACAGAAGATTTTTTTTCCAACACATTTCTTAACAATAGTTTTAATAACAAATTGTTAAAAACTGATTTCTTTTATGTTTGCCATGATGACAGTACATAATATTTTACTAGATATTTTTCAAGATACTAGTATTTAGCTGAAAGAGCAATTTAAAGGCTTAACTAGGTTAATGAGGATAACTAGGCAAGCTAGGATAACTAGGCAAGTCATTGTAGGGGTGAGCGGGGCACAAAGTAACACTTTTTGGTTTTGGCCAAATAGTGAACAAAGTAATGGGGTTAGACAAACCATATTTTTTTACCAACAACACACAGGCCTCTCCTACAAATGAGCACTGAGTATGATCGTCGGACCTATGGTTTCTGTGCAGTATTGCCAAAAGTGCCAGAAGTAAAATGTTACTATTTACCCCACCTGCGGGCGAAGTTGTAACAGACAGAGGGTTAGTTGTAACACATGCTTAAAAAGGCAGATTTTACACAGCTAATTTAAATCCAGTTTACTTTAAAAAGTAGCTATTTCCTCAGTACTTTGCTCAATTTATTTTTTATTCTACATAGCACAGTATGTTTATTTATTTATTTATCTATTGGATAAACACATTTGTATTTATTAGCATTATTATCCATTATTATTATACAATGTATTTATTTGCATTATTAGTAATAAAATATTTTTTTTCTATTAAAAAAATATTTTCTGTTTAAAAAAAACATTTTTATATAAAAATTTCTTAACGTTACACTCAAAATTAAAAAAAAATACTGTGTTGGTTTAATTGGTGTCCAACAGTGTGTGGCTTAATTGTAACACCGTGTTACAACTAACCCCGCTGTGTCGTGTTTTCCTCAAAACTGACTAGCAGTCACTGTGTATTTTACATCTTTCAAAATGGTTTCATCTTTTAGCCTAGAAGACGGTAGTCACAACAATATAAGATTTCCCCTACATACTTTCACAGATTTGTTTTAAATAAAAAAATATTGACTATAATAAAAAATACTTTTATGCAGCAAAAATGGTTTCTCCTGCGTTTCTCATCCAAACTTCGCCGAACTTTTCAATAATTGGCAGGAAGACGTCTGCCGACACTGTAGTGAAAACCTTGGAAGCATGCCATGGTTAACCCTGAGTAAATACCTTAAAACTCCATGTTACATTTTACCCCCCGTTACTTTGTGCCCCGCGCTCCCCTATAACAAAAAAAATTTCTTAAGGGGGCTAATAATAAAAACTGCTTTTATTCTAGCCAAAATAAAACAAATAAGACTTTCTCCAGAAAACAAAATATTTTAGGAAATGCTGTGGAAAACGTCCTTGCTCTGTTAAACATAATTTGTGAAATATTTGAAAAAGAAAGCAAAATTTCACAGGAGGGCTAATAATTTTGACTTCAACTGTATATAAATGACAACAAACCAAAAAACTAACAAAACAAGGTTGACCAGTAATATTTCCATAGTTCACTATGTGAAGTTTATTTATAAACTAATTTCGAGAGGATCACGTGCCTATGATTGAACACAGCTGGTCATGCATTAGCCAATTCATGACCCACCAATCAGACGATTCCTAAGTCACTATAAATACCCTAAGTTCCATGTCACAGCCATTTTTGTTTTAAAGAACATATATTTATTGGTGTGCCATTCTGCTATCATTTTAAGCATGTATCACAAGCTTTGGTGGAGAATGTGGGACTTGTTGTATTTTGAGGGGCTTTTAGACCTCCTCCGTTTGAAGGGCTTTTCTGTCTCTCGGTTGGTAAAGTGAGGCGGCCTTTTCAGACTCTGGAATGCGGCACTTGTTGAGTTCTAGGAGGGAATGCCGGTGCTCTGCCATTTTCAGCTTTCAGAACAGGCGCTCATGAGGACCACTGCCTTTTCTTACACAGGCTCATTCTGGACCTCCTGTGGGTCATTTCACAGACAGGGCTTTGTGTGGTTGACATTATCTGTTGACATTATTCTTCAGGATTGTACAACTTTTTACCAAAATCTGCATTCCAGCTCTTGGGAATGAGAAAAGATTTTCATGCTGTCATAGCAACTGTGTTGTTTGGCTACGAATTATGAAAGTGAAAATATTTATTGCTCTTATTCTTAAGGTTCACTATGACTCAAAACTGAACTTTTAAACCAATGTAGTGGAAAAAAAACTAAAACATTTAGTCAGATTAAATCATTTTTATTAAATCCTTTCAATTTGAATTGAGCTCATTTAGATTTATGGCTTTTTTTTAGAGTGAAGCATGCTTTTGGAAAATATATTTTTCACATGCTATTTGAAATTTTGTGCATGGTTTATTTAAAAAAACCATGATCTCCTCATCCACCACCAGTGTGCAGCATCCACCTGGATGACGCGACAGCAGCCATATTGTGCCAGACCGCAAACCAGCTGATTGGTGGAGAGGAGACAGAGTGATGAAGCCAATTATGATATGGGGATGGTTAGGAGGTCATGATGGACAGAGGCCAGTGGGTAGATTTGGCCAGGATGCCGGGGTTAAACCCCTACTCTTTTTCGAAGGATATCCTGGGATTTTTAACGACCATAGAGAAATTGAGTCCCCATCAATATACTGGGGCGTTAGGACCCACACAGACCGCAGGTTGAGCGCCCCCTGTTGGCTTAACTAACACCACTTCCGGCAGCAATCTAGCTTTCCCATGTGGTCTCCCATCCAGGTACTGACCGGGCGCAGCCCTGCTTGGCTTCAGTGGGCGACCGTGTGAGAGTTGCAGAGAGCTAGCTGCCGGCTAACGAACAACACTATGAAACAAAAAATACCTTGCTCTGGGTATTTTTCTTTGCTGGTTTCAGATGGCAAATCCACTAGAGGGCGCTGTATGTTTTTGTGAATCTAAAATGTGTCAATTACTCCTGGTTCACAAAAAATATCAAGTTGTTTATGGCAAAATGAACTTGAAAATGAACTTGTTAATTGATGAAAAATCGTAATGTCATTATATACATAAAGTGTAAAACATTTCCATTAGTTAAGGAAAATATAATAAATAAAAACATTTAGTCCTAAAAAGTTAAAAAATGCATAAAAAAAGTTATGAAATACATTTTATATAGTTGTATAGACGGAGAGGATAGACACTCAGCGGTCTATCACACGAAAGGCTGTTGGACAGGCTGTTTGTAATATGGATGTTACTCATTTAGTGGAAAAACATAGAATTCCTTTTGACCTGCAGATTGTCTTGTACAAAGTTGTGAAGAGTCACTTGTTTACTGAAGGGAGAGAGAGAGAGATTTTTGACAGATTCCAATAAAGGCATCTAGAGAATTTTTAATTGTATTTCAGAACTGTTAGCAGCTTAATTAGCACTTGACCTAAATGTGAGACTTCACTCTGCAAATAGCTTTTCCTGATCAAAGTAACTGATTGTACAGTGACTGTGGAGCTGAATGTAACCTGTTTTAATACGTCTGCCACCTTATCTGGTTAGTGGTAACTCTGACCACTGCCGTCGACAATCATTCATGTTCATTAGTTTCAGTTTCATTCCCACAGTGTCATTAGGGACATCATTAGAGGTCTATACAGTGTTTACTCAGCGTGTAACATCAAAACACAAAGCTCTGATCATAGAGAAGAAAGAAGAGACTAATAGTGCCGACTGCATTGCTTGTCTGTAAAAATGAAAATAAAAATGAAAGAGAGAACGAGGTGCTTCTATGGAAATGAGTAATAACTGTCTGGTGATGTAGTTGGAAACATTGTTATTAAGTAGTAAAAATATAAGCAGAAATAGGTGAGGAAGAGGAAATAAAGATAGTAGTGTTAGTCACTTAAAATAAATGGAGATGCATGTCTTTAAAATAACTAGGTGGGTTGTGATTTTGCCAAGTATGATGCAATCCTAGATTAACATCTACGTTGATCCTGGAATGTAATTTTTTTTTTTCAAAAATGTAATCCATACCTAATCCCTACCCCTTAACCCAACCCAACCCTAACTGTAAATTATTCCATAAAGCAGAGGGTAAGAATAGATCTATATTGATGGATAACTGTAAGCCTAAACTTAACCTTAATTCTGATTGGCTGATTGGAATGTTGTGAACATGTTCTACTTGGTGAAAACCAATAATCAATTAACTACACTGACAGCGCGATCACACCAGAGTACAAGTCAAAACAAACCTTAAACAACTTTGACCAAAAACATATACATATTTTTTTATTTTTTTAGATTTTACAGTTTGTCTTTTAAAAGTTGGGGGCTTGAAAAAGTCTCTGACACCCCTAAATGCTCTAGTGATTTCCTTGCTTGGTTCTTATAAAATCCTCCACATGCTGGTTGTATAAGCGTGTAATTATTTTTTAATGAGAGGCTGGCTTCTGTTCTGCTTTTTGTGTTGAGTGTGCTGCTTCTCGGCTCTAGTAGAACTCAATCTTGACGTCTTTGACTTCTCGACCACAGCCTGATGTCTGATTGGTCCAGTATCCGTCTGGAATTTAGCTTTCCCTGCTCTTAACCCCACCCTCCCTCTGCCCTGAGGGCGTCAATGAACAACGGCATTCCCTTACACAGCCGCGTGTACATGTGTGTGTATGTTTGTGCGTGTGTGTGTTTCTCCTCCATACAGCAGAGGAGCAGAAGAAAAGTTATTCTCTTTTTTCAAACAGACAAATACTGTTTAAAAAGTCACACCTAATGAGCGAAGTGCACAGGGAAAGTCTGTCTCTTTCTGGAAATGTAGTTTTTTTTTTTGTTATTAGCCTGGCTTCTATTTTTGTTCTCTGTAAAGGAAAGACAATCCTTTTCCTCTTGCTCTGTCTTTCACACGTAACATATCCACACTCATTCTCTCTCTCTCTCTCTCTCTCT